>OX374629.1:11277500-12527500 GCA_947347705.1 Nymphula nitidulata
ACCGAATTTTTCCAGCTTTTTGAGGAGTATGTGGGCAGACACCGTGTCGAATGCTTTCGCCATGTCTAAAAATATTGATATACATTTATGTCCTCTATCCAAATTTGATGTTATGAAATTAGTAAGATCATTTACTGCATCATCTGTAGATCAGCCTCGACGAAAACCGTACTGAAACTCAGAGAACATCTGTTTCGATTTATTTATTTATTATAATTGTTCGTGTGCGTGCGTGTGTGTATACTATACATATTTAAGTATATGAAAACAATCATTATATTTCTTGTAATAACAGCTGTTTTCTCATCATCAACAGATTCTAGCCATGTCAGTACCAGCTTTTTACATTTCGTCCTTTTTTTCGTATTGTCTTATGAAAGAAAGAAAGAAAGAAGAAATCCTGAAATACTTATCCTGGTACCCACGGAAGACCAGCGTCGAGGCTCCAACCAGTGCCTCGACATTATGCTGAGTGGGGTCCTTTCAACGTCACCTAGTTGTAATTTAGTTACATAAAAATATGATTAATGTGTAAACCTACTTAGTGTGGCGTTGAATAAATGTATTTCTTTCTTCTTTCTTTTAACCCCCGACGAAAAAAGAGTGGTGTTATGAGTTTGACGTGTCTGTCAGTGTATTTCTGTATCTGTATATATCTGTGTATATATGTACCTGTGTTCTATCTGTGGCATCGTAGCTCCTAAACGAATGGACCAATTTTGATTCAGTTTTTTTTTGTTTGAAAGCTGACGTGACTTTAGCTGTAATTTCTGAAGATCAGTTCAGGCGTTTGATGACTATCAGCTCATTTTCTACATGATAAAAGGGGATTACCAACTTTCACAGATCCGATTGATTTAAAAATCAATGATTAATAAGCCCAGGGGTTACTTAAAACTTTCAATTTTATATTTTTGATTTTAGTATCTTAAGATATATTTCTTAATGTGAATGCTATGCTCAAAGTATGTACTACGAGGTAGTATATTATAATAAAATATGCAATATCGGAGATCCTTCGCGCGTGTCAGCAAATAAATTCGTGCTTTACTTGTCACGTATTTTCCAATGTGAGGCCTCTTGCCGTAGTTTGAAACGTACCTAAATATAAGTAAACATTTATGAGTATATAAATAAGAAAAATTCAATTATATTATTGACATTAGTAGGTAAGTCATAGATGGCCGCAGATCAAGCGTAACAAAACAATAGAAAAATGTGAAAGAAGTTTATTACATTATGGTACCAAAGGCAAGATCTCAAAGTGCTTAACTGGTTAAATCCAGAATAAAGCCAGTTAAGCACTACTAGAGGCATACAATACCTCTAGCACGAACACTTTTAAATTTCGAATCGTCATCGTATCGAGTAGTTACGTAGCTTTTGTCAGGCGTTTCTTGGAAATTTTAAGCGTGCGTGAACGATACGATTACGATTCGTAGTTAAAAAATGTTCGTGCTAGGGCTACAAGTCTATGGCTTATAAACCGTTATGATTTTATTTATTCAAATAAAGTATCTATAAGATTCTTCCAAAATACAGATACCTACAACAATTCTCTAATTTCAATTAATGGAAGGAAGGTATCTGCAGCGTCATGGTGCCATTACAAGCGCCTAATACTTATGAAGCGTCCACACCATGCCTTATATTTGTAAACTTATTTTGACACTTTTATAGCTGGCAGGCCAAGTGGTTAGTATTCCTAAATACAGGCTGCCCGGGCAGGGAACCCGGGTTCGAGTCCAGACTAGGAGTTGTTTATGTGATAAATACGAATATTTGTTCTCTGTTAATGGTTTTTGATATTAATACAATACAAAAAATGAATGTTTTTTTATAGGTTTCTACACAAGATATTTATCTAAAGGTACCTATCTTTTAAACTTATATTACCTAGCCTATAACTCATGTTAAAATAGGACTAATAAAACATGAAAGATATCTTATAAAATTTTGGGTCGCATTAAAAGTGTGCTCTCAGCATTTTTGTAGATGTGTCCTTATCCATTAGAAATAGAGAGGGAGAGAGTTAATCGGTCCGCGTAATCCATCAACTCGCGCTAGTCATGGGAAGAAATTATCGTATCCTCGCCTCTCCTAGCCAAAATTAGCGATAAATTAGTAAATAGCAACTTACTGAAGAAATCGTTTGGCTAAATCACGTTGATGTTTACCTTTCATATTGCGTTAATTAATTAGTATTAGTTAAGTTAGTTAAGTAATTAGTATTCATGTTGGAAAGATGAACATAATAAAAATTGCTAATTTAGAGCATGTCGAATGCGGTTTTCGTGGATTCATATCTGAAGCTCGACATTTTTAGCCACTGCTATAAAAATAAAAAGGATTTCGTTTGCTGTCATCATTCCCTTTTTCATTTCCTTTTCTCAGTTGAGGATAGTAATGAAAGCTGCCTTTCTAAGAGGTAAATCTAGTTTGACTCAGCTTTGCTCAACTATTTTGTCGCTCATTATTCTTTTGCAGTGGAAGGCAAGCTTAAGTGGAATAAAACATGAAAAAGCCCCAGTTTTCCTACTTTCGTTACGTATATCTAAATAGACAAAAAAGCTGCTGTCTTTTTAATTTTTTTATCAAAATTCTTGTCATATTTTTTATTTTATCTTGCAGTATGTATTTAATGAAATTGTATGCAAGAAGACATATATTTTCTTCGACTTTTTACGTTAGTAAATAACTGTTTGTCTAAACTATTGTTAAAGAATTATTCTACAACGAAAACAGTAGCTGTTAATTTTTGAATTATCTCAGTTTTTACACATAATTATTAGGGCTTATGTATGAAATAGCCGGTTTTAAATTTTGCCTGATTTTCGGATTCAATTTAGAAATCCTAATCTAAAATGCTATCCGATGTAAATTTTTTGTACCCTCGTTATTTCTGTAGTTTATTTTTGCATGTCTAAACGCAGGCTGTGGAGCTCGTAGGCGTAGCGCTCTGGTTTAGATTACGATTACAAAGCAACTTTCTCCATGGTCGTTCCCGGGATAGGTCAAGATCCTACATGCTTCGAATGGTATGTTTAACTGTTTGTCTCGTTTGTTACCAACCCGCATTGGGCCAGAGTGGTGGTGTTATAGCTCAAACTCTTCATACGTGTTTCTCCCATATAGGAAGGCCTGTGCCCAGCATTGGGACGTAGGTATATAGGCTGGTGATGACTACGTGGGCAATTTTGATTAGCCTCTTGACAATATGAAAATTTTAATCGGAAGAACAAGCCCCGGGGACGATTGGGGACGAATATTCATAATGATGAATTGGAAGCCATAGTGGAAGAAGATTCATCGCAAAGCACGTCGCAGGAGCAACTTCGAGAAACATTAAGTCGCTTGTAATAGTATAGTGAATCGCACAAGGGATCATCTTATTGGAACTTTCAGTCACCTACTGTAGCCAGACTTTGTCCTTACTGATGGGATTTTTTTAAAAATATTTTAAGGCGGTGGTTAAAATGCTTTAATTACGCCTATTTTAAGTTGTTAAGTTTTTATTTAGAGACAACGACACAGGATTAAAAAAAATAAGTTTATTTGGTAATTAAGGCCATGATAATATCTCATAGAAAAATGTTTCAGAGTAAAAAGGAATTTTATATAAGAAAATTGTATAGTTGTTGTGAGTTGTGTGTTGTTGTTTGTATTGTTATATTTGACGACCGGCTGGTCGAGCGGTCTGTACTCCTTGCTATGCAGGCTACTTGGTCAAGAGGTCCCGGGTTCGAATCCCGGTAGGAGTAAATGTTTGTATGATGAGTACGAGCATTTGTGTACGAGTCTTGGATGTTTATTTAGTAGGTATATTTAAATACATATCATTATCAATATTTGTCCGTTTCTAGTATCCATAACACAAGCTCTTAATGGTGCTTACTTTGGGCTAGATAATAGGTGTGAGTGTATGAATATTATTATTATTATTATATTGTAAGGAAAATCCTTGAATATTCTGGCTTGTGAAAACCAGAGGTATGATAAAACAGCACAATCGCCATAGCTGTGATTTTACCAAACATTTTTTTAAGTCAGGTGAACACAGGTGTTATTATGTAAAATACATAATAAATGATCTTATTGCAAAAAGTTTGTCGGTGTTCAGTTTTGTTAAAATAAAATGAGAGAGCATGCAAAATTGAATCAAATTAATGTTGTTTCGATTCAATATTGCATTCTCTCTAATACTTAGTTCCATTGGTAAATCAAATCAATTTTGCTTGCTGTCATTCGATTCACACATGCGTGCTAAACACATTTTTTGACATATATTTAAATGATCAAACAAAAGTTAAATGTAGGTGGTGTACCTCAAACATATTTTAGAATTGCGCGTTTGATAGTCCAATGCTCGATCATTTGTTGTAACGATAATGTAGTAAAAAGGTGGTTAATAAATGGGTGAAATTATTAAATTATCCCTAATTTAATATTTTTATCCATTGCAAAATTTAACAATTACTATAAGCTAACATTAAGCTTATTTACGAGTATGTCGTTCGAACGAAAGTAACTAAATACCGTGTAACTAAACAAGGCTTATGCAATGGTTATTTAAAGTGCAATATAAATATTTGGTAGAACAAGCCTTGACTTAAACTTTTTTTTTATTTTTTTATTTTGAATTCTGTAACTTGGCAATCTGTGTAAACACAATAAGCCATTCAGATAAGGTATCTCGATCAGTGTCTTGTTAGCAGAAGGAATTCCTATGAATCCCTTTCATCTAGTGTCACCAAATCTCACGCTAAGTGTAGAGACACTATGCCGTTTCAATCGGGAATGTGTAATACTTCCTGTGCCTTCTAGCTTCGATGCCAGTTCATTAATGTGAGTTGATATTCTCGTCTGATAGCTTGCACTATATCTATCGATCTCTTGTTTGACGGTAGTGATATTAAGGTCCTCTTGTATATATTTGTTGCTCACATAGTAGGGTATATCTAGCATGACTCTCAGTGTCTTGCTTTGAAATCTTTCAAGAATCTCTATGTTGCTATTGCTAGCAGTACCCCACAGCTGGATTCCGTAAGTCCAGATTGGTTTAAGGATGGTTTTGTAAATAGCTATCTTGCTTTCATGTGACAGGCTTGATTTGCGACCTATCAGCCAGTACATTGATCTGACTTTCGTATCCAGCTGTTTACGCTTGGTCCAGATATGCTTTTTCCAGGTGAGTCTTCGATCTAGATGCATACCCAAATATCTGGCATCTTCAGCTTGAGGAACTTCTTCATTATGAAGTCTTATTGGAGGACAAGTCTGCCTTCTCAGGGTGAAGGTCACGTGTACAGATTTTTCTTGATTAACCCTAATACGCCATTTATCTAGCCACTTTTCGACTTCATAGATGTGGTTTTGTATGTTGGCTGATGCTATAGCGGGATCCGCGTGTACTGACAAAAGGGCTGTATCATTCGCATAGGTTGCAGTCATAGTATCAGCGTGTGTTGGGAGGTCTGCGGTAAAAATCAGGTATAGAATGGGTCCCAATATACTTCCTTGAGGCACTCCTGAGAGAATTTCGTTTAAAGGAGACACTTCATTGTTAAATTTGACTTCAAAGCATCTACTATGTAGGTACGATCGTAGAATGGGGAAGAAGGAGTGAGGCAACAGCTTTTTAAGTTTGAAGAGTAGTCCTTCATGCCATACTCTGTCGAACGCCTGGCTTATATCAAGAAAGATAGCAGAGCAGAACTGTTTGCATTCTAGTGCACGACTTATAGTATCCGTAATACGATGTATTTGTTCAATAGTTCCATGTTGCTCTCGAAAGCCGAACTGGTGTAGAGGAATAATTTCCGGTAGATAGGGGCTCATCCTGCTCTGCAGTATCCTTTCAAAGAGTTTGCCCAATACAGGGAGTAGGCTTATCGGTCTGTAAGAACTTGCTTCGTGGAGCGGTTTGCCTGGTTTGGGTATGATTATGACCTGCGCAATTTTCCACTGGGCGGGGTAAATTCCCATTCTTATGCAGGCGTTGTAGATGGCCGCAATCTGAATTATGCCCCTTCTAGGCAGCTGCTTGAGTAGTTCTGCGTCGATTAAATCGTAGCCTGGTGTTTTACCCCTCTGAAGTTTAAGGATTTCTCTCCATATTTCGTTGGGGCTAGCACATTTTAGTGGTAGGCTCATTTGCAGTGGAGCGTCCAGATATTCGGAGACTTCCTTGTCGTGTTCAGCATTTTTGCTTGGTAAGGGGCTGAAAATAGTTTTTAGGTAATCCGAAAATACTTGGGCCTTTTCAAATTCAGTTTTTGCCCACTTGCCATCGCGGGCTTTTATGGGCGGTATATGTTCTTTCGGCCGTTTTAGTCTTTTTGTTATCTTCCATATGGAGTAGTTGGTGTTTTTGTTAGGAGTAAGGTCAGCTAATTGTTTTTGTAGACGCTCGTTTTCTGCTTGACATATCATGTGTTTAAGTTCCTCAGAGGCCTTGTTGAAAGCTTTCTTATCACAGGGATATTTCGTAGAGTGCCATTTTTTCCGCAGCAGTCTTCTTTCGTTTACTTTATCCTTTATTAGTTTGGGGTAGTGGGCAATTTGTGTTGTTTTCGGTCTTAATAAAGTCGTAGATTCTTTGGCCGCTAGGTGGATAAGCTTATTGAGCGTTTCGATGGCTGTTTCTACGCTATCTACATTATTTAGTGGCGAGTTCAAGTTGATGGATTCTGATATTTTGGTTCTGTATCTATCCCAGTCTGTTGTGTGGTTGTACAGTCTTTGTTGGTACTCAGTAAGAATGGCCTTATGGTGAAAATTGAAAATTACTGGCGTATGATCTGACGACAGGTCAGTGCATTCTTCTACGTTTATTTGTCTGAGTGGAACATTTTTGGTGATAAAAAAGTCTAACAGGTCTGGTACCTTTAATGGGTCCGCTGGCCAGTATGTAGGAACACCATGGGAAGCGCAATGAAGGTTAAGGTCGTTCGTAGCTACATAGAGTTGTCGGCCCCGTGGCGAGATTAGTCTGGAGCCCCAGAAAGTGTGTTTAAACTTAATAAACGAGACACTGCGTCGCTTAGCGCCTTCTATTGGCTGTATCACCCTGTTATTAATCTGTGGTATCACGGATAGTGCTCAAAAAAGAGAAGAGTTTTTTAACCTTATCCACATTCGCCCTTCCTACTCAGAAGCAAGCGTGTCGGTCTTCGGAGTTAATAGTTTACTGCCTTTATTTATTTTACCATCATATTATTTTGTTCCCTCCTTATATTATCATAGATTCCTTGAATATAGACTCTTCCTATTACAGCCTGTCATCAGGCGATGTTGAATCATTGTGCTTCGTATAAAATAACTATAAGAAAACGAAGATTTTTAGCAATTTTAAGTCTATATGATAAACATTTATTCTTAAATAATGATATTATATAATTTTCCAAGAAAATGGAAATTTTAGAATAGGATTGGATTGGGTGTGTAATGTATAATAAAACAACATATCGTATAATGATCAAATCATATAAATCAAATGATATAGTTTTGTTTAATATAACACTTATTTAATATAATGATGGAATGATATAATTTTAAAACACATAATTTTGAAACGTATAACAAACGATTGAGCTAAACTTATTTAATATAAGAGCCGTTTAATATAACATTTACATGATATAATAATTAGAATACATAACATTTATCTAGTATAATAACATTTTGTAAGTATAACATTCATTAATGATAACACTATTTTTGTATACTTAATACTTAAAACATATAATGATTACTTAATATAAAATCCAATTCATATAATATCATTTAATATAAAGAGTATAAAATCTCATTTAATATAAAAAATATAAGAAGAGAAAAAACCATTATTTTATAGCCTCATTTAAATTAATTTATCAATAATAACATGCAAGCATTTCAATTCAATTCATTTAATCATTATCATAGGTATACAAGCTGTGATTGTTTAGAATTTATGAGATCTCCATGATAGACCTCTAAGGCATACGATATATTTGATATTTTCTCTTTTCATGCAAATTTTAAGTGTAATAAATAAATTTAAATGTCAAAATTGGAGTTACTTAAAAATGTCAGGCAAAACTTACACAATGTTAGTCAAGGTCAAATCAAATCAAAATTAAAACTAAATTCAAATCAGAATAAAAATTAAATCAGCATTAAATTAAAATTAAATTAAAATCAGATGAAAATTAAATAACACAAAATTTAAATTAAATTACAATAAAATAAAAATAGAATAAAAGTAGAAAAATTTTTTTACGTCCTGAGGCAGGAATCGAACCCGCGACCTTTCGCAATCCGGGCGACTGCTCTGACCACTGAGCCACCCAGGACTTGGGATATCCCTGTGAAATTCTTCTAGTCTATCTTGTATTTGCGTTTATGAGCTAACGTCCACCCTACAATGTCGAAATATTCTATTTCAAATATTCTATTTTAATTACTAAGTAATTTTTCAAACATTTATAATAATGTTAAAATCAAAAATTAAGAATACAATAAAATATTCAATATGTTCAATATGCATGCAGCATGCAGACAAGCATGCAGCATGCAAGCAAGCATGCAGCATGCATGGCTTCTGTCACGGCTCCGGCGGTCCCACGCGACCTTATCGTCGCAGATGGTTTTCGCCCACCACCGCGCCTGCTCCTCAGCTCGCGGGCCGCCTCGCCCGTCCACGCCTTCGCGGGCTTAAATTACACTCTAGGAGTAGGGCAGACAAGACTACGTGGAGTCGGTTTTGCAGCGATTCGTTTCTGTCACTAACACTGTATGCCAACAGATTATTATATTGATTGTTATATTAAGTGAAGATTATATCAATCAATCATGGTTTGAAATGTTATTATCTTAAATGATAGTTATATAAAATGACGCGTATATCAAATAAAATTATATGAAATAAACGAAATATTAAATGAGTTTTATTTTAAATGGCATAATTCGTTAAGAACGTTATACTTAATGGTATTATATAAAATGAAGATTGTGTAAAGTAAACGATATGATAAATAAAATTATATTAAGTGTTGGTAAAACAAATGATTATTATGTAAAATGAACGTTAGTAAAGTTCAATTATATCAAATCAACTAAGACGCTCCCATTGGATTTAGTCGAGCTAAATTCAATCGTTTTATTCACATTATATGTGTTCTTTCTGATTTTTAACTTTACTTCATAGAGTTTGTAAGTTTTCTGTTTATTTGGACTCGGGCGCTATTTTTGGCATAGATCTAATTTAACGTAGGTTTTTATTGGGAATTAGGAATAAAAATAATTTTCTAAATGGCAGGCTTATTTACGAACCCGAGATTTTTTTGGAGAAGTCTGACAGTGCGGCGACTTCTCTAAACTTAAGAAATAAAACGTAGATATAACTACTGCAGATAAATGACATATACTACATCTAATTACAATTTAAGATCGCAGCATTCTTAGGTAGTTAAGTATAAAAAAAAATAACCCATCTGGGTTATTAAATCTTTATACAAAAAAATGCAAACAAATTTTTAAATATAAAGGAACTTTATAATAGTCGGGTATATTAGCATTCGCACCATCATTACTAATTACTATTCTACGCTTCATCCGTTAAATCGTGAATCTGTGAAGTCGTTATCGTGTATGCGACGCTTGTTTTAAAGAATATTTTTTTTTTTATAAATATTTCTATTTTGCCAAATAACTATAAATATTGAAAAATCCACCCTCGCGAACAAATTTCCGTACTCTTCACACTACAGGGAATCAAACACGGGATCTCTGGTTTATAAGAGTCAACACTCAGCCAGCCGATTGTCGTATTGATTATTTTTTTTATAAATTTAGATTTATTTATTTCATTTTTACCTACAGTAGTAATTTTCATTGTAAAAGCTACGAGTTACAAAGCAAATTATAAAAATGATTATCAATGTAACGGTAAAATAAAAAGTTTACACAAAATTCAAATATCAAATCGAGAAATCTGTTTGAAAATTAATTACACAATGTAATGTTCATCATCATCATCATCACCAGCCTATATACGTCCCACTGCTGGGCACAGGCCTTCCTACATGGCAGAAACACATTAGGAGTTTGGGCCATAACACCACCACGCTGGCCCAGTGCGGGTTGGTGGGTTAAAGCGGTTGCAGTAACAACCGGGACCAACGGCTTAACATGCCTTCCGAAGCACGGAGGAGCTCAAGATTATAAATTTGATTGACCCATCCAGGGACCAACCATGGCGAAAGTTGATTTATTTTCGTGATCGAAACCAGAGCGCTCAAACCACTACGCCACCGAGCTCCTCGAATGTAATGTTAAATGTCATTAATAGTAAATTCATTAATTTCATATTCAACTTTTAATGTCAATGTTAAAAATACTTTAAAATTGTATTTTTTTACGGTTTGCCTGTTTTTACATAAACATACAATTCCATAAGCGTAAGATCGGAGTTGAAAGTAATTGGTTATGAGACGAAAAACAGACGCTACATTGGTTGTTCTAAATTAATGTGTTTCTTTATGAGTGGAAGACTTATTTTCTAAAACTTAACGTAACACTAACCGGATTTAAATATTGCTGCAACTCAACAAACCTTAATTTGAGAGAGGGATCAAATGTCTATCCCTGTGTATCCCTAAACCGTGATTCATCTTGGTAATACTTTATTTGAAATAAACTTGACTAACTTCCATAAAGCTACAAAGACACAAAAAAGCTTCCACTCTTCCAGTTTAGCATGAGCAACATTGCGCTGATACTAGCTTATTTTTGACCGACTTCAAAAAGGACGGGGTTCTCAATGCGGTTGGTATGTTTAGTTTTGTACGTAGTACACCGATAACGCCGAGATTTCTGATGCGATTTACGTGATTCTATTTTTGTTCAATACGGAGTAGTTGCCATTTGGGCCCATAAAAAACGTATCTCAAATCGATTGTAAGGTTTGGCTTGTAAATGAAAATACCTTGAATGATTAAGTAGTCTATGTATGCGAAATTGCGGATTTTTCCGATACGATACGATAGTAGGAAATAATACAGAGTGGTGCCGTCAATACGACATAGAAATGTTTTGCAACATTCAAACACATCTTACTCATTTGATAGTTTCATGACATTTCTATAAAATAATTTTGCATTAGGCTGCATTATTTCATAGAAAAGAATAATTATCAAATAAATAAGATGTATCTGAAAGTTGCAAAACATTTCTGTAAACTAATATAGCCCATGTTTTAATTTACTGTCGTATTGTGGTGAAAACAGAGATAGTAGCAAGAAATATTTCTTTTGCCTATAAAAAATATTATATTCTTATTATTTTCTTTAGGTACACCACCCATGCGAAGCCGAGATAGGCAACTAGTGTGATGTAATTCAAAGAGATTACCAAAAACAAATTAAATGCTCACCAAAATAATTGAATGATCTGCAAAATTGTACGAGCAATTAATTTGGAGAAAATTCAGACATTTTTGGTGTTCAATTAGTTGTTAGAATAGTGAATAGTTAAAATGCAACTCATGCTCATATAATTATAATACCAGTATCTATTACTTGTTTTTTTGTTTGAATAAGATGAGAATTATTTAAGGAGCATTATCAACTCTTTTGAACGGACCTACATAAATTTATAGCAATTACCTTAAACTAAAAACTAAAGGAAAACCAGCCTGAAGTTATGGCCCAAACACCTCATGTGTTTTCCCATGTAGGAAGGCCTGTGCCCAGCAGTGGGACTTATATAGGCTGGTGATGATGATGATGATGATGATAAAAAACTAAAGCAAATTACCACGAGTAAGTATTGCCTAAGGAATAAGAAGCTCCAAACAATTTTTAATTTATTGTGTTATTAGTTAGCAAGATGTTGCATCACATTATGTCGTAGGGTTATAGTGAAATCAAAATTTGAGAAAAATTTCGTGAAGATTTCAAAATGTCATAGTTTTTGTTGCTTTCGATTTTAAATGATTCTAAAAACTAATAACCACCTTCAATATAGGTACTAAACTGGCAAAAAATAAATAAACTGAATTAGGTACTTTTAGGTGTAAGAAGGTATTATGTGCTAAGTTTTTAAGCAGCTTTTAATTTGGTTTTTAGTCTTTTTTGACGTTGATAGCATTATATTATTCAGGAGTCTATTCACTATCTCCGAAGCTCTTCATCAGGTTACTACTCAATTAAAATGAAACCAATCCAGTAGCATAACTTTATAAACAAAAATACTTATAGACATCGGTTAAGATATGACGGACGAATATCGCGTATGTATGTACACACAAATAATACAGTCTAATCGAGTAGAACCTTTAAGTTTGAATAACTTTATTCACTCATAAGAAATTTACATTATAAGTGTATAATGAAATACTTAGATACAATAATTATAAACCTCAGCCAGGGACCATGCATGGCTAAGGTATAAACTACAGTAAATTTTAGTAATCAGTCTCCGGTATTTTCTACGTGCAACGTTAAGTTTTTTTTAATATTTTAATACTGTGATAAGTAGCTCTTCACATCTTAAGGTAACTGATAAAAAAACAGCTGTACTCCCTCAAATATTATTGGCTTCTCTAAAGAACATCAAACCTCACCTCCAGAAAAACCACCAAAAAAAATCGACATTTAATTTTGGCCACCTTACTGACTTTTCTTACAATCCAGTTTTCACACATATAAAAGAAAATGTGCCACATGGCGACACTGGGCTGCAGTTTGTATGCTCGTTAGTTCGGATTGCTGGCTTAACTTTTAACTGTCGCAGCCACTATCAGTTACTGTAAATGTGTTTTATCCGAGCCATAAGCTAAATGGGCTTGTTACTGTCCTTTATGTACTCGTATTTGTTAGGATGAGTACATACAGCACTATCCCATAATGTTCTGATGCGTTTGAAGGTAATAATAATTCATATACCCTACAAATGGTCGCCGTTTTTATAACAAAATGTTTTTATTTCTATAAATACGGTATAGGTACTTAAAATTTTTTCGCATTTCAAAGAAGCACATTTTAGTCGCTTGCAGCCTTCAGAATGAGTTCACAGTCACTGTACGAACTATGGACCTAACTATGTTAGGCGTTTCCCTGTGAGATAGAAATGAAGACATCCGTTACAAAACCAAATTAGTTTCAAGTGGCTGTCGGCACTGGCAACAAACATAGCACGCAGAACGGATGGTCGATGGGTGTTGAAGTTGTAGCAAGGTGACCACGTACCGGAAAGCGCAAAGAATCTCTTTAGCTATCTAGCTACGGTATGGTAAGTGGTAGTCTTTCTATCTAGACTAGAAAGACGACTTGCTCAGCTGGCCGGTGGATGTAGGTTGCGCAGAATGTTCCATTTCGACACCATAGACTGATATTGATTGACTAGTTGATTAGTTATTTTTGGCATAGATAGTTATCGTTGTTCCCGTATGATTATATCTTCATATTTCAAAAGGCACTATAAGACATAGTCTAGAATCTGTTTCATATACTCAATTGAAGAGAAAGGAAGGTGCTAAATCAATTAAATTCAACTAAATTGTAACTCAGATCAGAGTTGAAGCATAAAAAGGTTGTGCTTAATTGTTGGGAACTGATATGGGATGATTAGATGCTAAATAAATAAACATTGAGAAAAACAGAACTAATACTTTCAAATTAGTCTGGATATGAAAACAATAGACGTAAATAGGTAATAAAGGAAACAAGTTACGGGTACAGTTGAGAAGACGATTCACCAGGAAGGAACTTCCCTTTTTGACCCAGTCATATATTGTAGATACTTTATTTACCAAACCTTTACTCGTATTGTGATAAAAGCGGGACAAGTAGGAATACGGGACAAGATACTCAAATACGGCAACATCGTAATACGATACGTATGGCAACCCTAGGCATATTGTATTGGTCTAAATCGTTTTTATATTCCTCTTTGCTACAGTACAGATGTTTCCACTTCACGTCCTTCAAATGACATGGGTAGATTGGATGTATTATTCGCCAGGCGCAAGAGGTGTATCCAATTAAACAAGTTTATGAGAAATCAATATTCACATTCTAGATTACGGCTAGTATTATCTTATATTTTCGCGAGCACTTCACAAATACAATCAATTGCATTTAATTGTTATTTTATACCCGACGACGACGTTTTCGACGACGTATAGTGAATAAGGGGTGCGATTCTGTAACGAATCTCGCACCTCACTTCGCAAGTCACTTCGAATTCAACTGTCAAATAGAGCAAAAAATGAATGAAAATTTGCTCTATTTGACAGTTGAATTCGAAGTGACTTGCGAAGTGAGGTGCGAGTTTTGTTAAAGAATCGACAGGAAGTAAATAACAAGAGTAATAAATAGTTTGAGTAACATTGTTGATATGGGGTGTCATTTCATAACATTCTTCCAATCCACAATCTCCAGTACAAAGGGTAGTTTTTTTTAAATTTCATAAATAAGAAGATTAGAACTCACAAAGAAATATTGTAAAGGTAAGTATGTTTACAAATCAATAATTTGACAGATACAGTGGTATGTTTTATATGTTGCAGCGCATCGTCTAACAAGCTCCATATAAAATCTGCGGAACAAATGAGGTCATAATGTTTCTATATTACTAAAAAAATAATGGGCACATTGACAAAAATAATAATAACTATGTAATAGTGTCATAGTTTTTTTATTCATAGTTGTCATAATAAATGTTGTTATAATTGTAAATACATATAAAAAAGAAACAAAAAATATCAATAAAACTGATTAAAAAATCACATGTGACTTGATGTGACTTACAGTTCGATGTTCGATTAGTAGCATGCGATTACAAACATGAACAATTTGGTGATTTATCTCATTCTGTAATAATGTCTGAATCTATCGAGGAGGCTTATGTACAATTTTGCTTTTGTGCCGTAGGCTAGCATTAAGAAGGGATTTCGCTCTTCTCCCACGGGATAAAGTCCACGTTCCTCGACCTCGTTCGGTCACTATTGTGCCTAACTAACGATTTCAAGGACAATAATTAAGGATCGAAAGACAGGCAAGACGTATAGTCAGCTTTGTGTAGTGACAACACAAATGAGGCAGTCAGCAATGATTGGGAATTGATTAACATAAAAAAGTTAGGCTATGATAATCAAGATTGGGTTTTAAGACTTTTGCTCTTATTTGGTACGTCTCATATTAAAGTTAGTATGAAATTATCTATGAAAAATATTCATGGAGTATAGATTGAGACATGTTTAGATACAAATCATCAATTCCCAAACCGGTAATTTTTGCTTACTTTGCCTAATATTCTACTTATGCGAATATATTAAATACACAGGTCCCAGAACAAAGTTTTAACCTCCGTTATCGCCCCCAGATAGTAAAATAACTTTGAGATACTACTTTACAAACTTTTCTGTGAAACAGAGCATCACATTTTGTGTATTTATTAAGGCGACGACGAAGCAATGAATTTAAAAATGTGTACTTTTTGCGGTGAAACCGAAAATTTACAACATCACAGTGTGAATGTAACTATTACAAATGTAATGTTCCGGCTTTAGTCGGGAGTGTACCTAATAGTTTCAACATTCAGAAATTCAGATATCGGAGAGACATAATATAGGAATAATAAGCCCAGCCCAGACTACCTATTTACTATCACAGTTACTCTAAAGTTCGACCACTACTAAAATACCTAAAACCAAGCGCATAATTAAACCATGGATTACCCCTGGCATCCTACGTTGTATAAATCGAACAAACTTCAAAAGTCCCTTCGCAATGATCCGTTCAATAAAATTTTAAAAATAAGCTACACTAGATATCGTAATTTTTGTAATAATTTAATAAAAAAACTAAAAAGAAAATATGAAAATGAATTACTTGAAAAATCAATTAGTAATAATAAGCTTTTATGGAAAAATATTAAAAACATAACGTACACTAATAAACAAAATAATCAAAATGCTGAGTTATTAAATATTAAATCCTCTCCTACAGAGTCCATTAATTTCATTAACAACTTCTTCACAAACATTGGCAAAGAATTAGCTCAAAAGTTTGTATCGAGTTTCACTGCTGACCCTCATTGCATTGATGAACCACCCTCACTACTCAATTCCTTTGCACTGTTAGAAACTGACCAGAGGGAAGTTGATAGTATCTTAATGAACTTAAAATCTGATAGTGCTCCGGGGTGGGATAATGTTACCACCGGGATGTTAAAACAATTCCGAGTTGTAATAGTTCCCATTCTCACTCATATAATTAATTTATGTTTTCAACAAGGTGTCTTTCCCTCCTCACTAAAGCAATCCATTATTATTCCCATCCACAAGGGTGGAGATATTGATGACATCAATAATTATAGGCCCATTTCAATTCTACCAGCTATATCGAAAGTTATCGAAAAAATATTAAACTTACGTCTTATAAATTACTTAAATAAATACAAACTGCTATCTTCCTCCCAATTTGGTTTTCGGCAAGGAAAGTCCACTGATGATGCAGTTACTGCACTGACTTCAAAAATAACCAGTCATTTGGATAAAGGTGAAAAATGTCTTGCAGTATTCCTTGATATAAAAAAAGCCTTTGATACAGTTTCAATACCCATCTTATTAAAAAAAAATGGAGAGAATTGGAGTAAGGGGACTTCCTTTGGCTTTATTTAAAGACTATCTTACAGGTAGGAAGCAGAGTGTGAGAGTGGAAAATTGTGTCAGTGATGACTCTGTAGTATCATTCGGCGTTCCACAAGGTAGTGTTTTGGGTCCTACCTTGTTTTTAATTTACATAAATGACCTGTGTCAATTGAATATAGCAAATGCCGAAATATTTTCAGATACTGCAATTGTTTTCAAAGGGAAAACATGGCAAACTGTAAAACACAGTGTTGAAGCAGGTATGCGTAGGGTAGCATCTTGGCTGCAAAATAACCAACTTACCTTAAATACGTTGAAAACCAATTATATATGTTTTAGCATTAATGATAGTACGCAACCTAAAGAACATCTCCTTATAAAAATACACAACTGTGATGACTCTATAAATTACGATTGTAGCTGCCCAATAATAAACAAAGCTAATAACTCTAAGTACCTCGGCATTATGGTTGATGAAAAATTAACATGGTACCCACATCTTGAGCAAGTCGCAAACAGAGTGAGGAAACTAATCTGGATTTTCAAAATATTAAGAAATGTTATTCCAACGAACACTCGTTTACCAAGTGGTAGTAACCTCCTAAATAATATTTATATAGCTCTAGTTCAGTCCGTATTGATATACTGTATCCCCGTTTGGGGTGGTGCTGCAAAAACAAAATTTATAAGTGTTGAGCGAGCTCAGCGTGCTTTACTTAAAGTTATGTATCGGAAAAAAAATACATATTTCACTGATGATCTATATAAGGAATGCGATTTGCTTACGGTGAGGAAACTATATTTGAAGGAAATAGTTTTAAAAACACATAAAACCGCCAATATTATAAATAGTATAGATAACGTGAAAAAAAGACGCGTAAATAATGTTCTCCCGCTACCAACTGTCAGGACTAACTTTGCACATAGACAATATCAATGGCGCTCTATATATATTTATAACAAAACAAACAGGGAACTAAATATCTATAAACTACATCATTATGAGATTAGGACTATTGTGACGGATTGGTTAAAATTATTTTCCTATGACGAAATAGAGGCTTTTTTATATAGTCTTATATGATATCAAAGACACACACGCACACACACACACACACACACACACACACACACACACACACCATACCACACACACCACACACACACACACACACACACACACACACACACACACACACACAACTGTCCATAAAAGGTATCTCAAAATTTATGTTTTTCTTGCTCTATCAGAGCAGCAGCATCAAGATTTTGACCTTAAAGCCATGTTAATTTTATGGCATTTAATTTTCTTGTATTTAAAATTTGAATATTTTACGCAGCAAAATGAAGAGACATCACTTTACCAATCTGAGTTACATTTTAGTTTATTGCGGAGAAATTGTATTAATTTATAATGTTTGCATTCGATTCAATATTCAAGATTATGAAGTAGCGGTGGTGAGACTGGTGAGTTGTTTGAATTTTGGGCTTTAATAATTATAAAATATGGCTTTGAATGCTATAAGTAATTTGATTCAATGTAATGACTAAAACAAATTTCTGTTAACGGTATTATTATTCTCTAATACTAAGAACTACACCAGGCAATTAAATAAGTAGTAAGCTCAGTACACAAGTATGAACTGTGATTATAAGTCTCACATAGATGTGGAAAATGTTGCTGTGTGTACTTAGCCTAAAACCAGTAGATAAAGTATAAAGGCCAAAGGGTGCTGTAACGTTGAAATAAGAGTTTTAGTAGGCTTAAGTAGTAAAACCCAGGTTATTTGTTTGAGTTTCGGCATACGTCCTGTAAGTAGTGGATATTCAGTATTTACTTTCCTTTTAGAGATCCGTACTTGTTAATATACAGAAGGACAGATAAAAAGATTATTCGCAATAGAGTTACATAAACAATTTATACTAGGCGACATGTGGATAAAATAAGAATTAAAGTTAAAAAGATCGTGTGTCAAGTTGTGTGTGAATGTGATTTCGCAGTTTTAGAGAAAACTTTCTACGACAAACCTACATGGGGTGTGGTCTAAGGTTACGCGAGATAGGATTTTTTTTATAATTAATTTGTGAAGTTTCCTAAAACCAGAGACAATTATATATTTTATTGACGAGGAGATGCCTGCACCGGAGGGTCGGCAAGGGACAAATGGTAAGATATATTTATAGTATTTAATTTGATTTTATAGTAGTGAGTCGTGGCAAATAACTTTTTATTACACCTTAATTGGTTCACAAACCACGACAAGAAATATAATGAAAAAAAAATCCTTCGATTATATGAGAGTTGTTAACATTTGTTTAGTCTGAAAAGTACCCACATATTATACACCGACAGAGAAGCTGGTAGGGAAGAAAAATTCAAGTATCAGAAAAATCACGAAGTCTTTTAATCATCATCATCATTACCAGCCTATATACGTCTCACTGCTGGGCACAGGCCTACATGACTGAAACACATGAGGAGTTTGGGCCATAACACCACCACGCTGGCCCAATGCGGGTTGGTGGGTTAAAGCGGTTGAAGGAACAACCGGGACCAACGACTTTACGTGCCTACCGAAGCACGGATGAGGTCGAGATAACACACTTTGTTTGACCCATTCCGGGATCGACCATGGCGAAATTTGCTTTGTTTTCGTATCGAAACCAGAGGGCTCAAACTACTACGCCACCGAGCTCCTCTTGAGTCTTTTATATCCATTAAAAATTCATTACAACGAATTATACTCGCTTGTCAATAAGGAATCTATCATGAAGATATTAAAACAAAAGTCTTCTGAGTTCTCATTCGGCTGTCATCAATCAAATTGAGTTGCTTTGAAACTTTGGAAACTTTTATGCTGAGTTGAGTTCTTGGTTTTTGTAAAGCAATATAAATTTCACTTGTTTGTTTGCTTTCGCGTTGAATAAGCCAAGAAGTTATTTTTTAGTTAAATGATTATCAATTTAAGGTGCCATTCTGAAGTGTCGAAACTTTTTCAACGATAATATTTTATTGATGAATAACAATTTCTCTTCGATCCCCACGTCCATGCCTTAACGACGCGACGCCTAATATTTTCTCAGTTTTTTGTTCATCATTTTTACGTTCTTTTTTGAATATTAGGCTGATGAGATTCATAATTTAGTGTTTCAATTTAAGCTAATCTGTCACTACCTTTTTACATGCATATTGTGTTATTGGATATTAATATTCAACATTATTAATTTTGTTATATAGTTCTGACATACATCGAGCATTAGATTCTCGCTAAGTCTGTTTCGATCAAAGAACAATTATAATTAAAAAAAAATCTTACTGTCTAAAGCTACGGACATTTTTTTCTCGACTATCCTCTTATCTATCGAGCTTAGTATACATAAAGTCCATTGAAAAGCTTTACATCCTTAAATATAAGTATCTATAGTTGCTAGCTAGATCCGAACCTTCGTCAAGCCCTGACATTTAAACTAAGGAAAAATCTTTGGACCGCATTCTTTTCTCATGAAAATGAATAAAAAGGTACCTTCGCCATTTTAGTCGCATTTTGTACTCGATGTGATGTTTAATTAAAAAAAAAAGAAACTAAAGAAGTGTTAATAATGGTGACTTTTAAAACTACTATGACTGTGTTAATTATATGTTAGTTGAAGAACATTTACTTGTTCTTAGAAACAGCCGAGCACCAAGTTAAAAAATACCTTTTCATTAGAGAAGTACTAACTTCATTTTTTTTTGATTTAATAATACAATCGGCTTTCTAGGCAATTATCAGATGGATTGGACTGTGTATGTTTGTCGAATGTGGTTTGCCCTCCCAACGGAGAATAGATAAGCACTTTCAAGAAATTATTATTTGCCTTTTTAGTGCTTTGAAGTTGGTTGCAAAAGAGTGTAAGTTTGACGTGTCTACTGTGTATCTGTGTGCCTGTCTGTGGCATTGTAGCTCCTAAACAAGTGGCCCGATTTATATTTAGCGTTTTTAATTTAAAAGCTGACGTAATCGAGATGGTTCGCAGCTTTAATTTATGAAGTAGATTTATTGTCGTATTGACGGTACCACCCTGTATACATGTAGACAGGGCCTGCCTGCTGTTTGTTGAGGAGTATCGTTAACTGTCTCCGAAGATCTTCAAATGGATATGGAACTCAGACGACAACACATCAAGCGTAACAGTTGAAAGTCACCTCTATTACGGTATAAGTGTGGTCTCAAAGTCAAACTGTTACCTTTATGTGCTGTCGACTGTACCTAGGTACAAAACTTGTAAAATTATTTTTGCTATAGGTGTTACAACAGCAAAAATGATACTATTTTCATACAAATTCCTAAAAACCATATGCTTAGAATAGAGATATGGAGGAGACCATGCTTATACTAGAATCACAGTTCGCGGCTCACTGTTTGCCGCTGCATGTAAACCGACTCTGAACTAAAGTCTTAAATTAGTTTGTTGTGTAGTTAGTGAGCGGGTGACTAAGGTCATTTAGCTATTTCTGGTTGTAACTATCAAGGAAACTTCTAACTTAGCTTGTTCAGTAACTTTAAGCTTGTTAAAAGGGTCTTTAGTATCGTGCATATTTTACACACATGAGTGATTAAGTAGTTATCTACGATGATTTTATAGCAGTCTGTCGTCATTAGTCAAAGGCTTTCTTTTTAAGACATCTAAAAATTTTACACGAATCCGAAGCACCGCCCATCCGAGTTCGATTCGTCAATTGAAATGTTTCTCGAAGTTGTATGTACAGTCAGAATTATCTAAGCTTTTAGAGTGCTCATAAATAAGTATGATGTTTTAGAAAAGCTATCGTATTTTTAAAGACCTGAAGTGAATCAGTGCAGATAATTTAGTTTTGTCTAAGAACTCAGGTGACAAAATCATCTGATGTATAGACGACAGCAGATCAAGTGTAAAGGTTACATTGGCACTACGAAAGACACGTCTATTACAAACGCAGTAAGGGCGTTCTCAAGATTAGACTGTTCGAAGTTCTGTCAGCTGTACATAGCTAAACAAAAGTAAAAATAATCGGCTGCTACTTCGAGTTTTTTGGTATAGTTGCGACATGGGCATTCAATATACTGGATGGTGCCCTCAATACGACAATTAATTAAAACATGGGCTATATTGGTGCATAGAAATAGTTTGCCACTTTCAAAAACATCTTATTCATTTGATAATTTCATAACTTTTCTATGAAATAATGCAGCCAATAATATATTATTTCATACAAATGTCATGAAATTATCAAATGAATTAGATGTTTTTGAAAGTGACAAACCATTTCTATGAACTACTTTAGCCCATGTTTCAATTTATTGTCGTATTGACGGCACCGCCCTGTATAATCTCTGCTTTGTTCATGTTCATTTTTAGACGCACCATCATCACCAGTCTATAGACGTCCCAATGCTGGGCACAGGGGGGAGAAACACACGAGAAGTTGCGCTTTTGTTGTAGGATTCTGCCATAACATATAAAAAAATAACGACAATTATTGATATAGGTACTCGTATGTACTAACTTAAGTGTTTTCTTTTTTAAAACTATAAACAAACACATTTAAACTTTCAACCGACGAATGTGAATACGTCTTGTTCAACATACCCCAAATAGATATAATGTCACCACATCCATTAGTCATAGTCATAATATTTAGCATTCATAACTTATATTCAACCCCAAAATGTTATTTAAACAAGAATACGACTTTTAGATGTTCAGTTCTAATTTTGTATTAATGTAGGTAGGTATCATCAATTTTGCGTGACATATAAAATTAGCATTTATCGGAAATGAAAAATGGTCATTGTCATAGGGAAACTCCAGCTTGCTTTAGAATATGACCCAAAAAGAAGAAAATTCAGAAATTGGTATAGAAATAAATCTAGACTAAAAAAACATGCCCTCGTGAGGTATTTGTAAAAATACTCGTTCGGATGTTGTAGGTAGGTACCTACCGAAATTTTGCACGATGGCGGAACATCTATGCTCTTTGAATTTAATGTCGACATCTATATGTATAATTTCGTAATTGCAAAGGGTATCAGTATGATAGGCAACAATAGTAAGTAATACTATAAGAAATTCATAGGGTTAACTAGTTCTTGGGATTTCAGTGGTCGGAGCGTTCGAGCAATTACTCGGATTGATTGGTCGCAGACTTTGAGAAGTCTCAATGATCTTAGATTTCTCAAAGTTTGCGAGTTTCTCCCTAATTACATACTTATCACTCGTAAATTATGTATTTTTGTACAACTGAGGCCCGCCAATAGGGACGTTGACTAATTTTGGAAAAGTCATGTCTTGTGTCTGGAATGTGTGGATTGACAGAAAAATTACAGGTTCACATTGCAAAGAATAGTATGGTACGGTGGTCTTCGAATTACTACGCAGAAATATTATTTTCCAAACTTTGACAGACTGAAAAACCGTTGGTACTCTAGAGGAAAATATATATTTCTATAAAAATATTCGCATCGTATATCAACTCCCTTAGGGGTTGATTTTCGAACAATCCTTTCTGAGTACACCTCTTCATACTCAAAGGAATGTTAGATATATTGCTATTATGTTGCCAACTTTAGTGATTAAGGTGCGTTGTCAGACATCCGTCAGTCAGTCAATTATTCTCGACTCTGTTAAAAGTATATTCAAGGTGTTCGGTACTCCGTATAACAAGCGGGCACCTACCCATGTTACCAAAGTTATTATCTAAATATTAAGATGTTATCATAAATTCGAAATTCGAAAAATAATTTTGAAAACAGATGTATATCCGACCAGGTACAGTACAGTATCTGAAAAAATCTGGAAAAATATCCTGAATCCGCGAAAAATACTAATAATTCATTTTTATCCATAGTTTGTGTGTACAAAAGTTGAAATTTTTCGTCGATTTCACCGTTATTCACTATGGCAATATGACGGGTGACATAGAAGTCTATTAAACGTCACAAAAGTGACATAGGCGCCATGATGAATTTTTGGCTGTGTTGCAGTTTTTTCTATAAAAAATCTTGTTTTGTACCACGTGACAAAACAAATAAAAAGAAAATGGACAATTGAACACTGTTCTGCATATTTTTATCTATTTTTCAGACTACTGTACAATACATTTTTTAAACATTCTTTTCTCAGACATTTTATTCATCTTACCGAACTATTTGTATGAAGATATTTGAAAAATATTATAAAATTCGGAAGTTTGTTGGCACTAAGTATTTTTATGACTATGATAACATGGTTAGGTGCCAGCTTGTTATGGTGTTGGTGATGTTCAACAAATAATTTCAGTAGCTGCTTATGTTTTAAAAAAAACCCACCGTTTTCAATTATATTTAGGTAGATTTGTAGATGAAAGAAGACTCATTCTTCTTTATTTTAAAACCACTTTCTGTAACAGACATCAAAATGATGATGTCTAAAGAAATATGGTTTTGATGCGGTATTAAACTTATCTAACAGTAAGCTTTGAAGTTAATTTGGAAAGTTCTGTTTTTGGTTAGTAATAATTAGTTTACTGAAATAGAAATCAGATACCTACAAACAAGGTGAATAGCGTTCTGAGAAATTTCACGTTTAGTAAAAGTGACCCCTGAAAAAATATTTCTGTAGAATTTAACAAAAAGATGTAAAATATGAATATGAGTGTAAGATGTGCGTGAAAGATAAGTTTTGATGAAACGACTTTTTGTGAGATACGAGTGGGTATGACGTAAAAGGTAAATTTAATAAAAAAATACTTTGTAAATGTCTCTCGAGACGAGTACGCAAGGCAGCCCGATATGGTAACTGTTATATTGCTATCTCGAAAAGAGAAACAAATTTTCTATATTTATAATGAAAAATAGATAGATTTTTTTCATTTCCTCATTACACACAAAATAGCTTCAATTAAAATTAATATTATTTGAACTATTAGTAAGTCATATTTAAAAATACACATTAAGCCACGTGTGTATGTGTGTTGCAGAAGTTCAGTAGGGTCTCAATTTAATGCCATGATTTTGCTCACACCACGAGATGAGAAGAAAGCAGTGGTATTCTGCTACAAACTACACTAACTTAGCAAATCTCCGAAACTTTTTGATACAGTTAAAATTTACCATCGCATCCCACTAATTTCTCAAAAATCTTGTGTTTGTTTCAGCTCCAGAAGCGAGGAGTGGATTTATAAAAATCTATAAAGTAAAAGATTTAATTTTTCCAAAAAGGCTGGCAAACTTTTTATCGAAAGAGGTCGTAGGCAGTGTCTCGAGGAAACCACATCACGTTCTTAATATTCGCACAGATTGTTCCGATATTGCTACCAGTTGATTTATATATCTGCAGAATGTTAAGTAATCACATCAATTCAAGGAAAATTATTAGGTCAATAAAAAACTTACCTACAGCAAATAGAAAAACAGTATTTTAAATATGAAGTATCACTGTTACTGTTGTCGGATTTTCAACTTTATATAGCAGGTATCTTTATATTTACAATTAATTGAAATATATTGTGTGGACTGTTGTGAATTTTTACATTATGAATTAAATCTTTTAGTCTTTCTGCTTTGTAGTTTCTTGTATGGCAAAAATCCTTCTACTTTGTGAACAGCACGTTTCTTTCTTCAAAAATCAATTGATTTGTTGATTTGAAAGCATCATGTTTATAGATCAATTTATATACAAGGTGTATCAGAATAACGAATAAAAAATAAATTCTTTATCGAAAACTTAAAATGAAAATGTCACTACTGTAGTAATCAGCCTCTAGTAATTTTAGGTTGTACTAGGTTATGTTGTACTCTAGATATTTTAGGTTGAATGGCATTCACAGTCGATTACTAGAGGAGTGACATTTTCATTTTGAGTTTTCGATAAAGAATTTATTTTTTATTCGTTATTCTGATACACCTTGTAGAGATGGATGTATAACAAAAATGTGTATTATTTAATTAATCAAGCTTATTAGTTTCTTTGTGTTGCTGGTTTCAGTATAAAGGAAATAGCTTAAAGCACGGACATTATTTTCAAACACAGAATGAAATGTTTTTACAATTTGTTTTAGATTCATTTTGAAACGAGTGCTTTATAGCCGCAGGACAATAGTACGGGAAGTTTATTTTACAACGGGCTTTATCTGATGTTATTTTTCTTTGCCCCTTTATAAAATAGGAAGTTATTATTATATTTAAAGTCTGCCATAATAACGAATATGTTTATGTAGAGTACGTACTATATACTATATTATGTATACTCTGAGTACTTAACTATAAGAATTCACAAAGAATGCCTGATGCTTACTAACACAACACTCTCCAAATATTGGTTGGAGAATGAAATTATTTCGTTTTGTTACTATTTTGAAAAAACATTATACCTAAGAAACGATATAAGATTGAAAACTTACCATGGGTATAGAGAGGTGACACTCGGTACTTGACAGCAGCTGTGCAGGCTATAGCACCGGGGCCGCCACCAAGTTGGAGACCATGCGAGAGGATTTGAACAATAGTTCCGACCACAGTGATCGTCCAACCCCATCCTCCCTCAGGGTAATAGCGGCGGGCAAGCGTGAGCGCGGCGCGGGCACGCAACGCTGCCGCCGTCTCCGCTCCAACCGTAGCACCAGCGCTTGCACACCTAATACACCACACACTTCAACGATTATGATTCACTAAGGAGGTTTATTTACTGGACACTATCCAACTGTAAGGTATTTAAGTGTCAGTAGATAAACCCCTTTTACGAACCCGTTCCATACGTGAGACACTGCACTAACCGTCGAAACTGTGTCACTTCGCGCGCCGCCTCATATCCTACACTTTTAGAGCGACCTCGTTCCGAGTACGTTTTCCACTGGTCCGGATGTTTGATACGGTTGCCGCTGACACCACACGTACAGAGCAAGTCTTCAGCGCGCAGCTTGGGAGGCATTCGTAACTTCTTCCTGTACCGTTCCCGACAGTCGCATGGTCGATTCCTCCACGAAAGTAGTCGATCCAACAAAGTTCGTCGTCGCAACAAATTGGTGCTCTCAACGGCGGATCTTGGTTGACCTGTATCCAGGGGATACGACGAACACCGATCGACCTCCTGTCCATTGATCCCGTCTTTTCTATTACCATAAATGTTTTTTCTTGGAGCGCCATTGTTGCATGTGAGTGTCGGAATAAAATTGTGCGTAATGGGTTCTTTTTTGTCACGACTCGTCGGTTCGGTTTTAACGGGAAAGCCATTTTTTATTTTCTTGACGTCTGTGTGGAGGGATTGCCAAGTAGCGATAATTTCAGCGCGATTAGGTTGTTCTTTCAAATTCGGGACGGTGTTAGAGTCAGGAATTTTCTTGTTGGCAGTCTGATTTTGGCTGTGTTCTGATGGAGTTGAGACAGGTACTTGACGGAGTCGCGTAGGCAAACTGTCACACCGGCGGAGCGTCATTGTAGTGAAGACTTGGTGGTCCCATTTTTAGTACAAGTGTACATTGGAATTCGGTCACATATCACGCGCGAAACTGTAACAAAAACTAAAGTTGAGAATAAGATAAGGCACAGTGTTATTTTTCACTCGAATTAGAAGCAGCCGGACAAAGAAGCCAAATAACACTATTTTATAACGTTGTTCCTGCGGCTAGTAAGGTCGTCAGGTGTCATCGTGGCAGTGTTAAGTTGGAAACATGCAGACTTGTTTCTAATGTTGTCCACATATCGCATTTCTTATACCGATTTTTTGTTTACCTATCGCTTTATTAATTTTTATTTTACTCGGTAGGTACCGCGTAAGTAGCGGTTACCCACCAAACTACGGTAACAGCTTACTACCTATTAGGTGAACCGTAGTATTCTTAGCAAGAAAGAAAGGCGCTTCAGAATTTGTAAGGAAAATACAATTATTTAACTTCCATCTGAGAACACTCTGTCTCAAACTGGGTTGATTAGAGGGGACTGAATTAGTACAAATAAACGTAACTTTATCGGGCTGCGCTTCGGAATAATAATATCAAATAAACGCAACAGGTAGCAGGGTCGAAACTTTACTGATATCATGCAGTGTAGTAGTTAAATTAGGAACATGCATCACTGTAGCTAAAATTTACATGTTAGTAGTTTCCCCAGATTTTTCTACAAGATTTATTGTTCAGTTGTCACGCAAAAATATCAAAACGGAAAAACAACATCAAAATGAAAAGGTGGACTGCTATTAGTTTGACGATTTACACAATAGGATTGGTTTTCAATGTTGCAATAACTATATTTGAATAAATTTGAAGGTGAACACATATTAAACCAAATGAAATCTGCAATATCGAAGGTCGTGCTGCAACTACAAAGGAACCAATTAGCCTAAAGAATACGTATGAGAAATTAATAGTATAGTGTGATTTAAACTTACTCTAACCACTGGATTTTTCATCCAGTATCTTTATTAAATTACTTTGGTGTCTTTTTTCCATTATCAGTATAGATTCATTATAGCATGTAGCGTCCTGAATCCTGATAACTTTTGTTGGCTGCAGTGGTTCATTCGAGACTGGTTGAAGTCAGGTTTTGTCAAAATAGATATTACCACTGTTGTCAATAACGATATACCACTTTCGCCTACCTATTTAAGTAAAAATGTCAAGGGATTCTGTGCTTTTGTTGAGAATAGTGAATCGGTGTTCGTAATAGTTTTTATTATACAGAATGGTGACGTCAATACGAAAATAAACTTAGCACAAATAAATGTTTTGTAACTTTCAAATACGTCTTATTCATTTGATAATTGCATGACATTCGTATGAAATAGTATAATATTGGCTGCATTATTTCCTAGAAATGTCATGAAATTATCAAACGAATAAGATGTTTTTGAAAGTGGCAAACCATTTCTAGTAACTAATACAGCCCATGTTTTAATTTACAGTCGTATTGTTGTCACCGTCCTGTATATACTTATTATGGTTATGTTTAATGGACATGGAATTAATATATAATATAATCTTGTTAATGCATTTATATTTTTATTTAACGCACTTTAAGAGTACGTACGATTGTTATGTATCTACTGCGTTTGTCAATTTCGCGCCTTTATTGTGTCTTCATTTGCAAATAACAAAAATAAAAATATAATTTAGTAACACGGAAACAACAACAGGCATATAATAATTTTAACGGGTTTGTCTTAAGTAAATAAGCTATCGTATTTACCTAACACGAATAAGAAAATCCCCCAGAAATTATGTAAAAATCTAACATAGCCCCATGAAATATTCAACGTCCCACTAAACACTATGTAAATTATCTCTGAATGGTAATACTTATAGTTTCCGTCGAAGCCGTAGATCCGCTAGTTTGGCTAAAGCAAGATATTCGTTGAAATTAAACTATTGTAATTCCCTGACCTTGATTTATGTTTTCCATTTACACAGTTTTGAGATATACCTACTTGTAAGTGGTAATTTATTGGACACTAGTCTACAGACACAAAAATACGCGCCAATTTTGGCCTTCTTTGCCGGTCTGCTTGTGAAAGACTTTTATTTCTCTATTTCCTAAGGATTTCTTACGAAAATACGTTTTAATAAAATAGTATTTACAATAGGTATTGGCCCTCATTCTGAAGAATAAACGCTAAATCTAAATTAAAGTACCGTGCATCTCTTCCACTCAATATGAATACAGAAGGGATGGAAGGGATTCCTAGGGGATGAGTGCCTACTTACTAAAATTTAATTATTTTATCCTTTTCAGTTTTTTGGAGTCGGTTTTATTTTTTGTTTATATATTTTTTTCACAATTTTTAGTGATAACTTTTGAAGATCAAAGCTAGATGGGTGACCGTGAGCTTATATTGTTTTTCTGCTATCGTATCATTTCACTAAAAATTCATAGGAAGGCAAATATCCGCAACTTCGCATATGTAGACGACTTAATTTTTCCAGTTTTTTTTTATTTAAAAACCAAACTACCCAATGGATTTCCAAAAATTTTTTATGGGACCAAATGGGAACTATTCCGCATCGAACAAAAAAAGATTCATCAATATCGGTTCACCCAGTCAAAAGTTCTGAGGTAACAAATATATAAAAATAAAAAAAAACATACAGACGAATTGATAACCTCCTCCTTTTTTCGAAGTCGGTTAAAAAGAAAACCATCTAAATCACCATAGCAACTTATCGGTGTTTGGTAACAGGTAACGTCAGAATGATCACGTGACAACGTGACATCTATTGGCGTTTTGGAGCGAAATGCGAAAAGGAAGTTAAGATACATGATTTTTAAAACATTCGTGGTATTAAAATAATTATGATTACTATTTCGGGCCTTAATCTGTCTAGCGGCATTATCCCTCCGGAGGGCTAGGACAATTGAACAATCAATTGTGTCTGGAATCTGATGCTTGACGGTATAATAGGTACTTATACACGACGTGAAACAATTCCCCAAAATTTTACGCTGTAAGCTTTGCCTTGTAATTTCAAGATTATCATATAGATTTTCAAACTAATATTCTATCAGAAAAGTACTTTGCTGTATTAAGTTGAAATCTAATAAAGATCGCAACGTATATATGAGAAAAGAAAATAATTAATATATGATTTTGTCAAATCCCTATAATAAATGGATTCAATGTTTTATTTAACTTTTATACGAATTTATATCCATGCACATGCTGTATGCAAGCGCTCCTCTTTATTGCTGTTTAGAGAAAAGCTAGATTTATTTTCTTTTACTAGTTGAAGCTTATAAGTCTCTTGTTTGTCGTAATTGTCTATCCATCTTCCTTTACTAAGCAAGAGTTTATAACATCTGACTTATCCATGATAAGGGATCTGATGAGCTAATGCTGACTTGGCGTTCAGAATTTATCCTATTTCAAATCTTACCCCAAACTTTAATTGCTGATTTACTTTCAGATTTAAGCTGAGATATTTATACATTGACCAATTCGTTTAATGAACGTCTGGCAATAGTTAAAGATTTCTTCATTTCTGTCAGAATACTTAATAAGAATTTTCTGAAATCCTATATTTACGTATGTATGTATGTGTATTTGCATTTAATTATATGTATGTGTATATATGTCTTTTGATTAAGTATAATTATTTGTATTATATAATATATACCTATCTTTATCTCTTTATTCTTGTACCCATTCTGTTGTCATTTTAGTATATTACTTTCACCCAAGGTTGTCTGGAAGAGATTGCTTGTTAGCAATAAGGTCGCCTTTTGTATGATTTGTTTTTCTTTTATGCTTTTTATGTTTTTCTTTTGTTCTAGTGTGCAATAAAGTATATTTGTATTGTATTGTATTGTATTGTATTGTAAGAACTTTAAAAAAGCAAATATATCTGTTTTCCTTACTGATACTGCTCCTTCTAAAAGATTTGATATAAATAATCGTATAACTAAATTTCGAAATGAAGTTTACAAATAAAAGCATAGAAATATAAAAGTTAGCAATTGTAACAATCTTGAATGAACGCGTTTCACCAGATATTTGAAGACTTTTTTGCGTAATTTATGCTGTCAGTAAATGTAACATTGCATTTGAGTGATTCAAGCAAAGTATTGTGTTTTATTGGGTGGGTGGCATTTTGAATGCGTAATATGAAAACCAATTTTTATTTTCTGACTTTAATTTTCGTCTATTACTTTATCCAAACTCAAAACGGTCTGTCTGCAGCTCAACTGAGCAAGAAGAATAAAAAATCAAGTAATTGAATGGAAAGTACGATATTAACACTAAAAGAGGGCGAGATGCCGAACTTTTCAGACATCATTCCATTCCGTTGGCCATTCATAGTTAGTAATTACATGCGCACATTCTCTGTGCCTCTGCTTTAGCAGACAATTGAATTTCAAATCTTGGGAACAATCAGGGTGATCCCCCGACTTAGTGCTCTTTATGGTAAACGGCTCTGACTGTCGCCTCTTGTGTTAATACGTCTGGCCAATGTGTTTCTGAATTGTGTGAACTTTGGTGCTGTCTATTCATAAGCTTAACAGATCAGATATGGATGCCAATTTCCTTAGATCGTAAGGTTTTTCTGAGAAACTTCTGAACTAAGTTCTTTTCTTTAGGTCTTTCTTATGAAAAAGATTGGAGTGTTAAACAAATTGAAAGCCATTGTGCCTTAGAGACCGATAAAATCAATTGTGCCTTAACTATCGATAGAATCATTTGAATACAACTTTTCCACGGACGTTGTTATAGTTGCTGGAAACTTCGATAACAAATTTCTTCATTATGTTCGGAAGGTTACAGAATCAAATCAGAATTTATAATAAAGTACAAGTTATAGTTCTATTATTTATTCTAAAGATATATAAAATACTAGCTGCTGCCCGCGGCTTCGCCCTCGTAACCTTTTTTTACGTGCAAAAAAGGCATTTACGTCCTTCCTGCGCCACGGGTTAAGAGAGGCATGGCCCATGCCCCCACATGCCGCGTGGGCATGTGGGGTCCCTCGACCAAAGCTGGTATAGTTCGAACTAACCACTAAAACAACCCTGATGCTCTAACTTTTCGCATTATCCTAATTTCGGGCAACAGTTTGCTCTATCACTATTTCTATCATACGTTTGTACGTACACCCTGCCCTAATAAAGATATTAGTACCACTCTATAAGTACGCGGCATTGTCATCACCACCAGCCGACTTTATTTTTATTAATGATAAACGACTTGCCTTAAAACTGTGCATATTGTTCAACTTCTACTTTTTGCTGACGACCTTATGCTCTTTCTGTGTGTGGAAGATAGTGAGGAAGCAGCTGCTCTACAGTCGGATATTGATGGAGTATCAGAATTGAGTTTGGCTGATCACCTTCCCTTTACTAATCACTTACACCCGTAAGCGTTGCCCAAGACTTACACAGTATAAATTATTTGACACTTATAGATAGAGTTTATGACATTCGTAACTTAGTACTAACATTAGACAGTAAGTTAGACTTTCATAATTATGTGACGGCGACTTGCAAAAAGGCAAATAAGATTTTAAGCTTTATTATTCGGATATCCTCTAAATTCAGTGACGTGGCTGTGGCGAAGGTGTTATATAATGTATACGTGCGGAGCAAGCTATAATATGCAGCTTGGGACCCTAGGGAGGACAAATACGCTATCATGATTGAACGAGTTCAGCGAAAGTTTGCACGATGGCTCTATAGAAAGCGCTACGGGTATTACGCATACTATATCCTTCGCTCTTCGTCGCTGCAATGGTGGAGTTGGAGTCGTTGAGTCGTAGACGAAAGATCCTTCTTCTGGTTCAATACATTTCCGCGATCCACCATAAGGTAGATAATGAGAGCTGATGTCCAGGGTAGATCTACTCGTGCCCGATCGTGTGCCACGGGTTGAGAAGAGGGCGGTGGCCCCGCGCCGCCTAAATGAACCTCGATAAATGAACTACCCAACACAAAAATAATTTTTCAATTTGAATCAGTAGTTCCTGAGATTAGCGCGTTCAACCAAACAAACTCTTCAGCTTTATAATAATCGTGTAGATAGTAGGTATAGATTAAAACAAAAAAAAAATGTCGGAAAAATATCCTATTTTGTTCTGCGAGTTATTTTTACCGTAACGACAATTTACTAGAAAAGCTTGAGTTGTTTGGTTTGACTTAAACAATTTGCACAAAATTAGTTTTACCTCTTGGTAGCTAATAAACAGTTGACATTACAGCGTAATCGTAATATTTTCAACTGTTTTATATTGTTATATAGGTGCGTATTCAGACTGAACATAATAATTTTTACATTTTTTTTTGATGCGTTAAAACACCTACTTTATTGTAACAATAGGATTTCACTGGGACATCAGGAGATGCGGGTTCGATTCCTGCCTGGAGCATCACAGAACGCACAGAAGATATACTTAAAATTATTCAACTTTTGTAAATTTTTATTTGGGGTATCAGAAAACACATTCGAATGAAAAAGGAAATTAATAAAACCGACTTCAAAACACTAAAAAGGGAAAAATCACTTAAAAATGAGTTATTTTTTTAACAAAAATAAAACCTACTTCAAAACACTAAAAAGGAAAAAATAATTAAATTTCAGTACCTAGGTGAAGGTACCTATGTTATACCTCCTGAAGTGTATTTTTTGGAGTTCATGCTTCACTTTCTATTGTCTCTGGAAACAGCTTGGCACCAACTCCAAAAAATACATTTAAGGAGGTGAGTAGGTATCTAGGTACTGAAATTAAATTATTTTTTTCTTTTTAGTGTTTTGAAGTAGGTTTTATTTTAGTTAAAAAAATAACTGATTTTTAAGTGATTTCCTAAGGTCGAAGCAAGATGGGTGACCGTCAGCACTATCGACTTGTCTGTCTCTCAGTCCTTGGTTGAAATACACAGTGCAAGAATTATCTTCTAACTCCTAACCGTTAAGGAGTTCTACCTTCCATCATCAGCTCATCAGATGATGACTAACAGAAACAAATACCTGAATACCTTTGGAAAAAAGTAAGACATACTACACGTGCCTATAAAAATTTTGGTTCGCACACGATTTCCCTGGGATCCCATCATCACATCCTGACTTGGTGACAATAGGACGACCTGTGGAGTATACTCTATCGGATGAAAAAGGAATTTTGTAAATCGGTTCACAATTGACAGAGAAATCGGTGAACATGGATTGAAGGGAAAGGTAGCCAGTGTAATTACTGGGCATGTACGGCATTTCATCTTAGGCCTCAGGATGACAACGCACCTGCAATATCAAGTGCTTTTCCTTGTTATTGCAGGTGTCTATAGGCGGCTGAAATGTACTGATTTACAATTAGTACCGCAACATTGTTAATTTTATAATTTACTGCGACATACCTACGTGTGTCGCGCAGCGCTACTGCTAAGTAAGCAATTTTATATTATATTAAAATAATGTAATTAAAGAGACAATAAACTTCTGACGTCGGAGCCAACAACATGTCTTTACTTTAACCGCTACCCATCCCTGCGCCACCAACATATCTCATGGCGACCCTGCCTCACTCAAGAATCTGAAGATCATGAAGAAAGGAAGAAATTAAGAAGGCACAAAATTAAATTTTATAAAAATTATACGAAGATTATTCTATGAAAGAATAGAAGAATTGCCCACGCCCAGAAAACTATTTAAGATGGGAAAACAGCAAAGCAAGGAACAAGTCGTTATAGCCCAGACTGCAAGTGGCAGTGCTCATACAGAAAATACTGCAGGCCTCACTCTTGCCGAAATCCTGATAATCGCCGTCATATTCATGCTGATCGCATCATGCGCTTTCTACTTCTACAAAAAGTGTCGTCAACAAGCTATGAATGCACTGCGCCGAGAATTAGCCCGTCATATTTTGGCAAATAATACTGCCTCAACCTTAGAACTGTCAGCTGCACAATAAAGAAGATTCAGAAGGAGCGGAGTCCAGGGAGGTATCCCGGCCCACGGAGTCCAGGGTATAGCCCGGCCCAGTTCGAGCGGTGTCCAGGGTAATCCCGGCCCATGTTGTCCAGGGTATAGCCCGGCCCACCCATCACTACAGTACTCCTACTCACCTTCAGCCTGTCTTCGCCAACTGTCATCGGTCAGCCCAAGGCGTCATCAGCAGTTCGTCATACGAAGAATATCTTAATATCCTTTTATAATAACTCACTAATATTTTAATTAAGCCTAGACAATACTAAGCAAATGAGTTCACATTTAAAATTAGTATTAGGCATATTATCAAAATATGCGTTAGAAGTATTTTTTTAATTTTATTATGATACAAGATTTAATAGAGCTACGTAATTCGTTAAAGTACTATAAAGATTATTTAGTTAAATTAGGTCCAGAAAGGAGGAAAACAGAGCTAGCATTGAAAAAGTTAGATACAGTAAAGTCAGAGTATTTAAAATTAGGGGATATATTGTCTGAAATAAGTAACCAAATACACCGATCTGAGGTAAGCTCAAGAGACACGTCATTTATAAATCAGTTAGTCGAAGAAATTCATTCTACATACAAGAAAATATTATCGCTAGTAAGTGAAAAAGAATTAAATTTAGACAAAATGGCTACTGACCAGTCACAAAAATTTGATATTAAGACCGCCATATCTTTATTACCCGTCATGAATGGGTCAGAGTCGATCACTAAACAATTGATAGATGGAATTGAACTCTATAGTACCATGATCTGCGATAATTCAAAGCAGCAGTTAACTACATTTGTTCTGAAAACTAGGTTGTCCGAAAGTGCTAAATTGCGTATGAATTCTAGTTACAGTAACGTATCAAATTTAGTAAAAGATATGAAGTCTAAATTATTACCAAAAGTTTCACCTGTTGCTATTCAATCACAAATACAACAAGCGAAACAGGGTTATCGTTCTATTGAAATGTATGGTAGGGAATTAGAAAATTTATTTGTGAAATTGACCATGGCACAAGCTAATGGCGATGATAACGCTTACCAAGTTTTGCGCCCTATAAACGAGAGAATAGCTATAAAACGATTTTCAGACGGATTGACAGACCCTCGTCTCAGTACAATCGTAGCATCTCGCCAATTTTCTTCATTGCCAGAAGCCATAACAACTGCAATCGACGAAAATACTACGTCAGTCGATAACCAAGTCATGAATGTTAGGCATTTTTATCCTAGTCGAAATTATAGAAATCGGACCAATTCATACCAAAAATCGAACAATTCATTTACACGTGTTCCAAATTATAATTCGCATAATTGTTACCGCAACAATTTTATGGAAAATACATTTCATAATTCCAACAGATCGAATAACTGGCACAGCGTAAATACTAATAATCGGAAAAACATAAGTAATACGAACCGAAATGCAAACGCCGCGCGCGGACGCTTTGATGGGAGGTCGTCGTGGACGCGACATCGTAACACGCCTCGTATTCACCTTACACAGCAAAACACGGACGGAAATGTACAGGAAACAAACATTTCCAATAACAACCATTTTTTTCGTGAATAAGGATAATTTGATTTTAAGTTTCAATAATAATTATAGCCTTATCTCGTGTTTAGTTAATAAGAACATACAGATTAACATATTAGTAGATACTGGCGCTAGTCTATGCGTATTAAAATATGATTGGATTAGAAACTGTCCGGACTTAGTAAGTAAAATAGTTACTGATAGAATTACTATTAAAGGCATAAGCGGAAATATAGTTTCGATAGGTTATATTATACTAGATTTAGATATTGAAGGCGAATTATTTTGCCAAAAATTTTATATTTTTGAAAACATTTCATGTTCGGCCGATGGAATTTTAGGCCAAGATTTTTTCTTAAAGTATAAAGCGATAGTAAACTATCAAGATTGCACTTTAGTTTTATTGAATAAGGGATGTACAATTACAACTAATATAGTTGGAAATAATAAGTACGTACATACAATACCGCCACGTTGCGAAATTATAAAGTACATACCTACAGATTACTGTAGCGATTGTGTAATTTTATCTAAGGAAATTCCTTCGCACCCCGGCATTTTTGTCGCAGGGATGATTGCAACACCAAAAAGTGGTCAAATTGCAATCCGAATTTTGAATACAACCGACAGTGAAGTATCTATTGATTTTTCATTTCTAGATATACACTCTTTGAATACTTACGAGTCGTGTAATTTTAACGAGAACAATGTATCCGTTAAACGAGTGAAAACATTATTTAATTTACTTGACTTAAGCTCTTATTTACAAAAGGAAGAACAAATAAGCATTGAAAACATTTGTGCGAAATACGCCGATGTATTTCAATTGCCCGGAGATAAATTGTCAGTGACTAATCTTATGGAACATTCCATTAAATTAAAGGACAATGTAACGCCTGTTTACAAAAAACCCTATAGATTACCACATGCACTTAAGTCAGAAGTACAAAAACAAATTACAGAAATGTTAGAAAACGATATAATTGAAGAGCCGACATCGGAGTGGTCTAGTCCCGTTTTGTTAGTGCCGAAAAAATGCGATAAAAATGGTGAAAAGAAATGGAGGTTAGTTATTGATTATAGAGAGTTAAATAACGTAATTCAAGATGACAAATTCCCATTACCGAATATTACCGAAATTTTAGACTCTTTATCCGGTAGTATTTATTTTTCAAAATTAGATTTGTCACAGTCATATTATCAATTATCTTTAAACGAAAATAGTAGAAAGTACACAGCTTTCAAAGTCGATAAAATGTACCAACTGTCTTTAGATCAAGAATCGCGAAAAATAACTGCTTTCACAACCGATAAGACTTACCAAATGAAAAGATGTCCCATGGGTTTGAAAACTAGCCCCAGTGTTTTTTCTAGACTTATGACAATAGCTATGTCAGGGTTAAATTATAAACAAGCATTTATTTATTTAGACGATTGTATTATAATTGGAAATAGTTTAGAAAATCATAATAAGAACCTTATTAGTGTTTTAGAAAGATTTCGTAAAGTCAATTTGAAACTTAACCCATTAAAATGTGAATTTTTACGCAAAGAAATCATGTATTTGGGACACAAAATAACATCTAAAGGTATATTTCCAGATCCATCAAAAATTGAGGTTTTACAAAATTATCCGGTACCTTTAAATATTGATGACGTAAAGCGTTTTGTTGCCTTTGCCAATTATTATAGAAAATTTATTCCACGTTTCGCTAGTATTGCACACCCGTTGAACAGTCTTTGTAAGAAAAATGTACAATTTATTTGGTCACCCGAGTGTCAATCTTCTTTTGAAACATTAAAACAGACACTTATTAGTCCCCCCATACTGCAATATCCCGATTTTTCAGAAGAAAATATGTTTGTGCTACAAACAGACGCATCAAAAATAGGCTTAGGAGCAGTTTTAATGAATAAAGATGGAAGTGTAATTTCTTATGCTAGTCGGAGTTTGAAACCGGCAGAAATTAGATACCCTATAATAGAATTAGAGTTATTAGCAATAGTATGGGCAACTAGATATTTTAGACCCTATTTATATGGCAAAAAGTTCAAAATTCTAACTGACCATAAGCCCCTAGTTTATTTATTCAGTATGACGGATCCATCTAGCCGATTAATGAAGTTTCGTTTATATTTGGAAGAATTTGATTTTGTAATTAAACACGTACCAGGTAGGCATAATGCAGCTGCAGACGCATTGAGCCGTATCTCGAGTACAGAGCTAAAACAGTTAAATGAAAAAGTTGTATCTGTCATTACTAGAGCACAGCAACGAAAAATAAATGAATTGACGAATTACGACGTTACGGACTTGACAACTCAGATTCCTACAACTTCCCGGTCTGATCAACCGAAATTTGTAGAAATTTTGAAAAAACCTACTAACGGCATTGAACTTATTATTTGTCCTACAAAATATCAAAGCAATTTATGTGATTATGATGAAACAATTAGTAGCCAATCCGGCAATTGTGTTTATATACCCTCAAAGAGTCGTGTTTATCTTTTTTCTCGATCGTCATCTACTGTAAAAGTGCCGATGAGAGAATTAGAACTAATGTGCAAACGATTTAAAATTGAGGAGCTTTATATTGTGAAAAATAAATATAATGAAATTGACATAACGTTATTATTAAAACAAGTTAACTATTTCAGTTTACCAAGAATTCTTGTGATTAAAGATGTCATTCGTGTCATAAATCAACACGATAAAACTATAATTTTAAATGACTTTCACCTATTACCCACGAGTGGCCACGCTGGTGTAAATAGGATGATAAATAATATAAAGAAATATTATTTTTGGACAGGATTAACTGAAGACGTTATAAACTACGTCAAGAAATGTAAACAGTGTCAAATTAACAAGTATACTAATAAACAAGTAAAGGAGCCCATGGTCATAACGACTACGGCAGATAGCTCATTTGAGGTAATTAGCTTAGATTTGATAGGTCCATTAGATATAGATAACTTTAACTATAAGTATGCACTAACACTTCAATGTAATTTGACGAAGTTTGTTGAAGCGTACCCATTACAGAAAAAGGACGCGGAAAGTGTAGCTAAAAGTTTTGTAGATAATTTTATTTTAAGATTTGGTTTGCCTCGGACTATTTTGACGGACCAGGGAACAGAGTTCACTTCCTCTATCATGAGTAACATTTGCAAATTATTAAATATTAATAAATTACAATCAACGGCATATCATCATGAAACAATAGGTTCTTTGGAAAATACACACAAAAATTTAGGAGCTTTTCTTAGAATCCAATGCGAGTCTAATAAACAAGATTGGAGTGTATGGTTACCCTATTGGTGTTTTGCTTTTAATACAACTGTTCATAGTGAAACAAAATATACACCATACGAATTGGTATTTGGGAAACTATGTACATTACCTAGTAATTTAAATAAACCTGTTGAACCTTTGTATAACCATGAAGATTATCCCTTACAAATGAAATACCGTTTACAAAAAGCACAAATGGAGGCAAAGCAAAATCTTTTAGCAAGTAAAGAATTTAGGAAGTTTAAGTATGACAAAAATTGTAACTCTGTTACGTATAAAAAAGGGGATTTATTGTTACTAAAAAATCAAATAGGAACTAAACTAGATAACATTTATAACGGTCCATATGTTGTAATACAGGATAGTTCCCCTAATGTTATTATTTTAAAAAACAACAAAGAAGTTATAGTACATAAAAATAACACAAAAATGTTTTACAAGTAATTTTCAAGTTGTATTGTATAATTTTATTTTATTTTAATACATAAAAAATGTACTTAATTTGTTTTCTATTAACAACATTTTTTTTTCTTTAACGAAGGGGGTGTAACGGTAATCTTTTCGGGGGAGATGAAATGTACTGATTTACAATTAGTACCGCAACATTGTTAATTTTATAATTTACTGCGACATACCTACGTGTGTCGCGCAGCGCTACTGCTAAGTAAGCAATTTTATATTATATTAAAATAATGTAATTAAAGAGACCTAAACTTCTGACGTCGGAGCCAACAACATGTCTTTACTTTAACCGCTACCCATCCCTGCGCCACCAACATATCTCACGGCGGTAACCGCTTACCACCAGGTGGGCCGTCAGCTTGTTTGTCATCTAGTTGTATATAAAAAAAATACATACAGTGGAACATATAATCTCCTTCTTTTTTGAAGTCGGCTGAAAATCACTTTTCGCAACTCACTACACTTATTGTTCACTGATAAGAGCTAAGCTGTATTTACTTAGATGCTAAACCATCAAGAAGCACTTTCAAATCGTCTAATCTTACCTTTATGATGCCTTGATGAGGGTAGATTTTATATTGTGGTAGTGCCTATCATTAATTACGCGAATAATATCGACTACATCTTTCGGTTTTCGGTTCCATGACTTGCAATACCGCTATTGGTATAATTATTGTGTGAGCTTCATTTCAGTTTGAAGGACGTGACGTCAACTCAAAGCCGCATGGAGCACAATATCTCTGCGAACAGGACTGACAGCTTATATTGCGGAACAAAATTGATATTTTAACTTATAATAAATTGTGAAATGGTACGGAATTTCACAAATAAACTTTTATTATTTTATGTCGTTTAAGTCCTGTCATTATAGAGTTTTAAATCGTAAGTTTTAGGAGGAAACATTCTAAATCCTATATTGAGTGCGTATGTAATAGGTATTATTATAATAATTTTCACTTACTTATGACATGAAAAATTCTTTTTCAATTATTTCTATGTGATTATTTAAGGGAATGAGGTACAAACACAAGAGGGATATTTAAAAAATAAAACAGCGGTTAAAATAGTTACATTACGTTATTCACACTAAGAAACTACGCACGTACTACTCTTCTCTTATATAGATAAGTCCACTCTTGCTAACTTATTATAATTATATTTGTTACAAGTGCAATAAAGAGATATGTTCTTAGTTACGTATCACGCATGCGGTACTATGCTATGGAGCGAACGTCATTTCATTCATAAAAATCTCCCATAATTTATAATGAGTGATTTTCGCAAACTGTGGGCAGTTTTAGCGAATCGTCGTACTTTGTTTAATTTTTAAAAATTACCGGCATTTAAACCCGGGACCTGTGGTTCAGTAGACAGGTGTACTGATTAATCTATCAGCCGGTCGTCAAAATCGAGAATAAGCAGTATTCATTTGAACTAGAGAATAAGTGTAAGTTTATTTTATATTTAACCGACATCAAAAAAAGGAAAAGGTTCTCAATTTGACGAGATGTGAGCTCATATCGTCATTACCTCCAAAAAATAGGTGCACTTATATTGATCTTTATTTTGGATTCAAATAATGTACCGCAGGTTGGCATATAGATATCCCGTCGATCTAATTCATGAAAATCTTCGAAGATAGAGAACGGTACTACTTATCAAACAAGACAAGTTTTAACAAAGTCTACTTAAACGATAGCTCAAAGCGATACCTTTTTATACAATTGTGGTAACAAGTGTATGGCCTGCTTGATGGTAAGCGGTTGAGAGCATCTACAGTAGATCTAGAGGTTCTGGGTTCAATTCCCATGGAAGCAGACATTTTCTGCTCTGTTTGGTGGTAGGGCTTTTCTAAGTCCGCCTGGATAGCTACCACCATCGTAACTAAGTCTGCCGCCATAACAATTGCGTTCCGGCCAGGTGGAGGTAAAATAGCCAGTTCCACTGTGGTTGAGAAATCCGGGTGCTCGATTCCATCTTCGGCCTTATCATCACTAAAGTACTATGAACCGACTTCAAATCTCCAAAAAGTGTGAACAAATCTTTGGAATTGAGTTCAACGCTTGGTTATTATTCGAGCGCGAAATGATTCATTTGTCTCGATGTCATTTCTTCTGTGATTAATTTTGGTATTCAAATCACTAGGCCGCATTGCGCTTTTTCCTTTGTGGCCAAACTTCTATTATGATTCTGTCATTGCATCATTATTTAAAACTGTAACGCAAATTTTCTTGAAATTGAGATTAATAGACGGATAGATGGAATGGCGTCCTTACCTTAGAAGGTTCATTATTGTTTCATACTGACTTATCTTATTCGACTTGATTCTAATACAGTTTTTATAATACATGAAGGATGGCAAACGAGCATCCAACCCGCCTGGTGGTAAGCGGTTACTGTAGCCTGTAGCGCTTTTAACACTACTCACATGTAACCTATCCTGTAAATATTAATAAGATGCGGTTTTTTATCAGCAGAGGAGACATTCCCGGTTCCCAATATAACACTACCCGGATTATGTCTGGTGACCTTACTCCCGGAAGAAACACCACACTAAGAGGTAGTGCTCTATGAATGCACTCTTTTTTTTGGTAGAGGTTCTTTCCCAGTTAGGCGTGCTTAATTTGAGTAGAAAATACCAGTGTGGCCTACCTCTCTCAAAAGCATGTATTATTGTGGACATTATGACTGAATAAATAAATGATCTTGCTGCCGTGGTAGTTTGGGCGATTAGGATTAGGTTACCGACTACACTCGAAAGCATCGTTCGTAAACGTTGATCACATATGGTCCATCAAAATTTTTCTCTTGAGCTTCTCCGGGCTTTGCAACGCACCATAATATGACGTTGGTTCCAGTTGCTACTGCAACCTCATTTGTCCACCAATCTGCATTAGTCCACAGAGGTGGTTATTGTCAACTTTAGAACCTACTCAGTTACACTGTTGGAAAGGTTAGTATTTACAAATAATACGAATTCAATTACAACGCCGCCGCTGCGCCGGCTCCATTTCATCAGTGCCAAAAATCTCTACTATGACGTGTTCAAAGTCTGCAAAATTCAATAATTTATTATTGATTTGAGTCTGTCAATAGAAAAGTTCAACAATGTCTATTGGAATTTAATTTCATCCAGTAAATGACCTTGCTATGAGACAGTCTCTGATTTTCCTCCCTGTTTCGGACGTTTCACGGTGTTCGGAAACGGTGGAACGTCCAAATCAGACTGTCTCATAAAGTCGATAGGTAGTACCTACTGACTGTTTTATTGAGATGGTGACCTTTGTTGGTCATACTTGCAAAGTTTGTGTAGCTTAAAACTCTACAAGGTGTATCAGAATTACCCAAAAAAAAGAACTTCTCTATCGAAAACTCAAAATGAAAATGTCACTATTCTAGTAATCGGCGTACAGTAATTTTAGGTTGTACTCTAGGGAACCGACTGCCACCTGCCACCACTGCAACGGCTGTCCCGATGAGGGAGCGCAACACGTGCTGGAGGAGTGCCCTGCGTGGGCAGAAGGTTAGGTTGTACTCTAATAAATTTAGGTTGACATTTTCATTTTGAGTTTTTGATAAACAATTCTTTTTTTTGGGTAATTCTGATACACCTAGTGATGAGTAATAATTTGAAATAAATAGTGTGATATTTTCAAGGGAAAAATTATTGCGGGCCGGCAGATCCAACGAATCCCTATGGAATTTAAAATATGTATTAAGGAGGGACTCACGGGTTTGCTGGTAGCCGCAACACTGCAGATGTAGTTCACTGCAACTATTTTGGTGTTAATTAAATAATTGCCCATTAGATTGCGCGCGCGCGTCTTTAATTATAATTGCTACAGGACGTATGTGCGTCACTGACGGCTCTCAGGCGGAACTGTTTGGTACACCGAGATCGGCCATTCGCAAAGATTGCGAATGAGTGGGATGGGGATGAGGTAAGGATTACATAAATTCAAAACCAAAAGAAATTCGTTATATCCGGCGCCAACATCCCGCCACCCTTGAAAGGATCCCTTTCAAAAAAAATGTTTAAAAAAATAATAATAATATTGTATATAATATATGTAATATATATGTATGTATAGGTAAGTATGTATAGTTAAATCTATGAAAAATGGGTATGTATATATGTAAATTAATAAATTATGGATCTATAGTTATTGTGTAGGAAGGGGACACAACCTAACAACCGGGCGCTTGAATACGCCGTCTTTAGTTTTAACGGAAGCTACGCGTATGAGCCCATCCTTTCCTGGGTAAGTCTCTGTGATAACTCCCAACCGCCAGTGTAATGGTGGGGCGTTATCATTCATTATCAAAACCACTGCACCAACGGCGGCAGGGGTAGTTTTGGCATTCCATCTTTGTCGTGCCTGTAAAGTATGTAAGTACTCCAAGCTCCAACGTTTCCAGTAGGATTGTACCAGTTTAGTTAGTAGCTGGTACCGTGATAAAAGGTGAAGCCTCTCTTCAGCTACATCGGTGGCTGGTAAAGCTCGCAGAGGTAGCGTATTCAAAAAATGAGCAGGAGTCAGCGGTAATGGCTCCGCTGCATCTGTACTTAGTAGGCTTAAAGGCCGTGAGTTTAATATGGCTTCAATCTGACAGAGAACTGTCAGAAGCTCTTCGTACGTCAGAATTTGAGCACCCACCACTCTAACCAAATGGGTCTTAAAGGACTTGACACAGGCTTCCCAGCTACCGCCAAAATGCGGTGCATTGGGTGGAATCAGATGCCAATTGATACGATGTGCTAAAAGCTCATTACGGAACTTATCGACATGAGCTTGCGATAAAAGTAACTTGTACAGCTCATCAAGATATGCACGAGCACCTATGAAATTTGTTCCGTTATCGGAAAAGATAACTTGGACTGAGCCACGGCGCGCTAAGAAGCGCTTTAAAGCGTTTAGAAAAGAGTCTGTTGTTAGGTCCGGCGCGATTTCGACATGAACAGCGCGCGTGGTTAGGCATATAAAGACGCACACGTAAGCCTTTTGTGTCCTAACACCACGTCTACGGACTAATGTAATGTTAAAAGGTCCGCAGTAATCGACCCCTGTATGGGCGAACGGCTTCGATACTTGTAAGCGACATTCTGGTAAGTCTGCCATAATCGGAGGCGAGAAAGGCTTAGGCTGCGCACGGAAACATGTGTTACAGGCATTAAACCGCGTACGAACTAGTCTACGCCCCGAAATGATCCAGTAACGCTTACGCAAGATGGAAAGCAATAGATGTGGCCCTGCGTGACAATATGAAATATGATTATGATCAATAATCAAATTCACGATATGATCTGACCGTGGAAGAAGCATAGGATGCTTATGGTCGAACGTCAGCGAAGAACGATTTAACCTGCCGCCTACGCGTACTATACCGTCTACAAGTATAGGCTGTAGCCTTTGGATAGCACTAGACTTGCAAGCGATGTTAGCTTTACAGCTTTCAATAACGTCCGGGAAATAAACGGATTGAACAGCTTTAATCACAGTACGCTCTGCGATATCAATATCTTCCACTAGTACTGGACCTCGCGATTTCAGTTTACGAATGAATCGCAGGACAAACACCAAGGTAAAAAGCAAGGAACGCCACGATGAAAATTTTTTGGAAAAGGTGTAAACGAATGGGTGAATACTGGAATCAGTCACTCCTGTGGAAACCAGCACTACCGGTTTCTGGTCTGGCAGAGAATATTTGTCCTCTGGTCGGAAAGATTGGACGGGCCAGTTTGATCGGACCTCTCGCAGCCACATTGGACCAGTAAACCACAAAGGATGGTTTATTAATTGTGAAGGTGTGAGACCCCTAGAAAGGCAGTCACTCGGGTTATCCTTACCAGGAATATGGTAAAACTTGTCAGGTGACAATCGGTCTTGTATTTTGGAAACTCTGTTCGCAACAAATGTTTTTAATTTGTGCGGACTAGAGTGAATCCAGTGTAAGGTTACGGTAGAATCGGAAAAGGCACAGATTTCTTCAATTTCAATACGAGAATTATAATTATTGAGAACTTGTGAAACTAATTTTGTCAATAGATGAGCAGCGCATAACTCCAAGCGGGCCAAGGTTACAGTTTTTACTGGTGCTACTTTAGACTTGGCACACAGTAAATTAACCGTGACATTTATGCCTTTGGTGACATGTAGGTATAATACGGCACCATACGCCCTTTCGCTGGCATCGCAAAACGCTACCAGTCTGATATGACAATCGAGAGTCACACCGACATAGCGAGGGATGTGGATATTCTCAAGAAGAGATAATTCTCTATGGAAATCACGCCAAATATCACAAATGTTACTAGGCGGAACCTCGTCCCAGTCAATACGAAGCATCCAGAGTTGCTTAATTAATAATTTTGCAAACAAAATTACAGGTGCTGCTAACCCCAATATGTCCCATAAACGAGCAACTAGGGAAAGAATAGCTCTCTTGGTACATTTATAAGGAACGGGCTTGACATCGAACGAGAAAACGTCCGCCATCGGTTCCCACTTGACACCGAGAACCTTCTGACTACAATTTTCGTCGAAATAAAGTGATTGGGGATGCAGTAAGCCCACAGGAAGTGATGACAGTACGTCAGAAGAATTACTGGACCATTTCGTTAGTTCGAAAGCTCCAGCACCGAACAGCTCAATTAACTGTCCGGCAAGCAGACGTGCAGCTTCCTCGGTTGGCACGCTACAGCAAATGTCATCCATGAAATAATCACCGCGGTGAATAGTTTCTGCAGCAACAGAAAAATCATTTCCTTCGTCCTCTGCAAGCTGCCTGACAGTGCGAAGACTGAGGAAAGGGCTGACGGATAAACCAAAACATACGCACCCGAACTCAAACAATTGCAACGGATCATCCTTAGAAAATCGATAAAAGATACGCTGATATTTGCGGAATTCAGGGTGCACCCTTATCCTTAAGTACATCTGCTTCACGTCAGCACACAAAGCGACCGGGAATAAACGAAAATTTAATAAAACAATGAATAAATCCGATTGTAAATTCGGACCTGTATGTAAGATGTCATTTAATGATATGCCATTGTCCGTCTTAGCACTTGCGTCTAGTACCAGGCGCAACTTCGTAGACACTTTATCTTGTCTTATAACCCCATGGTGAGGAATAATATACCCTGAATCGGTATCGTTATTATTTACGGGAAGAAGGTATTCTTTACTCAAATAATCACGAACCACTTCGTTATATGCCGTTCGCAGCAAAGGGTTAGCTTCGAGTTTACGCTCTAACATTTTAAATCGCTTTAGAGCAATGTGAAAAGAATTACCTAGTACAGTGGGACTTTCTTTGAACGGTAAAGCTACTGAGTACTGACCGGAAGAATCTCTGGTAGTAGTAGCCTTATAGTAGTCTTCGCACTGCTGTTCATCGATGCTATGACAGGCTGAGACAGAGTCGGGAACGTTCTCGATATCGAAAAACTGCTTAACGACGTCATCGAGCGATTCTTGGCCAAAAGAACACAACGACACAGACCGAGAGCAGACTGTTGAACTAAGTCGTGGGGCTTCTCCTAAAAGTAAAAACCCTAGAGTCGTCTGTACAGCATCAGGCGAACCAGGCGGCCCGTAAACGCGGCCCGATTGCAATAATTTAGCAAACAACTGAGCTCCTAGTATCATATCTATACTACCAGGTTCATTAAAAGATTCGTCTGCAAGGGGAACGCTAGTTAAATAAGAAAGGCAAGAAACATCTACCGGAGTCGTGGGCAGGCACGAAGTCACGTGGTCGACAACTAAAGATTCTATGTCATAATAGGTAGTATCATCGAAACGCGAATGTAGCGTTACACGCGTTACCCCCTTAGTCTCCTTCGCGGAACCCCCGAAACCGTTAACCAATACAGGAGGGACGTTACTATCAACCTTTAAAGATAATCGTTTACAACAAGTAAGAGTTATAAAATGGTTTTGAGAACCACTGTCTACTAAACAACGCACAAGATGACGTGTCCCGTGCGCATCATAAACGCACACCCGAGCCGTGCCGAGAAGCACGGTAGTCGTGGGAGCGTACACCTGCGCCTGCAGCGAGGTAGAAGCGAGCGGAGCGGGCGGTACGTCTCCGGCCGGTAGCTTCACGCCGCACGGCAGCGGCGGCGCGAGCGACGGCGGAGGGCCGGTCTTACTCTCGCTGTTTACCGCGATAACCTTAGTAGGGAAGTGCAACATTGAATGATGATTAGTCGAGCCGCAAACCGAGCAAGGCTTACCACAAACACAAGCGACAGACTTGTGTGATAAACTTAAACATTTTACGCAATTATTCTGCTTTTTTATTAGCTTATAACGTTCAAATGGTGACAGTTTTTTAAATTCACTACATGCGAAATAAAACTCGTGACGATTTTTACATAAATCGCACTTACCGAAGTTTGATACTTCGGCCGCCACAAACGATTGAGTTTTCTTATAAGAATCGGGCTTAGATGCCCTAACGTGGGACGACGACGACGAACTAGCACTATTATTATTACTAGAACTAGTGCGTTCTAATATCTTCGTCTGGTCTTTAATAAATTTAACAAAGTCGTCGTAGCTAGGCAAAGAATTCGACCGACAATGATTTTCAAAGCTACGAGCTGTATCCGAATCGACTTTTTTTTAACGCTAAATATAACAGTATAAAATCTGTTGTATTATGAACTTGGAGTTTATTAAATGCCGCCACCGAAGTCACGAAACTATCTAAAAAGTTATGTAAACCCTTTGAAGAAGGCGAATGTAGTTGTTTGAAGTTAAAAATTTCATCCAAATAAGCCGTACCAAGGGAGCGTACATCTTGGTATTTGTCCTTCAAAGTACTGTAAACTAAATTGTAATTGTCTCCGCTAGGGACGATACCAGCAATGGAAGCTAACGCTGTTCCCGTTAGTTGCCCACATAGGTAAAACACCTTATCGGAATTAGTGAGTGATGTATTGTTATGTACTAAATTATTATAACATTCATAGAAAGACGGCCAACGCTTACGATCACCGTCGAACTTAGGCAACTGTACGGGAGGCAGCCGCAGACTGCTGTCCTGCGCACGAGACACTGTCGCGGTCGCTGAAGACTCAGCTACTGTGTACGTGCCGCGAGCACTCATGACGTAAGAATAAAGTTCTTCGAACGATTCCCAAGTTTTGAAGGAGGGTACAAAATTTGGGTCCGCCTGCATTTTAGCCACATTTAAATTTTCTACATGTTGCAAGAACTCCTCACGAAGGTTTACTATTGTTGAGGACAATGCTAGAAACTTATCTCGCGCCTCAGCGCTAGTCAAATCCCTCGATGAATCATAAACTATTTGCATACGTGTGAAGTACGAATTAATCCTAGCTTCGAGTAATGGAATTTGGTAATTGCTAGAACTAACCCCCTTTTTGTCCGGCATTTTAGGTTAAATATGTAACGCAAAGCCGAAGTAATAACGTGTACTATGTAAATTACCAAGATAAGTAATTAAAATTAATATTTTACCAATTTTATTTTGGTAATAATAGTTAAAATAAATGTAATTAAAAATAGTAGGTACTTATAGGTTTAAATACCGCGCGCAATGAATATTATAAGACAAAGTACATTGACTTTGACCGAACTAAATTTAATGATTATATATTTTTTTTATAAAGTAAAAGCTTTTTTTATAAAGTAAAGCTGCTTTAGTGCAATATTTGCGTTCGTTAACTAGTAAAATGAAGTAGATATTGAAATGAAGTAGAATGGTATATACCTATATTCGACCTGTTTATAGGTAGAAACAAGCAAGAATATAAGATAATAGAACCATACACGTCACGTCGGACCTTAGGTCACTCACGACACTTAGGCAAGACAATGACAACGATTTTGTGAGTAATTATTTTCTACAAAGAAAATATAGGAAATAATTAAACAAATAAACAGGTATTACCCAGAAAGGAATGGTAGGTAGGTATATATAACGTAACGCAAAATTAATACTAGATTATAAGTTATGTATTTAAATGAACAAAATACTAATCTACGGTATTATTAGATTATGTATGTAACTCATAAAATGTACACAATTAATGTAAAATAAAGAAATGGACAATAATTTAAGCTGGCACGAAAAAGCAGGTAGTAGTAGGTACCTACGCGCGTGAAGTGAAATAGCGTAAATTTGTGTTTTATATGTATTACATGTATAATATAGATATATAATGAGGTATTTAAATATTAGAGGTTTATGTTCGAGCGCCAAAAAATGATGAGTAATAATTTGAAATAAATAGTGTGATATTTTCAAGGGAAAAATTATTGCGGGCCGGCAGATCCAACGAATTCCTATGGAATTTAAAATATGTATTAAGGAGGGACTCACGGGTTTGCTGGTAGCCGCAACACTGCAGATGTAGTTCACTGCAACTATTTTGGTGTTAATTAAATAATTGCCCATTAGATTGCGCGCGCGCGTCTTTAATTATAATTGCTACAGGACGTATGTGCGTCACTGACGGCTCTCAGGCGGAACTGTTTGGTACACCGAGATCGGCCATTCGCAAAGATTGCGAATGAGTGGGATGGGGATGAGGTAAGGATTACATAAATTCAAAACCAAAAGAAATTCGTTATATCCGGCGCCAACACCTAGTATAACAATAAGTTTTATTCATACTCTAGACGAGTAAAAACTTATTGCCCAGAATAACAGTTCATTATTATAATTAATGTCGATTTGCCGTAATCTTTCAGAAATGAATATTCGATATTGAATAAATAAATAAATATCGAGCTAGATGAATTAGTACATATTATTATGCATATAGCATGAAGGTATGTTAAACTTTTTCACTCGCAAGTATTTGTAGAAATAGACGGGATTTCAAAATAGCTTCATTTAAATAAAAAACACTTAAGAAAATAAAAATATCTTTTTCTGCTAAAGCATTTCCAAAAATAAACTAGTCACAAATCCGCCCACTGCTTCCATGCCATATTTGATTGAACATCTGATCTTAATTTATTACCATCAATTATATTCTAAATATAGTACAAGCACTCATTTTAATAATAATAAAAGTTGCCATTATTTCAAAGACTGGCTTTTTCTACACAAGTTACGTAGATTGATGTTGTTTCATTTTGACTTCTGGTGCGAATTTTCCATTTTAACCCTCGACGTAAAAAGAGGGAGAACAAGTTTGACGTGTCTGTCTGTGTATCTATGTAAAACGAATGGACCGATTTCGATTCGGTTTTTGAAAGCTGACGTAATTAGGATGGTTCTTAGTTATTTATAATTTATGAAGATCAGTTCAGGCGTTTGATGACTATCAGCTCATTTTCTACAAAAAGGGTTTACTAACTTTCACAGATTCTATTGTTTTAAAGTTTGGTGTACTGTCACTTAGGTGACATTTCCATGAGATACTAACCTTGAGCTGATCCTATACCATCAAAATGTCTGCGGAATGCTTAAGTCTTCAGAAACTAACAGCAGATATATTTAGCATGTTTGGGCTCATAAGAATAGTCACAATGAGATGGTGTTAGATAGATGATTAATGAGGCCAGGGGTTACTTAAAATTTTCGATTTTATATTTTTTGTTACCTCAGTAACATCGTTTCGTGTTTAACAGAAAACTTATCCATGTATATTTTTTGTGTTGAACCACTACAGTCTGAATCTGTTTTTATAAGTCGTCCCTTGCGAACTTCCGGCTCTCTCACACGATTCTATGAGGATATGCGGGTACTTCACAGATTAATATTAGAAAATGTTGATATCATTTAGTTAGATCCTCGTTTCGAATTGGACTCCCGAAGTTTCTGTTTGATATTTGAATCTATCGAGTTGGCTGCTATAACGGAAAACAATAATCGGAGACAAACAAACGTAGAGAAACTTTTAAGAAAATTCACAGTTTTAATCTTATTCACCTGTTCAGAAACCGGTGGTCCATTTAGCCCACATTGGGGACTCCTATAGCTAAATTAATATGAATTGAAATTTTCGTAACGATGCTTGTACCAAGAATTAGGATTCAATACGCGTTATATTATAGGTATTATATTTTTTATGGAACACAATTTCATGGAAAGAAAAGTTTCCATCTTCTCCAAAATATTATAATAAAGAGCTTTTGATTTATTAAGCCCGCTACCAATTTCCTTCTTTCTTTATACAGAATTCACCTTAATACCTACAGCTCTGTATCTTAAAAAATGAATAACACCGCCATGGATAGGTATTCTATTTTATAAGTGAATAAAATAGAATACCTACCCATTGGATAGTGATAGTAGGGATAGTGATCCAGTAAACTTTCGTAGATTTAGATAGAATTTTAAACAAACAACGGAAATGTTAAATCAACAGGCATAAGATAAATTTTCTTCAATGCTTACCCTTCGATTAGAAACACAGCGAACTGCTTTAAGGCATAAATAGTAAAAGCGGAGGTCCTACTCAGACACCCCACATACGGGCCTACCACCTAGTTAAAGCACGAGTGATGAAAAATAAAATATGTAAGATGATCTTTCCAAGTAACATTGTCAACATAATATTTCTCTTCATTATACAGAGTAGATAACGCGTGCATAGTTCTCTATGTGTTACGAGCGTCTATAGGGTAAAGTAACCGCTTACACACTTGGTTAGCACTTTTCTTTAAAATAAATATATAACTAGTTAACACAATAGTCTAGTTTTATCAGTATAGGTATAGGAATACATTTAGCATAATTCATGAATAATTTTGTACATGACAGGTTGGTAGCCAAATGTCTGGCATTATCAATAGAAAGAAAGCCCAAAACGCCGTATTTTTGGTTATCACACTTCCCACAAGAGCACAATACCACAAAACTACGAAAGATGTCTTAGAAGACATCTTCTAAGGTGGCCTTTCTTTAGTCGTTCGCTTTACATTTAAATGGAAAATGCCACTGTATGTCTTGAAAATGAATTATGAAAACGAATACACGAGTACTTTTAGAAACTGCTGGCTGTTGTAGGGTAATAAAGTTAGACCTCTAAATTGAAACCTTGAGAAGTAAGAGTACTTACTTCTTAAGATATCAAATTGTAATGATACGAAATGAACCTACCCGTTAAAATATTGAAAATGTCCACTAATTTAAATAGACGGTTGAGCATAGTTGTGTAATATTCAACAGAAAGCCTTTTAACCTAATTTCCTGGGTATATTCAATTCAACTGGAAGCCAAACGTCTCCCCGAGGAACGCACTGAATGAAGCTTCATCGCCTGAATCCAAGTAAACACAGCAACATGTCACGAATTTAGTATACTTACTACGCTAAATAAAGGTAGGTTTATGAAAAACAAGCAAGTTATGATGTAAGTATTTGGAATTAGGATGTTGCCTATGTTGAATATGGCGCATTTTTTTACAAATTCAGAAAATAAGCGCCACTGTTACCTATAAAACAATTCAAACTTTTTAAGATATGGAATATTAATGAAGTTCTACTGTTTAGAAAATTTTAAAAAAAATCTTTTTTTTCCAAAATTTATCAAAAATTTTAATGATATGATATTAGATTGCTGACATCAATTAAAACAACTATTATTATGACAACTATGTATAAAACATCCAAATTATACATTTATAATTAATTTTGTCGATATGCCCATACATTTCTCATAAAGGAACATGTGACGTCACCTGTTCCGTAGATTATCTATGGAGCGTTTTTGGACTATGCGCCGCAACACATTAAACATAGCACTGTATCAAAAAGCAGTTTTTCCCAGTGGTCAGACTAGTCTGACCAACGGGAATTTATATTTATATACATATACTGCTTATTTATGAAATAAAAAAGTTGTCAACTACCCTATTGTGTATTTAGAGAAATCAAATGTAAATGAGAATCTTATTATTGATAATGATAATGCTATGGTCTTTGAAATGCTTTGTCCCATCTTATACTTAATTTGGGCAGTTATAGAGTCTTTTGGATAACTTATCTATACGGGCTTTTTTTTAAACACCAAAAACCTCAAAACCTCCAACCACACACCTCAAACCCATCGACCATTGAAGAATCGCGTTACATTTAAGTTGACCTTAGGTACTGGTTAGTACTTTGTATCTTAGATTTATGAGAATGAAAGTCTTCCATCAACAAAAAGCTGTTTCTCATTTAAGCCACTTCAACAAAACACAACACCCCAAGTTGTGTTTAGAATTTTAATTACCTTCTTCATAATAGAATTTGCTTTCTTGTGTCCACAAGAATAACATCAACAATATAACCCTTGGTCCAAGGTCAAGGACAGGAAGTAATTCATCTTAAATCCCAGCTCTTATTACGCTTATAAATGACTTAGGCTGTCTTGTCCGGGACTGAATAAAGTTATTTTATATTCTTGTTTCGTAAAATAACTCGTTTATTCTTATGTTTTGAGATCATACACATATACCTATTATCTAACCTAAATTAAACATCATTATGAACTTGTCTTGTGGATACTAGATAACGGAGAAATATTGATAATAATATGTATAAAAATATTAAAAATACCTATATACTAAATAAACATATAAGCGGCTTGACTCAAAATGCTCATACTCATCATACAAACATTTGCACATACCGGGGTTCGAGCCCGGGACCGCTGACCGAGTAGCCTGTAATAGAAAGGGGTGCAGACCACCGACCGGTCGTCGTAGTTACTTGACATACTTATGATAGGATTTAAAATTTGTGTACATAAAACTAGTTTAGTATTTGAGCCCCCTGTCCTGTGAAATATATCTACCTTCTACATCCAGCAAATAACATTTTTTTATTCTTAATAGTGTAGCTCTTGGCCTTCATCTCATCAAATGGTTAGTGATAATAAGGCCGAAGATAGAAGCGAGCACCCGGATTCCTCAACTGCAGCGGAACTGCTATCTTACCTGCAACTGCTGGAACACAACAATGCTGTTAACATTATTGTCATGACGGCAGACTTAGGCAAGATGGTGATAGCAAGCCAAGCGGACTTAGAACAACCCTGCCACAATCAAACCGAGCAGAAGATTTCTGCCCTCCACGGGGATTGAAACCTGGCCTGGAGGCATCAATTAACGCCTTTATCTAGCGATGTATTTTGTATTACGTACTATAGAAATACAAAATTAATCTAGCTGCTAGCCGATTAGTTGTATATCAGATAAAACCATGTATGTATTTCAAATTCACTAGGCCGTCAAAATGACAATAAATTGAAACATGGGCTAAATTAGTTCATAGAAATGGTTTGCCACTCACAAAAACATCTTATTCATTTGATGATTTCATGACATTTGTATGAAATAATATGACATTGGCTGTATTGATTCAAACGACCAGGATTTTACTTGAGATGTCTTCTCTACAACGTAGGCAAACATAGCTGTTTGACAACCACAAAGCGAAAATCGTTTGTTTGCTGCTCGTAGAAGTTACCGTTGCGCTTGCACGTAACGATTTCTGCTAACTGGTTAGGCGTCGCTGTTCCTGTAACGTATAAATGTCCTATTTATGATATCTATACCTCAATGCGTTTTCATTAAAAATATTGTTTAGTCTCATACTGTTCTTTGTAGAAATTTGGGTCTCGTCATAAAACGACATTGTCATAATTAATCTTAAAAACTTTGCCTGATTTGCGAGTTTCACATCAAACATAATTGTGGCAGAAATAACGGAATTAAAAAAAATACACCTGTACTATATAAGTGCTTACTATCGTAATTACCTAACATTTGATGAGGGATTTGCTTTGATTTACGCATCTGCTCAGAAGTTGCCCTATTTTCTAAGAGTTGGGGACTCTTAGAAACTTGCCAGAATTCGTAAAAATGAGAGCCGTATTATTAGAGAAGAAGAAGAAACTTTGTTTCAGATACTTTCTTGCAAAAGATGTTAGTAGCGCTAATATTAACGAATAGCGAATCGTAGTCGTATCGCTTACACAGTTAAAATTTATTCCCTCTAGTGGCTGCTCCGCGCTGCTAAAAATTTGTTTGATACGACCACGAATCGAAGACTTGAATTTTCCTTGATAGAGGTTCCATACTCCCAAAAGAGGCGTTGCTGCCATTTCAATATGATTTGACAGTTAGACTCAGTCGTAAGTCAAAGCTTTTACTAGCTTATGTTTCGAGCCCGAATTTTCACAGTTATGAAATACTTGTAACCACCAAAGTGGATTCTATACGATGAATGCTGTAGATTCATTTGATTCAGCTCCCGCGAGTGTATCAAAATAACAACTCTTGTAACGTTTCTTAAAATCTATGAGCCCTAATATTATTTCTATTGAAATATCACAGTTCCTTGCCATTTCATTAAAACAACATTTCTTTGATAGCTCACATATCGTAAGTCAAAACATATGAGCTGTGACGCATATTTCAACACGACAGAAGCTGCCGTGTTATTCTGGTAGCTAAACTCGTATCTCACTTTGCAATTCACTTTTATTTCAACTATCAAATAGTAAACATTAACCAACTGTCTAAGGATAGTTAACTCTATGTGTAATGAATACTAGATAAATATAATATGTCTAAGTACATCTTATATTAGAAGCACAAATGAGAGCCGAAGAGAGAGCTGAAGAAAAAACTCTTCAGCTTAAAATACTTAGGTAAACGAATGGACCTATTTTGATTCGGATTTCAGTTTGAAAGCTAACGTCATCGAGATGGTTCTTAGCTATACCTAATTTATGAAGATCTGTTCAGGCGTTTGATGACTATCAGCTTATTTCCTACTTTTCAAAAGGGTCTTACTAACTTTCACAGATCTGATAGATTTAAAATTTGGTGTTCTGTTATGTCAGTGGTATTTCCAAAACATGCCAACCTTAAGCTGATGCTGTTCAAATAATCAGCGGGATACTGCATTCTTCAGAAACTTACAGCAGATGTTGCGTGTTTGGGCTTATAAGAATGAGAAGGTGGTAGATAGATGATGATCGAGGCCGGGAGTAACTTAAAATTTTATTTTTATATTATGTTTACTATAGTATATAAAATACCAAAATATTTTAATCCACATTTATAATGTAGCTCCTTTCGACTAGCGAAAAAATACTACATATGTGTAACTTGATAATAGAGAAAAAAATACTATTAAATTGGTAACGAAATAGGTTGAGTTTTCATTATTTCCTTACTACGGGCGGGAACACAAAATTACTAATTAAAAATTATTGATGATGAGCCGATCCGTTGGTGTTTGTTTATAACACACATTCAAGTATATTTATATACTTATTTATGTTGTTTTAGTTTCCAGCTTGAGATTAATGACTATCATTATTCACGGTTATTATTATATGAATAATAATCTCTTATAAAATAAGAGTATTTCAGTCTTTTAGCCTGCGGAGTTAGTCGTTTGCGTTATCGATAGGTGATTGCTGTATAGTGAAGATCAACCAGAACTTTACTTAGGAAATGGACTGTAAGCGTTCATATAAAGATAAATTAGAGTATACTGTATAACTATTAAATTTAGAGAAAGAAGAGTCTTGAAAGTGGTAGAAAAAATCGAATCAATACGAGTACTTTTTCACTGTGAACATTACATTACAAAAGGAAGGCATCATAGCCAGCAATCCGGCAAAATATGTTCCAAATTCAAATGGGTTATGCCCTGAGGATCACATTCCCCGAGGATCCTGTCCCGGAGGATCACGATTTGTTTTCACCTTCATGAACTTAATCAATACTAAGTTTAGCTTAAAACTATCATCAGCAGAAAAACTGATCAATCAAATTTTTATATGTTAATTATTGTAGTTAGTCATAAATTATAAAATGTAATTTGTTTAGAATAATTTGGTCATATTGTAGTTTTTTTTTAATTTTTGATACTTTAATTGTGTTTTAAAAACTACGATCTAACATTTATTTTAAATAATTATTACAAATATATATACATAGATACTATATGAAGGATGTATTATTCAAAAGATTACAGTGACAGGTAAAAAACTAAAGAATAATACTAGCCTAATATTTACAAAGCGTGACATTAAAAAAAATTAGATACTTATAAATTAATATATTTTTGCTAACGGTACAAGTTAAACACAATAGAAAAAATAACATAGTAAATGTAATCACATTTATCGCATTCGTGATCCTCCGGAACAGGATCCTCGGGGAATGTGATCCTCAGGGAATAACCCATTCAAATACCTCGTATTCCGTTGTAGGGAAATCACGCGCAGCTAGAATTAGTAATCGACCATACGAAGCTAATTGTTTTGCGAATAAAGTCACATTTTTGTATGAGCGACTATGCAGTGGCTAATAATAGTACCTACATGTTATCCAACAGGTAAGTACATACTATTATTGACTCCAAATGTTTCTTATGGTACAGAACTTATCGGTTACATAAAAAAATGTTTTGGTTTGTTGGATTGCTGTCGTTTTAAATGATTTCACAGCAGAATGCAAAGTGATATTTCAATTTGATTGAAACTAACACAAGAGGTGCTGAGAGATGATGTCATCATAGCAAGATGTCCGCCGAGAAAGAAAGAGAGATAAATTATTTTTAAATTACTTTCATTTTTCTACCTACTGTTAGCTTTAGAATATTACACATCCCACATTTCATGGTTGTGTTTATATTATTTTATTAGAATTTTAAACAAAACTTAAAAATTATAAAATAAATTTTAATGTTTTTGATGCGTTTAAACGTTTCTTTATTGTAACAATTACAAATAAAGAAAGAAAATGATGAAAAAATCAAGATCCCGCCTGGAGCAATATATTTTTTCATCATTTTCTTTCTTTATTTGTAATTGTTACAATAATTATAAAATAGTATTACAATAAGTATGACAAGCGCTTACTAATTTCACTCCATAATTTAAGAAGTGGGAATAACTTCCCACATCGTAACTACAAATATTCTTTTTACTGAACAGTAGAAATAATATTTCTTAATTTGTGTGAATTAATTAAGTAGGTAAATTAAAATATGATGGAAACACTTATTTGATTTTCGGGCATACCACATGCCATTAAAAGACTATGTGTACATTTTAATGAATAAAATTTTAATGATCAAACAAAACCACGCTACTTTACGTAATTATAATTACCAAAATTCAATTAAGCTCCGTGAATTTGCATATTAATTACTTAAAGCTTGATATTTTCACATAATATTACAATATCTCTGTATGTAATATCTTTTCTCTTTAATATTATTAAATATTAAAAGCACCATTTTCAACTTTCGGCAAAAAGCCTAAAGTTGTTTTCGCGTCATGTATGAGATAATTATTGCGGTATCAATTCATGAGGCATACCATTCTATAAACTAATTTGTTAATTATATTATCAAAGGCTTGAATGAAAATTGGTAGTATTATTTACTTTCTACGGCGGCTACCTATAGTTAAAATACAAATTACTTGGATGAAAAGTTACTTCTATTAAGCCCAATCAATTTACAGCCAGTCATTGGCTAAATTAAGCTTGGCTCGTTCTAAGCGCACAAAAACGTAGATGATATTATCTCCAGATCCAGATACAAATTGTCGGCGTTTTGTTTTGTGAATTTTTAATTTAAGCAGTCGGAAGAAGATCTTTTCTTTTTGCTGACAATGTGGCGAATATAGCCACACTCAACATTGATGACCACCGACATTGGACAACGGGCCGATATCGCCTTCAGATGTCAAGCATGTTGACGGCCAACAACAGCGATAAATGGCTACCTTTGCCTATAGGAAGACCTGCAATAACAAGGAAAAAATCACTTGGTATTGCAAGTGCGTTGTCATCCTGGGGACTAAGATGAAATGCCTTACCTTCCAATCCACACCAACTGCCTACCTTTCCCTTCAATCCGAAACACAGGGAATTTTTTAACGGTCAAAAGAAGAAAGGCGGTGTACCAACCCAGACGACCCATATAAGGTCACCTAGTTAATAGGTTGGGGAAAAAGTTTCTTCGCATTTTTTAAGAAAATTCAATACATTTTTTAATATAGTTTATTTACATTTAACTAAAGTATGTAGGTACCATTTTGTTCGATAACTTTTTGCCATCTTGTAGGTAGGGACATGATCCCATTGCTATAGAAATTTTAGGGCTCCTGATCAAAATACCGCGACAAGTAGTTTTGGCAGTCCTCTCGTGATGTTAACCTGACACTGCCTAGAGAATTCTGAAGAGAGCGAAACAGGTGGAAATCTGAAGGTGCAAGGTCAGGACTATACGGCGGATTCATTAACACCTCCCAGCCAAACTCTTTTAATTTTTGCTGAGTGGCTAAAGATGTGTGAGGTCTAGCGTTATCATGATGAAAAACCACACCCCTTCTGTTGATTAATTCCGGCCGCTTTCTCTCAACTTCTTGCTTCTTAATTTGCTTTCTTAATCTCATCAGTTGTTCGCAGTAGAGCTCAAAATCTGGTGCCTGTGGTCCTGTCTGGTGGTAACAGCTCATAATGAATAATGCCCTTCCAATCCCACCACACACACAGCATCACCTTGTTGCGAGTTAACCCGGGTTTCGCCACAGTCTGTGAAGCCTGACCGGCCTTTGACCACGACCTTTTTCGCACGTTCTTGTCGTACGTGATCCACTTTTCATCACCAGTTATCAGCTTCTTCAAAAATGGTTCGGTTTCATTACGTCATAATAAAGAATCACAATGAGTACACGGTTCATTAGGTTTCTTTCAGTGAGCTCGTGGGGTACCCAAATATCGAGCTTTTTTGTGTACCCATTTTTTTAAATGCGTCAAAACTGTTTTGTGGTCGATTCCTAGTTCTTCAGCTACGTCGTAACTACTGATATGCCGATCTTGCTCCAGTTTTTAAAAAATGGCATCAATTTTATCCGTAATAGGGCGACCAGAGCGACGTGCATCTTTGACATCAAAATTTGCGGATTAAAAAAGCTTAAACCAAATTTGTGCTACTCTCACAGACCCTGCACTAGGTCCATAAACATCGCAAATCTTTTTTGCGGCTTGCGTTGCATTTTGACCTTTTTTGTAGTAAAATTTTAAAATGCATCGAATTTCTTCATTAGATTCACTCATCTTGACAGTACGAAAAACAAATGAAAATCACACATTTTCCTAATTTGAATTTGGAATTATCTTTTTTAAAATCTAAACTTTAAATGATACCAAAACCAGCCAGATACAAATGGTACAGCCAAAGAGATTTTATTACAAGTTCATAATTACTATAATGCGAAAAGAATTTTTCCCCAACCTAATATGTAAGCATCTATCAAGAAGAGCATCTACTTATCTACGGAGAAGAGTCATCGATGTAAACGATAAGCTCACGCCATTTAGTCCTACTACGGCTATACTTAACCAGAGGACAAACGATTTACATTATTATGCGTCTCCCACATAAAAGTGTCTGAATTTCTCATTGTGTTTCTCTCATGTAAGAAGGCTTGCTCCCAGCAGCTCGGCTATGCTGTTGATACAGATAGTGGCATAATAAAGCTATGCAGTTCCGAATCACCTTGTGTTATATTTTGTGTCATGTGTTTCATACAATGTTATGTCGTGTATATGTAAAAATAAATAAAATTTTAATGCGACTAACGTTTATGTGTTTTAAATTCCGTTTCAAACGCTCCAAAATGCCAATGCGTGTCACGTGATAACTTAGACGTCACCTGTTGCATAACACTGATAGGTTGCTATTGTGATAAAGATGGTTTTCTTTTTGACAGCGTCTGATGTTAACAACTAGTGACGTCATACACTAAGATTGGTTTTCGTTGTCACGCGACCTGAGACTGATTTTATTGCATGTTGTTTATTTAGAATATAATTTGAATTCCGAATGATACTCATACAACAAACTATTTGGGATTTCCGTTACAAAAACTACCACTGCGCGTCAAAATTGTACAATTTGAATACATTACTGAAATAAATAAACAATGGGGAAAGCTTACGTTGATAGAAACTATAGCAGTCAGTCGTCATGTTGTCAGATAAATTTATAATAATAGCCTAACCACAAACCAGACTAGGCAAACTAAATTCGAAGCTTGTAAATCGGACCATAAACAAAATTATAATACTCTGGGGTGTTTGGACGTATACACTATGTGTCGGTTAATGCGTTTATTGACTACGTACTTGCAGTGCGATATTAACTCTTAGCGTGTTGGAATAAGGCTGTTTGCATGGCTATTGTTATCGCATTGCAACTATGAGTTATTATCGCCTATTTACACCTTTGATTGGAAATTAAGTCTATAGCATTCAGCTTTACTCGTAATGCTCGTGTCCAGTAATGCGGGGAGACCGAAGCAATAACTTGTATCTCGTTTTTTTAACCGACTTCAAAAAGGAGGAGGTTTTTAATTCGGTTCCTTTGTTTATGTACACCGATTACGTCGAGATTTCTGATCCGATGCGGAATAATGGTCGTTTGGTCCCATAAAAATTTATTTAAAATCAATTGTGTGGTTTGGTTTTAAATCAAAGTAAATGTAATAATTAAGTCGTAATGCATATGAGAAATTGCGGATTTTTGTTTTCCGATGACTTTCAGTAAAACATAAACTTTCAGTGCTTTTGAAGCTAATACTAAAAATTGATAAAAGAAAATTTTAAACAAAATTCAAAACTGACTTCCAAACACTAAAAGGGATAAAATAATTAAATTTAAGTAGATAATCCCCTACAAACACATTTTTTGTAGTCGCTGCCAAGTCGTTTCCAGAAACACAACAAACAGTAAAAAGTGAAGCACCGACTCCAAAAAATATGTTCCTATTTAGTGTTTTGAAGTCGGTTTTTATTTTAATTGATTATTTTCATACGACAAGCGGTTACCGTGGCCTATTAAGGCTCGAACCCCCTTTTGCATATAAAGAAAGAAAAAAAATACGTTTATTTGGTCACAATTTTAGGAAATTACAAAAGAGATTAATAATATGAGACCAGATGTATGTAACCAAAAGGGTGACTAGCTCAGCATGATGTCATTTCTTTCGCATTGCCTACCCTCCCCTTGCGGACGTCGTGGTCACCTTTTTATTATTGTGAAATTGGAATGCGAACTTAGTCTTGATACTTTCCTTTCAAAAATAAAATCAAGAGAACACGTTATGATACACAAGATAGAAGTCCCACTGCTACAAGCAAAATAGCACTTATCATCTTTATCATCATCATCATCACCAGCCTATTATTGTACGTCCTACTGCTGGGCACAGGTGGAAGGCCTGGGAAGACATTTTTTTAAAATCTTTAATTTAATTTAGGGACTTTTACTATACAGGGTGGCCTTGTATATCGTGGATCAAACGTAACAAGGTGATAACTTCCCAACAGTTAATCCCTCTACAGTATGCCCGTAAATCGACTGGATTTTTTTTATCTCATATTTTGTTATTTTCATAAAAATACCGTTTTTAGTCATCAATTGGCATAATAATCAAAGCGGATTGTTGAACCTGATATTTTTTTGTGTTTTCTTATTACCAGAGAATTTCTCTTCACAATAAAAGTAATTTGACAACAGTGGGTACACTAACTAAAGGAAGTTTTTGTAAGAACAGTTCGAGTCACACGAAAAACAATTTACAACTTTAAGACCGTACTGGGGAAAAAAATGTAATAGTGAATAACCACTCTTTATTGAAAAAAAAAATGCCTGTTAAATTAAGATTCCAATGAAGTATAACACATAGCTATTTGTAGCTAATTCATTCCACAAAAATAATTTTTATGTGCCATGTCGGGTCTGTCGTAGAGCTGCGACCAACAAATAACCTGTTATTTTGTTTGTCTCTTTGCATTAACGATATGAGTTTTTATACTGTACCTAGAGGGATTAATTGTTGGAAATGACCACCTCTATCACTTTATTATGTCTATTATGTGTATTATCCACGATATACGGGGCCACCCATAGTATGTCAGTCCCATCGTAACCTAATCTAGAAACAATTTTAAATAAATTGATGTTACTTGCGATTTTTAACCGACTTCAAAAAGAAGGAGGTTATAATTGTTCCATTATATGTATTTTTTTTTGTATGTATGTTCAGCGATTTCTCTGTCATTTGTGAACCGATTTTCTAAATTCTTTTTTATTCGATAGAGTATATTCCTGAGGTGGTCCCACTGTCACCAAGTCAGAATCTGATGATGGGATCCCAGGGAAATCGAGGGCAAACTTCAAGTTTTATAGGCACGTATGACATGTTTTACATTTTTCCAAAGCTATTCAAGTATTTGCTTCTGATAGTCATTATCTGATGTTGATGAGTTGGTGATGGAAGGTACAACTCCTTAACGGTTAAGAGTTAGAAGATAATTCTTTCACTATGTATTTCACGTGTACCTTGGAAAATCACTTAAAACTGTGAAAAAAAATTTTTTTTAACAAAAATAAAACCGACTTCAAAACAATAAAAAGGATAATAGTTGGATATAATAGTTTGAAGGATAATAATTAAATTTCAGAACCTAGATACTTACCTCCTAAAATGTATTTTTTGGAGTTGGTGCTTCACTTTCTATTGTCCCTGGAAACAGTTTAGCACCAACTCCAAAAAATACATTTTAGGAGGTAAGTATCTAGGAACTGAAATTTTTTTTTTTCGTTTTTAGTGTTTTAAAGTCGGTTTTATTTTTGTTAAAAATAATTTTTTGACAATCATTGACGAGACACCAATACCTAATAAGACATGGGAGAAACAAATGAGGAGCTTGGGCCATAAAACCACCACGCTGGTCCAATGCGGATTGGTGGGAGTAACAACCGGGCTCAACAACTTAACGTGCCTTCCGAAGCGCGGAGGAGCTCAATATTATAAATTTTGATTTACCCGTCCCGGAATTGACCATGGCGAAAGTTGCTTTGTTTTCGTAATCGACATCAGAGCGCCCAAACCATAATGGCGCCTAACCTCATGGCCAGGGATTCCATACATAAAAAATCGTCCTCTCTTTTACTTTTTTGTGCCCGACAGGGTCCATAATTATCACATTATTATATTTTTTCCAACTATCTGTTACACTATGGTATAAATACAGGTTGAAATTGAAATCGATAAATTTATATTTTGTAAGGGGAGGTCCAGTAAGGTGCTAAAAATTAAAGTGATAAATACTACTACACCCTACCTGTCTTAAAACTGTTTAGTAACTGTAAAGTCCGTTTTCACTAACTTCTCTAGGCTTAGGTGACTCTTAACGACGACATTTGTCTCTTTCTGTCGCCTTTACATAGACTGAGATAAAAATCGCTAATCGCATTAGACACTGAACCGCCTGAATAGGGACGTTGACTGTATTCAAATTAAAATATAATTTTGACGCGTACCTAGTAGTAGTTTTTATAATAGAAATCCTTAAAACCAATAGTTTATCGTACTATTATGTAATTTGAATAGCCTTATAATACACACAATCCACCACTCTTAGGTCTCGTGACAGCGATCACCAATCGCAGTGTATGACGTCACTTGTTGTTAGCATCAGACGCTGTCAAAACAAAAACCGACTAAATCACCATAGCAACCTGGTAACAGGTGACGTCGCAGCGGTCACGTGACATGTATTGGCGTTTTGGAACTGCCTGTCGATTCTGTAACAAAACTCACTTCTTCTCTGTCAAATAGAGCAAATTTTCATACATTTTTTGCTCTATTTGACAGTTGAATTCGAAATGACTTGCGAAGTGAGGTGCGAGATTCGTTACAGAATCGCACCCCTGAACTTGAAACGGAATTCAATAAGGATGATTTTCAAAACATTAGTCATATCATGGACCATATTTGGTCGTAATAAAATAATTAGGATAACATAATTATGGTAATAATACTTGCTTATGCACGAAACGAAACACTTTCCCAAAACCGGTTTCCAATAACTAGTTTCCAAAGTAGCTGAAGGGATGTCAATATCTCTATTGCCATGCTTTGGAAACCAATACATAATTTTATAAATACTTTATCCGTTAAAAGTAAAGATGTTACTTACAAATCGTTTTTGAAGGCTTCATTCATATGTTGCATTTTTTTTTATCATCATCATTTCAGCCGAGAGACGCTCACTGCTGGGCATAGGCCTGCCCCAAATATCTCCATGCCTATCGGTTCCTAACTGCGCTGTCCGCATCCATCGGCTTCCGACCCTCACCAGATCGTCGGTCCACTTTGTGGAAGGCCTTTTTTTTTTAACCAGGAGAAATCCATTGACGGACCTACTCGCGTGTGCGGGGCTCACCCAGCGTCTAAATTGACTCTGGGAATACCCGTTAAAACTCCTGGATAACTCCGTGCCTTTTGCGGAAGTGGTCTGGGGTCTGCAAAGCAAATTCACCAGACCACCCCCAGGCGACCAGACCTTTCGGCCCGGTTTCGCGCCGATGGAGATTGCTCAGAGTTACCATGAGCAATCTCAGACGTGGCGGCCTTTGTATTGCGCGCGTGGAAGCCGCCCGACGCGCGCGGCCGCACCTAGGGCGCAGGCAGACGGGCGATCGCCGCCCGCCTTCTCGCGCCCACCCGTCTACGCCGGAGAGGGGCAGCTAGAGGATCGTCCTCCCGTTCCCTCTCCGATGCCTCCTTTTGCGTGAGAACACTCTCGCAGAAGGAGGCGACAGCCTCTCATACCCTCTTACTGTCAACCATGGCTTGTACCATAGTTGACAATGAGAGGGGACCGCTGCCAATCGCCGCATGCAATTCGCGCCGCTCGAGTCGCCAGGCCGGGCACTCCAATAGAGTGTGCTCGGCGGTGTCGTCGGGGGAGTCACAGTGGCGACACCGCGTTGTCTCCTCCCGACGGGCCACACGGTACAAACAGTGACCGAAGCAACCGTGTCCGGTCAGTATCTGTACCATGCGGTAGGTGAGGCTACCGTGCTGGCGCCCAACCCACTCCTCCGACACCGGATGGATCGCTTCGATCGTCCGGTGGCCAGCAGCTGGACCTTGTGGAAGGCCTACCACCGATGCGTCTCCCGGTACGCGGCCGCCACTCGAGGACCTTTCCGCCCCAACGGCCGTAAAACTATATAGTTTTAATCTCATTTTTATCACATCTATGTCAGAGTTATAATTTTACTTTGTTATTCATATGACTAATTTACCAATACTTCTATGTATGTTAAATATAAAATTACTTACCGGAATATTATTTTTCTTTACCAGGAACTTAATAGCAAAATCTCATTATAATATTCATGAAAAAGGATACATGAATCCTACTCAGGAATATGTGAATATAATAAGGGAACCTTATTAGAAATATGGCTACTAAGTTATTCATTTCAGTCCCTTATTCAAATAATAATATAGCTTGACCTTCATTAGGCAGGGCTCATCTCTCAACGATTCGTATTGCGTCATACAAAAGTCCTGTTGGCGTTCACTAACAATGCAATTCATATATTGCATTCTGCACACTATGTTTATTATTCATACAATTCTACGTAGGTATCATAGTGAAAAAATATAAACAGCTGAAAAATGGAAAATATCTTTTAAGGAATATTTTTTTGTTACAACTTTCACTATGCAAGTATTTAATTTATATAAATTAGCACACGGATTTGAGCACAGCGATACTTTTTTCGGATTCTCAAAGTTAGATCAAATGATATCGAGTAGACTGTTTATTTGCATTGATAGCGTTCAAGATAATATGGTGATGATCATGGGAAATAAACGTACTCTATCCTTACTGAACCAAAGGGAAAGTGGCTTATAGCTGAAAAGAATCCAAAGAAAATATATTCAAAAAATGTATAACATTTCAAATTTTTCATACCTAAACAACTAATTACAGCTAACTACTATCTAGTAAAGAATATGTTCTGAAATTGCGTAAGCACTAGCTTACACTACATCTCACCTCGCGAGACCCTTGTTAATATTAGTTACACGAGTGACTCTAGCTTTCGTGACTATACCTAGAGTAGAGTATTATTATATTATTATTTAAACGTACAGTTAAGAAACAACAACATCAAAAAATGGTTCTTCGATGTGATCACCAGACAGGTGCGTTCACAAGCAGTGTCAAATTCCTAGGCATACACATCGATGAATGTTTGAACTGGAAGATAGAAATCCAATCTATAGAGGACTACATTAGTTCAGCGTGCTACGCCTTGAGAAGCTTAACAGACTAGTTGCGTATAGGACAGCTCAAGTCTGTAGGTATATTACGCTCTCGTTGAATCCAAGCTTAGATATAGCGCCAAATTCTGGGGTAATAGCTACAATTACAACATCAAAATAGCCTTTGTTCTACAGAAACGAGCCATCCGAACCTTGGTACGAATACCCCCATGGGAGTCTTGCAGAGATTACTTTACAACATTGAATAGGTATACTAACGCTCCCAAGCCTTTACATATTGGTTACTGTCTCAGATGTTACAAAATATTATTATAAATACGAAACCGTAGCTTCTAAGAGAGAAAGATTGTGTACAAGAATAAAAATTATTATAATCACATTCCATCCTAAATTAAATATTGTAAAGCATTGCAGTCGATACCAAGCTATCAAAATTTTGCATTGCCTGTAGAGTCAAAATGCATTGACAGTCCTACTATATTTAATAAAAAAATGAGGCAACTTTTGCTGAAGGGGTGTTTCTACTCACTTGAGGAGTCAACAATCCGTGCATTTTGCCAAAAGGTTTAGGAATGTAGCGTTATATATCTTAACATTATATACCTTTAGCTTGAATGTAATTAATTTAAAAGATAATCAAAAAATATGACAAATTTATGATTGATTTGAATAAATAATATTGTATGATATTATTATCGAATGGCCATTCGAATACAACAATTCAAATCTGCACTCAATCAACTACTCCCTGCAGGTGGAAATTCATGTAGCTTCTCGAGGCCACCCCCAACCTCCATATGGGGCATTTACCTACCATATGCACTATTGTCTGTAAGGGGCCCTGCAGTCCCATGCTGGCCAGTTTTTAGAAAGGCAGGTTCTATGGTAGTTCCAGTTTATAAGAATATCATTGCCCACATCTTACAGTTGGTTTGGACTTTGATTGGGTATCGAGCACTTACCGAATGACGCGATCGGTGCCGAGCTAAGCCAATAAATTAATCTTGATGCCCAGTTTCGATCTTCTGAACATGCAATACTTTCTATTTATGTATGATATAAATACTATGTAGTATTTATATCATACATAAATCCTTGTCACCTATTTTCATAAAGTATATGTGTTGGCTTTAGAAAGGAACGTATTATATTAGCAAAAATATAAAATTAAAAAATTTAAGTAACCCTCCGCCCCATTAATCTTCTATCTAACACCATCTCATTGAGACTATTCTTATAAGCCCAAACACGCTATATCTGCTTAAGCCTCTGAAGAATTAAGCATTCCGCAGACTTTTGATGGTATAGGATCAGCTCAAGGTATGTCATGGGAATATCACTGTCACCAAACTGACAGTATACCAAATTTTAAATTAATCAGATCCGTGAAAGTTAGTAAACCCTTTTATCATGTAGAAAATGAGCTGATAACCTTCAAACGTTTGAACTGATCTTTAGAATTATAGCTAAAAACCATCGTTATCACGTCAGCTTTAAAACAAACAAAAAAACAAATCAAAATCGGTTCATTCGTTTAGGAGCTACGATGCCACAGACAGACACAGATACACAGAAAGACACTTCAAACTTATAGCACCCCTCTTTTTTGTCGAGGGTTAAAAATAAAGTACTGAATGCTTAGTGCACTGTACTAGAATTCTATTTCTATTGTGACGGACGCGGGCGATCCGCAAATTACATGAATAGCGAACTCAAAACCACACGCCGCCCGCCGCACGGATGCGCGGAATATATCAGGTCATTTCTGTTATGAAATTTTCTGCCTCTCAGTAACTTTATTTCATACGTTATAGCTTTCCACAATTCTGAAATCCATAATCTATTGTTTTTTTTTTGCATTGCGGCAAGACTACTTGTTTCGACCTTTATTTGATGACTTACAAAGTGATTATTGGCTGCAGATTAGAGATCGCACCCACACACCCTGGAAAATTATCTTTGAATTAAATGTGGCAACTCACTCTCATAGCCAATTAACTTAAGTTTAAAACATTTTAGGAAAATAAAACTTAGTAATTAAAATATAATAAAACTAGAAAAATTTCACGTCCTGAGGCAGGAATCGAACACGCGACGTTTCGCAATCCGGGCGACTGCTCTGACCACTGAGCCACCCAGGACTTGGGATATCCCTGTGAAATTCACACCTGTGAGATTTCTAGTTTTATTTTATTTTAATTACTAAGTAATTTTTCAAACATTTATAATAATGTTAAAATCAAAAATTAAGAAAATAAAACTTTTAAGTAGTTTTCTATGAGTAAGTAGGTATAGCTTATAGGTATTAACCTATAGGCTAAAATTGTTACTAATAATGATTACTTATTTATATAATTCTAAGTTGTTACTTATATTCTGAGAACTCACTTTTCCAATATATTCTGAGAATTCAATTGTGGCGTAATTAACAGATACGTGAATTAAGCCTTCATCAATAAATCTTTTGATCAATTTCAAAAAGGAAGGAGTTCTAATATGTATGTTCGTTTACAGATATTTTTGTCAGCTGTGGACCAATTCTAAAAAGTTAAATTATTCTTATTTATTAGGATTATTCTGAATAGATAGAAAGTAAAGCAATGATTCCAAAATAAACATTTAAATTAGATAGCACTTTTGACTTTTTAGTGTTTTTTCGAAGTAGATTTTGTCGTTTGCAATATTTCTGCTTAAAGTTTATATTTTATGAAATACCACGATAGGTAATAAAAAGGATCCACGACTACGTGCGCTGAATTTTCAATAAACGTGTTTCAGTAAGTTTAAATGTGATTACTTATATGTGCTCCGAATGAATTACTGCTCAAAGAATATAATAAATGAAATAAAATGAAATATAAGTAGGTGTTATATGCATCTTATACGTTACCTGTAAACGTAATCATTATGTTTTCAATAAAAATGGGTAATATTTTTATTGTACAGACTGTAAAAAAGCCGTCCAACCTGGCAAAGGCATGTCAGGTATTTAAAAACCATTACAAAAAATATTACCTAATTTATTTTTTTATGTTTCGACGACCGGCTGGTCGAGCGGTCTGTACCCCTTGCTATGCAGGCTACTCGGTCAAGAGGTCCCGGGTTCGAATCCCGTCAGGAGCAAATGTTTGTATGATGAGTACGAGCATTTGTTTACTAGTCATGGATGTTTATATGTTTATTTAGTATATTTCTAATATTTATATACATATTATTATCAATATTTATCCGTTATCTAGTATCCATAACACAAGCTCTTAATGATGCATACTTTGGTCTAGATAATAAGTGTGAGTGCATGAATATTATTATTATGTTTAAAAAGATTTTTTTGGCATGTGGAACAAACTAACACGATTTTCTAAAACTTCCATAAATTTTGGATAATCACTCATAGTCATAATATGGGACATTTTTACGAAGGAAATGAAACTCACCCTAGCGCGTGCGTGTATACTAAGTACGTAGGTGTGGTCAACGGACAGTAAGTTTTTTTCCCCAGTTTTATTCAGAAAATATATCTCTTGTTTTTCTTCTTATTTCCACAAACTAGTAGATCTAATCTGTTTTCGATACTGAGTACAGGGCTTTCTGGTCAAACAGTGGTTTCTTTAGACACTATATACATCTTCATAGTTTTAATATCTTAATTTCAATATGCATCTGTTATTTCATGTTAATTGTCTATGCTTATTTTCCAAACAAAACTTAATATGATAAATCTTTAAAAAATTTCCAAAGTCAGCGCGTGGGCCAGCCGCTCGATGTTGCAAACTTCTAAGCTATGGCAACATTTTAAAATCATGGTTTTTATAAGCTAGATTGCCTTCAAAGTGGTATAAAATAGGTGTTATTTTAGGTATTTATTTGAAAAATTTAGAAAAAATCTGAATCATTAGCATACTCTATCTAATAATAGCATTTTGAAAAGGTTAACTGCAGTGTTCCCATTCGGGTTGGTTCGAAGCAATAACTCAAGGCATTTAATGCTCAATTGGGCTTTACAGAGGATCGAGGAATATTTCATTCTTGGAAACTGATGAATACAACAAATGTGCATTTTATCAATCTTTAACGTATGATTAATCACTCAAGCTTTGATTTGATTATAACATACATAAGAAATCAAAGTCATACAAATGCATTTGTAATATTAACACGAAACAAACTCTGATTTAAAAAATAATTACAAGTGAATATGGAAACCCTCTTTTCAGGACACCACTCTTTCGGCACAGGGCTCCTTAAACTTGCTAGGCATGGAGATATGTTGCGATCTGAATTTCAGGAACTACATCGAAACCGTGATCAAAACAGCTTCACGGAAGCTCGGTGTCCTGAACAAGGTGCGTCGATTTTTCACGCCTGACCAATTATGCTTGCTCTATAGAACTCAAGTCCGGACTTGCGTGGAATATTGCTCGCACTTGTGGGGTAGCTCAGCCAAGTACCTCCTAGATGCCCTGGACAGATTGTAGCGTCGTGCTGTCCGTATCGTTGGCGATGTATAGAGGTCACCAACAACCTTGAGCCTCTGCAATTGCGTCGAGACATTGCGTCGCTAAGCGTCTTCTATCGGCTATATCACGGAGAGTGCTCTGAAGAGCTATTTGACCGTATCCCACCTTCCCCTTCCTACTCAGGAGCACGCGTGCCGGTCTTCGGAGTCATCAATTCACTGTCGCCACCTCAACATCACGTACAAAAACAAAATCAATGACAGTCACTATTTAAGTGATAATTTATGTTATTTAAGCTACATATAATGCTTAGGTGAAAACACTTATTTTATGTACTAAAATGGTACGATTGGTAATGACTAATTTAATCACACGCACACATCACACATAACACCAATAATTATTGCTTTTCTTACTTTTTCCTATTGTGTCCATTTCCGCTATTTATAATATAAATGTCGCATAGCAAAGGTGGGGTAGGTAGACTAAGGATTTAAATCATGTTTATAAAATACCTTTGCAATTAATGCATTAATCGCCCCGCCCTCCCCGCCCGCCTTGACAATCATAAATGCGTGCATGATATATTAAAACTATGATATCTCTTAAGATATTCATTAAAATCAAATGATGTCAAGAACAATTTTGCTCAAAATTAAATACTTGTGGTGAATAATATATTTATTTCGATAAGGAATAATATCATGTTTACAAAAACACCTTCGCAGAGAGTACATTATTTTAAAACAAATTTGAATACCAAAAGATGGTTTTAGAGAGTCAATTTCAAAGAATAGACATAAGCTTTTAAATTGAAATTGGTTAACATAATCTATGACAAAATCTTATAATAATTAATCTAACTTTACAGACAGTTCCTCACCTACCTTCAAATAATTAAATAATTAATTGTGTGTAAGTGTCTGCGTCTGTTTATGTCAGGTGGGTAATTTTTGCCTTTTTAGTGTTATGAAGTAAGCTTTACTCGTTCTATCAATCTTTTAAATACCTAAACGCTAACTAACAACTGATTTTCGAAGCAATTTAAAAATGGCATTAAATAAACGAACGATAGTAAAACGATTTTAAATATATTTATCCGTATTCGGGTTCAATTTCAACCTTGAAAGCCTCAGATCGTATGATTTCAGTCGCGTTAGCATACGCTAGATGCTTTCGGATGTAATCTGATCCTTTAACCTACAGTCGTCCATTTTATCGCTGTACGACAGCAACATAGCAGTTAGACGTGCACGGAACTCATCAAATGCATTAGTTTCCTATCGGCCGCATTTTCATGCATTCAATACAGTAGTGTAGCCTGCGTCAGTGTCTTTAAATAAGCATTGAAGAGGATTGCTACTCTAGAATGCATTTTAATTTTGTAACATGTTGGCACATTTGTTTTGGCATTTCATCTTGGGCCACATGATGACAACGCACCTGCAAGATCAAGTGATTTTTCTTTGTTATTGCAGGTGTCTATAGGCGGCGGTAACCGCTTACCATCAGGTGGGCCGTCAGCTTGTTTGTCATCTAGTTGTATAAAAAAGAAACTCTAGATAAATGTTTGTGTTTGTAAGTAACTATGAAATGAAGCGAACAGGTGAGAATACGCAAAATTACTTTTCAGATAAATGTGATAAGTCTCTTTTGCATAGGCTCACAATTAATATCACCCATAAAAATGGTGCTTGAGTGTCGGTGTCAACGTGAGTTTTCATAGGTTTTGGGGCTCAGTCCCTGAACAACTTTAACTAAGGGAAGAACTCTGAATTCACGAAAAACCAAATTGATTGTTCCATACAAAAGCTTGGAGATCCTCAGGAGCCCATGTCCAGCAGTGGGCGTCTCTCGGTGATATGATAATAAAAATATATTTGAAATCGCGGAAAAAATCATCTCTTATATACAAACAGGTCGTGTAGATTGGTTAATTTGTATGAAACTGTAGATTTTTTTCTGCCTTCGTTTTCGAGACCCCTACAGTGAAACAGTTTATGTTCGTGGAAGACCTGCTAAGGTTACAAATTTTATTATTTTTGTCAAAATTATAATCAATATAGATTAATTTATTTTAATAGCCAATTTAAAAAGTAAATGGGTAATGTTATTTTTTCATTTATTTTATGCCTCAAGGAATTTATTTATTAATTATGTTTATAAAATTAAGAAATTGAATAGCTCTCTGCTGCACTGATTTCGCAGCCACTATGTTTTCAACCGGCTTTCAATCATACCTAAATGTATTGATGAATTACCCATGAAAAAAAAACAATAAAAGGAAATCTGCAATGAAATCCATGTTACAGGAGTATTTTTTTCTTAAATTTATTTTGAACATTTTTACAATTTGCAATCGACTTACTAACCTAACCGTCGCGTCGCTGGCGAAGCAGATCGCGTAGAAGATTGCCCAGCGCCTGATAACAGCGGTATTGGGAACACCAAAAAAAAATCCCCGATAACTTCACTACCTTTTGCGGGGGTGACCTGGGTTTTGCCGACGCAAATTTACCAGAATACTCCATATAAGGTACGCTTAGAAATAACGCATGCATGTAAGATTTAAAGAGCTCGGTGTTGTAGTTGTTTGAGCTCTGGGTTTATATTACAAAAATAAAGTAAGTAACTTTCGCCATGGACGATACCGGATGGGCATCGCTACTCCGCTACTTCCGTGTTTCGGAAAGCACGTTAAACAGTTGATTGATTCCCGTTGTAACTGCAACCGCTTCAATCCAAAACCGCATGAATAATAATAATAATAATCATACACTCACACCTATTTTGTAGCCCAAGGTAAGCATCATTAAGAGCTTTTGTTATGGATGCTAGATAACGGAAAAATAATGATAATAATATGTATATAAATCACATTTTGATGTTTTTGATGCGTTCTATTCAAACGTCGACTTTATTGTAACAATTTTAAATAAAGAAAGAAAACGTGGATTCTTTCCTGGAGCATATATTTTTTTATCGTTTTCTTTCTTTATTTATAATTGTTATAATAAATACTGGAAATATACTAAATAAACGTATAAATAACATCCATGACTCGTAAACAAATGCTCGTACTCATCATACAAACATTTGCTCCTACCGGGATTCGAACCCGGGACCTCTTGATCGAGTAGCCTGTATAGCAAGGGGTACAGATCACTCGGCCAGCCGGTCGTGAAAATCATTCGGATTTGGCCAGCGTGGTGCTGTTATGGCCCAAACTCCTTATATATTTCCCCCGTGTTACTAGTTAGTCATTTATATTATTCTGTGAGTCTTTACTTACTAAAAACTTTTGGGTTATAAACGTTGATTACCGTTGCAAACACTAAAAAGAGAATTTTTACTTCGCGAATTGCTCTGCGGCAACTCATCTCATTTCATATTTTATTATACTTGTTTGACGATTGTCAACCACTTTGACTCGCGCAGATTGCACTTTAGATGTCTGCTCTAGTCCAGTATATCTCAATGCTGAAAAAGCAACTAGTTCACTATTTTGCCTAAGCCCTAACATTCGCATTATTGACGACTGGCTGGCCGAGTTGTCTGCACCCCTTGCTATACAGGCTACTCAATCAGGGATCCCGGGTTGGAATCCTGTTAGCAACAAATGTTTGTATGATGAGTACGAGTATTTGTTCACTAGTCATATTTCTAATATTAATATACATATTATCATCAATATTTCTCCATTATCTAGTATCTTAAACACTAGCTCTTAATGGTGATTACTTTGGCGTAGATAAATAGGTGTGAGTATATGATTATTATCAAAATCAAAATTATTTGTATCATCATCATCACCATCACCCTTTGAAGTTTGCTGCTGAACAAAAACTTCCCCATCTTTAGCGATTTGTATAAACATAAGTAAATAACTTCAGTGCTAATATTTGTGTGGATAGTCTAAATAAAACTTTCTCAAAGAACACTTCGGGCCAGTAGGAAGTTGTCCATTTCCTAAGTAACCAAAACTATAAAAGAAGTTCTATTGCTTGCTTTCCACTATTTCAAATATAAGAACTATTCGAGTGTTTGCGGATACTCCGTCCAAGTTTTATTTCTACAACCTAAATTTAAACTATTTTATTTTAGTTTGTTCATAAAGGATTAAATATAGAAGCAACATTTGGTTAGAAATTTAACGTTGCGTAATACGCGTGTATTTTGGTTATTTTAGAACATGTTTACTACGAAATCGCTGAACGTGGAAGTTTATTTTTAATTTTGGGTAAGAGATTTTAATTTTTTATTTTGAGGTTAAATTAGGAGAAAAAGAATTGGTTTGTTTAAAATTGTTAGTTTTTCCTTATAGAATATAATATGAATTAAAAAAATATTTTTTATTATTAATTATTTTACTTATTCATAAAATTATACACTAAAGTTAATTCTCGATAAGTCAAACAGGCTAAAGTTGAACTACTACTAGAGATGTCTAGTTTGCGATGTTCCTATCAATTCTTTGCGATCTTATAAAGCTAAGATAAATTACGGAGACAGTATTTATTGATAGTGTAATCAAATAAAATTCTAAAGAGAAATAGAGTTTTCAGCCTGCGGCTAAGAAGGGAACGAATAATAATCATCATGATGATCTGAATTACCGAATTACCCACTGTACACATTTTCCCCTTTATCCCCCCTAACAACTCTGCAGAAGAGATTTGCTTGCTCATATACTTCGCAATTTATTAAGTGGAACTCATTTGTATTCTGGCACTCGACAAAAAATTCAGCTATTGGACCTCATTTGTCAAATGTGAAAATAATACCCATCGCAAACATTTTCACTCAACATAGCATTAGTAGGTTATGTTCCTCACCGGTCGTCGTCGGAAAGCGAGCTACTCAAGTCTACACATTTTTCACAAGCTCGAGGAAATATGGCGTTAATAATGTGGCTTACGCGATGCGACCTTTGTGAGCGGGACAATTTCTTTGAAGATGTTTCTGTCTTTGATATAAATTGACGTTCATAAACATGGCCTCCTAAGACGACTTACTGGATAGAGGTTTAGGCATGTAATAACTCGAACAACGGATTTAATCAGTCATTCCATCGAGTTTTCATAAAATCTCGTCTCGTGTTATGGCTAGATTTCAATTTTGTAACTTCCTTTTCCTGTTTGAAGAACCTTTTCCAACTAGATACATACTTTATATTCAATCATCAAAAAAGCTTTAGTATCTAGACACTATCCATGTATGATGCAATTTAAATTCTTTTTTCTGCTCCAAAAATGATTTTAAACGTAATCGGTTTCATTTTACCATTTTAAATGTAACTTTATAAATGATCCATCTTTTTCATCTCTGTGGACTGTCATGTACAGTGGAACGATCATTAATAAATTTCTTTTTTCCCTCTGGGTGGAGAATAGTTTTTATTTTGGAACTGCAATATTTTTCATATATAAAAATAACAGTAAGATTAGAAGTACTTACATACTAACATAAACATAACATGACGGACGGAAGTCATTCACACATACTAGTCAGATACAACCTTAAGCTTGTTTTTCGATCTGTTTATTTATTCATGTAGTTTCATTGTGATCCGAATCCGACTACATTTTTGATGTAATGGATATTCATGTAACGACAGTAGTACGTTGGTGTATAAATTTCATTTGATTGCGGAGAGAATTTCTAAAAAATATTGTGGTTTTTTTTTATACAACTGGATGACAAACAAGCTGACGGCCCACCTGATGGTAAGCGGTTACCGCCGTCTATAGACACCTGCAATAACAAGGAAAAGTCACTTGATATTGCAGGTGCGTTGTCACCTACCTACCCAGACGGTCCTACATACAGGTCTACCACCTAGTAATGAAAAGTGATGTAAAGGATTGTTTGTATGAGATCCATGTGGGTTCACACCGTACGTTATTAGTGTTCAAATATATTTTCACATATTTAGTACGTTCAAATTATTTAATTTAAGGAATATAAATGAAATAGCTCCATACAAAAAGATGACTTACCTAAGGATGGAACCATATTGAAGGAAAACAACACCAAATTTTGCAATACCTCCTTGCTTACATTGCAGACCAATAATACAAATTGGCGAATAAAGTTCAATAGTTTGCACGTCTTTTTTTGCGTAACCATACCTATATATTTTTACGAGTTCGGAATGGACTCATAAATATTCCACAGCATGCGTGGTGACACCATCCATGCCTTCTCTGCAATACCTCACTAGCCAGTGGTCTAGATGTAATACTGTTATGTTACTTACTGTGATTTTTGCGCTGTTTTCTTTTATTTAAATATCTCATTGTGTTGAATTTATTAACATGATTACCCTGCTTAATTAACTTTTGAGTTCGTTTGAAGAAAACAGACAGGTGACAAAATTACTTTTGTAATTAAATGAAGTAATACGATATTACGTACTTGTGTAATCTCTGACACAGTTCAAATTTGAAGCAGTGTTTTTGTAGGAAAAAGTAAAGTTACAGAAACATCATGGAGGCCAGTATTATCTGTACTACAATTTTACTAGAAATAAAGAAATATTGGCCGACGTATTTGTTTCGGTCGTTCGGTATATGCGTTATCCGTTTTGACCACCAGCTGGCCGAGTGTTCTGTACACCTTGCTATACAGGCTACTTCGTTAGGGGTCCCGAGCTCAAATCCCGGTGGGAGCAAATGTTTGTATGATGAGTACCAACATTTGTTCACGAGTCATCTTTATATGTTTATTTAGTATATCTCCGTTATCTAGTATCTATAACACAAAGCTCCTTTGGGGTAGACAATAGGTCTGAGTATAAGATTATCATTATTATGAGCGTGAAATTACCTAAAAATAATATTTTTTCCATTCAAATATAGCGAAATAAAAGAAATCTAAGGCGTATTACCAAATACGCCTTACATTACGCTTTACAAAAATTATGTTATGTATACCGTGTTTCTGACGCTATGTATTGACTTTGACAACCGCTCTATCTTTTGCTAGCATATTTGACAAAGAAAATAAGTAAGTACGAAGTAAGTAAGTTTCCTTTTCGAAGCGTTTCGAGCTATTTTCTTAGCACACATCAACACACTGACAAAGGTTCTCCACAAAATAAACTGACTACCTACATATTTACTTACTGATAATAATATACTTACAGGCAGACTCACAACAATAATCTAACCTCAATTTAAGCTTCATTAAAATTTTCCGATAACAGGTAAATCATCATTATATCAACCGAGAGACGCCCACCGCTGAGCATAGGCCTCCCCAAAGGATCTCCAGGCCTATTGGTCCTGGCTTCCCGCATCCATCGGCTTCGCGACACCCACCAGATCGTCGACCCACCTTGTGCCTACCAACGCTGCGTCTCCCAGTACGCGTCCGCCAAATAAATGTACCCACGAAAATCTGGTTCTATCATAACTTGAGCCCGGGGTCTCTGCTTTAGCAGAGAGGGCGAGGACTACGAAATACACAATACGAGAAGGATAGAACGGATTATATTAGTTTTTGATATAAATTGCTATAAAACCTTCTCCCACGTACGCTCAGGTTATGGAATTAGCTCACTGCACAGGTTTTCTCGAATGAGTACAGCATGGGGTTCTTCAAATAGGCGTGAAAAGATTTTACAGGGTCGGCAACGCGCAAGTGTTACCCCTGATGTTGCAAGCGTCCATAGGCTACGGTAACCGCTTACCATTAGGTGGACCGTATGCTTGATTGCCACCTTGGTGGTATAAAAAAACCTTGCAAAAGTTGATGTTTGGTTTGCGTGTTTCGTTTTTCTGAGTAGGCCCTCAGACTTCTTAACGGAAATTGCGTATCGGTCGTCGTATAAAGTATACAGAAAACAAATATGGAAAAGATTTGTTTTGTTCTCATGGTACTACTACGCTAAAGAGGCGTCATTCCTAGTTCCACGCATAAATGAAATGTCTATGAAATGCATGTAATTTTCTTTGATACGATAAGGTGGCAAACAAGCAAGCGGCTCACCTGGTGGTAAGCGGTTACCGCAGTCCACAGACGCTTTGTAGCAGCTTAAACTCAACTAACGAGTTGCTTTGTCTAAAACAATCAAGAGAAAGCGTAACGATTTATCAGTGAGCACTGGCGACCTTACTCACCACTTTATTAGTCGAAAGACAAGCTTCGCACGTATGGTACCGCCACGGAATAAGCTCGATTGCAGTACCATTATGGGTTTCTCACGCACATACATATTTAGTTTTTAACACCCGTCGAAAAAAGAGGGGTGTTATAAGTTTGACGTGTCTGTCTTTGTATCTGTGTATCTATGTGTCTATCTGTGGCATCGTAGCTCCTAAGCGAATGGACCGATTATGATTCGATTTTTTTGTTTGAAAGCTGACGTGACTAGGATAGTTCTTAGCTATAATTTATGATGATCAGCGTAAATGACGGGCGTTTGATGACTATCAGCTCATTTTCTACATGATAAAAAAGGTTTTACTAACTTTCACACATCCGATTGGTTTGAAATTTGGTGTAGGTAGGTACCTACTGTCACTTCGGTGACATTCCCACGACATACTAACCTTGAGCTGATCCTGACGACCGGCTGACCGAGTGGTCTGTACCCGGTACCCCTTGCTATACGGGCTGCTCGGTCAGGGGTCCCGGGTTCGAACCCCGGTATGGCAAAAGTTTGTATTATGAATACGAGCATTTGTTCACGACTCATGGATTTGTATACATATATACATAATATTTCTCCGTTATCTAGTATCCATAACACAAGCTCTTGATGATGCTTACTTTGGGCTAGATAGTAGGTGTGAGTGTATGAATAAAAAAATATACCATCAAGTCTGCGGGATACTAATTCTTCAGAAACTTACAGTAGATAAGTATAGCGTCTTTGGGCTCTTACGAAAAGTCTCAATGAGATGGTATGATAAATGATTTATATTTTCCCTAATAAATAAGCATATTAGTAGCATAGGTTTATATCCTACCGCAGTTGGATAGGTAGATATCATTTATAGTAACCTAAAATAGCTGTTTGATAAATGCAACTTTTTTGGTATTATGAAATACAATGCTGCAGAAGTAAGAAATTGTATTGGGTTAGATTTTTTTTATTAATTTGACAACCCAAAAAACTCTTCACCAAAATGTTGTGATCAATCTTTAATGAAATTACGACAAGTTCATTGCATAATATACGTAAAGTTTTAATAAAGTTTGAATGTTTCATTTACTCGAATCCACCAAAGTTTTATGGTTTTACTCAGTAGGTACATGCTTATGAGATTCAATGAAAAGAAAATTAGTTTTGATTGTTATGTTAAGCTCCCGAATGAGTTTAAAGCCGCCTAAAGAATTGAATATACCTTCCTAGAAAAAAATAAAACAATAATAAATTACTTAATCATAAGAAGACTTTTATAAAAACTCAAGCCACACAACTATTTACGACATAGTAAAATTATGCTCACAAACAATTTAATTATTCTGAAATATATTGATAAAAATCATATTTCACTAAGGTTTAAACGACTGGTAATTTCAATTATATCTGTTTTTAATACCTTTACTTAAGTCAGATCTTATTTTATTTGCTTTTGAAAATTAAATAAAACAGGCATTAAACTTCATCAGATAAAACCCGAAGTTTTTATCGAATTATTCCGGCATAACATTATGCAGATAAGCGTACTTAAAATGTGAAGAACTCAATAATTATTTACAAAAGATTAAAAGAATCTGTTGTCGGGACAGCTTGGAATTAACGGGATAAGTTTTACCCGATCTTGGCCTAAAATTATTTATTGCCGTAATTTAGTAACGGACTTTCACCACTACCAAGTTTTAAGGTGATGACAAAATTTTAGGGCAGCAGAAGTTATGAAAGTAATCTTTGTGACTTGAAACTTTTAAGTAGCGGCTAATACCTTCTTAATGGAAGCTTTTAATAAAATAATTAAGTTGATAAAACTACGTAACTCTACCTCATTAGCAGAAAGTGAAGTTCGGTTCCTTGGTGGTTCTGTAGATATTAATTTGTCTTGACAGACACTATAAAATATTTAGATAATCAACCAATGACACTTAATCATTTAAGCCATTCGTCATAAATGTATCACATAGACGATTTAAAATTTATTTTTGTCTGGTATTTTTGGAAAGGTGAGTATATATTATATGATTTTGATTATTTAATTATAACAATAACAACATATATTATGTTAAAGTACACATGTCATACGGCTCTTCCGTTTATTTAAATTGTTTTTCGTAACCTACACACACTGCTAAATGTGTTATATTCTTTATGAAAAAGAAGCACATTAAAAATTATTTTAATTCTTTCAATAAATAACACGGCTCCATAAATCAACACTGATCAAAATACGAAACAAACTTTGAGTTAAATATTGTAGATACAAACGTAAATTAGAATTGCAAAATTGGGATCTTATTTTATTCTAATTTCTATTTGTTTATGTAGAATAACTTCCTGACGTTTTGAATCAAAAATCTACTTCATTTTTATCATAAAGTTTTCACAATTATACTTCAATAAAAAAAACCAGTACTCACCATTAGAAAAGTCACATTAGTTGTTACAGTTTGTTAACTCCGCGAGAATGTTTTGAAAGTCGTCGCGTAAGTTGTTAGCCGCCTCGAGAGCGTGCATTCGACGCCACGGGCAGAACAATACTGCCTGATAAACATACTGATAGCATCACGTACAAACCCGGTTGATCCTTTCCTGTGTGAAAAAGGGTTTGTTTTCAAATTTCACAGCTATGTTTAGCACTGTCACTTTTATATTCGAATAAACATTGTTTCATCTTGCAACTTAAACCTTTTAAGTTAATGTAGGTACTCAGTACATTAACATAAAAAAGAGAGACAACTTTTTAACTTATGTTTTAATTAATTAAATAATTTACCTTTACAGTTTCCTCTCGACCTTTAAGAAGATATTTCAATGTAAGTTTCATAAATTTCATGACAAATTAGCCTGAAACCGACAGTAAGAGACATAAACTAAATGAAAACTTAAAACTGTCTCTTTAAAAAAATACATGATATGATATAATATGATATTGCAATTACTTAAGCTGTATTCTCTTGTTGGTAAAGGACATGTAAAAACTTCACAATTACTTATTTAGATCTCTATTTTTCGCAATTGTTGTTGGTTATTTTGAAGCGGAATAATACATGGGTGCTTTTTAACCTGTCAAGCCACAGATTCCAGATACGATTTCATTGGTTTATATTGGTCATAGGCCCCCCGGGGATCTTTATGCTAGACCAATTAATATCCGCCGCCATAGCACGGTGTATTCTTGAACAGATGGACAGTGACCAGACCGATTTAACGCACGAAAGACAAGCTTGATAAGTGACGCCACGTATTCAGCTTCAAATTACAAAGGCACTCCATCGACTGGGGCATCCGTCTGCTCGAATAGTGAATAAACCAATACTTGCAGATTAGTGCAGCTATTTTTAATACTTATTGGTAACGTGAAGTGACAAATAATAATAATAATCCTACACTCACACCTATTATCTTAAAAAAAAATTAAGTATACCTATTATCTAGGCCAAATTAAGCATCATCAAGAGCTAAATGTATTACTTACTTAAATTTATTTAACCTAATGTTAAGAAAGTGGATGCAATACGATAAAATAATCAATCGCTAAATTTAATTCAATTCACCACATTTTTAGTAGGCGTTACAGTTGAAATAATCCACTGCCTTGCTGCTCGAACATCTCTTAGAGACTTATTTCAAGAAATACATATACTAACAGTTGCTTGTCAATATATTTATGCTTGCATAATTTTTGTGCGTCAAAATTTAAATTCCTATTTGAGACACAGCGATGTGCAGTCGACAGCTCATCAAGCGTAACAGTTTGACCTTGAGATCTCCCTTACTGCGTTCCTAATAGAGGTGGAGTTCGTAGTGCAACTGTTATACTTAACGTGCTATCGTCTATACATGCATCAAATACAAAAAAAAAATAGTTGATCCTACAGTCTCTAAGACTGCATAAAGTTTTTAATACTTTTAGCATACTTTACTGTAACAAGATTTCTAATAACGTACTAGACTTGCCATTTGACAAATTCAGAAGACTCTAATGACCAAACTATTAACGATTATTTAAATGACAAAAATGCTTGGTTGGATTAAGTATTCTCTCTCAGCCCAACTACCGCAGTGTCTCAAGACGAAAATCTTTAATTCGTGTCTGTTGCCAGTGATGACTTACGGAACTGAGATGTGGCCGCTTACAATGGAACTCATAAGAAGGCTCAATGTTACCCAAAAGGCAATGGCTATGTTAGGAGTTTCTTAGCGTCATCGAATCAGAACTAAATTCGCCGATACAGTCAAAAGAATCGCGAAACCCAAGTTACAGTTAGCAACCACATTGCAAGGAGGACTAACGGCCGTTGGGGTGAAAAGGTCTTCGAGTGGCGGCCATGTACTGGAAGACGCAGCGTTGGTAGGCCCCCCACAAGGTGGACCGACGATCTGGTAGGGGTCGCGGGAAGCCGATGGATGCGGACAGCGCAGAACCGATAGGTCTGGAAATCTTTGGGGGAGGCCTATGCCCAGCAGTGGGCGTCTCTCGGCTGAAATGATGATAAATGATAATGACTTAAAATTATTTGTCCTATATCTATATACAGCACCTCATACCAGTATCATGCGAAGCCATTGCTTTTTATTGTAATTTTGTAATAACTTCTCATTTTGTTCGGTAACAGTGCATACAGTCGACTCTTATTTATTACCTACGTAACTTCAATGGTAAACGAAACAGCCCATTCAACAATGGTTTGTCTTTTTTCAGAATCGCAATTTATGACAGTTCTTTTTAATTTTTTCAAATGCATACTATTTTACGTTCCGTAAGGCATTAAACGTATGAACTCTCCTAAAAAAAATCAAGGATAAATCGTTGCAATGTTCAGTTTTACATAATTCATTTCTTACCTTTAAATCATTAGCTGTGTATTTTATTTCACTTGTATCACATAAATTATGTAAGTTCATTTAAAAACCATTATGTAGTTTGATACCATTATGTACAAACATATAATATTGTTAATTCCTTTTATATCTTGCACCTTTTCTATACTCTCCTTCTTCGTAATATTTATAGCACCATTTCTTGCCTGGCATAAAATACCTACTTTTTAGCGAGAAGGTCACTCAATGTTTTGTGTATTTTGTCTTGTTTAATTAGTCTCTTGTGTGCAATAAAGAATATTTTTTTATTTATTTCGTAAAATACGTGAATTCACTCTTAAAAGTTGAAATGACCAGCATAATTATTTTTGCAAGCTCTTTCCATGTTATGTGACTTTTTTATTGCAAAAAGAATAAGGCTTATATGATAAAATTGTCTACATCTTACTGTAAGTAGGTACGTCACTCTATTCATACCTACTTACGATATATTATCATAAAGGTAAGAGTTTGAGAAACCACAAACCAACATTTGACGTTAAATAACTTTTTTTCGTATAACAGCTAAAGATCTTCTGAAAGTACAAGAGCTATCGATTACAGATTTGACATTCTATTCAAACCCAATTATTAGATCTATGTCTATTCAATTATCTTGAAATGACCACAATTTTCATCTATATTTGGGACCGCTTTAATTTGGGAAGTGTTTTACTGGGATTTTCAGTGTTATTTAGAGAGGCGACCAATTAAGCAAACTGCTGGGTAGTTTTGATTGCGTATTTCATTGCTAAACTGAACGATAAGTTTTTATTAGAAAGTGCGCCTATTAAAATATTGCTTACTGTGAATCTGTTAACTCAAGAGAACTTATGAAATTGTTCAAGTGTGTAAGAGCAATTGTTGCAGGCAACATTTACTCTAGCGTTAAGTATCTATACTTAGAGAAACTTCATAACAAAGTCAGTTTTATAAATTTTAAAAGAGCGCCTTTTTCGCTTTACAAGTCATAGGATCTGTCTGTAGTTTATTACGAAATACAAGTTTTATAAAGTTTAACAAAAACATTTTCATTATTATCCTACAAGAGTCACTTTAATATAGGCCTCATTATCTTCTTGTTGCCGTATCAAACTTATGATTTATAAAGTAAAATTAATGGGCTGCCGAGCAATCGGTGTGGAATTATGGGCAGATTTACTGATTCTTGCTGATCATATCTGAGGCAACAATTCTTGTCATGGGTTATGCGTGAACTTGGAGATACTTGCATGAAATAAAACTTTAACTTAAGCTTATTTTAGCTAATAGGTAGGTACTCAACAAATATTAAGCAATGCGAAGTTTTGTATTCCTACATGTGTTTTCGTAATGTTTTTAAATTAGTTTTCTTGTTGCTTAAAATATTATAGAAAATAATAAAAAAGCACAAAATAAAAGGCTTCGCGTCAAACTTGGACCAACCTCATCACAATTGCTTAGCCTAGAATTTTCAGCATACATGTTCTCTTTTTCCTATGATATTGGTATTCTTTACAAGAGGCAGATTCATTCATTCATTTGCCGAATGGTGCAGTAATACCTTCTTTAATTATTTACTAGTATCACTGACTATTTAATTTAATTATTAAAATAATGCGTAAACCCATTAAACAGCCGTAAGCGATTAGAATGATCCGTATCATTTCTGAAAGATTACATTACAGAATGTCGTAAATATCAGACCGAAAGTGCAATTTACCGTTAAGCTTTAGTCACGCGTGGTAATCGAATCTATTACGAATCATTTGCAGCTAGGCCCTAATCGACACTGACGGACTGCCGTGTACATTGACTCGCTAATGCGTATTCATGAACGTCATTCTTATTCAAACACCGCACTGGTAAGGTAAACTCATTTTCCAATTAAAACAAGTTAGCAAGAATTCAAGTAAAATCTTTTACGCTACATGCTACACTGTAAGTTTGTAAAGGATGAAACATGGTGATTAGCTTTTAAATGAGTTTTAGATAACTCTATGTAATTATGTATTAATATATGGCGAGGTAGCTAAAGCACCTATAATAATTCCATGTCTTCGGATATGATGAAATTGAAGCTTCTCATCTTATAGAAGGTCATTGTCTGCCCTATAACCTGACGACATGGCCGGTTACCGGCGTAGGTTTCCCTAACGCTAGAGTGAATTGGTGGCTGACTGGCGATCTGAAATCGCACACCTTCAAGGCAAGTTGTGATTGAAGCTTGTGCTTTGAGCTCTCTAGTTTCGATTGCAAAAAGCAACTTTCGCCATGGTTGATCCCGGATGGGTCAATTAAATTGTAACCTTGAGATCCTCCATGCTTTGGAAGGCACGCTAAGCCGTTAGTTCCAGTAGTTACTGCAGCCGTCTAAACCAACCCACCTACCCGCATTGGACCAGTGTGGTGGTGTTATTGCCCAAATTCTGCATGTGTTTCTCCCATATAGGAAGGCACAGTCGTTCCTACACAGCACCCGGGCACAGGCCCAGCAGCGGGCCCTATAAATGCTAGTGATAGTGATGATGATGATTATTTTAAAAAAGGATTGGAAATCAAGTAAAAAGTTATTTTTAATACTGTCAGCAAATAAATCATGTATATGCTTACCTACACATATTCAGAAAATTAATTACAACACAAATCAGACAACCAATTGAGCCGTATATAATTACGTATGCCACGTTATTTTACCATACAAAACAGAAAATTATGCAAAATAAGAGCAATAAATTATCATCACAGCTCGTATCTCGTGACATCATTAATTATTGCAACAAATTCATCGAACTTATGTTAAGTGAAAGCAATTAAATTAATAACCGAATACTGATTTTGGGCAAATATATATTATTATGTTTAATTGCTTTGTTACAGTATTAAGTTTTTATCATTTTGACGAGGTTTCTAGCTGATATCCTGTTAATTATTTTTATGTGGAAGTGCAGTTTAATCATTGCGTCACTCGTTATTAAAATATTACTTACCTTCTTACAATTCTAAAGAAAGTCTTCACATTTAATGAATATGATACCGACTACTTTGTAAATGTTTGTTTGGTTTTAAATAAACCTCCGAAGAATAAATTATATATTTAAAAATATTTTTAACAAGTTGGTTTTTCCTTCCTTAAAAAGTTGGCTTTTCCATGTGTGCTTAGCGCGCGGAAAGCTATTTTTTCCATGTTAGTATTTTTTGTTTTCCTTCTGACTCAGAACAATTGTTAAAACTCTAAAGTCAATTATTACTTGTGCAGTGATTAAACTGTTTTCATTTCGTGTTTTGTTTTATTCGAAAATGTTTTAAAAAACGTAGTCCGATGTTTTTTGTTTTTAACTTTAAAATACGTAACACTACTATTTTTATGACAACTTTTTAACCTTTTAACTTAATTCTTTAAAAGAAACTTCAATAGACCTTATAGAGAATTTAATTAATGGGTGACATATGTATAAAAAGTGAGTTTACAGTAAAAGGGCATAGGATGGTCCATTGCTAGTGATTCATCCTAAAAGGGAAATATGCAGGTTATAAATCTAAAGAGAGGATCACAATTTATGAGCTAATTTAAATTTGTGACTTTTATGTCTGTAACTAAAATACATATTTATAAATATGTAAAACATAATGAATGGGTTAACGAAATAAGAGGATTAAAAGCAAAATTCACAATAGAGCGGACAAAACTTGGTTTGGCATTCATTACCGACCGATTACGACCGATGGATTTGACGACCACCTGGTCGTCAAATCCAACTAATCGTAATTTGTTAATCGTAAATCATAATTTGGATTCGGGTTCGAATCCCGGTAGGAGCAAATGTGTGTATGATGAGTGCGAGCATTTGTTTACGAGTCATGATGCTTACTTTGGGCTAGATAATAGGTGTGAGTGTATGAATATTATTATTATTATTATTATTATTACTCATACAAAAACTATACGTTACACATTATTTCGAAAATTATAAGTTAAACATGCAATACTCAGACAGTGACCTACAGTGCTACAATCAGAGCTTGATATTTAAAATTACTAACCTTTGTTTAAGTTTCAATTATCGATGAAAAAAAAAAATCTTCATAATATATTTTTTGCAATAATAGTAAGTACAAGTCACATCACGTAATACATTAAACATTGATGACTAAATCACCAATCGTTCTACAACTTCTTGACAAGTTACAAATACGGCTAAGTTTACGATAAACATTTATCAAATGCTGACATTAATAACCTTATTTACACCTGTAGATTAGTCATAGTAAATGGGTCAAATAAAGTAGTCATAAACACTGCACTCATACGATGAAACAATGTATGGGAATCTTCTAAGACAATGAAATGCTCAAATATGAAATAGGAAGCTACAACGAAGAAGTCGATTTTAAGCCTTCAATTTAGATTAATAAAGAACGCTTGTCTCTAGTATCCATTTCTCAAGCTCTTATTGATGCTTAATTTGAGCTAGGTAGTGAGTGTGAGAATATCACAGGAAAATATTATTATAATATTAAGGAAATAGTTATCTTATCATCAGGGGGCATGACTACCTATGTCACGATACACTGAAGCCCTTCAGAATATTTTGTGCCTCACTTGCTTTTACTCTTCTCGTGCAAGCTGTGGACTGAAAGAGTCTGTAGTCTTCTAGACTAAACCACGCCCCGTACCTATAAGAGACTGTTTCTGCACTTCTAGTGTGAGTTTGAAACTTTTGGATCAGTGTCGTGTTCAGCTGCCAATTTGAAAATGGCAGATGTGCCTATGTTGTGAATTATTATTATAAACCACTTTTTAAAATGGATTTGAGAGCTTAACGAAACCCTGTTGCAACGATTCAATTCGATTGAAACTTACACTAGGACTCGTATTGATATTAGAGATGTTAAATTAATTATCGTGCCAATGTACTTACCTAATTTCTGAACCGTAGAAGAATGAATTCCTAGTACTGGCAACTTTTTCATTATCGTATCGTTAGATAAAAATGATATTGAAAATCTCCATATGTATAATAAAAATTTATAAAATAATACACATACATGTTATATAAAGCCATCATGTAGATCATCATGTAGATCTAGTTGCATAGATCTACAATTTCGAATTTTCTGACTATCAAATTCGGTTTAGTATTTTTCTGTGAAAACTTTTCCTAATATAGAAAATAAAATATTGTCATATTTTAAAAAGAAGGCATTTCACAACTGTTCCCAAATAGCAGAGCAAGTTGCACATAAGTGAGGTACAGTCACGGATTTCCCTAACAAGAAGTTTGAAGGAATGTAGTTCTTACGTCGTTGGTATAAAGTGCTTAAGTATATACAAATGGGTCAGACCCTAGACTTGAACAACCGCCAAGTCGAGAGACAGTGTCCATTTGTTGCAAAGTCGTAGATAGCGGAAGTGATCGACCCACATTCTGTAAACTAAGCCAATGTCCGTAGGTTGGGGGTTAGCATTTACAAAATATGGCCCATGTGTTCCATTTGCATGAGAATGGTTAGGTACCTTTGAGTCTGATTTTAGCAATGAAATGGGAATCTTAAGTTAAGAGATACTTAGCTATAAGTAATTAGCATCACAAATGTCTTGCTGAGTGGTCAGACCTCTGCCGACTAAGCTAAGTCAGAGGTGCGGGGTTTGAATCCCGGTAGGAACAGTCGTAAGTAATATACTTTATTTAGAATATTTCGATATTAATTAAAGATCCTTATCGTAAGCTCTTAATGAATATTTTTGTTATTTTGAATGTAACAAAAATATACACTAGCCAATTTGTGTTTTAGTAGATTTGAGTGTTTGACCCATTATGCAGCAGTCACTTTAAGCTCTTGGCAAAAATCAAATGTAGTCAAATTGTGTTCTAGACAGTCCAAGACCAACCCCTTTTCATTGCTATCCGTTGTAATGGACTTTGCTTAATTTATAACCATTAGATAGTATAATAGAAAAAAAATGACCAAGTGCGAATCGGACTCGCGCATGAAGAGTACTATTTATTATCTTTAAACAAGCATCTACCTGTTGCCGTTATCAATATCGAGCAAAAACAAGCAAAAAAATCACGTTTGTTGTATGGGAGCTCCCTTAAATATTCATTTTATTCTGTTTGTCATTATATTTTTTTTATGTCGGTAACAGAAATACATTATCTGTGAAAATTTCCACTGTCAACTATCACGGTTCATGAGATAATGCCTGGTGACAGATGGACGGACGGATGGACTTACGGACAGCGGAGTCTTAGTAATAGGGTACGAAACCCTAAAATTGGCAAAGACTTTTTTAATAAATTTTCAATGATTTCCAATAAATACATGACAAGTCTGTGAAACATTTATGTTTTATTTACTAGTCGTAAGGAAAAGAACACTACCACATAATTCCGACCGTATCTAAAAAAATACAGTTTACTAAAAAATAAAAAAATAAAAATTGTGACCGTTGATAACCAAAACTTTGGACACTCTAAGCGTATAGAGGTACACTACAATAATTATAACACAAATATAATTTTTATCCTTTCGTTTCAAGGATATACCGACGGGTTTCGGATTATTGGTCTGTCTTCAAAGACCCACATTTAGTGAGAACTCTTGAGATATGTTTGTCTTCGAAGAACCATCAGTAAAAAAGCCCAATAAACGAACCTACCTAACAAGGGTGCCTCTAACTTATAGTGGACAGGGTACAAGACCTTTAAATAGGATACCCTGGCTGATTCCGCCTTGTAGTAATTTAGCAGCCATTCTTGGCTCAAGTCCATTGGTACGCCTCATAGATCTAATAGTGGCTAACACACTAATCGAGAATATTGCCATTTTCTTTAAGTATAAATATTCGGTGTATTTAATATCACTATTGAAGAAAATAAAACAGACTGTAAGCGGTATGAATCCGAAAGGTACAATTTTAAAAAATACTGAAAGATATAAAGACTACAAATATTCATGCCCTATGGCGGGAATAGAACCCGCAATGTTTCACGTTGACCTTTGGGTTATAGATTAAAACCAAATCTAATCCGTCATCTTATGACGGTGGATACAAGGGCGCGTTCAAAGCCTACAACTTTTTACTCTAAGGCCGTTCCGAGCCTTTTGGCATGACGTTCGGTTGTCACACTCACAACTACCCGGTTCCGAGCCTCGGAGAGTTGCAACTCTTTGGCGATCAATTTTGATGGTTAAAAATCACCCTGACTTAAAAAACATCATATGACATTAGTGACAATCCGTCAAATGAGATTGGGTTCCTATGTCAAATCTCGAAAAAGGCACGACTTATTTTTGGTTTACTTTATATTAAAGTGAATAAAAGTCTAAAAGCTTTATTTCTTTTGTATTACTATTGTTTTGTGTGAATTAATACAGAAAATTTAATGGGAAAAAACATACCAAACGAATTGAGAACCTCCTTGTTTTTGAAGTCGGTTAAAAATAGAAGACTTCGTTTGAGTCTTAGATAATAATGGAACTCCTTATTATGATGAAGATGGCGATGTCTTAATCCAAAGGGTTGGTGGTAAACAAAAATACATTTTATATATTTTTTGTGTATATACAGAACAAATGTGATATAGCATTGACCATTTGATTGTATGTAATGTCAAAATTTGAGGCTGTTAAAACAACGTGTGTCGTTCGACACCTTAGAGCAAGACAAAAAACAACTCGGAGTGTTTGGTGTGTAGGCTCCCAGAACGCACCCCTGAACATGCATTACTGTATTATCATCAGAACTAAAGGTGAGAAAAAACCAGTCACGACAAATGTAAAGACAAATTTTTTATCAAATGGTCAACACAAAGGTGATAAAATATCAATTATACTAGATTAGACCCAAGACACGAACAAGACAAGCTCACATAAATAAAACTGTGTAAAAACGTTACCTTTTATATGAAATTTTGAACAGCGCCCCGAGTGTTAGGATCAGGAAGTCAACAATATTTGTGGTGCGGACACTGATTCTTCACAAATCGGATTACTTTAAAAGAAAGATTTTCGTATTCTTTTCAAAGCGTTTATTTTTAAGTTATATGTAGTATAATATAACTATGATTTTGAATACCTGACTCGCAGAGATGCGGAGATCTGTGTGATGAGAACATGTTACAAGAGGCATCTTAGTAGAATATGAAATAACCATAAACTTGTATAAATTCAGATAGTTAAAAACAATATTAATGATATACTATAAATACTACCAGAGCTATTGATGAAAAGGATTGAATTACTACATTAATCAATTACAACAATTGTGGTAACAATTTTATTTACCCATTATCTACTTTAAATACAAAACTGTCGGATCACATTGAGAATTTTCTCGATATGAAATGATAGTTGTTTTAGTATTCCTCTTTTAAAACTAGAAAAAAAGAATAATTACAATAGTCAAAGATAAATCTTTTATCCATTAAATAAATTCGAATCAAATCTATAAAATTAATAAGTTATTCTACTCATTTTTAAAACATGGTTTACCGTAAGAACTTTTGAGTTTGTTGTGAAACATAGTGTCGTAGGCAAATCTTCTTTTCCGCCTTACTATGCACATTTAATTGTGAAAGGTGTGTAACAAATTAAATTCAGTATTTATTAGTCTCCTCATTTATACTAGGTCCTGAAAGTCAAAGGTCTTTGCAATTTATTATAGGAATCGTAGGATATTAAATCCACTGTAATGATCTACCATTTGTTTCACCTTTTTGAATAATGTCGCCTCTATCATATTGCTGTCCGCTGAAATTTCCATTTATCATCTTTATTAAAATTTGACAGAAAAGTCAAAAATAAAATATAGAAAATAAAGAAAATATAGAAGGAGAGACATTACAATGTAATATATAATAAGAAAATAAAAAATTGCAATTCTAAATTAAAGTTTTGCAAGAAAATTAATTACGATTAAAGTAATATTATACTGAAACAATAAATAGCCTTACAGTAATATCGTAGTTAACATATTACAACCTCTTTGTGTTTTTGTGTTCAAGTACCAATAGCAGAGTACGCTACTAAAACAATTTAACCTAATTGTATCTGTTATTGCTTCCCTAGAGAGTTTCGCGTTTTCTTTTGTTTATGTGTATAGCTCTACCAAGTACAAAAACAAAAGTTTCTAAGTGAGACTACGCAATTTATCCAAAATCATAAAACATTATTCGTTAGGCACTAGTGCTACCTAAGTTTCGAAGGGCGAATGAAAGTAATAACGCAATGAGGAAATATCCTCAATTTTTTATGAAGTTATTAAATAACTAAATTAAAAATAGCAATGAGTAATTGTAGTATTCTTAGTTTAGCAGATCTCTAGTTGAAATGGATTAATGGAAATAATAGAAAAGTAATTTCAAATATGGACGGGGTGAGAATGTAGCTATTGCTCTCTTTATTTACGGCATCGTAAAATTTAATGCCTCTTTCTCTGTATTCAGGTTAAAGGTTCGTGCTCATTTATTGTGTGTATGATCGCCGATGGCTACATACTATTTATGTTCACTGTAGTGTACATTTCTTCTTTGTTTGGATGACAATATCGAGACAACATATGTCTAATGTCTTGCGTAATACAGTACATATTTACTAATCAATTTTGGGAAAATTTATCTTAGTAAATAGTCATTTCCTTATTGTGTTTAGGATAAGTTTAATAAGAACTACCGACTACTGATGTAATTGAGAATTAAAAAAACTGTTATTATAAGTTATAGGTATTGGCTCCCGGCATTATTGGCTCCAACTGTCATTCTTTAGGTACAAGAAATATCCAATATCTTATTATAATGAGTACTCGTCAGATTGTCTGTGACTTGTTTCACACCCCTTTATTTTAAATTTTGCTTGAATAATTCAACGGTGGAGAATTTTTCTATTTTATTACGGGAGTGACTTGTCTCGTTAGAGCGAGTTGGTCGTGACATCCCTCTAAACAGCGGGAAAGTGTTTCTTTGATACATCGCAAACTATAAATAGAGTTTTCCTAACAAAATTAATCAATTATTCTCATAACTAAACAAAAGACAAAACCTTAAAGTTTTTGAGCCCAATTTCTTTGTTCTGTGTTAGATTTCCTGAAAGGTGTGTTACTTTTCAGCCCAATTTTTTTTCTAGAGTTCCTGAAGTGTGTAAAATGATATCTTTCTGAAAACGTTACAGAATGAGCTGCTAATGGTTTCGGCTCCAAACGTTAGCTTAATGCTTCATTAGGTTGGAGAGTCGTTATAGCGTTTCTGCTATCACAAACATATTTAAGTTTACAGTTATTATAGGTATGAAAACGCTTTTCATAGCTTAAATTGAAGTTGTTGTCATCTCTGTACTAGAGATATATTTTTTTAAGTGAAATTGTAATTTTTGTGTTTTATTATTTTAGTAAATATTATGTGTAGGAATACCACAACAAGTATTGTTATCTTTGCGATACGATCTAATGATGTTACAGTTTTCAATACAAGTCACTGTTTAGCTTTGTGACATTGCTTGATTCAAAACTTTTGGTCTAATTGAAATATCAAATGATCATTTGATATTCTCTTCAAATGATAAAAGGTCATGGACTGTTGAATGTTGCAGGAACCAAATGTCACAATGTTTCAACGATATAATTAAATTTAAGTGTGTGAATAAAAAAATAATACACAATTTTTAGTGGTTTAACTGCCACTATTGAATAATTCTACCTAGATAAGTAAGTAGATATTATTTAGCAAAAGGTAGGTACATAGTATGTGAGCAGCTCGGTGGCGTAGTTGTTTGGGTGCTCAGCAACTTCCGCCATGGTCGATCCCGGGATGGTTCGACCAAAATGTTTAATCTTCGAGCTCCTCCGTGCTTTGGAAGGCACGTTAAGCCGTTAGTCTCGGTTGTTTCTGCGATCGCTTTAATCCACCAACTGCCATTGGGCTCGCGTGGTAGTGTTGTGGCCCAAACTCATCGTGTGTTTTCCCATGCAGGAAGGCCTGTGCCCAGCAGTGGGACGCAAAGACCAAAGTGACTTTGGGTAATCTCCATCGGCGTGAAACCTGGCCATAAGGTCAGATTGCCTGAAGGTGGGCTGGTGAAATTGCTTCGGCAGAGCCAAGGCTACCCCAGCGAAGGGCAGTGGAGTTACCGGGTAGTTTTAGAGGGTACTCCCAGTGCTGAAGGCGCTGGACGACCCTCACACACGCCCGTCGCTTAGCCAGCGGCAGGTGGGTCTGTAATCGAATTTCTCCCCGAAAAAACCCACTTACCACCAGGTGGGCCGTCAGCTTCTTTGTCATCTAATACGTACATATATAAAACTACAAATATATGCATATAAAACCCAATATTAATATTGAATAGCATATGTGACTTAAACCTTAATGAAATCCGTGAATGCATTTTAAATAGCATAAATATTTCAGCTGAATTTAGGTCATACAAAGAATTTATTCTAAATGCTTATGCTCAAGAATGTAAGGAGAATCTAGAACGTAAGCTTAAAGACTTTTGATATTAATATGAGTGATGTAATATATTTCAATATTCAGAAAAGGCATAAAAAGTTTTTTACAGAATACCTTCGACAAAAATTTGTTCAAACTCAAACTAAATCATTTATTGCATAACATACTTGTAATGTTATAAACGAGATCTTAAAAGCTTAAATATTCTGGCTTAATTATTGATCCTTTTTTGGAGGGGGAAAAAGGTTGTACGCCTACCTTGCATTGTGGGAAAAGAACAATTCAGGTTTATGTGCCTCAATCGAAGATGTTAGTGTCCAAGATACACTGAAATGATCATCATCGTTGTACAGGCTAACGGTCAACAGTTGCGCTTATGCCAGTGGCCTGCGCAACAACAATAGTTAAAATTGAAAATATGAAAGCAAAATGTAGGTCACCTAGTAACTTCTAACAATCCTCCAATTTGACATACTTAAATAGCAATTCATAAAAGTGTACCATATTACGCATTCCCATACAAAACTGTCACATAAGATGATTTTCAAATATGAAATGTAAATGTTTCATTTTATGATTCATCAATTAACTTAGCATTTTATGATATGGAAAATGGAACATAATATGAACGAATTATGAAACATACAATGTCGCCGTTTTAGACCCCTTGTACGTGATGTGCCCAACTGGGTTCACTTTGGTACATACATACGTGTGTGCATATGTCTTACTCCGTGGCTTTAGTCGGAACACCCAGAAACCCCGCTACCACTTCTTCGGACCATAATCCGTAGTAGGTTTCCCCACCCTCTGGTCGGAACCCACTCATGGAGTTAGCGCACCGGAAAATGCCCTGCTTCACCGGCCAGGAGCTTTACCACCATCTTTATAAAAGCGATTCATTCATATTCCGCTCGGTTCAGTATTGGTTCCTAAACTGCATCGCTGTCATAGTCGTAGATAGCGCCGTAGTACGAATTAACGATTCTACTCAGTTTAGGTCCTAAACTGGATCGCGATCAAAGATGGCCACGGGCCCGTACTGCCGATTCTTTAGACGTCAGTCATTTCCTTTAAAAATGTTCATTAATAAAATACTCTTTCTACTAACTGACTTGTAGTAACAGTAGCAGTAAGTAGCATAGGGATTTATTAGATGTACTTGAGATATTTTTTTTCGTATCAAATCGTAACAAAAAATTGACAAGGTAACCGTAGACTAGAACTGGCAGTCTAGGAGAAATATAAACCTATTTAATAATTAGTTTGCTAATTATTGAATAGGTTTATTTTTTATCTTATTTTTTTATTATTTTTTATTTTAACATTATTATAAATGTGTGAAAAATATATTTACATAGACTAAATACCTAGTCTTGGAATACAGTCCTTTAAACGTTGAGACCAGTTATCAATAGAAGCACACACTCTTTCCACGGGGAAATTCAGGTTTAGGTTTAAAGACATTTATTCTCATAAAGACATTAAGCCACTTACACGAGAACTAAATATTAAGCAAAATTTGTAGCACGTTCGTTATCATACAATTTTGAGAAGGAACAAAAGGTAAGTAAATAAAAATAATATAAAAATAATAGTAAACAATAAGACAACACTTACGCCAAATTCAATAAGAAACAGCAAGGCAACACCAAGTAACAATCCAAAAATACATAACAATATATCAAACTGATCTAACACACTCAAATAGGTTTATTATAGATTGTGCTAGTCTTGTTTAGAATGCGTTAAACGAGTCGACATTCTTGATGTTTGAGGGTATTTTGTTATAAAAGCGCGCTCCTTCGCATGTTATCGTGGTTTTGCCGTACTTAGTTCGAGTTTTAGGCAAAACAATGAAGAAATTCTTCAGTGCCAATCGTACGGATTGTTTTACGGACTCCAAATTATCATGGCTTTTAGTGCAAGCCGTACTCTCTAATAAAACTGACCATAATTCATAATCCAGCCGAGTGGTCTGTTCTCTGTATCCCTAACTACGGGCTACTCAGTCAGGTGTCCCGGATTAAAATCCCGGTAGGGGTAAATGTTTGAGTACGAATATTTATTCACGAGTCATGGATGTGTGTATGATTATTTAGAATACCTATTATAATAAAATATACATAATTATTATAATTATTTCTACGCTTTCTAGTATCCATAACACAAAACTCTTATGATGCTTACTTTTTAGAAATGTTCTGCAACTCTCAAATACATCTTATTCATTTGATAATTTCATAACATTGAAATGAAATAATGCAGCCAATGTTATATTATGTCATAGATATGTCATGAAATTATCAGATGAATATGTATTTAAAAGCAAGTTATACTTCATAGTTACGTTGAAAAGCCCTTCGGTATAGTTGCATTTGCAGTATATTGCACCATTTATCGGCCGTCTGGTCAAATGGTCAGCAAATCTGTCTATCAAGCCGGAGGTCCCGGGTTTGAATCCCGGTATGATTTAATGATGAATACGAACATTTGTTCACGAGATAGTTGTATGTTTACTAAGAGTGTGTTTCTAATATTTACTAAATATTTTTATCTGGGTTTATTTCTCCGTTATCTAGTATCCATAACACGAGCTCTTATGATGCTTGATTTAGTAAAACTAGGAAATAGGTGTGAGTGTGAGAATATCATTATTATTTCTGTTTCGAGTTGTCAAGGAAATTCATTTTCCAAAATAATCCTTCAAGTTTTGCTAAGCTTTAAAACTTACGCAATTAAACAAGGGGTAGTAAATTAAGCAATTCGTCAAAACACTGAACCTTTTTATGTCTTCAGTTTGAGTTTCACCGATTAATTTCTGTAGCTATTAAGTTTACAGGATCGTCAAAATAAATCCCGTCTGAACGTTTACTTATCGTTTTACGCCCTGCTGCATCTACACAATTGACTCTTAATTATGTTTCTAAAATTGTAGCATGCACTTTGAGATATTGAATGATATCAGAAATGGTTTTTGCTGAAGAACTATAACCGTATAACTTTGCTTTTGTCGAGAGAATGGTAAATCTGATGGAAACATTTGCGGCGGTAAGCATGTAATGGCGCACTACGTAGAAATCAATCCAAATAACAGCCAAACTTAAGACTTCAAAGTACAGCTATGCATCGTCTGAAATAAGAGCAAACTCTCGTGTTTGTCTCCGTTTCACCTTCTATCAATTTAACGTGTTTGCCAACAAAAAGGATCAAACAAACTAAACCTGAGTAGAGCCGGTCTCGCTCTACTATCGCACAACATTTGTTCTATATCGATGGTAATGCGATTCGTGATTCTATTTTAAGGGTTGTCGCGAATTTGATGCTCTAACAAAAAAAATGTGATAACCATAATAAAAAAATAAAGTATGTTTTATTTCTCAACAAATAAAAAGTTTTGGTACCCATGACCATATTATCTATTCGCATTTGACATCAAACCTCGTTTGATTGATAACAAGGTCTTGCGTATGAAATAATTTTTTAAGTTTGGAATTTATTCCTTGATATATTTTTGCTTCTTCAGATGTAGTTTTCCGTTTTGTTAATTGTTGTAAGGATGGGGATAGGGAATGATGATGGATAGGGAAAGCTCAATTATTAAAATAATAAATATTTCATCTAAGTATCACCCCTGGTGGTTGTAAGTTTGGCGTCTCTAGAAAGGATCAAAACGTAGTACTTATTCGCAAAACGGATTAGGTTTTGCAATGGCATTTCTCTAAACTTATTTCTGTAGCGGCAAAACCTGCTTTGAGGTCTGTTACGTCTAGACGAAACGTCATTGGCACCACAAATGTCACGTAGCTTCTGCGGCTGTAATAACATTGGATAGTTTTTGTTTATGTCTGTATTACGGGACTTACACTGCCCAAACAAAATCGCCTTTTCTTCAGTTTGTTCAATTGTCTTCATCAGTTTCGATTAGTGTTTTTGATCCTACTTGGAGTTAGTTGTTCATCAAGCTTTTCACGTAATTTGACAGTGTAAGCTAAAACTCTGTTTATAAAAAAAACCTAACTATATTAAGTAATGTAAGGTTTGATTGAATTATCACATATTCGTCGAGACAACAAATCCAACGAATTTTCGTTTAGAGTATTTGACTTGCGACGCTTTCACTTAGGTTAATCCAGTCAAATTCAAGAAAACATTTCGTTCGGATTTGCCGGAATTCATCCAAATAGATATCTCTTACTTCGACGAATTGTCTGAAATTTTAACTTACGATTCATGGAACGATTTTTCAAATTTACTTCTTTATCAACATTTTAAATTAGTGTGTGAAGGACTATTATTTTTACTACAGGCTGTTGGAAGATCAAATAAATTTCGTTTAATGGGACAAAGAACTAAATGTCACGTAGTCTACAAAACATTAATAATCTTTAATGTCTCTCAATTTGGCCATTTTATACAATCACTTTATAACAGTAAGTACACCTTAATAAAAATATAAAATCTAGGGTCAGCGCCCTTATTTGTGGCAATTTATTTTTATCTATCGTATATTCGTATTTGTACGGTCCCGTATAAGTGGATAATCCCACATGATGCACTATTGATATTTGTGAGCCATCGTAAATTTTATGCCATCATTGAAAATCACGGCGTCTTGCATATCAGGCGATATTTGACTTTGCAAATATGAAAGTCTTTCATTTACTTTTAGTACCCTGCATTTCATTGATGTATTGATGCTTTGCGCATTTTTGGCATATTTTGCCTTATTAGGCAAGATGATTTCATAGATTTTTTCTTAGATGGCCTCTGTTTGAAAGAGGTTTTATAGGTACTTAAATATTGATTTCTTTAATAGAAAAAGGTATCAAACAAGTGTATGGCCCACCTAATGGTAAGCAAATGGCAACTTTGGCACTAGTCACTAATCACGCGTTGCCTAGCTACCCCGTAATATTTGAATATTTATAATTATAATTATATAATTAATTAATTATTTTTAATATTTATTTTTAATTAATTATTTTTATTTTATTTATAATTTTTTTTATATTTTGTGATGACAGCAAAGGAAAGCGGTATGTTGACAGCAAAGGAGGATCCTGCGGCTTCCTGTTGAAGCCACCTCTGTTCCGTTTCGTTAAACGGTTTTTTATTAAACTATTTTTTTAGCGCGCTCTAGATGAAGTTACAACCCCTACCCTACTTCGACCCTAAGGTGCCCCCTGCCTCTCTATAATAACTTACTTATAAGGTTATTTTTTCAAATCAATCTAGCAATCGTCTTGTATGTTGATGGTCCAATTAGCCTATGTGATAATCATTACTTACTTATAGAACTTGGTCATTACAGGTAGTAACAAAAGAGTAATTTAGATATAATCGTTTACTTATTGAATCTGGTTTGATATTTCCAACTTCCTATGTCATGAGGGAGAAGTTTCCAAGAGGAATTCTAGCAACCTTACCTAATGCAGCAATACAACTGTTATATACTCGAAATGCTCATGGCTCTATGATTTGAAAAGCAGCAGATTGAACTAAGTTTCAACTTGGTAATTCTCTTATCTATTCAAATAAAACTACGAATCGGGCAATTTACACCAACCTCATGCATTTAATATAGAGAAAATGTTCTATATCCGACTACCCGTCCTCGTAGAAGATGTTGTGAACCCGATTGCCCAGTAGGTAAGTACTGACATTATAATTAAAATATCTGAATAGTCAGTTGGGTAGAACATGCGAGACCTGGCGGGCATATTAAAACCACTTGCCGTCAGTACGCAATTCGCGATAGGGACACACACATGGTGACGGTGGGTAGCAATTTTTTTTTTTAAAAATAAAACCGACTTCAAAACACTAAAAAGGAAAAAATAATTAAATTTCAGTACCTAGGTACTGACTTCCTAAATTTTTTTTTGCAGTTGGTGCTTCACTTTCTATTGACTCTGGAAACAGCTTAGCACCAACTCCAAAAAAAATATGTAAGTACCTAGCTACTGAAATTAAATTATTTTTTCCTTTTTAGTGTTTTGAAATCGGTTTTATTTTTGTTAAAAAAAATTTTTTTTCATATATTTAAGTGAATTACTAAGGTAAAAGCGAGATGGGTGACCGTCAGCACTATCGACTTGTCAGTCTCCAGTATTTAGTTGAAATACATAGCGAAAGAATTATGTTCTAACTTCTTCCCGTAAGGAGTTGTACCTACCTTTATCACCAGCTTATCAACATAAGATGGTAACTGACAGTAACACATAGTTGAATAACTTTGGGAAAAAAGTAAAAATGTCATACGTGCCTATAAAATCTGAGGTTTGCCCTCGATTTCCCTAGGATCCCATCATCAGATCCTGACTTCGTGACCATGGAACCACCTCTGGAGTATACTCTATCGAATAATTAAAAAATTTTGAAAATCGGTTCACAATTGACAGAGAAATCGGTGAACATATATTACATACAAAAAAAAACATACAGTGGAACATATAACTAGCAAACGATATTATGATATTTGAGTAATTTATGTACACGAAAACTGCTGCCGACATAGTATGTTAGATATTGATTTTGAATTGAATGAAAAATAAAACAATTTACAAACCTGTTTTTTTTAACATTATTACTTCATGCCTTAGAATACACTAAAAATAACAGTTTTGTAACTTTGAAGATTATTTTGGAGTTCCATTTTCAAGCAAAAATAAAATCGTTTCTTTTTACTTTTTGTGAACAGTCACAAACTGTCTTATGTCTCACTCACTTCATAGTAAAAAATTTTCTTGATTTTTCGTTAGGTATTTTTTCAATTTTATTTCATTCGAACCTTATCCTGATAATAACGCATAGAACAATAAAATAAATTCGGCGATATTTTTTTATTTACAGATATAAATTTTAAGCAGTTTCTTAATTACTTACACGTCTTATTGGATTTTTTTAAATTTTGAGCGTTGCGTTTTCCTTCTTTTGTTATAGAGCGTATTACTCATTGGACATTCTATGTTTCTTTCATTTTGCAACGCCTCATCATTTCGCGCTTTTTACATCTTGCGACTAAGGTATAACTGCTGTTTATCAAGAGATTATTAAGCTCATTAATAATAATAAAAGAAAAACTGACAAAACTTCATTTTAATACATTTAGTGTCATAAACATAAATAATTGAAATTACTTACTCTTAAAATAGTGTCTGTTACTTATTTCTTCTATTATATCTAAACTCATTAAAACCGATCTCATTATATTCCATATTAATATTTACTTGAGCTACAAATACTTCTAATTCTATTTTTAGTTTTCCGTGTTACAGAAAAATAAAGTATAAAATATAAATCTCCTTGGGTCGCATAAATAAGTGTGGGTGAGCAATATAGTGAGCATACTGACCATAGATCCTATTGAAGGAGATAGATCCCACGCATTTCTTTGGTAAACCATAAGTATATTGAAATTTAGCATTGTATTTTAATAGGATATAAGTATATATAAGGCTTTAGCGATGTAGTTCAAGACCTAGATATTACTAATGCTTAGAAAATACTGTAGGTGCCTTCAAAGTTATTCTATTTTAACTTCAAAGGATATAGGTGCGTAAAAGATCGAAACTCTCTGCTTGCCTTGTTTAGATCCGCTTCTTACCTATTTTGTACTGCATCTGATGAAAAACATGGATCTTAGCATAATTTTTTAATATGAATTTATCATTTTTGTTAAGATAGTACAATAAACTATTATAAATGATCTCATGACTCATGACATGACTCATTTGTAATTTAAAAAAGGACTAATTATTATAGGTATTACTGTTCAAAAACTAAAATTACTAATTCAAAATACATACATGTTACTAGCACTATACTTAATTAGCTAATAATAAATTGTATTTAATTACGTCCCGTGATGAATTTCGGACTAAGAATGTTACATCTATCATATTTAATTACAACTGTAATTTCTCTGGATTTTTCTGAAGTTTGTTGTGTTTCGATTGAAGGGAATGGTAGCCAGTATATTTGCTGGGTATGGGCATCCCATCTTAGGGCTCAGGATGACAACGTACGATATTTTTCTCATTAAAGTAGGTAATATCGATACCGTGAGAACTATACAAGAAATTGACGTCGCCACCTTTTACAATGATAAATTTTAATTATATGAACTTTCGTAAATACTACAATATGGATAATGCCTTACCAGGACAGTAGCCCTGTTAAGGCATTAGTCATTTATTTCGTTTTGTACAGTAGTACAAAACGAAAACGATACTAAACACTCCTCGTAATTAATATTGATAATTCGGTAACATGGCTATCCCTCCTTCTATTTCATGAAATACCGATGCTAAATATTTAGACGGCATTATATTTAACGGTATATATTTTAGCTATCGTTATCATTATCAATATTATACCGGCATTTAGATCCCCAAGAGGCAGTAATATACCGGCCATTGTCTCCGACAGAATGGTTTAATTACCGGTCGTCAACTGGACAGACGTCCGATAATATCTGTGCTCACTTCACTAAGCTAAAGCTAAACATTTTATCCAGTTCTAAAGCTGAATTATTTCTACATACACGTTCTTCGTTCATATTCATTTCTGCGTTATGTTAAAAGTGCGATCGCATTGGCAGCTAAAAGTTCAGTCTTATATTAAAATGAATTTTTCCTTGTTACTTAAATAAGTTACTGTATAATGATCATTTCCTGTAAGTTTTTTTTCAAATTTACTTAGTGACTTGGTGTTGTTTTAGTAAAAGATAAGATGTACCATGTGTCTTAGGTACTCGCTCTTTTTTGCAATTATAAAGGCACCCATCTCGATTCCATTACATTGATTCCTTTAGCCGACTAACTCTGTAACAACAACCCAACCTTAATAAACTAATGCACTGACCTGTATTCACTAGAACGATTTTATGCAAATTTTAATTAGCATATCTACCCAACACGGTAAGATCTTAGTGTCTCGTTTTCATTGGGGATTTCGCATTCAGCAGCAAATTTTTAAGTCATCTTTCATCTGATCCCGTACAAACGTTTCAAATTAGATGTTTCCGGAAATAGAGCAATAATTCAAGTGACCTTTGTTCTTGAAAAATGCTAAGCGTGATATGATATGTAAAGTAAATTTGGACATGGACAATTTCTGCCTAGGTTTTTTTTCCAGCATTTACAAGAACACCATTATGGTATGAAATTATTAAAATAAAATAATGATATATCGTATATTTCTTAATACTGTAGAACTTCACAGTTTTTTAACATAAAATTAGTGCAAACTTCCAGTTATACTTTTACATTTCACGTTCCTTACTCCACAGACGACTTAAACATACAATAACTTTAGCAAAACACTCAATAAGTAATAATATAACAAAATAAGAGTGTTGTTTTAAAGACTCCAAATGTTTTTTTTAACTATTCAATTATTGAGCAATATAATTTTTCAAACATCATTTAATTATATTTTATCACAAAAAATACCTGAAATGGAACGGAACTTAAATTGACTGGTGACATTTGCTGTTAGCTGTCATCATTGCAGTATCCATAGAGGAATATAATACACCGGGAAGTGGCAGTCTGGCTAGTGACAGCTTTGACAGCTTTAGTTCCAAGTGTACCGTTTTGGCGCTGCAGTCGCTAAGTGGGGCCGCCATCTTAAGACGCCATTTTGATGGCTGCCATGTTTGTTTGTTTTGTAATTCTTGTCATTCTTCCGAATCTAGTTTCAAATTTAAATTTCTATTTTTAACAAGTGTATTTCAGTCAAAAAATCCTTATAATATGATATTTCCGCGCATTTCAGTGAATTTCTCCTCTCTGGTTTGTGACAATATTGACTGTACATGTAATATTCGGTATTATTCTCATGAGTAAAATGTGGTTGGTGGTCGGTCACAATCACAATTGCAATGCATCAAGTGAGTCCCACCGACTTTTTAGTTTCACTAGAACGATGAACATAGAAATTTGTGGATGTCATACGTCGTACTGTCAAATTCTCTCATCATTTGATTCACCGAAGAACAACTAACTACGAGAAATATTTTGGTCAAACATAGTTTGACCAAAACTAAGTTCGAACCCTGTGTCACTTCACTCCAAGCCGTACTTACCTTCAAGAAGAAATAACTCACGGTGTGCCTCTTAAAATACAGCAGGTGAGTCATTATTGTACAGTCATCTTTCTTGTGCTTCTATGGTATAGTAAAATTGAAAAAAAAATGTATGTACTTTAGTAAAAATAAAATACTTTTGAAGTAAATAAAACTTAAATGCACAAATTTTCAGATGTTTAATTGAAGGATTTCATGGACAACCCTTATTTCTTCTCCGAATGTTGCATCAGCAGGTACAGAAAGTAAAGGTATGTATTATAAGTATAATTAAAATATTGTTATTCTTCATTTCATTTATATACATTATTCATTGTTTATTTTCATACAGCTGGACATCAGCTTTGCGGAGACTAGAGAACACTTATGTACTTACTTACAATTTAACATGTTTTTATTCTTTATTTTTTTCAGATTTATGATTAGATCAGCCATCAAGCTCCATATCTGGTCCTAAGTCAGATGTGATGACCGATGATATTACAAATTATTATATAGAAAGGAACATCACTAGTCATATATAGACATATAACTACACATATATCCTTAAACCTACTCTAATCTGTGCTCTAACCGGCGACTGCAGCGCCAAAACGGAACACTTGGAACTAAGTCGAAAAGTCACTATCGGTGACTGTCGCATCTGTAGCTTGGTACTATTATCTGATCTGTGGTGGCAGTATCTCAGTCAATTTCTCAGTTTTACTTGTGATGATATAATATCGTTTGTTTTAGGATTATATCAAGTGAAATAACCGCGTTCATATTTTGGTGAACATGTTACAAAAAAGGCATTTATAATAATCGAAGTGTCGAACATTCATTTTAATAATCATCATCATCACCAGCCTATATACGTCCCACTGCTGGGCACAGGTCTTCCTACATGGGAGAAACACTTGCGGAGTTTGGGCAATAACACCACCACGCTGTCCCAATGCGGGTTGGTGGGTTAAAGCGGTTGCAGGAACAACCGCGACCAACGGCTTAACGTGCCTTCCGAAGCACGGAGGAGCTCAAGATTAGAAATTTTGGTTGACCCATCCCGGGAACTACCAAGGCGAAAGTTGTTTTGTTTTTGGAAACGAAACCAGAGCGCTCAAACCACTACGCCACCGAGCTCCTCATTTTAATAGCAAAGTAAAATATTGTACAGTTTGCATGGTTTTGATCATCATGCGTTTTAATAACACTGTTTTCGATTGCTATGCCTGTCTGTAAAGATCTTTGGGATTTATTATTATTTTATTTTAATCTGTAGGCATTCTGCAAAATAAAACGATACTTAACAGTAGTGTAAATGGAAATTTATACCTCGGCAAAGTCACTATGGAATCTTGGCCATGTATTTAGGCAAAAATCTAAATTTTAAAATTTTAAACCAAAACTAAAACTGACTGCAAAAAAAACTGAAAAGGATAAAATAATTAAATTTAAATAGGCACGTATCCCGTAGAAACATATTTTTTGGAGTTGGAGCTTCACTTTCTATAACTCAGCACCAACTAATTTCATTATTTTATCCTTTTCAGTTTTTTTAAAGTCAGTTTTAATATTTGTTAACAAAAAAAATTTTACCCCAGTCGATTATTAAAAAAAATGGGACCAAATGGCAACTACTCCGCATCGAACAAAATAAATCACGTAAATTTGATCAGAAATCTTGGCGTAATCGGTGTACAAATATAGAAGAAAAAAAACATACCAACCGAATAGAGAAACTTTTCATTTTTGAAGTCGGTTAAAAATATTAAAACCAACAGTCATAATTATGGTCTAGTAAGTATAGTAATTATATTTTCGCGAACACTACACATTTGAAGTAAAACTTTTGCTGTACTTTAACGTTATACAACGTTGAGACCTATCGGGCCTAGGATACAGTTGGATTTAATTAATTAGGTAAGTTAAAAAGACTGAAACTGTATCTCATATACAGGGTGGTGCTGTCAATGCGACAATAAATTAAAACATGGGCTAGGTATTTTAGTTCATAGAAATCGTTTGCTACTTTCAAAAACATCTTATTCATTTGAAAATTTCATGACATTTGTATGGAGTAATATAACTATGGATGCATTTTTTCATAGAAATGTCCAGAAATTATCAAATGAATAAGATGCTTTTGAAAGTGGCGAACCATTTCTATGAACCAATATTGCCCATATTTCAACTTATTGTCGTATTGACGGCACCACCCTGTATTATATGACAAGAAATACAACTTGATGTCAATAATACTGGGTTTTGGAAATGAAGAACGTGATGGCAGGATGAACCATGTTTTTCGTTTGATTTTTTATATATATAAACGTTATTAAGGTATAAGCGATCGGCCACTACTGCTCAGTAACTACCTACCGCTGGTGAAATATTAATTTTCTAGAAAGCTTACAGCTGTTCCACTATTAAATTCCTACCTCTTGTACCTAATTAAGTTATGAAAGTAAATTAGCCTTAATTTTGGCATGTAATATTAATACCTAGCTATAATATGAAATATAACATCTAATTGCTTTCAAGAATCACAAATTGAAATTCAAACAAAAAGGGCAACATGGCTTTAGTTTTTTTATTAGAAAAATATTTAAACCTTATTGAATGAAAACGAAATAAAAACATACGACAATAATCGACAGAAATAGTTTTAGTAACATATTTCAGTCATTGTTTTGCAGATGGTTTTTAATCATAATATTTGCTCACAATGCGTTCTTACGCTATAAAATAATTTATGATATTGAACAATTTTCATAATGGAGAACCGATATTCAGTGTGGTACGGTTTCGAAATAACGCTCGTAAACATTTTACAGGCTTCACTGTTCGAACGCTTCCGTTCGTTTAATTTAGCGTTTAAAAGCTTGCAGTCATTAGTTTTAGAAAGCATTTAATTTTGATAGTTTATTTTAGTATTTCTAATTAAACATAACATTGAACCTTAACAAGTAACAACTTTATCTTATGAACTTGGATTATTATTTATTACTCTTAATTCAGCTCTTTGCATATTATTATATTGATAAACTAAAGCGTTATAACTTAAAATGTGAGTAAGTTGTTACTTACATTAGATTACACGGAACTTTTGATAAATACTCTCTCAGAGATACAGAACAAAACAAAATCTGATTCTCATAAAATCTTGGAACAAGGATGTCCACTTTCGACATGTAGTTGTACTGTTTCTGTAGTCTGTAATGTCCTTATATTCATTTCATTATTTTAAACTTTTGCCCCTTATTAGACCGCCAGCGGTCAAATATAAAAAAATCAGTTCCGTCTGAAATGTGTCGTACAGATTTCAATTTAAATATTTCTACTTATAGCACCCTAGAGTTTTAATATTAAATCCAACTAATAACACACTTGGTTTATTCTCCAATTCCCTATCTTTAATAAAATTTCACGAATTATACGCGCAGTGAAAAATACAGTATCTGGTCCCTGGTAAGTAATTATAATATATCATGAATATGAGCGTATAAACTCAATCCTCCTTATTTGAAAACGCGGACTAAACCTAGTCCTGGTTTAAAACTGATGCTGTCACTGTCTTTCTTTTAATAAATAAAAGTGACAAGATCCGATGTAGGTCACCTGAAAACTAGAAATTGTGGAATTCGGGCCGCTATAATACTTGGGTGCAGTGAATGGATAAGAATAGTTTCAAGTTAGAATAGAATTGAATTGATGGATACATTTTAGGCCATGCACATTTTATCTCTTTGTACAATTACATCAAAAGCATTATTATTCATTTGATATTAACATAATATGCCTTCATTGAGGAGCTCGGTGGCGTAGTGGGCTGAGCGCTTTTGTTTCGATTACGGAAACGAAGCAACTTGCGCCTTGGTCGATACTGGGATGGGTCAATATAAAAACTTGTTACCTCGATCTCCTCCATGCTTCGGAAGGCACGCTAAGCCGTTGGTCTCGGTTGTTACTGCAACCGCTTTAATCGACTAATCCGCATTGAGCCAGTGCGTGGTGGTGATACAGCCCAGACTCCTCATGTGTTTCTCCCATGTATGAAGGCCTGTGCCCAGCAGTGGGACGTATATAGTATAGGCTGGTAATGATTTTTGCCAGCTGTACGTGGTTAGTTTTTGCCTAGTTGAGCCACGTATTGTTTGTGAAATAATTTAATCCAGTTGCTTAACACGTTTTTTCAAATAAGTACTTGTTTTAGTCTGCTGATGCTTATCGCGCAATAAATATAATAATATTGTTTTGCTCACACCAATTATTAACACATTGTAGATAAACATACCTATATGAACATAAGATATAGTAGCATGATGACTCGAGAAAATGTTCGTTTATTTTTTACCTAGATTTTAAGACCAAACTTCTGCCTTGGTATGCAGTTACTGTCCAAGCGACCAGCCATCAAAAATATAGCACGAAGAGTCACAGTCGATATCTCGTTTAGTTCCTGTCTTAGTCAATCAGAAACAGAATTCCAAAAGTAATGGTTTTTATATTTCATTAAACTGTAACTCGGCCCTACTAAGTATGTTTTACTAGTCTAAAAAATCTAATATAAATAAAAAGTCAATTTTATTATGGTTTCGGTAAACTCATCTATCATATAAAATACAAATCGTATTTTATATATCACATAATTATGAATCAAATCATTACAGTTCAATAATTGAATAAAAAAAATTATCACTGTTCTCACATTTACAACTGTCAGAAAACGGATGCGATTAGAAAAAAAAATATCCCATCTCGCTTTAATGCACTGCAATAAGAAGTGACAGGACTAGTTTCCGTTATTGAAGTATTTTCGGACCGTTGTGGTTAAATTATTTTTCAGCACATTTACTCAAAAATGCATTAACGAAGCCTGTAAGTTAAATGTTACGCACCATGCAACGAAACAAATGGTCCAAATAGGGCACTCACCGGCGACCGCACTCACACCTAAATACCTGTTTTTCCGCACGCTCCGTTGTATGGCGCGGTGCGTATTCTTTACGGTTTTTTTTTAATTTCTTTAAAAAATATTTAAGAATTCCACCAAGGACTGAACGATGAAACCTCTTCGGAAGCGCTTTAGCTCAATACAATTGTCTCATTTTAATTATAAAGAGAAAATTAGATGAAAGATGTAGTTATAATTTTCAACACCGGCAGCGCCATTTTTTGTTAGGAACATCAAATATTGTTGCGACTTTCCGACTGTTATTTAAAAACAGAAAAAAATATGTTAGTACTGTTTTTTCGCAAATCTGCTGCAAAAGTTGTATGACACTCGTGCGGATATTGATTTTTACCAACTTAACGCACTAGTATCATAACTAACTATTTTAATCTCAATTCAGCTACGAAACAGGTCGGCAAGTCATAATAATACAATATATGATGTAAACATGTAAACATACAAATACGTATCAGTACATTACAAAAACATGGCACATAACAAAAATTAAGCCTCCGTAATTAATGTAACCTACTTAACCAGAGGTGCCGGGGTTAAATCCGGGCTAGGTCAGATACTTGTATGATAGTAAAAACATTTGATCGCGAAACATGGATGTATATTTATTAATTTAATACCTTTATTCATAATATTCTATATATATCAAATCAAATCAAAATCAAATATATTTATTCAAATAGATCCACCCTCCAGGAAGTTCTTTCGAACTGTAAAAATTCTCATTACTATTGAGATTTCTGCGTTATCCTCAACACAAGCACTTAATAATCGTCAATTTGGGCACTATGCATGGTACGGATGTTATTATTATTACAATTTAGAGCGATTCACACCATATGCATAGTGGATATTTTTTTATCATAGGGAGTCAAGCGGACCTATGAAGAGCAATCAATTTGAGCGCCTATTTCAATCATGTTTAGAGGACCATCAACCGATTGTATGGAATGCGGAAAGTACGCAAACTTTATGCGGACATAAAATTATTGTTTACACAACAACATCGACTCGGTAATTAATTTATTTTCTATATTTATAAACTAGTTTACTTTTTCTAATACTGACACAAAGTCAAAATTTTATTGTCAAATGTAACGAATATTTAAAATCGGGATAATATTTCTCTATCTGATTCGTATGTGTCATGAATTTGAGATAGGCAATAATATTGCTTAAAGTGCAAAGATTTCTTTAGCAATTTAAATATTTTTGGGTGTACTTTTCTCAAATTACTTATAGGTTGTTGTATCATAAAATGCTACAAACGCGAAGGTTTTGCAAGCACGCGTGTATTACATTATTAGGCGAACTAGCACTTGATTGTTACCTTTGTCCAAAATATATAATTAATAATTTTAAAAATTCCATAATGTTCACTCTTAATGCATTATGCTAAAAAATTTTAGTGATACTGTCACCGACGCAGACAGACGGTGTTTGGAACTATGTCGTTTGTGGAAAACTCGACCTATATTTAGGCGGGATTATTTCTGACGACGTCGCTTGCGCCGTCGCGCCGCCCAAACACATTACCGACGAACGTTGAGTCGGTAACTTTTACCAACAGTTTTACATTAAATATTGATTATTTAAACTCCGGAGTAGTTATAATCTGGAGATTTGTGTACTCGTTTGCGTTGATAGCCTCTAACTCCAATGAAAATACTTTGTTAATTTTACGGTGTTTATTGAAAAATGTGATTTGTCGTTTTATATTGTTTCGGAATGAATACTTATAGTCATGGCTGTGTATATACTGTTTGTGTTAGCTGTGTTAGTGCCATGTGCAATAACGGAGGAATACAAAATCGGTTAGTAAAAAGTTTATATTGACTTGGGTTCGGGCGACAGATTGTTTGTAATTATATTGAATTAATTATAAACAGTTGAAAATTCTCTCGAAGAGACGTTCATTATTTTGAATGCTCTCTTTCGTATTGTAAACAATTTTCAAAGTAACATTAATTTGGTGCAAACTGTAACAATAATATGTAACATAATGTAATCTAGTAATACATTCCATAAAAAACAAAAATTGAAAAAGACGTGTTTAATATAATTATATTCTTACACTCACACATATTATCTAGTCCTAACTAAGCATAATTTTTGTACTTACTAGATAACAAAAAAATATTGATAATAAAACCGTGAACAGATTTGTACCAATTAAACCAACACCTGCCCCTACAGTGATTTGATAATGGGAGCTCTGATTTGAGTCGACTACACCGGACTAGATGACAAAAAAATACAGTACAAAAGATTTCAACAATGTTTAATTACATTCTATTTCAGGTGGAATATTCCACCAAGACGCGGAGGACCTAAAAGTAGCGTTCAGTTTGAGTGCAAAAATGTACAACTTTGTACCCGCCATCAGGGAGGTGTCTAAAAGGGGAGAGACCCTTGAAGTGAGCAAACACGTGTGCTCTCTCGCTGAGGTCAGTTAACGTCACCGTATTGATTCTATTTTACTGTTTCTATCTTTACAGAGTACAGAATAATTCATGACATTGTAACTTTTATTCTTTGTTGAAAAAAGACACTTATTACGAGGGTTTAAGATATCCACAAATATTCTTAATTTTTGATTTTAACATTATTATAAATGTTTGAAAAATTACTTAGTAATTAAAATAATATAAAACTAGAAAAAATTCACGTCCTGCGACAGGAATCGAACCCGCGACCTTTCGCAATCCGGGCGACTGCTCTGACCACTGAGCCACCCAGGACTTGGGATATCCCTGTGAAATTCTTCTAGTCTATCTGTATTTGCGTTTATGAGCTAACGTCCACCCTACAATGTCGAAATATTCTATTTCAACATCCGAAATGAGTATGCCTGCCTGTCTGCCTGCCTGTCCTGCCTCAGGACGTGAAATTTTTCTAGTTTTATATTATTTTAATTATATCCACAAATGTCAAAATTGATCTGCAGGCGTGTGTACATCGGTTATATTTACATTCGACAGACACACCGAAGGTTGAAGGTCTATTGGTGAATTGTTTAGTCTATAAAAGAAGTGTTGCACGAATTTTCTAGTACTTACTATACAGTAGCTCGCTTTTTAATCTGTCAAGCTCTGTCTCTGGAGGTCTATGAGAATTGAAAAATTAATTGTGCCTGGAATCTGATACTTGGCGGGTAAAATCTGCCGTCAAATCTATTGTCGAATTGAACTTCCAAGTTTTATCACTCGAATTAATATCCTATTTAATCAATGAGCTCTTTTGATTTAAAATTGTTTTGAACAGCTTTATTGTTTAAAAATTGTTAAATCAACAAAAGTATGAATTAGTACTGTCTTTGGATTCATTTAGTCAGCAACGAAACTCAGACGTTTTGGTAACCAATTTTCCAAATCTTCTGAGATCTATAAAATTAAACACAAATATTATAATTCACTTTAAAATTAAAATAAGATTGATATCGCAGAACTACAAATATTCTGAACAGTGAATTCTGTCACAACTAAATCGAGATAGAGTTTTGTTATTTCACATGTCAAGTCAACCCTGCTGCTGCTGCTGACGGTACATATTCTACCTGTTTGGTTTCAGGAAAGTGTAATAGGTATAGTAGATGGGGTAGGCGGTAGAGAGAGTGAGATGATTCAAGCAATCTGTGACATGATGGAGCTACCACATGTGGTGATACGACATGATGTTATTCACACCTATAACTGGTCACTACTGAATTTGTATCCCAGCCCTGTAGCCTACAATATGGTGAGAAACCAATGTATTTATTTATTGCACTATAAACTACAGTAAGTTTAAAGATTGATTCCTTTTTCGTCGTATTCCTGATTGGATATATTCTTGTTGGGTACATTCTCAGAATTAAACGGAATACGTCCAAACGGCACATTCCTGTTTGGACGTATTCCGTTCTCGGCACATTCTTGTTTCGACACATTTCAGTAAAAAAATATACTATGAAATACTTGTGACTTTGCTTGCGTAGTAAAATAAAATAATAGTTTTTAGTAAAATATTTTAATTTAACCAATTAAAAGAAAAGACAAATGTTTCATTGGCTGCATTATTTCATAGAAATTTCCTGAAATTATCAAATGAATAAGATGTTTTTGAAAGTGGAAAACCATTTATATGAACGAATATAGCCCATGTTTTAATTTATTGTCGTTTTGACGGCACCACTCTGTATATGTATATCTTGAAAACAAAAAATAGCAAAAATTGATTTCATTATTGTTGTATATATTGATTTTTGCCGAAAACGGTATGTGTCGAAACAAGAATGTGCCGAAAATGGAATACGTCCAAACAGGAATGTGCCAAAACAAGAATATGTCCAATCAGGAATACGACGAAAAAGGAATCAATGAGTTTAAATTTATAATTTGTGAGCTAGGGTGGACTTATCTGTATTAGATACTTCTTTATATAAGTAGTGTATCTGCAGCCAAAGCGACAAGATACTTATTTTAAAATAGTTTTATAGTAACTAAGTACTTACGTTATTGTACAATTATAATTATTATTTGTTACGAAACAAAGCAAAGAACACAAAGAATTACCAATTGACTTCTAAAATTACGAGTGTTTAAACTAACTTCAAAATGTTGTTTCCAGATGTTAGAAAAACTAATTTTACACAAAGAATGGAAGAACTTTACTGTGATGTACGTCAAGGGGCACAGTTTATTGCGCCTACAAAACTTGTTGATGATCGGAAACGACACTAACAAGTACGCTGTTTCAGTCCGGGAGCTTGAAAGTGCTGATTACAGGTATGTTTATAGCTAAAGCGATTCATTTGCAGCATCATCAGCAATAGCACTTTTACTGCCCACTGCTGGGCACAGCCCTTAAAACATGGGACAAACACACGCGGAGTTTTAGGCCATAACTCTACCACGCTAGCCCAATGCAATTTGGTGGGTGAAAGTGGGTGAAGGAGGAGCTTGAAATTGTTTTGATTGACCCATCCAGCATCAACCATAACGAAGGTGCTTTCTTCTCTTAATTGAAGCCAGAGCACTAAAGCCACTTCGCCACCGAACTATTTGCTAAAGCAATTAGAAGCATATGTGCTTAGACAAGGGCGTTTTGGCTTTGCACACATATGTATTATTTTTAAGTAGATCTTTTTTTTAATATTATTATTTCATGTTCTAGATTTAGCGTGATGTATTATGCAAGTCAGTAAATGTTTTTCTTTCTTTCTTTCAATTATAATTTACAGCTGACAGCACATCAAGCGTAACGGTTTGACCTTGAGACCGCCCTTATTCCGCTCGTAATAGAGGCGGCTTTCGTAGTGCAAATGATAAACCATACATACATGATGTGCTGTCGTCTGTCAAAATTTGCAAACTCCTAAAATTAATATTATCAAACCTGACTGAGCCGGCAAATCAAAAGGTGATAAATAAATTATTGTTAGAATAGAGATTATTATATTACGAATATAGCATTAATATTTCGGTGTACGTTTGAAGCCTCAAAAATTTAAGAGAAAAATAATCTTGTAATTTTAATTTGTGCTACCTATCAGTGAATACCTACTAAATGATATCAATATCCAATATCAAAGTTTTCAATAGCCTACTTAAGTTACACTCGAAAGGAAAAATAAAGAAGCTGAATGCTAGATAAATGCCACTAAAACTTGCTAGCCTACTCTATTCTAATAAAACTAACGTTTTCACGTCAGAGATTGTCTACTATTTATGAACTTCAGGAGAAAAGTAAATAATTGACTGGTAGAGATAGAGCATAATATAACGAATGTATTTATGTTTGGACTTATATTTTCAACGCGACAATGAAACTAAGAGCATTGATATGTAAAAGAAGCCTCGAAAATTCAAGAGAAAAATAATATTTTAACTTCTGCTACCTATCGTAAATACCTACTAACGATATCAATAGGCTATTTAAGGTTACACGTGAAAGGAAAATAAAGTCGCTGAACGCTAGCAAAAGCAGATAACACGTGCTCTTTATAAACAGTGACTTAGCGTTTCAATATGCTATGTTTAGATTGTTTAATCGACGAAATTTCAGAATCAGATTATTCGTCATGCGTTAAATTCACTACATAGGCGTAGTGTGCACTTCTAAAAAGAAAGTTGCTTTGTTTTTGTGATCGAAACCAGAGCGCTCAATCCACTACGCCACCGAGCTCCTCACCCTCTCTCAATGTACTCTAATATTACTATAATGTGCAAACAGTGTCAATGTGTAACTAACTTTAAAGAATTCATATGTGCCTTCCAGAAACGTTTTAATAAATGCCAAGGAGAACGGTTATACAAACTTCGTGGTCGACTGTCCCTCGCGATACTTAGAACAATTGCTCCGACACGCGCAGCAAGTCGGGCTTATGGCGGACGAGCACGCCTATATTATATTATCTCCTGATTTATTCACTTTGGACATGGAGAGATATAGATACGGGGGAGTAAATATGACAGGTGAGACTTTATACAAATACCAAGAATTGGTAATATTCGTTTAGGATAACTGCTTATACTTTAATCTTAAGTAACAGGAAAACAATTGGAAAGCAGGTTGTGTGGGAAGATCACCACAATAGTTTATCGTTTAAAGCGTGAGTGTTATGAAATAAGCAAACTATTTAGAAATAATAATTTGGATTGGAAGTATTGTATTTAGTAGAATAATGTGTCAGAGGCTGTATAAATCTTAATAAGTAGCCTTTTTGAAATTATCTTAAAAAAGAGAATTAGAAAATTATCAAACTATAACAGTATATGTAACCTACCTATCAGTCTGTCATCATCACTAACCTTCACGTAAAGTTATCATAATTGTTTAATATTGTTTCCGTATATTTAATTAGGTTTCCGTCTAATGGATCTAAACTCTAATGACCGTCTTTGGAACTTCACAAATCTATTCAACGTGGAAACAGGGAAGAGCTTACAGTCAGAGGAAATGAAAACTGAGCTGGTACTCATACATGATGCGATGCTAGTATTTTCAGTTGCATTACAAAAGCTAACAAATATCCAGGCCCAGGAACTAAATTGTGAGAACTATGACTCATGGATGTACGGATCCTCGCTACTTAATTTTATGAGAACGGTGCGTAACTTACATAAACTTTTATTTTTATCGTAATAAAATTCTTAGGCAGAAGTTGTTTGTTGATTCAGGACGAACAAATGTTTGCTTTAAAAATTTCTATCTGATTCGAAGGACAAAAGCGTCTAAATTATTCTTCATTCATAAGTAAGCAAAAGTATCTCCAATGAATTTTATAAATCGGGGCGTGTGTTTATTTACCGGTTTATTACCGGTAATTTTTGAACGAATTTCATCCAACCGAAAACTTTTCGACTATTTTCGTTCTGACTTTTTTTAATTAGTCGAAATCATGTTTGAAACTGTATCAGACCTATTATCGATTTGATTTTTTCGTTACTCCGATGTTTTATTTGGTCCAAAAACTTTTTACCCGAGTTATAGAATATAATAGAATTCATTTATTTCAACATCATGGTCATAGATTCAGACATTATATTATGAGATATTAAATAAAATAAAATAAAATAAAACCAACACTAAATTTAAATTAAATTAAGGTAAATAATTGCGAATTACATTAAATTAAAACAAATTAAACAAAAATACAATGAAGGAAATTTCATCACAATTAATATAAACATTAAATTAAAACATAAATTATTATTTATTGACTATTTTATATTTATTGATTTGTTCATTAGTCAGCCCATGAACCATAGAGCAATGATTCATGTACTGACAGTCAAACCTATCCGACAACATCGTCCGTCATCATCTGTTATGCTCGGCTGAAATGACCTTTGTTGGATACAATATCCACGAACATTCACTACACATTTTTAATAAAATGAAAAAATTGAGCACACTATATCCAATCCCTAGTTCAAGCATGAAAACATGCAAGCTAGCAAGCAAGTAAGCAAGCCAGCAAGCGAGAAAACAAGCAAGCAAGCCATCAAGCGTGCACGCACGCAAGAAAGCAAGCATGCAAGCAATCCTGCAGCATGCAAGCAATCATGCGAGCATGCAAGCATGGAGCAATTAACAAGAAGTTTGATGTATGTGGTCATAATATCCTTTAAGTTTTTTCCTTCGGTATACTGGCAAGTAAGCAAACATGCAACATGCATGCAAGCATGCAGCATACAAGCAAATATGCAGCACGCACGCAACATGTACTTTGTTTCAATAAATATGCATGCCGAATAACTACCAATACCAACACAAATTTCTTAATTTAGTAGCACAGAGGTAGCAGGAGTTGAATACCTATAGTAACATAGTTGTGGCCAAATAATATTCGGTAAAATTTTGTTTATCTGAAGTGAAAGTATGGCAAATAAATTATTTGGTAAATGAAAAAAGTTCAAAAGAGACTTTGGCTATTAGTAAAAAGTCATTTTGAAAATCGGTGAAACGTAGTTCCGTAAAATGATATATATATAGTATGTATGAAATAATATTTTGATGGTCTAAAATATGGCAAAGAATAGCAAAAAGACGTCGGTCAACTGTTTTCGGGGATTTCAACTCCAGGCATAGGAAACTCCTCAACAAGTTTTACTTTACAAATAAATTAATATCAAATCAATTAATAATTAATATTAAATCACTATCTTTTTTTTACTTTTATTTTAAATTTCCAACAACTTTTTGATTTCAAGATAACCGTTTTCTTTTGTTATTCGGAAATATTCTTTTCTTCACAGACTAATTGATTTATAAAAGGTCTCAGAAATAACCACAGATCGTGATTAAGACTTAAGGGGTCTCATATTTTTACTGTAGGTACTCTTGTCTTTTATTTACCCAGGCCTATAAACAGTTTATAATTGATGCGGCAAAAGAAGTATAAAGTAATCTCAACGATGGTTATTAACGAAGTTACCATTAGGTATCTTCGTTATTAACCAACGTTGAGATTGAAAGTGATCAATTGAATCTCTAGATAATGTTTTTCACTTTATTATTGATGTTTACAGTTACAATGTCAATATGACACCAAAAGTATCTTGGTATTGCTAATGAATATAAACTTACAGTTGACTTACATAACTTACTTGAATAGAAGTGCTGCTGTGTAGTTATACTTGTAACACGTTGTAAACCGTCATTATAATGAAATGGTCAGACAAGTGTTTAAAATTAATGAAAGATCTTTGGCTTTATCAGGCCACAGGTATATTAACTGTTAACCTTTATGTATTAAGTATAATACCTATATAGTGATGGTGCATTGTTGGACAGCCTTTAAATAAAGTAAATAATCTTGTCATTAGGTACTGTGCGACACTGCACTGTTAAATACTATTACTATGTAACTAAACATTGTAACTTAATAATTGAAATGACTACACGAGTTTGTTGCTGAAATCTTCTTGGTAGTTTAACTTTTGGAACCGGTGATAATTCAGACATGACAGACAGACAGATACAGACAGATTAACAGACAGACAGACAGACTCACAGACAGACTGACAAACTGACAGATCTACAGACTGACATTATAACATTTTTAGCTTACGTAAATCTAGACAAGACAGAGAGACAAACATTATGGCATTGTTAGTTAATATTATTTTATGTGGTAGACTTATGGGTTTTTTGACGATTCTAAAGGGCTTCTCAAATTGAATAAAGATATTTTCATTTCATTTCATTTCCGTAATTCCGTAATACCGTTCGCGATTAATCCACTCTATGAAAATGAAAAGCCCAATGCCCTATGAAAATTAAATATTTTTTTACCTATATTTTGATAAAGTATTCACGATAACATGTTTCTGCAAATTCAGTTTAATGAGATGATACAATACAACCTATTTAAATTAGTTTGCAGAATAGTTTTAACCGACTTCAAAAAAAGGAGGAGGTTATCAATTCGTCTGTATGATTTTTTTTCTCTCCCGACAAGTTCTCACCAATTCTTATTTAATAGCAATTAAAAACATAGTCGTTGAGTTTTCGCTAAAAATACAATTTAAATTTGAAATTTATTCACAATTCAGTGATTTTAGTGTGTTCGGTGTTCAGTCAATCAGTGTAAGTACTGGGCATGGAAGGTATTTCATGGAAGGTATTACCAAGTGATTTTTTCCTTGTTATTGCCGGTCTCTATAGGTGGCGGTGACCCCTTACCACCAGATGGGTCGTCAGCTTGTTTGTCATCTAGTTGTATAAAAAAATACTGTATATATTTGTTACTAGTTAGTTGAAAATATTTGGTGCTCATTATTAAGGAACTACTATAGAAGTGGAATAATCGTCCTTTGAGCAACCGAAAACCTTCAAATTATAATAACGATCGAAATAATAAATGGAATCTGATGTAAATAATTTTATTTTTAGAATAAAATCGAAGGTCTATCAGGTTCATTACTATTTGACGGCTTGGGGCAGCGCTCAGAAGTTATTTTTGAAATAATGGAACTAATGCCATCTGGAAATCAAACAGTAAGTAAAAATAATTATAGTACAAATGATAATTTCAAGTTTTCGATCAGACAAACATACTCATAGTGGTAGTTTATTTTGTTAGATTATTGCGTACTTATAAGGTTGCTATTACATCCATTAAAAATTCAAAACTAACTTTATTGTTCTTCGGATTAAAATACAGAGCCTGCCCATTGGTGATAAAAGTCGGTGAAGTTGTCGACGGCACTCATTTTGTGGACCTACTCAACGAATACCTCTCTCACTTTGTGGATACATTATATTATCCTCCCCTAGCAGATGCATGCGGCCTATCTGCGAGAGTTTGAACAATGAAACATTCATAGATTAACGAATGTTTCATTTATTGCTTGCGCACAATCGTGTCGTCAAATATTAATGTTTGTATTTCTTATTTTCGCAAAAAAAAACTCTGATTCATTGATATGAATAGGATATCCCAAGTCCTGGGTGGCTCAGTGGTCAGAGCAGTCGCCCGGATTGCGAAAGGTCGCGGGTTCGATTCCTGCCTCAGGACGTGAAATTTTTCTAGTTTTATTATATTTAAATTACTAAGTAATTTTTCAAACATTTATAATAATGTTAGAATCAAAAATTAAGAATATATGAATAGGACGCCACAAAACAAAACCAGTCACAGGACTTGCTATTAATACTTACTAACTTCTCTTACTTAACATTTAATCGGCTTTGTCATAATCACAAACCTTTCTTACAAACATGTTACGTGCTTACAATTGACATACATTTTTATCCAAAACGTTTTAGATAGGAAAATGGAAATCGAACGAGCTGTCAATAGAACGACCGTTTGTGACCGACGCTGAAATAGTAGAAGAGTCAGTACTGAGGAACAAGTCCCTTAAGGTGTTGATTGCGACGGTAAGACTTGTATTGTTTGTTTTTCTTTAAAACTTCAAGAGCATTCTGTAATTATGTAAAAAGCTTATCTTATAGTAGTGGCAATGCCAAGCAGTAATTATTGTTTTTATTTGAAAAAGAAATTGTATCTTGCTTTATTTTTCCTTCTGGCCTCCATAAACAATCTTTGCAAAGTTATTTTTAAATTGATTTAAATAAGAAAGCTGTTTGGTTCGGTACACCAGAAATTTTGTTTATTGAACAATCTTTTATAAATAATTGATTTCTAATAATAGAATGAGAATACTTTTTCTTTTTTAGATTTTCTTTTCTTTTATTAATTACCATGTTCTTACACCCACGTTCTTACTGAAACTTCAGGTAGTTTTAAGATCTAATATTGATCTTCTTCTTCCTTAGACGCCTCCCTACGCTTATATAAAGGAGTCTGAAATACAATTAGAAGGAAACGACAGATATGAAGGCTTTACAATAGATCTAATCGAGAAATTATCAGATATTCTAGGATTTAGTTATGAATTTGAAATAGAGATGGATTATGGTAAAATAAACCGTGATACTGGAAAATGGACTGGAATGGTACTGAAACTAATGGAAGAGGTAAATTTAAATTTTATTCTAACATTGATAATTATATCAGTAAAAGTGAAATCTAAGTTAGAATTTTATGCAATTGAAAAAAAAATTGGCGATAAAAGTTACTAAATAGTTTTAGTAACTTTTACAAGAACAACAACTTAACTCAATTTTAAATGTTATTACATTATAATCAAACTATATATATTAATAATCAAACTACTAAAAAAACACAGCTTAAATTAACTCCCCAAATAATAAATATGTTACACTCCATTGATGACTTGACATTAAACAAGTGATTACCGGCAATGAGTTTAACCCAGTGCTGGTGTCCAGATTGGTTTCTAATGGCTGATTAGCAAAGATAAATAATTTTAATGATGATACTCTTTTTTACACATACATGTAATTTATACATACCTACAAAAAATAAATCATAACGTTAATAATAATTTTAATTATTATATCATTATTATGGTAGAATTTTTAAATAAACTTAAATCTTTATTAAAGAGCTATTCTATTTCTGGGCATTTTAACACTTTAAATCTCGGGTCTATATTTATAAGTTTTTTCTTTGTATTGTTCTTGCTTGTTTTTTACGTAATAAACAGATATTTTTTTTAACTAACAGAGAGCGGACCTTGGAATATGCGATTTCACAATAACGGCAGAACGCCAATCCGCCATAGATTTTTCAACACCATTTATGACATTGGGTATAGCTATTTTGTACAAAGAGCCGAGTAAACAACCACCTGAAATGTTCTCTTTCATGGCTGTTTTCTCGAAAGAGGTAAATATTATCACAGTTTCCATTTTTATTTGTAAGCGCGTAGACGTAGACATATTTAATTTCTAAAACTCGTTTGTTATCGCGTTTAAACGCCTACTTTATTATAACAATTGCAAATAAAGAAAGAAAACAATGAAAAAATAAATGCTCCAGGCGGGAGTTTTTCTTTATTTGTTATTGTTATTGTTATTATTTTCCTTTTCATCTAAATGTCTATTGTCCTTATCAAAAACTAAAACATGGCTGGTTTTAATTTCGTGGAAGTAGCTTAAAATTTATTTGTTTAACAAAGACCTGTCAATACATCGGCAGTAAGAGAGGTACGGTAAAGTGGTATCAAAAGATCGCTACTGAATATTTGGTCGCTACTTTGTAATGTAGTGTTCCTGCGGTGAGTAAAATAGTCTGAGCTCATAATTCTGTTGAGCGGCGTTATAACTCTGGAGGGTTATGACAATTGAAAAATATATTGTGTCAAGAATCTGATGCTAACCTTTTAATGACGGGTTGAAAAAGCGATATGTTGCGAGCACATGAGTAGTTCACAAGGTGCTAGGAGTGTCTTTAGGCTGGATACCGCTTACCATCAGGTAAAGAACCCTCCTTTAAAGTAATGTACCTATTCGTTATTAGATATACTAAGGCTTAGGTGTCATGTCTTATCTAGAAGTCTAAAAAACTTCATTTCATGTTGCTGCCCTGCCTCTGATGGGGCTTTGATGAGCAGTATATTTTTTTCAGTCATAATACCTGTCGAATTCTCAAACTATCCTTATAAAGTATGTTATCAAGCAGACTATCAGCAAACTTCCCTCTCCAGGTGTGGTACTACATGGTGCTAATTCAACTGGGCCTGGGTGTTGTCATGATATTCGTAGGACGTATTTCTCACAAGGAATGGCAGAACCCTGTGCCTTGTATCGAAAAGCCTGATGAACTGACCAACCAGTTCAGTTTTGCCAACTCTATATGGCTCATCATTGGTTCTGTGATGCAGCAAGGCTCTGAAATTGCGCCTATGTGAGTATTTAAAATACCGTCATAAAATAAAAAGCTTAATATTTTATTAGTCGGGCACAGTATGTTCAATCCGCTCTAGCTGTCTTCGAATATGGATTCTTATTACCGCTTCACATCAGATGTTGTTGAGTCATTTGCCTTGCTTTGTAAAATCATTGATTCTTAACTGTCTGACAAGACATAATAATAAAATATGCAGAAAGTTTTTAAAAGATCATTTTACGACGAAGGCTATATTATGGACATAACTGGTACACATCTTATTACGTTTTATCGTCGAAAGGAAACGTTTCCGTATGTAAAACTTTGCATTGCTAAGTATACGTCATATTAATGTTACCAATTAGCTTTTACGACTACTGACAGTTTTAAAACAGATGTTCTAAAATCGAAATTTTGTTATAAGTGCTAAATACAAGGGTTATCAATTTGTCAATCTAAAAGCTAATGATTATCTTTTAAGGCGAAGGGTAAGGAGAATATACGGGAAAAAGGTGTTTTTGAGCAGTTTTTCTGGCGAAAATGCTGCATAGAGAATGTTGTAATTGATATATTATGTAACATATATGTTGAATTTTAGCCAGTAGGTTCTAAATACTAGTAATTAGTTCTTATTATCACTCAAAATTATTTCAAAGTGTCGCGATCTCGATCTCGCTTATACGAATTTGTATTTTAAACGAGGTATTTGTTTAGTGTCAAACGCGGTATAGTTATTCATAGCATTCGTGCCTTTAGCAAGTAGGTCCATTTTTTTCAAAAAGCCAACAAATAAAGGATATAAATTGTTTTAAATGGATTTCAACCTTTGCGCCTACGATTACCACGGACGGATATTTTGCTCGCAATAATGGTCAGGCGTTCGTTTCCATAGTTAATATATCCCCGTGTTGTTTATTGATTTACAGTCAGTAAGAGTATTTAAAATAGCTAGTTTAAGTCTCAACTTAATACAAAAAATGTTATCACCAACAATAATATAGTGATTCAGTAATAAAACGCAATGACTATCATAATACTAAAATAAGACAATACTTGCATCTAGTGATATTAGTGGCTGGCAAGAAGAAATCAATAGATCAAAAGTGGCATTTTTTTCAACATTTAGAGGACTGTGTGAAATTTTACTAAATATAGTGCAACAGAAATATATTGAAACCGTGCAGATATTCAACCACCCTCTTTTTAGTAAATTTAAATACCTTATTTGGACAGTGCAAACTTAGCTTCGGTGGTGTATTTATAAAGCACCCAGCGTAACGATCCGTGTATCAAGAATCAAAACCGAATATACATATATTTTTTTCTTTATTCTTTTAGGTTTGCATTTTTTTTTATTCTTGTTGACCTTTTTTTAGGAAATATGAGTTGCTTGCATTCCCTTGTCTGTATATTTTTGATGTTTGTTTATTTATGTACAAACATAGCTATTTGTTTCAAGTAATTAGTCAAAATCTTCGTTTTATTAATCGAAATCTTCGCTTTATGTATAAAAACAAACTATATAAGCCTTCAGCTAAATTGACGCTTGTAACTAAAAACACTTTTATAATGTGTAGGTATATTTTTTTTTAATAAACTAAGTATCAGATGACTTTAAAAGTCCAGCGTTTCCGAAATTTAGAAAAATAGTGAAATATTGGCTAACAAAAAAGTGTTTTTATAGGGTACAAGAATTTTTAGATTATAAATAGGTAAATATTTCGTTGATTAGTTTTGTGTATACATCTGAAAAGGTAGGAAAAAGTAATTCTTGTTTTAAAGTTAAGACCAAAAAATTGAACCTTTTTCCATGCACAATAAAGTTCTATTATATTCTATTCTATTCTGAAACCACGGAAAGGCGACGTTGCATGTCCGCGGAACTGCCGCGCTACGTTGCCGCTCTGCCGCATGCCGTACCATTTCCAAACAAATTGTTCCGTGCGGGGACCGAACTAAACGAGTAGGTACCTACCTATAATATAAAAACTAGTTGAAATAGATTAATAATAATAATATACACTCACACCTATTATCTAGCCTATGGATACTATGGATTACGGAGAAATTATGTTAATAATATGTACCTATATAAATATTAGAAATTTACTAAATAGATATAGGGTACAAACATCCATGACTCTCATCAAAAAAATTGAAGAGCTATTGTTATCTATATGTACTGAATACTGAAACGTGAACTTATTTGAGTTGAGTTGCTGCAAAATATAACTGCAGCAGCCAGCAAGAGGCATTGATGGACGAACGGCTAATAAATTTATACTACCAAACTCTTGTTTATTATAATATCATTGACCAAACGTAAGTCAATGCCTAGCTGTGGCCAAGGCTTGTTTAGTAAGTAGGTACTTTTCTCAAATAATGCGCGGAAATTAAAACTAAGTAGTACCTAGGCAGAACTTTTTATTTGAAAATACAATTACTTTTCAAAGTCAATGATGAGCCGGATATGAAGCTAATTCAATTCACAAGGAAGGTACTTCTAACAGGATTAGTAGGTAATCGTCGGTGAGCGTGCAAGACCGCGTAAAAGCAGTTTGCAATACCGTGTATTTACAAAAGTCGCAAAATTGAAATATCGAGCCAGTAGGCTATTAGCGTTGATTCGCTTATGCTAGATTCTCATTAAACAACACCCAGAAAATCCTAAACAAGTTCAGTCAAAAAACTGTGTATACTTTTTTCTTCAATATTTTGAAATAAACAAAAAGCACATACACGGTATTGCAAACTGCTCTTATACGGTCTTGCACGCTCACCGACGGAATGCCTTCAGACGCGCTTCATTTTCTAATGCACAGAGTAATAACCGACACAGAGATTAAATTGTATTATTACATAATAGTCAGTAATAATTTACCTAAAGTATTGGGTGTATCTACATATCCGATCGACCCCTTTTTTACAACTGTCGTATTACGTATTGGGTAGGTACCACGGCCTTTCTTACTTCAGACGTGAAACACACTGTGATTTGGATTGAAGGGAATGGTAGGCATTAGAGGTGAGGCGTATTTATCGTAACAGAGAAAAAAAACAGGTATTTAAAAATAACAGATAACAACTGTTCCTTGGAACAAGCCATACCTGTTAATGTAAATAACAGGCACCTTTGAGTCACAGTTCCTTGGAACAAGCAATACTACCTGTTATTGTAAATAACAGGAACAACCAGTCTCTCTGTTACTAAAATACCTACCTGTTAAAAAATAACATTTTGTATCTCACTCTTATATATTTGTTCGACCCTTGTTAAAAAGAGAGGCACCTAATTTAAAAGTCGAACAAATAAAATTGTTAATGTTTAACACACATTTAACTATAGAAATTACGATCTTTTTCATTTGGTTAGGTTATCTGTTCCATGAGGCCTGTTATTATTTTTATCTCTTTCTTGCTAAGGTGATTGAATATTGTTAGAAAGAGATGCACCTATTATTTATTATTCTAACAAATTTAATTGACTTCCACAAAAATGAATGACAACTTCATTTGGTCACCTAATTTTGTTGTTGTTGTTTTAGTTCTCTCTATTACAGAGAAGGCAAGGGGAACTAATGCCCCTACAGCCATGTCTTAGTATTTTTTTACTTCTGCAACTAATGGATTGAATTGCCAGTTCAATGTGTCTCTAAGAGAGTTTGGCGCGAAATGTATGATGACAGTCTCTATGATACTAATTTGATCAGGTGGATAAAGTAAGATAAAATTCTCAACGTTTACACATTAAATTGTAAAAATCAACACACGATGTTTGCTCAGGCACAGTTTTACAGTTATTGAAAAAAAATCTTGACCGTAGTCATTAAACGGCGGCAAAAACTTATATTTTTTTGTTGGGGAAAGGCAAAGAAATTTAGGCCATACAGAGCCATCTTATTTTTTTTTATTTTTCTATACCTAGTGAATAATGTTTTCGCCGAGATGTATAAGGATAAAGATAATTATGACTTATTAGCGTGAGAAAAAGGACCATAATAAGCACGTGAACTATTCATGTTCCTTTGCTCGGGATTTCTCTGTAACTGTTAGGTGGTATCTAAAAGTAAAAAAGAAAATAAAAGGAGTGTTTGGCGGGATTTTGTGGTGTCAGTCTAGATTTTTATAACAATAATTAAAAATTGTGTCGGAGCGAACAACTTTTCTGTGGTTATCCACCTCATCAAGTAGCACATAAAGTGACTGTTATCATATATTTCGTGTCAAATACTCCCAAGAAGCATTGAAATGTGTTACGCCAGCATTTTAATGTAATAAAAGAAGAAATAAAGAAATACCTAAGACATGGCTGTATGTGCATTAGTTCCCTTTGCCTTCCCTTTATAGGGAGAATAAACAAAAAAAAATAACAGGCTGTTATTTTTTAACAGTTACTTTGTCCTGTTATTTTTATGTAACAGTAACAGGCATAACAGGTATGGATATTTGCCTGTTATAACCCATCTCTAGTAGGCATTTATCTTTGGCCTCAGAATGACAACGCACCTGAAATTCCAATTTATTTTTTCTTGTTATTACTGGTGTCTGAAAACGACGGTAACCACATACCACCAGGTGGGTCATCAGCTTGTTTGTTATCTATTTGTTTGAAAAAAATGCGGTAAAAAGTGACAGATATAGAGTATCCGATATTCGAATATTTTGTGATAGTTGTGAATAAAAGGGAAGGTGGTTCGTGTGGTGACTATTTGGGTTTGTTCTGTTTCTGATAGTTGATATCAATTCAAATATTTATTTGTAGTCTTGGTTCTGAATCGTATAACAAAAGTGCATATTACTGAGAGTAGTATTCGAATATTCCGAATTTTCCGAATACTGATATTTCATAGTAAAAATTAACACAACTATGAATGAATTTACCAAAACCGTCAGATTATATGCGTAGAAGTAGGCGACAAAGCGTTCCAAATAAAAGATGATTTAGGTTAGTTATGTCAGTTTCAAGAGAAATACATTTATTACACGAAATTTTCAAAAGAAACTTCTAAACTCAAGCAGCAACGTCGTCAATATTCATCTGTTACTTCGTCAGAGCATCGGGAAATATACAAACTGGTTCGACATGACCTTCGAAATGCTAATACTCGCTCCAAAGAAACAATTGAGCAGAACATGAGGTCAAAAGTGTTCGTCCAGTCCTTAGGGAGTAGGGAGACCATCTGAAGAAGTTGAACACTGCTAGTGGGAACGTTGTATTATATCTAGGCCGAAGATTCTTTTAGAAATTCAAAACTTCCAGAGTAAATTATACCCTTCGCATGCATTTTGTCCAGATTCAAAATATACGAATTCTACTAGATCAACACTAACACGCCACTCCACTGAGGGCCTGCCGGAAATCCAGAAGTCAACCTAGACAAAATTGAGATAGGTCTTAGACAGCTAAAAACGGAAAAGCCCCTGGAGAGGATGGAATCACGACGGAACTTCAAAGCTGGTGGGTGAGCACAGCTGAAGAAGCTCCAAAAAATGTGTAATTCTGTTGTCTTTTATAGGAGAACTCTAGAAGCATGGGGAAGGAGTGTGTTTGCTCTCTCCTTTAAATAGGCGACAAGACGCTACTGAATAACTACCATCTAATTTGACTCCTAAGCCACCGCCACAAGCTATTTTCTAGAGTCCTATCGAATAGACTTGCACGAAGACTCGAAGAATTCCAGTCCCTAGAATAATCTGGGTTCCGGAGAGGATATGGCTCTATCATTTTGACTCCATCAAGACTTGGCAGTTCTAGAATCTTTGTTGCGATGCCAAGTTGATATATCTAAGTGATGAAATGCTTTCACGATGCAAAGACTGTGACCATTAAATTACAGAACCAGCAGAGTAACTCATTTGCGGTGTGTAAGACAAATAGACGTCATATCCCCCAATTGTTCACAAATGCATTAGAGGAAATACTGTTCAATGCTGAATTGGAACGGAAGGAGTATCAACATTAATGGCAAGAGAGATTTTCAGATGATATCGTCGTTATAGCCGGAACGCTGCAGGATCTACAACAAATACTGCACGACCTAGCTGACTCATCTCAACGCATCGGTCTCCGGATGAACTTACATAAAATTATGACAAACTGACCATACCTGAGTAAAAAACATTTCGAAGTGGAGACCAATAGAAGGATTCGTCTGGTCTGGGCAGCATTCGGCAAGCTGCGTCGAGTTTTTTTTATCGGGTTTTCCACAAAGCCTAAAGCAAAAGTCAGTGCGTCCTTCCCGTTATGGCATATGGTGCTGTGGCGTGGACACTCACGGTACAGCTGTATCACCAGTTTTAAGTCGCTCCGCGATCTATGGAGAGGGCTATGCATGCAGTTTCACTGAAGTATCGAATAGACCTGTGTCGATCGATCATTTCCCGCGACCCGGGTCGATCACGACCTGTTAGGTTGGTGATCGACTCACAATGATCCGATCAAATGATCGATCGCGAGTCTCAAGTGTTTTCGAGCCGCACAACACATGATTCGGTTCTCTATGCTCACGGGTCGTGGATCACGCACGTCACGGGTCGCAACGTGGGTCTCGGGTCTTTTGGGTACTGTGTACGATTCGTGTCGCGCGCGCGTTGTTATAGCGCTATATAATAAACACGTTATTATGTTTCGAGGTTATAAATAATAGTATATTTAAGTATTTTAAAAATAATATCAATATTTTTTATAAAGTATTTTATAAAAAATAAAAATTGTTCGTTTTGTGTTATTAATTCAAATTTTTAATCACGATGATTAGATTTTATCACTGTGTAAATAGAAAATTTAGTCTTTCGAAACAAAGTGAGTGATCGAGTTAAGCGCGTAAACATCGATCTCAGTGATCGAATCTTTTTGTAGCTCGCGACCAGATCACTCCTGAATGAATAGTGATCCAATCAAAGTGATCCGATCAATCACGATCGACTCAGGTCTAGTATCGAATCCACAATGAAGTGATCCGGCAGAGAATTGACAGCAGAGAATCAACAGCCTACGAATGTATAAGCAGAAGTGGCAGCGGGGCGGCTTTGTTAATGGCCGTCAGTAACTGAATCAGGCTAGCCAAAATCGACCCAAGTGATGTTCATATGGAGTGGCCTATGTCCAGTAGTGGACTGATGATGATGAAAATGGTGAATAAATGTTTAAAAAACGTAGTTTCTCTTTTCAAATTAGTGATATTCTACTTTCATGTCAGTGATCTTTATAAAATGAACGAATTGTGTTATATTAAAGTGATGATGATGTAATTTGCTCCTTGGATAAAAAGTATTCGAAAAATTCGTAATATTCGAATAATTCGAATAATAGTTTTGGGACTATTCGAAATATTCGAATAGTAAAAATGAACGAATATTACAAGCCCTAGTCGGGACGGACACGGCCTGTGTCGCATTTCGCACCATATTATCGTCATCGTCCGTGTAATCGATGCCAACATACCTTCTCATGGCATACACATAGCATTATCTTGTAATATTTAATTAGAATAACGACGATCAGAGATAAAATTATACGCAACTACGCTAGTGGGAGGCCGTCTTTCTTTGCACTTCCTGGTATGTGGTCGCCATTCTAAAACTTGAACGCCCAACCAGCCGTCTGTTCAGCGTGCTATGTGCCCTGCCCATGCCACTTCAACTTGCTAATCCTATGAGCTATGTCAATGACTTACCATACCATACTACTTTTTAATAACGGCAGTCATTTTATACGTAATTTTGAACGCTGTTCTCTATTCAGTAATGTACACGCACGTCTAGACGCCAACTCGTTTGACTCCTATGGACTAACGCAGAGGAAGGCGCGGGCGGAAATTGGTATTGCTATAAAGTGGAAATAAATAACCCGACCCATCGCTTCGACTCTGCAATGTCGCGCTGTGACATAAACAAAACAGCTGAAAATAACATCACACCTTTTCACATCGCGCATTTTGCTTCTTGCTTATAACTTCTGAGTAAAACGCACGAAGACTTCGAAATTTTCTATATTCGATGAACAACACAGGAAATACAGTTGGCGCGGCGGTTGTGGAAAAAGTATGTCAAATCCTATTGCTTGACGTCCCCCCGCGAATCGCATTCCCATCTTGAAATAATGACAAATTGAATGTGCCAGTAGCGAAAGAGTATCAAGTCCGCCACAATACCACCACGGCCTTTCTTATTTCAGACGTGTAGCATACTGTGTTATGGATTGAAGGAATGGTAGTCATTTTATCTTAAGCCTCAGGATGACAACCCACCTGCAATTCCAATTGCTTTTTGTTGTTTTTACTGGTATCTCAAAACCACGGTAATCACTTACCACCAGGTGGGCCATCAGCTTGTTTCTCATCTAGTAGTTTTCAAAAGCAGTAAAAATTAACAGGTATAGAGTTTCCAATATTTGAATATTTTGTAACAGGACAGGGAAGGTGGTTCGTGTGGTGACTATTTGGGTTTATTCTGTTTCTGGTAGTTGATATCCTTAACTTAATAGATACAGATCTATTTATTTAATTTGTCAATATAAAATATCTACTTTTGTTTTTCTTACATTTATATTTCTTATTATTAACCTATCTCTGAACTGTACACTACTCTGTGACAAATACTGAATTGAGATGTTGCCTAAGTTTGGTTATGGCGCTATTTTTCACGAATTCAGAAAATATACGCTACTGTGACCCATAAATACAATTCAAATTTAAAAGATATGGAATATTGTTGAAGTAGTACTGTTTTGAAAATATAAAAAAATGGTTTTTTTTTTTTAATTTAATTAAATATGTTCACGATATTAGATGCTGTCATCAATTAAAACAACTATTATAATCTGCTTAACATTAATTCTACCAAATGAAACGTTGTCATACAAAAATTTGACAATCGTTCATTGTCAAAGTGAAAAATAGGCGAACCGTTGCGTTGGTTGGCAAGTGATAATCGGCCAAACAATTTTCGGCGAAAAGGCAGGATCCCGTGTACGCCATCTATCGGTACAGCAGCATGACTATTCGATATTTAGTCTGCTTGAAGTATATAGTATTATCCTAGGCACTGAATAGATGTCGCTTGGTGTTGTACCTAAATGCTCAAGGTCCCTTCAGTACCCCTACGCCTTAAGATATAAGACTCTCTTTTCTAAATAGAAGAGATTATATTTCCACCAAACAAGGCGGTAGGTGGTAGGCCCGTATGTAGTGTTATCTGGGTAGGTACCACCGCCTTTCTTAATTCAGCCGTGAAACAGTTGACTGTGTTTCGAATTGAAGGGAAAGGTAGCCAGTGTTATTACTGGGCATGGACGGCATTTCATCTTAGGTCTCAGGATGACAACGCACCTGCAATATCAAGCGATTTTTCCTTGTTATTGCAGGTGTCTATAGGCGGCGGTTACCGCTTACCATCAGGTAGGCCGTCAGTTAGTTGTTTAAAAATGCAACCAGAGGATTCACCAAAAAAAGTTTAAAACGTCCGGATTAGTGCCTGCAGCTTTTCAGGAATACATTTTCGACTGAATTCAGCTAATTGAATTGCTGACAACGCTATGCTATCTTCCAATAATTTGATGGTACCTAAGTATGTTTACGAACGTTCACGTAATTGATTGAATTCACTGAGAATAGATGACGAGTGAGTTTTATAGAATTTGCAGCATGAGTTTCAAAATTTATTTGGAAATATTCGTCAGCATTTTCAATGTATTCTGTGGTATTAATATATTTTTATAGCACTAAGCTATGTAAACTAGTTTATTCTCTTTCCCGGTAGAGCGCTTGCTCCGAGAATGATCACCAGTGTTTGGTGGTTTTTCACTATGGTCATGGTAGCATCGTACGTCGGAACTTTGGTCGCGTTTCTAATTGTGGAGAAAAATGTAGTGCCCTTCGAGACCGCCGAAGACTTGTTCAAACATAAGTCCATCTCTTATGGAGCAAAAAGTGGAGGTTCTACGATTGATTTCTTTAAGGTAACTAGTGATAACTGTAATATTATAACGTCGTAACTAAATACACGGTTTGAAATTGAATTTGCGAATTTGCTTGCCAGAACCCTTCCTTTACCTTTCTAACAAGTCTCCCTTCATATAATTTTAGATGAATAAACCGTTTAAGCTACGTTTGGCATTCGGCTTTTAATCATGTGCGTAGGCATAAGAACGGTAGATATAGGTGGAAACTTAGTTATAGGAACTATTGAATTTATGTGTGTGTAATTCACATAGAAATTTTGTGAAAGAAACCGACTTTATTATGTGGCGTTGAATATGTTATTGACCTAGATAACTTCCTACTTTAATTATAACCTATTGACAAGGGCTTTCCTTTTCTTTTGCAGAGCTCTTCAAATGACATATATAAAAAAATGTATCAAAAAATGACATCCAGAGGATGGACAGTCAAGGATAACGATATCGGAGTGGCCATGTTAGTTTCTTTGTTGATATTTCAATAGCAAATTTTTGAATAGTATTTCAACTTGTTATATGGAATTGGTAAAATTTTCCTAAGTGTATTCTACTCTTTTCAGAGCTGAAAATACAACTTATGCATTTTTCATGGAATCCACCTCTATTGAATACTACAGGGAAAGACATTGCGACTTGCTAAAAGTCGGTGGACTGCTTGACCAGAAGAGTTATGGTATCGGCATGAAAAAAGGTACGCTTTTACATATTTACATATAAATGCAATGTAAAGTTATTTAAATTTTATAGCTTTAAGTATATTGTATTTATTTGATGCTAACTTGCTTGGGCACTCATATAGGGTACACTCTACAATATCAAAGGGACTGTTTGAATAGAGTAATACTAGCTTTAGACCGCGGCTCCGTCCTCGTGGACGAGTTCTTAAAATGATTACTGTGTCATTCATCACCATGCCAACCTTAGGAGAAAGGCACATGCTTTTTAAGGCTTGTGCATAAATATTTAAAAGACCTAAAATTTTTTCGAAAGTACATCTAAAAAGCTTTACCGGCAAAAAAAACAACAAAACAAAGCTAAGCCATGCTTCACTAAAACTCCCGATACACTCTCTTTTTCCCGGTTTTCAAGTTAGACAGACAGACGAATTAGCACTGATAGGTTTGACGCGACAGTTAATTACCTTTCTGCTCGAAGTTTCAGCCAGGTTGCACTAAACAACGCAACATGTTAAACCTAACGCGAAAGTTTGAAATCTTATAGATAAACAAACGTTTCATTCAATATTATATGAAGATTTCTTGCCAAGTTAGGTGTTAATAAAATGTTTATATATCAGTACTCACGTTCTTTAGGGTTTTTATTAATTAAATAAGAAATAGTAATTATATCATTTTAAATTATTTTTTCAGGCTCCCCATACAAGGTGCATATAGATGAGGCAGTGCTCAAGCTAAAAGAACGAGGTGAAATACAAAAACTAAAGGATATCTGGTGGAAGGAAAGGAGGGGTGGGGGGAAATGTGGGGTTTGTAATATTTCCTACCTCTTAATAAATTAATTGAATAAGCAGCGAGTCGCTTCTTGTACCTATATCTACCTAAGTGATTACTAAAACGTTTCGGTATCACCATTTGAAGGCGTGCGAATTCGCTACAAAATTGGATTACTTTGCTTCTACCTAAGTAATCTTTTGTGACTGCTTAATTTGATATTTAATTAAATTAAAATTATTTCATCGTTGTGAGGGTAGGCGTTGACTTATAGTGTAAATACAAACAGACTGGAACTGGGCCGGCAGAATTGCTATCATATAAGACAATCACATTTCTTTTAATATACAGTCGACAGCACATCAAGCGTAACAGTTCGACCTTGAGACCGCCCTTATTGAGTTCGAAATAGAGGCGGCTTTCGTAGTGCAACTGTTACACTTGACGTGCTGTCGTATGTACATAGATTTTTTTCAAAAATACAAAGCACGGCAAATGACTCAACACTACCTGATCTGAAGCGGTAAGAAGAGTCCATATGCACATAGCCGTTATTAAAAGAAGAAGAAGAAGTAGACTGGAAGAAATTCATTCGGTTATCCCAAGTCCTTGGTAACTATGGTTAGAGCAGTCATCCGGATTGTAAAAGGTCGCGGGTTCGGTCCTCGCCCCAGGAAATGATGTAACTCTAATTTAGACATTTTTCTATCTTTCAAAAATTTATTACAATGTGTAAAATAAACTTAACAAAACTAAATCTGTTATAATTTATACTGAATCTTTACTCATTTGTGGAGCTCGGTGACGTAGTGGTTTGAGCGCTCTGGTTTCGATTACGAAAACAAAGCAATGTTTTTCTTGGTTGGTCCCGGGGTGGTTCAATTAAAATTGGGATCTCGAGCTCCTCCGTGCTTCAGAAGGCACGTTAAGCCGTTGGTCCCGGTTGTTACTGCAACCGCTTTAACCCACCAACCCGCATTGGGCCAGTGTGGTGCTGCTATGGCCAAATCTCCTCATGTGTTTCTCCCATGTAGGAAGGCCTGTGCCCAGCAGTGAGACGTATAAAGGCTGATAATGTGTGATGTGAATCTTTACTACTAGATTAAAAACACTGTGGTGATAGGTGTTTGTAAGTGTGTCATGGTTAATGGAGTTTGAAATCGAAGTGAATATTCAGTGTCTATTTTTAATGCTTATTTTTTAGCTACGCAGTCTTACCGTGCTTAGACTAGCCTTATTATTTAAGGCGGGTCATAAAGATTTACATAAATTTAAAATAATATCAAACATTATAGGAGAAACGCGAAGTGGAGCAGAAACAGTTAGGTATGAAAAACATGTTGGGAGCATTTGTCGTGCTGGCTGCGGGATGTCTGTTCGGTCTGGTCATATCTACTCTGGATATGCTCTGGGGAGTGTTCAAGCGATCCATGAAGTATAGCGTAAGTACCGAATAAGTAACTTAACAAGTTTCACTTCACTTAGACTGAACTGACCTTTAACTTTCAATTATAGTTTGGCTTTGCACCGTGTCTTCAACTAACTTATTTTGACAGCTAAAGTGATGAGTACCGAGCTATTTGAAGATCTTCTGATGCTAACTTAAACGTCATTGTATTTTCTTGCCTCGCAACGAAGCAATGGATAGGCTAAACAGTTATCACTTAAACTGTAAAATTGAGTCAGCGAATAAGCCCGCAGGATATTGTTTTTACCGTCTGGTAGAACACATTTTTTTACCGTCTGGTATTTAACTATCATCGATGTTATTTGAGAAGTTTGCAGCTGCGTGGTTTATTTGAAATAAGTAAACAAATATCTAGTCATTTAAAATGCCTAACTACGTGCCTAAAGCAACAGTTATAATTCAATCATCAAATAAGAAAAGCTCGTTTCAAACATCGATTTCTGGATAATGTTTCACAAATACGAAACTTGAACATGCAACTCCAATTCGATTCGTTGTTGCATCCAACATCCCGAAAGTTGGGACTGTGATAATGAATGGAACGAAAATTTATAGCTAATAAGCAAAACTAGGTAACAAATGACTCGTGGGAGAGAAAGGAGAATAGGCAATGAACGTGCTTTTATCCGCTGAAATCTCTAAGATGGTTAAGAGTAGGTACCTACCTACTTTTGTGAAAAGATTTTTAAAACTTTCATAAAATTATTAATTTTTACAAAATAAACTAAGGAATATTACACTAAAGAAAAATACAAATTTAATAAAGTTTAAATTAAGTTGTATATTGCTTAGATGGCCATAATTTGCATAAGTAAGCTCATTACGTCTGACTATTAGAGGTCTTGGAGTTGCCAGGTGCTGTGGTTTCCTCGGCTTTAATAAGGACCCGCTTTCGCGCATATAACTTTTGTAGTTTGCCTTAAGCTCTCTCAAATCCTAGAGAATGCAACCACGAAAGGAAAGTTCTGACTATTACTTGCAAAAGTGAAACAATGTTATGTGCTTTCAAATGATTCATGAAGTGAGTTGACATCTGACTATTAAAGAGTATTTTAGCTGATAAACTATTTCCATAATTACAATTTGTTTAGTCTTCAATAAAATTATATAATTGTGAATAGTACTATAAAATACTCTTTCTGAAAAGTGGTATGTTGATAAAAACTTTATGAAAAATAAAGAATCGTATTTTAAGCTCGAATTTAAAGCAACGTATGGGGAAGCATATCCACCGTTTAGAAGTTAGCATTCTAATGACACACATGTACTTTGCAGTGTTGTGTACATAGGATGAGTAAGGATGATTTAGCTCATTGATTGAACAAGATTGATTGAACTCCTTGTCTCCCATGCTGTCAAAGAAGACCAGCCTCTCCTAGATTTTAACATGTGAATTAGAAACATCTACAGACTACATTGTTCTGTTTCCTTATCATCAGGCCAACCTTAAGCTAAGTGACCATGCACCCTGATCTTTAAAAAACCATGAACTAGCCCCATTATTTTTCCCAACATCGTAAACGACGACCGCCAAAATATTGGTAAACTTTAAGTCACGAACAAAACTTGTAAGCTGACTCGACGATAAACGATTTACATGTTTTCCTACCTTTCCAGACGAGTTTCAAATACGAGTTGATAGAAGAATTAAAGTTTGCAATCAAGTTCAGTGGTGACGTCAAACCTGTAAAGAGGCCTCCAAAGACAGCAGAAGGCAGCGCTGAACCTTTAGCCGAAGCTGAAGGCAAGGACGATGTGAAGTCGTTGCGGTCTCATTTCTCCGGGAAATCGACATCAACACACAAAACACATCACTCCCACAGTTCTAGACATTCTCCTAGTGGGATAAATCCTCTCAGCGTTGCATTTGCTAGAAGACGAGAGTATTCGTAGAGAACTACAGCCGATTGTTATCAATATTATTTTAATACAGGCATATAAAAATTCTAGGGATATTTTATTTAAGAGTATTTTATGAAAGATAGATCATTTAAAAACTTTTGGAAACCGTACGGAATTTATATGAGGTACTGATGGAGACCTATATTTTAGCCATTATCTACGAGTAAGTATATTTTCCTACTTTATTCTAGTGTCAAAAATTGATAATTATCAAGTTTACAGATAATATTATTTAAAAACAATGGTAACAGTTATTCAATATCCTTCGATGCATATTATGAGTGTGCTATTGGTGGTGGTTTCCGAGATAACCGATAACCACGCGGGAGGATCCCCTAGACACTAGTAACAATACTTAAAAAATACAAAACTACCCGTAGGTACTGCGCCTTTGTTCCCGTTGAGTTACACCATTTTGTGGGACACTGTTACACATTGGGAAAAATATTACCGATGAGTAACACTGTAACTCAATGCCACATTGCGTGATGGCTTATTGCATAGCGGAATAATATATTATGTTATCCTGCCGATTGAAAAAGTAGAATAAAATGCAACTCCACCAGGAGTGATGACTTGTTTTTCATCACCATCAGTGTGGCGGCGATATTTACGAATATTTATACCGTCTAGAGTCTAGGGGATGGGAAAAATGGATTCCGCTCGTCCATTATCTTTGACGACGTTTGGTGACCTCTGTCTTAATAATGGTAAGTAATTAAGTGAATATGTGATCATCTGTCCACTTGATATCATATTTCTTATGTGAACAATATTCTCCTTGACATGAATACCGGTTAGGCACATTTTTTGAAGAAGCTATAGACAGAGAATCTTTAGAATTTTTTTATTGACTTTATGGTAATAGCTCCCATTACGGCGATATTTTTATTTTGGGTAAGCTTAAGTAGGTACTTTCATCAAAATGGAATTTACTCATCCAAAATCTCTCATGGTCTATTTCACTACTACTACGACTATTCACTTAACGTGCTTGCGAATATTATGAGAAAAAACACGAAAATTAAAATACTCTTACTTAGTTCGCATACGTACATTTACTTAAATGCGGAGACGTGCCAGCAATAAGTGTGTAATTTGTAAAGCTTAAGGACTTTTTAACGCTTCACAACAGGTGGTGTTAGTCATTTGCCGTGCTTAGCTGCTTAGTATAGAAAAAAAGTTCCCACAAAAAACTATAGATATTCTATAGTATAGGAGGCACTGGCGGGCTGATAAGGGACACAAAGGATAAGTGTTCAATCTGAAAGCAGTATGTGTAACACTATTGGATATTTATTATAGACACAACCGTTAGCTAAAAAAACGTCTAGAAAACCGAAAACATCGTAATATTTCCCCTAAAGTAAAAGAAAATAAATTCCGATTTGAAATGACATGACTTAACAGTACCGTTAACTTCAACATTTGAAACAAAGAGTAATGTAAGTATAAATTTGTTTGACAGATACAAAAATCATAATAAACATCTTTATTAAACATAGTTTATTCGTCGTTGTGAAACTTAATTAATTACCAATATTATTTTTGAAGTATAAAAGTTATGTAAGCCTAACTTTTTTTCATTATAAAATAAATTGTTTTTTATTTATTAGCCATTACCATCATTTATTATAGCCGGTGATATTGATTACTTTCTATGTAGGTTCATCTATGTATAGGATATCAAATTAGACATATCCATCACATACGACCCTGGAACTGGCCTCGAAAAGCCACTAGGTCTCCTCAATCAACGGCTCTCATTAAGGCACCCTCTTCAAAGAAGACGCATGGGATCATTGACAAGTGCCATTTTTCAAACTGCTACTAATTAGCTACACGACCAAGGATATGAACATTTTAGTCACAGAATTTCTTGGTGCCCCATTTGAATCAATAGCAAGTTAAAAGGAGTGAGATCATAGAGGTAGAATTACCGTTTTTAATATATTTCGTTTCTGATTTCTGAACGAATAATTATTAGTCTGTTATTGGAAGATAATGATAAATTGTTCAGTATAAAACCTACAATAATAAGAAGAGAAAAGTCAATTAATAAGATTGTTTTGTTGAAGGCTGCATCACTTGTCCAAGAAAAATTTAGATAAAAAATGACAGCAAATAAAATCTGTTTATTTTCTACGTCATCAAAATATAACATAAGAAGTATAAAGGCCGTATAAACACCAATGTCTCTTATGCCAAAATTTCAATCTGAGTCTAATAATTGTAGCAAAATCATTACAGGCCGTGATATTATGTGATTTGTAAATTCTACAGTACCTAACTATTTATATTAACTCGAAAACTTGCACTTGGAATATCTTGCTACAATACTATTTGATACAATACTATTCAAAGTTATGTTCACGTTAGCTAGGGGGTACAGATTTGAAAAGTCAGTTACTATTGGTACACATTTAGAGTTTTTTTAATAAGGGAGGTTCTTCTTCTAATGTTCTGCTTTTAAATAAGCCTAAATCACATATTTCTGCTATATTTCCGCATCCTGGCCATTTGCACAGCATTACTCTGCCTTCTGCTATGCAGCGTATGGTGTGAATGCGTGGATCGTTCCGACCTTGGCGTAGGAGCTCTTTCAGTTTTATCTTCATCTTCGTTTAATGATTCCACATCATCAGCGTTTTCATCCTCTTTCTTGGAACCTTTGGATCCCCCGGAGCCGCTATCAGAGGACTCGCGATGACGAACTGGCTTCACATCACCTCCAGAAGTGAACACGAACTTCAATTCCGCGACTAGTTCATCTCTGAATGATACCTGTTACAAATTTTAGTGATGTAAATGCATAATCTTTTTTATTGTAAACATTAAGTCTATACCACATAGATGTAGAATCTCTAAATATGTGCAAACGAGAAAAATAATTAATTCCTGGGATGCTGGTGGGTGATGGTTGATGGGGTCTGTTGTAGTAACTGTTCTAACTACTGATCAAGTGAGGAGGGTCCTTCCAAGGACCCAATGAATCAGTTCATATCATAAATAAAGACTAGAAGTAAATCAAAGGGCTCTCACGAGTCCTCGACATCTCAATGTCACAGCATTACAGCAGTCGAAAGGAATTGTGAGAGGTCGAAAGTTCGTGTCACCCCAGAATACATTCCGGTAGGTGCTTATCATGATTATGTTGGTATAAAACTTTTAATTTTATAGAAACATCTGTTATAATAACTTTCAAGGTATGAACAATATTTACCACAATTATTATTATGCAATAGTAAACGAGATACAAAAAGAATCAGTTAAATAGCATGAATCAAAGTATTTAAGAATAAATTCGTTATTAATCATTTTGACGTATGAGCTTATTATAATAATACATATTATTCGCAGACATTATTTTTAAAAATGTATACCCCATAAGTTAAATTCAAGCTAAGTTGAAAACCTTATCCGTAAACAATAATCAATAACAACAAGGTGTATTAATAGCAATAATATGTGTATTAAAATATATACAAAAATAAAACGATTGACAAGTATCAGCAACAGTATAATTTTAATTATTTACAAACTTACTTTTAGATAAATTAATATTCCAAATTTCAATACTTTAAAATAAATAAATAAATAAAATAATAATAATTTATTGACTTACCATAGTGTCAGAGGTTTCTGAAGGGTTTGGTAAGGGTAGGATTCAAACCGGGTCATGCACGGCTGGCAAAGGGAACACACATCCTAAGAGGTAGCAGGAAGTCTATAAGCAAACATTCATTACAAAATATTTTCACATATGAGAAAACTGTCTGATATCTTATTTTAAATTATTAAAAACCCACTTTGAATTGCGCATAAACACAACAGTGTATTTTATTTTGAAAAATCTCAATCTATAACAAAAAATATAAACAAGTGGTGGCAAAAATATCATATTTTAATCTAACTCAAAAGTAAGAGTTCAAACTTAAAAGTAAAGTGAAAAGTACCTTTTGCTTATGTGAGATAGTCCAAACATCGATAATCATCTCGACGAAGGCGCATACAACTGCCATGGCAGACCCAGCGAATAATACAATGAACACACCGCCTACATTTGCCAAAACAAGGGGCTGAGCATCACCACTGCCTGCATCATCATCCTGTAAGCAAACAAATTCTTAAATAAAACCTTAAATGATCCCAAAATATGATAATAACGGAATACAAAAAGCGGAGTGTAGAGCAATATTTGTCAGAAGAACTAATCACTATCCACATTAAGTCATTATGTTGTAATCATATTTTACATCAAAAAGCAGGTATTAAAGTATCAGACCGTATGTTTTGCTTCTGACAATCTCAAGTTGTACGTAGTGATTTCAAAAGTTACGTGTTTTGAAGAGCTGTTTCAGAAATTTACTTAAATAATAAGGTACAGTGGCTTATATCATGAAAATGCCTTAGTCATAATTATGCAGTAAAACTATTGCTTTACTGCGACTAACTAAATGTAAATTTAACTAAAAGTTGAAATTATGGTTTTATAAACATACAGCACATGCGCCACCGCCTCTTTTTTCTTTCCACCATTTGTCTTTCATTCTTGTCAATTTACCCTGTTCTTGAAGTTGTAATATCGACTCACTCATTGGTTGACGATAGGGAGAATCTGAAATGTAGAAACAATTATATTTTAAATTTTCAGACTCAGAATAACGTCTATAATAATTTTTAAGATTAGTAATACTTTTTTTCATGGCAATCCCATATCCTTTGCTGTCCAAAAGTCCACCAACTTGAGCAATATCACAGTTTCTCTCCGCCATATATTCTATTGATGTGGACTCCATCAGGAAGGCGTAATTTTCGTTGTCAGATTTTACCCTGTAATAAGGATGTGTTCTTACATAATATATATTTTTTTCAGATTACTTAACTAACGTTTCTCAAAACAAAAACTTTTCTATCATGTATGAAACTTGATTGAACCAATTCTTCTTCTCTAAGACTTACCCATCATAATGTTTATGCTGTAATTACCTTTCAAGCCCTTCATCGTTTGTTGCTGTTTGGTATTCAGGGTGGCTATCCATATATTCATACATTTTTTGGTAAAGTAGATTATCCGATTCCTGAAAAACAATTGCCAAGGTCGAATTTAAAGTGCCATCAAAATGTGTAAACCTGATTATTTAAATAAATAGTAGGTACCTTGAAGAAGCTAAACGTAGCTCCTCCTTTTTTGGCGCCATAATTCACGCCGTATGGATTATTTGCAAGGTCAGCTACGCTTTTGATCGCATAAAACTTTGATTCTACTGTTAAAAAAGCCGCAAGGTTAGCCGTGTAAGAAGACACCATGATCAATGTGAAAAACCACCACATACTCCCAGCCATTCTAGTAGACACTGCTCTAAAAACAAACGAAAATGTGAGTTAGCGTACTGCTACCAGTCACCGCACAGTTTAAGTATATACGAACTTAAACTATTACGCCAAACTATCGTTTTTTTTTTTAATACAACTGGATGACAAACAAGCTGACGGCCCACTTAAACATGGGCTATATTAGTCCATAGAAATGGTTTGCCACTTTCAATAATATCGTATTCATTTGATAATTTCATGACATTTGTATGGAATAGTGTAACGTTGCTTGGCAGCATTATTTCATTCAAATGTCATGAAATTATCAAATGAATACGATATTTTTTAAAGTGGCAAACCATTTCTATGGACTAATATAGCCCATGTTTAAATTTATTGTCGCATTGACGGCACCACCCTGTATATGTACAATTTGTTTAGAATTAATACTCACATGGGTGCTATTTCAGAGCCTTGGGTTAATACACTTCCTAAAGTAAACCAAAACGAATTAGCTAAAGTGAATTGGTTATCCAAAGTCTCCGGTTCTTCGATGCAAGGATAAGGATTCTGCCATTCTTCTGGAGCAATCCTTCCAAGAATGAATAAGAGGACTGAAACACCGACAAAAGCCCCAGCCAGCCAACCCCATACCTAGAGATATGTCACAATAGTAATATATATTGTTCGAATCATATCATAAATACTTCAATCAAAAATGACTCAGACCTCGAGGGAGAAAGGTGATATAAACGAAAACAAATCTGGTGGTTGTTTTGTAGGTTTCTTGTACAATATTGTAATGCCTAAATTCATAAAAGGACTCGTAAAATCTACGGCTTTCTGTCGAGCCGCCGTAATTGTCAAATCTGTTATAGCAAAATCAGCTCTCTGAAATATAAAAAATGTATATATTTTTAATAAACTAAAACGTCGATTTAATTTCACAAAACCAATTTTAGTGTATATCGCTCAATTTTGATAAAAAAATAAACAGTTATGTGCAACAATTTATTTTTACATAATTACTTCGTCCATAATCTTCTCCATCATGCCAGTCCATTTTCCAGTTTTGGCATCATATGATCCGTAAACGCCATCTGCTTGTATTTCAAATGTATAATTGAAACCGTTCATTTTTGATAGTTCTTCGAATAGCTCGATACCAAACCCTTCATAGCGGTCGTTACCTTCCAACTCAGCTGGTGATTCTTTGAGCATGCCGTATGGGGCACTCTATGATGAAAAATGCATGTGTTTTATCTATCAAAAATTAATAGAAACCAAAATAATAAGTAAATATCACTACTTTATTAATACATCACTGAACGTTGCATTGTTTTTCCAATTGAAAGTATTATTACTCACTAAAGCTGTAAGAACTATAAAATGTTTTCCTTTCATTGTTTCTGTACCATCTTGTTCTGCAGGCGGGATAGTAATTCTTGTTTCTGTGTAACCATCCTCAGCTGTCCAGGTACCGACCTACTTTAAAATATCATAGTTATTTAATTTTGGTAAACAATTAATTTTGGCATCGGTCTAAACCTGATAAGCTTAGCAAAATCTGACAGATAAAGATTTTAATATGTTGGATATGCGGATACAATACAAAACAAGCATTGAAGTACATACCTTTTCAAAACCGTGACCCATTACTTCCAGTATGTCAATTTCAAAATCAGAGCGAAAACCCTCTTCATCGAATTTCACTATTCCAGTTAATCCATCTATTTCAACCTAAAATTGATAACGGGAATGATTAAGAGGATTTGATTTGAAGTCTAGTCGATTAATAAGTTAGATAACTCACTGTCCGGGCATAATTTATTATGCTCGACCCTAAATTCCAGCTTTCGTCTTGTTCACACGTTACATTCGACCCTTCTTCTATTCCTATTAAATTGAGCGCAGTAGTGTACAAAGTTACCGAATCATACATTAAAGCGAGATCGAGAGTCAAAGCATTTTCAGCAACTGCATTTTCTATTTGGCCTTCGGAAAGTTCCTTTACTTTGTCGTTCAAAGCTGCAATAAAAGTCTGAATTGCTTCTAGACTAGGATCGAAAAATCTTACACCTAAAAATAGAAACAGGTGTTAAAATCAAGCCGTCAATGGTTTGCTCATCAAATATTGACAAATTCAATTATAATCAGTACCAGTAATATTAGATCCCCCATGCTTAAAAGGATCTATATCAATAGTGTGGAAGTCTGGATTCATAACAATATAACTGTGATCATCAGACATTATTCCCACTTGTTGTGCTTGCTCCAAAAACTGCGGTAGCTTTTCTAAGCTACAATCCACAAGGTAATTCAATGAACCTGAACTTTTTACCATCTTCAATTGCGTCCTAAAATAAAATAAAACTTTGCATCCATTAAAACGTACTTAAGTATTAAAAGTGACAAGGGCTTAAAAGCACAACTAATACGTGTTTTGACGTACAAATAGAATTATTTTGTTCGGCAATTGTTTTATTTTTGTCGGTTAGGTTAGTGCTGATTAAGCTTTTATTTTCCAAGGTACTTTAAAAATTGTCGTTTTAATAATATTATTATTTTAATAAATGTTTTCGTTGCTACTAAAATATAAATTAGTATTTCTAAGATAGTTAATTATATCTTCTGTGAAATAACTTGCGTAGGAAAATGCTTAGACTACAAAATGGCAGGTCTAAGGGTGCAATGCTACGTAGGAGTCAAACCGTGTGGGTGTTATTCGAAAAACTCATTAACGGTAAATGCAAAAGAAATAATGAAGTTATTTTAGTGACGCTTCTGTGGGAATAATTTTTTACCTAAAGTCATCTCCATCTGGCAACTGAACAAAGTTCATAACAATATGTTCACCCAGATCCAAATCTTCTAAGCTTAGTACATTATCTAAGTATGGCAAAAGTTCAGCGCCTTCATAAATTACTGTGAATTCCGACCAATCTTTTATTTCTATGATATCAGCGAAAACCTAGCAAGAACAGATTCGGTTAGATAAAATATAAATTATCAATATATACACGCCATAATTTGAAACATCAACATTACCTGAGAGTAGGCTATATGATAAGGATAAAGATTCAAAGCTGACCAATTACGATTCTGTGTTTCAACAGGATCTACTAATATTTGTGGTATTTCAAATGTATCAGCGATTGCTTGTACATGTTCAATTGTGGTTTTAGTTTTGGGACCAAATACAGCAAAAATGTTTGCCTAAAATATAAATTTCATCATCAGATACAGGTATATTGGAAATCAAAAAAACGGTTTTATTACCAAACATGTAAAAATGTCTTATAAATCATAATCTTACTTCCAAAAGTGAGCACATAGCTTTTTCAGTTTCCAGTAGATCGCCTGGAGGCGTCCGAACTACATTTACCCCAAACGGATTTTCTTGACCCACGGATGCTGCAGCGACAGCTACAGTAAACGCAGCTTCCATCAAAAAAGTTCCATCATCAAATACTGCACCTGACCATGACCAAAACAAGATAGAATCTGATGATTTTTTTCAATTCAATTCAATTTAAAAACATTTGTTTCTCTCACAACAGATCAGTTATTCATAAGGATTAAGTATAAAATTATGACCTAGCGCAGTATTACCAATCAGCATTGTGAGAGCTGGTGCCTATTGTAGATTTTTGTATTACAGGTCACCAGGCCCACTCTGCGAATCAACAAATACAGTACAGTTCATGATTGACTGACTTAACCTACAGATTTTACACACAGTGAGATTGTGAACTTAATATAACAACTATTAGACAGTATCTAAAATTAACCTAATTCCAGTTTAATCTTTACATTTTTTATTGTTTTCTTTATTTATTTGTAATTTTTCTAGTATAAAACTAGAAAAATTTTAATTAGTGATTGAGGGGATAAAGGCCAAGTAAAACTTAGATATTTAAAGAATTCTAATTGATGTTTTAATAAATGAATAATAATACTTGGTACTTAATAAACTATACAGCTTTTTTAGACAAGGGTGGCAAACAAGCGTATCTACAGCCCGCCTGATGGTAAGCGGTTACCGTAGCCTATAGATGCTCGTAGCATCTTTGGCACTACCTCTCGCGTTGTTCGCCCTGTATATAATCGTTATATTGAAAGCATAACGCTTTCTCTATAATCTGGCGACTTTACTGGAACACAAGACTAGAAAGTCACCAATGTTATTTGGCAGCGATCTTCTGCAAGTTAGAGGTTAGAGGTGCTAATTTGCGAGATATTAATACCATTTAAGACACGTCACAATTCCGAAAATGTTTAATTTGTAGGACAACAGTTTTATAATTGAGCAGGTATGTGTAAACTTGAGAATTAAAAAAAAAGATACCATACCTACATAAGAGAAAATAATTAACAATAGATCTGTTTGTTATCCGTTTTACGTTTGGTTTTACGTCATATTTTTGTATTATTCAGATTGTTTCTATTAATATTAGTAAGGGTACCAATATAAAAATGGTTTTTTTTGTAAATATTTTGTCAATATGTAAATTAGGCTTACCTAATGTTTTCTCACAACTTATAAACTGTTTACAACATAGAACTAGAACTACCACAAACAATTGGATTAATAATCTTCGTTTCATTTTCGTAATTTCTCAGTAAAGACTAAATCTGATTTCACTGCTCAACTTCATTAGGTTAATACGAATGCGCACACTGCTCAGAGTCATAATCCCCTTAGACTAACTGTTATCTTGGAGCCATTCTGATAGACCTAATACAATTATGTCACGAATATAGCTGACGACGCTCAAAATAGTCTAGACTGTTCTCAATTTCATTTTGCTGCATGCATTATTCTTGTATCATTTACTGTATAATGTATACCCCGTTCATAAGATGCTTCCATATTGTTAATAAGAACAGGTTGATAAAAGTTATTTTTTATTTATTGTCTTGTAATAATCATTGTAGTGGTTAGTTCTCAAAGCAAATTGTCATCATTAAAAAAAACCCATAGCGTAAAACAGCATTGGAGCAAAACGTCCTCAATTTGAAAGGTACCTACGACATTAGAAAAGCAAAATGTATTTTGTGTAAAACCACGACAAGTGTTACTAGCCATGAGAGCTCTACAATTTACAAAGTACTCTTCAAATAATTTTAACGTACCTAAATGGGCAGGTGAAAAACATTTTTGCAATGCTGCATTTAATAAATATTAAATTATTTATTTATTTCATACTCTAGTATGACTTCCAAAAAGGTTTTAAGTACTGTACGTTATTTACTAAAGTAAACGACATATAGAATTACCATAGAGATCTTGAAAATTCTATTTAAATCCAGACTGTTACGTTTCTATTAAAATAGGTACCTGTAATGCGGACATTTTGTTGAGAAAACCACCTGCTCCGAATTGTGTCCGTGCTAAGGGTAGTAATAAAATTACTAGACGCTTTCTGATAACCCCGTTAAGTTTACTAAATCAATTGATATTATTATGAATGATCAGTTGGGAATATGCATGAAAAAAATACTTAAAATTTAGCTAATAAAATTGATATTTAGCTATCTTTTAGTGGAACTCCTGTAAGTTTATTTTGAAAAATTCAAAGAAACAATTATTCTTCGATTTGCAGCTTATAAATAATAATAATAATAATAATATTTATACACTCACACCTATTACCTAGCCCAAAGAAAGCATCATTAAGAGCTTGTGTTAAGGATACTAGATAACGGAGAAATAATGATAATAATATGTATATAAATATTAGAAATATACTAAATAAACATATAAACATCCATGACTCGTAAACAAATGCTCGTACTCATCATACAAACATTTGTTCCTACCGGGATTCGAACCCGGGACCTCTTGACCGAGTAGCCTGGGGTACAGACCACTCGGCCAGGCGGTCGTCATGAAAAATAATCTGACAATAAGCAGCACAAAGGAAGATGCCAATCTTACTATGAAGCTTTGCCCCACCTAAAAACTGACACGTCCTAAAGTGACTCAGGGCGCAATTAGATATTATAACTCATTATAATTGTAATGAAATTATAATAATATAAAAAAGATCCATAAAAAAATCATTAAAATACCTTTTTTGCTTGTCAAAACATAAAAAAAGTATTTGTTTCCTATGAAACCAAACGCACTGGTCAATGGTCTCCATTGACAAAATATTTCAATTTCCGGAATGTAAGATTTTTGAAGATTTTATTTAAGTTGTCGACAAAACCTTAGCTTTATATTAACTCAAACAAATTCCAAAAATAATATTTATATTTATGAGGTATTATCGGAAATATTATTTTGTTGAACATTAAACTTGGGGTGGGGCAAGAATTGTCATGTTCCTTTAATAAATAATAATTTTTATCCTGTTTAAGTTTTTTACCTTAGTAGATTGTATGCAATAAACTGCACGATGAACGAATAAAGTAGATATTAGTAATGGATATAAATAATTAAGTATCAACCAAGTGCTAGTTTTATAAATACTTATCCGTTAACGCTAAGCTGCTGCCTTTGGACTGTATATTATTTAAGTATAAAGAAGGGAGCCTTCCATTTATTCCTTCCCATCTATATACTGTCTAAAGGTTCGTTAACACTACCCATAAGATCCATCTTATGCTGTAAGTACCTACACTTATTTCTCTACGAATACCACTAGCGACATCTTCAGGAACATACCCAAAGAAAATGCAAACTGAAGGGTTTCTTACGAACCAGTTTCAGTCCAATGAATGTTTTCTCTGAATACTTTCGTTACGTGGGCTAAATAAGCATCTGAAACTTGGAACTAACAAAGTTGGTTAGGCGATTTCACGCTTCTCCGGTAGATGGCGGAGTTTTCAGAACAAAATTATATTTGGTCTATGTTACATAAAATTCAATAATTATAAATGCGTAACATAAACAGCCCTATTACGGCGGTAGGGCGATAACATACAACCTGCTTCTTTAAGTATATGTCCTAATTGTTATCACCATGGGAGTGATAAATTATTCAGTGATCGGAATTGGGTGCGTATATTTACCTACAGTATGTAGAACAGAGATAAAAATCGGAGACTTCGTTCAAATATTTTTTTTACCTCACCGATAATTTACCGGAATTTTTAACCGACTTCAAAAACGAGGAGGTTCTCAATTCGGCCGGTATGTTTTTTTTTTTTTTTTTTCTATGTATGTACACCGATTACGCCGAGATTACTGATCCGATTTACGTGATTTTTTTTTTGTTCGATGCGGAATAGCTGCCATTTGGTCCCATAAAAATTTTTTCAAAAACAGTTGGGTACTTTGGTTTTAAATTAAAAAAAACTGAAATTATGAAATCGTCTACATAAGCAAAATTGCGAATTTTTGCTTTTCCAATGACTTTTTAGTGAAACGATACGATAGTAGGAAACAATATAAGTTGACGGTCACCCATCTAGCTTCGACCGTAGAAAGTTATCACTAAAAATTGTGAAAAAAAAATTTTAAACAAAAATTAAAACCGACTTCAAAAAACTGAAAAGGATGAAATAATTAAATTTAAGTAGGTATTCATCCCCTAAAAACATATTTTTGGAGTTGGTGCTAAGTGGTTTCCAAAAACAATAGAAAGTAAAGCACCGACTCCAAAAATATGTTTCTAGGGGATGAATACCTACTTAAATTTAATTATTTCATCCTTTTCAGTTTTTTGAAGTCGGTTTTAATTTTTGTTTAAAATTTTTTAACTACGTAAATTCAAACATCAAATTAATTAAATAGAAAGCTCTCCTGCGTAAATATTCTTCCTTATAAAATTTTTCACATGGCTCTTCGTTTTTATTAACTTCAAAAGAAAAAGGTTTTCATTCGACTATTTTTGATCGTTTTTTGTATGTTTGTTACGCGGTAAATATTAATAATAAAATGTTTAAATTCACGTAATTAAAGATCCGGCAAATTTACCGGTAAAAAAAAGGCTCCAACTCTTATCTCTGTTCTACAAACTGTAGGTAAATATACTCAGCCTATTCCGATCACTGAGTGATAATAAAAGAAGCAGGTTGACCCGTAATCAGTATCTGCGCTTATTATGGAGGTAATTTTTATTTCCTCGTTTTAATCTTGTTTTGTTATTTGAACAAGAATAAAATACGTATAATTTTGATTTTGATACAAAAGATAGAAAATAAAACACGAAATTAAGTATACCTCCGTAATAGGCGATGTTTTATTCCACCGCACTAATAGGACTATTTTGTCCTATTACGGTTCTTGTTCATGCAACTAGTTATGAAGTACCTACTTAATTTTAGTTATGTTTCAACGGCTTATTAATTTACTTTTTAATTAACACCACCAACTTCCATAAATATTTGTCTTGTAGTTAATGCACATTTTCAGTAATATACAGACAAACAAATATGTTTAAATTAAATAATCAAACATCTCCATGTACCTACTCAGAAAACTTCAACAGTACTTATGCCGTACGTATTATTGTTTTAGATGGCTGTATGCGGCTCGGCTGTATGGAGTTTTTACTCTTTTGCTTTTTTCTGTAAAGTGCGTAATTATGGAGTTCAGTTGGTTTTTGAGTCGCAGTAAGGTTCGGACTGCAAATGGTGTAGCAATCCATGATCATCTAGCTGGTGGTGTAATGTAATAGTTTAAAGTGGTAGCTTTCTACAATGGTTGTGTCGAGTGTGAATTATAAAACTGCTTAATTATTCCTTTTGATTGATAGTGCGCAGGGGCGCGGATAGAATAGTAGGTACCTATAGTAGAGGAGAGTAACCAAATATGGGCTACAATTTTGTTTTTGCCTCAAAAATAAAAAACTATTAAAAAATTAACCATTTATTGACGTCAGAATAATTACACATACATTTTTAAAGATCTAAGTAACAATTTATGTTCTCAATATTACAATATATTATTATATTGAGCATTAAACAAAATATCAAAATAGACGTTAAATATGGAACAGGTACTCAAATATGGGCTACAAATAGAAACTTATAATATCTTGTACGAAAATAACAATTATACTCAAACTCAAGTATTTATTGCAAATTAAGTGTTACAAGATCTTAAGATATTATTATTATTACAGCACTTACAACTTAATTACCCTTAAATATTTATCATATAAGAGATCAAATTACTTTGATAGATGGAAGACATCACATAATTTTCTTACAAAAATCACATATCCGATGTCAAACTCTGGGCCAGCAGTCATTATGTGCCCAAAGCTTACACCTCCTGCTGCGTTTTCGGAAAAAAGGTCCTGACAAAACATACACGCTGCATCGGCAGTGTCAGGAGCCTCTCTTCCTATAGGGGCATCTGGTTCACTATCTGAATCAAATTGGATATCTTCTTCACCTTCACCATAGTCATGGCCCATATTCGAAATTCCTTACTAAAATCAACTTGATCGTGTACTTTACAAATCATAATAGCAAGCAACAAATCGACCGAAAATCATAAAATTAAACTTATATTCTGCAATATAACACATAGTTACAGTATTTAGACCTAATTTTCATTAATTAAATAACACATTGATACGTACCGCAGAAAATTTTCTGACAAAAAATTGGACGACACTGGCGACAGCTCGCGCGCGCATGACTAGAATGAGCGAGTGAGTGCGATGTTAGAGCGAATGAATGCGATAGACGATTTGTCGTTTGTTGCGACTTTCGATTGTAGGTTTTCGAGAATTGTTACTAGCCCATATAAAAGCACTAGCCCACATTTAGTTACTGTCCTCTAACAGAATAGGGAAAAGAAGAGGATCGGAAACCACGGATAAGAGAGGACAGGCGAACAGTCTGGTTTCATTAGTTGCTGTATCCCGGTGAGACAATAGTTCTATTGGTGAATAGTAGAAAGTTCGTAGAAAGTTGCGTAAGGATGAGGATGACGAGGTTGGAGGTTGCATCCTTCCGAGGCCCCATGCGCTCAGCTCGCGTTTGTATCGACTTACATATTGCATTGACTAGGTGTTACTTTAATGACGTGAAACTTGACGTGAAAGTTTATCAACTTTTGGTGAGTCAAACAGAATTGTGTGACTCACCATAGTGACCTTTATTTAATTCTCGAAAAATATCAGAATTAGTGGAGAACTACTTGTTCTCCGACATAAATTTTTAAAGTGCAAAAAATAGTTAATGTAACTCTCAACTGTATTCTAATAACTTTAACTGGCTTATCTGGAACTCAACCATGAAAATCGAACAAGAGCGAAATAACAAAGTAGGTATAAAGAACTGAGCTACCGTAAGAGTAGTTTCTATTTTGAACCTTTCCCTTGGACTAATAGAAAACATTATTGAACAAAGAAAAGGCATCCTGAATAAGCATATATATTTCGCGAAATATACCTAATTTCGGCACTAAATTTCAAAAAGCGTTTCAAATCAGGCACGCTGATTTAAGCTGGGAGCGTCTCTGTCTGCCTTTATGACCAAAATGAGACAGCCTCCTTTATTATAGATATTAAGTTTTTCGTTTTACCTTCGGAAACCTAACTAAAATAAATTACCTACTTAAACTAGGGCCTGTCTAGGGTCTGTGGTTTTTGGGTTTTCACACAAAAAACTGTTGTTAAAGACCTGACTGAGTGTAAAAGAGAAGTACAAAGATTTAGTTAAATTAAAATTCGCCATTGGCCCTATTCCGGCCATATTATATTCTTCAAACGATATCTACATAGCCTAAGTACCTATGACACTCCAGGCAAAAATACAATTCTAATGACACTGCTCTTCTTCTTCTTCTCTTCAAAATCGAATTAACTGTTAAGGCTACAGGATTTCACAATGGAATAGATACAATCCCTCATAAAAAACATAACCCTCATTCTGGCGCAATCGGGTAAAACTAGAGCTTTATCGTTTGTTCAAGTGCAGCAATTACTAACTTAAACCTCTACTGCTTCTTTTTACTTTACAAAAATAAGCAGTGGGGATATTAAGGTCATATAAAGCAAAAAGGTGATTTACGGTCCGTGTGACACTGATACAAAGTGAAAAAACATTGATTAATTACAATAGGCAGTTAAATCTACCTACTACCTACTTAATTGAAACCCTTAGTACGTATCACTTTTGTTCCGTCCGTGTTTTATTTATTTCATTCCTTGTTTTCGTTTATAATAAATGCATAGAGTGTACGAGTATGTTGCCTGCGGTGTATACTTCTGTTAATTGACCCGCTAACTTGGGTTTTTTTTACAACATCTGTTATGATGCAAATGTCGGCTCATAAAGCGATTTAATGATAATTATTAGGAATCAGTATCTAGCTGTGTGATTTAGCTACTTAAATCGTTTTGAATTACGGACCCTTAAAAGGCCAGTTTTATTTAAAAGTTAAGATGATTAATGCTATCTTTTTTATAGGGTGGCAAATTATCACAATTACTAGAGGACTATTTTTAATTTAACTTTATTGCCCACAAAGGAGACGTTAGATATTCTATTGTTGAAGAGATACCCACGAACTGGTAAGTAAAAATGGAATGAAGAATTATAAATATTTATAATTAAGCGTTAGAACTTTGTTCATAAGCGGTTATAATATTGTAACCACCGTAAGTTACACCAAAGGTGTTTATCATCACCAGCCTATAGACGTCCCACAGCTGGGCATAGGCGTTCTTACATGGGAGAAACACATGAGGAGTTTGGGCTATAGCAGCACCCTAGTCCAATGTGGGTTGGTGGAATAAAGCAGTTGCAGTAACAAACAAACATTAATTGAACCATCCCGGGATCGACCATGGTGAAGTTAGCTTTGTTTTAGCAATCGGAACCAGAGCGCTCAAACTAATTTGCCACCGAACTCCTCAATAGGTTTATATTAATATTATTACTCGTGAGTGTCCTAACCTGTAAAAATATAGAAGACACAACACATTACGTCCGTCTGTGAACGTAATGTTTTTCCTATATTTTACATTATAGGAAAATTACGTCGGCGGTTTTGGTGATGTTTTCTTCTGCTTCGAACACACGCTGCTTCTTCGGTGAGCTCACAATACTCACCGCAAGAATATAAGTATTTATGCAATTTTCCTACTGCTGAAGTTGATTTGAATAGTTAACTATATTAATCTGCCAATACAACGCTTTTGTGTTTTAAAATTTGAAATGAAAATTAGTGTTTTAAAAATACTAATCGCAGGAACAAACACTAAAAGTAGGTAGTCACTCGGAGATCAGCTGTGCTATTCTGTAAGAAAACTCGCACCTCACCTCGCAAGTCACTTCGAATTTAACTGTCAAATAAAGCAAATTTTCATACATTTTGACAGATGAAATCGAAGTGACTTGTGAAGTGAGATGCGAGTTTCGTTACAGAATACCATGGCAGTAACTAACTATGAGTAAATATTTTATCTCACTTCAATCACAGTGTCATTTGTTTGATTTACGATTCCATTTCATTTGTATGTTTAGTCTTGCATATTTCTATTTCACAACATATCATTTCTGGAATTGAAACTCAACGCATATAAACGTTTACTTTGTTTGTGTATCACATTTTAAATCTACAAAAGCTCGACTTGGCTTGTTTCGACGTACACAAATTGTGGCATAAACTAGAAAATTGGACAGCTTTTGTTGGCTGAGTAGGAAGTCGCTTCAATAGTGCAGCTTTGAACATAAAGACACATATCTACGAATACGGAAAATAGCGTCCCACTGACCAAAACGCCTCAGTTTCCATATTTTATGTCGGATTGAATTTGGTCAAAATACATATAAGCTGGCGGGTGTAATATCAAAATTTATAATCTCGAGCTCCTCCGTGCTTCGGAAGGCGTTGGTCCCGGTTGTTACTGCAACCGCTTTCAACCACCAACCCGCATTGGGCCAGCGTGGTGATGTTATGGTCCAAGCTCCTCATGTGTTTTTCCCATGTAGGAAGGCCTGTGCCCAACAGTGGGACTTATAATAGGCTGGTGATGATGATGATGAAATAATTTCAGCCTGGTCTATCTTATTTTAATATCCTAAGATATTGTATCATTAAAGAAATTAAGACACTCATACGCATATTTTATACAGTACCTACATTAGTTCTGCAGCAACAAATTGTTAATACTTACTTGTTGTTGTGTGGATGGGGCGGGGTGATAATGTCAAGCTGGCCCAGCCACTACTAATGTTTAGAACTTCTGTAATATTGCGTTAATTTTAAAATTAAGTCGGTACATTATTGGTTTAGAAAAGGAATACCTTCGATTGATTTTTTTTTTCTTCCAAGCAAGGTATTGCATATTTGCCGCCATTTTATACATCGATAAAAGCGGGAAAATCGAGCAAGATTTGTCGACGTATTGCATAATTTCCGCGGGGCGGCGCTCTATTCTAGCAACAGTACCAACATAAAAGTGTGTAATTTTGGAAGATTTCCGCGAGGTGGCGCTGCCTGTCTACGATCATCGGCATCGGTACCAACTTCAAGAAGTGAAATTCCGACTTGTTTTGTTGTTTGCTTGCTGGACTTTTGGGGTTCTCACACGACGCTACCTACGGGGTTCTCATTTCACTTCACACACTCATTTCCGTTTCGTATTCCTTTGTCAGACATTTTGTCTTGTCGTTTATTGTAATAATTGTAGTAGAAGCCAGCTTGTATTGTGTATTGTTTACGTTATAAAGTAGTATTTAAGTGCAGTGTACTTTGTGTGTATTGTGCAAAGGTCGCAATTGGTGTTCTGTAATACTTAACAATGTCGTCTAAGGACGATAGCGAACACGACCTAAAAAGGCTTGTGGCTGCCCGTGGCTATGAAAAGGCGAGTTTAACTCGCATAGCTGCGGCAGTTACCAATGATACGTTTTGTACTAATGCCACCGAAACCGTCATCACCATGAGGGAACGCACTGTGAAGGCATTCCACGATTATGAACAATACAATAAGGAAATAATTTGCTTGAATTCTAAAGATTCCGAAGATATTCTATCGGTAGAAAATAAATATTATATGATTTTGAATACGATTGATAAGGAATTGGCATCTACAAATAGAAAATCCGACTTGCCATTGAAGTCGAGTAAATCAATTAAATTACCTACAATAAATATTGAAACATTCACTGGTAAGTTAAAAGACTATGTAAATTTTATAGAATTATTTAAATCCTTAATAGATAGGGATATTAATTTAGACAACCTACAAAAGTTGCATTATTTGAGATCATTTTTGAAGGGAGAAGCTTTTGATTTGATAAAAAATTTACCTTTGTCCAGTAACAGTTATGCAGATGCTTTAAAATTGCTTGATGACAGATATTTTAATATATATAAAATAAGAGAGGAGCATATATGTACACTTTTAGACCTAAATCCTATTTCAAAACCAACTCCTACCCTTGTAAGAGACTTTATATCTTCGATTAAGCAAAATATATCTGCATTAAAAAATTTAAATTCCAATGTAGATACTTGGGATCCTATTTTAATATGTATTCTTAATCGCAAATTAGACATTACTACGGGGCGAGCTTACCAGCTCGAACGCGACATGGAGAAGGAACCAAGCGTTAAGCAATTTATAGAATTCTTGGAAAGGCGTACTCTTGGGTTGGAGAATGCTGAATTAGCTGCAGCAAGGCCTAACAGGTTGGTGGCCATTAACACTGCAGCAACTGAGACACCAAGAAAACAAGGATGCCAATACTGTAAGTGTACAGATCATAAATTATTTAATTGTAAAAAATTTAAACTGATGTCACCTGCCGAGAGAATTAAATTTGTTCAAAATAAAAGTCTGTGTAACATTTGTCTGAATATTCATCAGGGTAAATGTAAATTTCACTTTAGATGTACAATATGCAGGAAGAATCACAATACATTAATACATCAGGATCAGGAAAACAACTCTGAACCTGTAATCATGTTGTCCGGAAAACCGTCTAATAATATTTTGCTCCCTACAGCAAGGATAAAACTTTTTGGTCGTGGCAACAAGGAAGTACATATAAAAGCTATTCTTGATTCGGCTTCCCAAGCATCACTAGTCACTAGCAAGGTGATTGATGTATTGGGCTTAACACCAATTCAAGATTCAACCCAAATATTAGGTGTCACTAATAATATTAATAGTGTGCAATATTCTATACCATTAGAAATACACTCATTAGTTTTACCATTTAGTACAAGCATAAACTGTCATGTAGTAGACAAAATAACATGCAAGTTGCCCCAAATAGCAATTGACCCTTCCAGTATCATTATTCCACCAAACATCAAGCTAGCAGACAATGAATACTATCTGCCATCAGATATCAATATGTTAATTGGTGCGGACATATTTTTTCAGGTGCTCCTACCGGATGCAGATGTGCAGCAGAGCCAAATACAGAAAGGGGAAAGGAGGTCATTGACCTCAGTGCCTCGCCGGCATCAGCCTGAGGTGGCAAGGCCACACATAGTTAACACAAAGTTTGGACACATAATTGCTGGAGGTTTGCCTTCTCAAAACGAGGTAACAAAGCTTGCATCCTTTTTATGCACTAAATGTAACCTGGACACCTACAATATGTTGACAAAATTTTGGGAAACAGAAGCTGTTCCAGAGTTATTTAATGAACAGAATCAAGAAAATGATATTGTAGAAAACATTTTCAAATCTACTACAAAATTGAAACGAAAAAGATTTCAAGTAGATCTGCCATTGAAATTACCTCTTAGTAAGGTAAATGAAACATTAGGTGACTCTTTCGACTTAGCATATTATAGGTTTCTTAGTTTAGAAAAAAAGTTACACAAAAGCCCTAACATGTTGGCTGATTATTGTAAATTTATTAATGAATATGTAGAATTAAAACATGGTCATTTTGTTGATTTTGAGTCCTATAATTTGAATAAAGATCCTGTCTATTTTCTGCCCCACCATGCGGTGGTAAATGAAGGCAGCAAGACTACTCGCACTCGTGTGGTCTTCGATGGTTCCATGAAAACAAAAAATAAAATTTCTTTAAATGATATTTTATTAAATGGTAATCCAGTGCAAAGAGATATATTTGATATTTTAATATTGTATAGAATAGGCAACTATACATTCAATGCAGATATTAAAAAAATGTTTAGAATTATATTACTTAACCCTGAGCAGACTTCATTGCAAAATATTTTATGGCGTGACAACCCTTCGCTTCCTATTCAATGTTTGCGCTTAGACACTGTCACTTATGGATTGAAAAGCTCTAGCTACCTTGCTACTAGATGCTTGCTTGAATTAGCAAAAGCGAATGAGGAGACCCTGCCTTTGGCATCACACATAATAAAAAATTGTACATATATCGATGACGTCCTGCACTCACATTCTGACATCAGTTCATTGCACGATGCTAAAAATCAACTAAGAATGTTGCTCGATTTAGGCAGCTTTGAGTTGCACAAGTGGTCATCTAACTGCGATGATATTTTAGCTGACATACCAACAGATCAACTTCAGTTAGATCCATTAGACATTCAAAGAGATAATTACAATATAAAAACATTAGGTTTAACTATTGACACTAAAAAAGATTATTTTATAATAAAGTCACCACAAATGTCATGTAAAGTTATAACAAAAAGAGAAATTTTAAGTCAAATTGCAAAATTTTATGATCCATTAGGCTTCATTAGTCCAATTGTGGTAAAGGCAAAGGTTATCATGCAGCAATTATGGCATGATAAAGTAAGTTGGGATGCTAGTCCATCTCAATCAATAAAAGATAATTGGTCACAATTCGCTAACAGCCTTGCTGCCATGCAACCTATACATATCAACAGGAATATTCCTGTAACTGAAAATGCAGAGGCAGTGCAGCTGATCGGGTTTGCAGACGCATCAAGCTCCATTGGTTACGGCTGCTGCATATACCTAAGGATAGTAAATAAAGAAGGTAATGCCAAATTGTCCTTACTTTGTTCAAAATCTCGCATTAATCCATGTGCTAAAACATTAACTATTCCAAGATTAGAACTCAATGCTGGCCTGCTGTTAGCCAAATTAATGAGCAAAGTCTATGACATATTAATTATTAAAATTAAAATAGACATGGTTTATCTATTTACAGATTCAAAAATAACATTAGCATGGATTAACACTGATCCACATAGGCTTCAAGCTTATGTATCAAACAGAGTAAGGGTAATTCAGCAGTTAACTAGTAAATGGTCTTGGTTGTATGTAAAATCGCAAGAAAATCCTGCTGACTTTATAAGCAGGGGTATGGACCCGCAAGAATTACATTCCAACACAATGTGGTGGAACGGGCCTGAATTCCTGCAAGACAAGTGGTACAATTTTGATTTTTCAATACACCTGCCCAATGATCTGCCTGATTTAAAAAATTGCCTAGTGAAGTCTAATGAAGCAATACTTGTTACTTTAAAACTAAATACTTTGTTTCAACATTTAGAAAATTTTTCAAATCTAAATAAAAGAGTTCGTGTGTTAGCTTACATTCTCAGATTTTGTAAAAATATCAATAGGAAAAATATTAAATTACAAACAAATTTTTTAGCAAGTTCAGAGTTACAAGAATCTTTGTTATTAATTATTAAAAATGAACAAAATATTCATTTTAACAATGAGATGCAATCACTATTACAGGATATAAATATTAAGGGCTCGTTGAGACCACTGCATCCATTCATAGATGACAAGGGCTTATTAAGAGTAGGGGGGAGGCTCCACAATTCAGAGCTGCCTTACTCTCAAAGGCATCCCATAATATTGCCAAAAGATTCTAATATTACTGCACTTATTATAAAAAATGAGCATTTCAGAATGCTTCATGCCGGGCCTAAGTTATTATTATCACATTTAAACCAAAAATATTGGCTCATCAATGGCATACGTCTTATAAAGAAAGTAATTTACAAATGTTTAATATGTTTCAGAATGAAAGCTAACACAGCAAAGCAGTTGATGGGCTCTTTGCCACGCCAACGTGTAACAGCATCCCGAGCTTTTCAAGTTGTCGGAGTGGATTTCGCTGGGCCAGTGCAAGTAAAAAATTGTGGTATAAGACGAGCTCTAATCGGAAAGGGCTACATCTGTGTATTTGTCTGCTTTGCAACTAAGGCCATGCATTTGGAGCTGGCCACAGACTTGTCCACAGAAACCTTTCTAGCTTGCTTCAAACGATTCATATCGCGTAGATCACTGCCCACCGAAATCTTCTGTGACAATGGGGGTGCGTTTCACGGGGCACAGAGTCACTTAGCTGATTTGTACAAACTTATTAACTCAAAAAACTATCAAAATGTTATTTTTAATTTTTCAAGTGAGCAAGGTGTAAAGTTTCACTTTATCCCCAGTTACTCTCCTGTGTTTGCAGGCCTCGCTGAGGCTGCTGTTAAAAGCACCAAATTTCATTTAAAAAGAACTTTAAATAAAAGTGTACTTACTTATGAACAATTAAATACTGTACTTTGTCAAATCGAAGGGATTCTCAATTCAAGACCTTTAATGCCAATTAATTCTTCAGACATTAAGGACTTTACTTATTTAACTCCAGGACACTTCCTAGTAGGTGGTCCTATAACTGCATATCCAGAACCAGATATTACTGAAATACCTAGCAATAGGCTTAAATTTTGGAAGTTAGTAGAATGTATGAAACAATCATTTTGGAAGGTATGGCACAAGCAGTACCTGAATGCCTTACAGTGCAGACCCAAGTGGCAAGATGTTGTACCAAATGTAACTGTAGGTTCGTTAACTATAATGCGTATTGCAAATTCACCCCCCATGTACTGGCCAATGGCAAGAGTGGTGAAAGTTTACCCTGGGGCCGATGGTAAGGTCAGAGCCTTAGATTTAGTCACTGCTGATGGCAAAACCTACACACGATCATTGTCTGGCATATGTCTTTTGCCAGTTCAATAGGTTATTTAGTAATAATATTATGTTATTTTAAGCAAATACAAATTCATTTTTGTTTATTTTTAGTTAAGGCGGGTGCTTAACTAACTTAACTTAGCATTAACTACTTAGATAAGTAATTGTGTAAGAAACTTAACTGTACTGTACTGTTTAACTGTACTTTTCTATGTTAATACTACATTAAGTAAATGTAAAATTAATTAAATATTTACCTTTGGTTTACCATTTCTATGTTAAAACGACATTAAGTAAATGCCTTATAAATACCTTTGTTGTACCATATTGAGTGCGAATGCACTTAGTGTTAGACAACTTTAAACAATTGTCTTTATTGATAAAAATAAAGGAAAAGTAAAACAACTTCTTTGTTTAATACTTTTGTTTAATTGTTACTTAAAATTTAAAACTTAACTTTGTAAAGCCTAAGAATGCGGGCTATTCTATTAATTGTAACATTGGCATAATTGTCATTTTTGTGAGGCCGCAGCATGTTGGCAACCCAACAAATAAATAAATTTATAATAATTTTTATATGCTAGTAACACTGATATGAAATGTCATGTCAGTTCATCCGCCCTTTCTCGTTCTTACTACATGTTGTACTTGCGATATAATAATATTGTAAATTCAAGTGTTCACCCTAATAAACAGTGCATTATAGTGAAGAATCAACGGATCTTTTATTGAGCCGCCTACAAAGACACATATCTACGAATACGGAAAATAGCGTCCCACTGACCAAAACGCCTCAGTTTCCATATTTTATGTCGGATTGAATTTGGTCAAAATACATATAAGCTGGCGGGTGTAATATCAAAATTTATAATCTCGAGCTCCTCCGTGCTTCGGAAGGCGTTGGTCCCGGTTGTTACTGCAACCGCTTTCAACCACCAACCCGCATTGGGCCAGCGTGGTGATGTTATGGTCCAAGCTCCTCATGTGTTTTTCCCATGTAGGAAGGCCTGTGCCCAACAGTGGGACTTATAATAGGCTGGTGATGATGATGATGAAATAATTTCAGCCTGGTCTATCTTATTTTAATATCCTAAGATATTGTATCATTAAAGAAATTAAGACACTCATACGCATATTTTATACAGTACCTACATTAGTTCTGCAGCAACAAATTGTTAATACTTACTTGTTGTTGTGTGGATGGGGCGGGGTGATAATGTCAAGCTGGCCCAGCCACTACTAATGTTTAGAACTTCTGTAATATTGCGTTAATTTTAAAATTAAGTCGGTACATTATTGGTTTAGAAAAGGAATACCTTCGATTGATTTGAATCTCGTTGGGCCAGCCTGACGTATTGACGTAAGTATTTAGCTGAGGTCATTTTAATCCTTAGCCATAAAATGGACCTCCAAAAGCTAAGGTTTTAAAAAAGTAATTTAAATTTTCATAAATAGGTATGAAATAAATTTCACGAAATCGCACATGTGATTTTGTGAAAATTTCATTTACTCATAATTATGAAACGATGTTGAAATATAAAACACCAAAAAAAATATACCTCATCTCTGAGTAGTTTGTTTATGAATATTTTTTTCCTTTATAAAAGTTAATCAACCAATCAAGTCAATAAGAAATTCATTTCTTTATATCAAATATTGCAACTTTGATTCAACTTATGTCATAGTCTATGACCATTTCTTATTACCTAGGTACATAGTACCTACAAATGTTTAATTAAATATGTTTTTCAATAAAAAATGAAACAAATTTTGTAGAATAGCAATAATTTATTATTCTATGATCTGTATGTAATTTTTGTTATAAATGAATGGTGTTTTATTTAAATTTATTATTATTATTATTATTAATTTAATGTAAAGCATGTTGCGGTGCCCTAACAAGGTTCATGTTATCGTACTGGAACCTAAATGTACACCTAGTTATAACCACATGATTGCAATAAATGTTTTTACTTATTTACACTGGTTTACACTCACATCTAGCTATTTTCCATAAATTATGTAGCCATTATCCAGCCTAAACAAAAACATTACAATACAATACGAAAATCATTCCACAATCATATATTACAGAAGTGACACATCTTTTTAATGGCGTTATTTTTATTTTAAGATCTAAATTAATAATGTTGTTTTCTGAGCATAGGTACCGTCTAGTGCAAGCTTCATGATTTTGTACGTAATTTGTTGGATGTCGGCAGTAATTTAGGTTAGTAGGATACACGCAGGTGAACATTCCATATATTCCGAAGAACTCGAGGTAAATATTTATGTACTGTCAGTACTTCAGATTCACAGGAAATTCATTAAAATACTTTTACTCGTACTACGAAAACTACAAAAAAAACCGCCAAACTTTATCTCTCTCTTGTGAAAAATATACAAACGAAATTTATTCTTTCCAGACTCCAATTTACTTTATTAGAAATACTTCTTCTTAAAGTAAAATAGTAAACTAAAAGATGTAATAGAATTTTATTACTAAAATACTAACTGAAGCGTTTTTAATATTAAACGACTTTAAAAGTACGTACGGATAGTAATTTCTGAATAGGTACCTAGGTAATCTTTGACAATAGCGTGTTATCTATTAAATATCCAACTTTTTTTTATTTCGTATAGGTATTAACAGTTGATAAATATTCTAGAAGCAATAGTATATCTGCAATCAATAGTTTCTTCGACATAACGATTTGTTTGAGGTGCATATTCTTTATAGCGCTTTTGACTTGTGAACACAAGTCATTCTCCATAGCAAAATGCACCTCGCATTTTGCTATGGAGAATGAATCTATAGAAAATGACGCGGAATCGTGACGTCACATCTTACTAGTGGCAACCGAATATGTATGAGCGTATGAGCGCATGGACAAAATTATTGATATCTTAGTAATTTATGCGTTTAGACTCATAGTTGGCATGATAAGTTGTTACAATTAATGTGAGCAAACTAATCGTACAAAAGATTTAATACGTTTAACATAGGTTTAATACGATAAAAAAAAATTATTCGCATTGCGTTTTCGAATGTATTGAAAAACTTACTTTTTCACTTCTAGGAAACACCCCTATTGTGTGTTTTTCTATAAGACGTATCTGAAATATAAAAAATTGCAATATTTGATTCAGATCCAATTCTAAAAATGGCAGTAAAAGTGTGATTTATGCACATAAATCACAATAAGAGTCCCTGACTGTGGTCCCTAAGTGAGAGAGCTGAATAAAATAAAAATTGAACCTATTTATGTAAGTACAAAGAGTTTAAATTTTATATTCATATTAAGAGATCAAATTTTGATTTTATTCAGCTCTACCACGTACTGCGTAACTAAGACAAATGTGTGTCGCTCTCGCACAAGCGTAAATTCGAACTATGGTAAGCTGCAGAACTGTTCTGCTCGAGATACCTAAGAAAATAATCAAATTTTTAGCCCTCAACGAAAAAAGAGGAGGAGTTGTCTATATGTCCGTATCTGTGAATCTGTGTGTACTTATGTGAATTTGTCTATGGCATCGTAGCTACTTAACGAATGGGCAATTTCGATTAGTTTTTTTTTGTTTGAAAAATGACGTGATCAAAATGGTTCTTAGCTATATTTTTCTGTTCAGGCGTTTGATGACTGTCAGCTCATTTTCCACTTAACAAAAAGGTCTTACTAACTTTCACACATCCGATTGATTTAAAATTTGTTTCACTGTTACTTCGATGGTATTTCCAAAACACGCTAACCTTGAGCTGAGCCTGTACCATCGACTAATTTGCGGGATTCTTAATTCTTCAGAAACTTACAGCAGATATAGCGTGTTTAGGCTCATAAGAATAGCCTCAATCAAACGGTGTCAGATAGATGATTAATGTGGCAGGGGACGACTTAAAATTTTCAATTTTATATTTTTATATTAAAGTTTACGCTATTTCATCTATCAATCTATCGAAGTTCCACGCATCTTAGTCTTGTTGTGATGAACTTACGGTTAGACTTTGTAAGTATAGATGTGGACGTGCAGATTAGGAATACTTATAATAAATGTCAATAGCAAATTACATAAATTACTATTTAATCATGATCATGTCAGCCTATGATGTCCATACCTGAACAAAGGCCTCCTCCGTCGATTTCCAAATGGAAATAGAACGTCGATTTCCAATGGTCTGCGTAGCCTGCATCCAACGGCTCCCCGCGACCCTGACCAGTACCCCTAGCACGAACATTTTTAAATTTTGAATCGTAATCGTATCGTTCACGCACGCTTCAAATTTCAAACAAAAACCAGACAAAAGCTATCGTAACTACTCGATACGATGGCGATTCGAAATTTAAAAGCGTTCGTGCAGAGGAACTGTACCCCTAGCATGAACATTTTTAAATTTCGAATCCTAATCGTATCGTTCGCGCACGCCTAAAATTTCAAACAAAAGCCAGACAAAAGCTAACGTAACTACTCTATATGAAGGCGATTCGAAATTTAAAAGTGTTCGTGCTAGGGGTGCTGGTCTGTCTATCTAGTGGTAGGTCGTCCTACTTTGCGCTTTCCGGTACGTGGTCGCCATTGTAGAACTGTTCTGCGTACTATGTGCCCTGCCCACTGCCACTTCATCTTGAGCTATGTTACTTTGGTTCTCTTACGGATGTCATCATTTCTGATTCTATCTCGCAGAGAAACACCTAATATAGCTCGTCACCAGAATGAACAGCAAAAACTACACCCGTTGTCAAAGAAAGGTTTACCACGCAACACAGCCCTGACAACATTAGCTTCTTGATACAGGACTAAACTACAAAAAATACGTATACTTAAGTTTAGTTTTGAATAGTAGCTAAAAAGGACTCCGTCATTATCAAGCCGTCGAAGCTTTAAAACCTGTCAATATCAAATAAATAGAAAATAAGTCTCTCCAAGTATGTATACCTTTTTAATCTATGCCTTTGTACATTAGTCCTCTGACTTATCTACTTTTAGAAAAGGGATCTAGGATCCGATGGAACAAAGCCTCGTCTGACTCATAAGTCAGGCTATATCCTGAGGTATTGTTCAGTGATTTGCTTTATTTATTATGCCACTTAAAAACCTTCACCTAAGTCTACAGTGCTTTTATATATTGATCAGTACAGAATTAAAAAGGTTATTTTAATTATTTTCGGAATTATAGGTATTGTAATCCTATTTAAATTGCAATAAAATACCTTAAATACATATAGTATGTATGTTAGGTATTTTATTGCAATTGTGTCTGGAATCTAATGCTTGACGGGTTAACAACTATTAGTTGGAGTTTTTGACTCTCAATATGCGTGCATGCCCTTTGGTCACTGCGTGATAATACAGAGTTTTAAATTCATATAAGTTTTATCCGTACAACCAGACAGATGGACAGACAGAAGTTGCATGTCATATGTATAAAAGTCGTCTGGGAAAAAATGACGCAAAGCATTAACTCCGCAATTTGTACCTTTTGTTATTAATAAAAAATTTTTTCATTTAGTCATTAAACATATTCACGAACTTCTACCATAAATTGTTATGGTAGATGAAGCAAGTATAAAGATACATTCTAGCAACTTCTCCAGTTTGTATCAAATACCGGTAACCCTATAAACATCTCATAAGGTAGTCAAAACTAAGCTGTGTAATTCAAGTTCATTCCTACATTAAGCCCTATAATGTGTTTCCCAGTTATATTCCATATCCTGTTACGTTTGCATACAGTACAGGAACTTTTATTTCCTCGGCTCCGTTCCGACCCCATATTTTCAACTCACAATGGTAATTATGGCTTGGTCTCAACTCTGCGTTATTATTTCGTGCGCACAATCGTAAGGAAGTCCTCTTTTACGGAAACTCAAAGTAGCTTTTGTACGTTAATGTGATGTGTATTTGAACAATTCTAGGGTTAGATAAGTTAGGATTAACTTGATAATGATGAAAAGAGACTTGCCGTTTCAAATGTAAGAGGTAAAATCATTTTGTGGTCCTTTAGGTATTATATGTATAGGAACCAAGTGTATATGTCGTAGCAGTCTGGTAAAATTAGCCGCTTAACTGTACGCCTAAGCCGTCGATTAAACGCCGGCATCCAATAAAACGGCTGAAGAACAACTAGCAAAGTCAGTCAATTTGACGGCCGGCTGGCCGACTTGCTATACAACCTACTCGGGCAAGAGGTCTCGGGCTCGTGAGAGTCAGAGTACTTTCGATGATGAGTACGAGCATTTGTTTACGAGTCATAGATGTTTATATGTTTATTTAGTATATTTCTAATATTTATATACGTATTATGATATTTCTCCTATATCTAGTATCCATAACACAAGCTCTTAATGATGCTTACTTTGGGTTAGATAATAAGTGTGAGTGTATGAATATTTTATTATATTGTATTAAGTCATTGAGCTCAACGATGGCTGAACGTGGTGTCAGCCGTCTGGTTAAATTAGCCCCGCGACGACACAATTTAGCATAATTTTCTATGAAGCGTTTTTTGACAACTTGTAACAGGTCCTCAAACAAATCCCTTTATCTAAGAAAAGATTGATTGCAGAAATATAATTTTGCTACTACAATATTTATTGTAGACTAGCTGCACCCGGCATTCTTTACATAAGAGAAAATTGATAGATTTTATAAACATTGATTTTCATTTAGATACTGAGACTGAGACTATTTATTTCTTATTTCGCCTTTCTCATTTCAGCCGTGAAACGGATTGAAGGGAAAGGTAGCCAGTGTAATTACTGGGCATGGTAGGGTGACGGTAAATACTTACCGCCAGGTGGGTCGTCAGCTTGTTTTTTATCTATTTGTATTAAAGAAGTTAATTATGTTAATGTAATAAAAAAACATACTCACGAATTGATAACCTTCTCCCTTTTTGAAGTCGGTTAAAAATGTTGTCAAATACCTTTTTGTCATAGACTTCTGGAGATTTAGCGCTGCTTGACAGTGCAAGCGAATGAAAGGTGTTCCTAATGCTGTAGTAATACGGTTGCTTTTATAAAACATAGTTATTTTTGACTTTCTGAAATCTCAGATAATTCTGATGCTGACTCTACGTATGAATAATGTCAAACTACATTGAAGCCCCGTATCCACATATAATTAGACACTTATAATAGAATATTTTCAAAAAATTCTTTAATTGTTTTCAAATTATTTATTTATGTAGCTAATAATTATGTTTGGAAACAAGACTTAATAATATACATTATATTGCCATATTGGCATTTCCATTTAAGCGCCTAAAAACTGATGGGGAATCATTACACCATCTTAAATAAAATTCCAATTTGCATTGAACTTACGAATTGAAAGGTTTTTTTGCAAAAAAACTGTCATTTTGTTTTATTTTGAATTTTTTAAACTTATCGCTATTATTAATTTCAGTTAAATCCCCAACTTATGGTAGCCTATTATAGATCGCATCCAGCATTAATAGGTACCTCCTTTTTAACCGACTTCAAAAACGAGGAGGTTCTCAATTCGGCCAGTATGTTTTTTTTTTTTTTCTATGTATGTACACCGATTACGCCGAGATTACTGATCCGATTTACGTGATTCTTTTTTTGTTCGATGCGGAATAGCTGCCATTTGGTCCCATAAAATTTTTTTCAAAAACAGTTGGGTACTTTAGTTTTAAATGTAAAAAAACTGAAATTATGAAGTCGTCTACATATGCGTAATTGCGAATTTTTGCTTTTCCAATGACTTTTTAGTGAAACGATACGATAGTAGGAAACAATATAAGTTGACGGTCACCCATCTAGCTTTGAACGTAGAAAGTTATCACTAAAAATTGTGAAAAAAAAAATTTAAACAAAAATTAAAACCGACTTCAAAAAACTGAAAAGGATAAAATAATTAAATTTAAGTAGGTATTCATCCCCTAGAAACATATTTTGGAGTTGGTGCTAAGTGCTTGACTTTCTATTGTTTTTGGAAACCACTTAGCACCAACTCCAAAATATGTTTCTAGGGGATGAATACCTACTTAAATTTAATTATTTTATCCTTTTCAGTTTTTTGAAGTCGGTTTTAATTTTTGTTTTTAGCATATTGTGTTTGTTCGCTGTGTTATGTATGATCTAAGGGTGCAAAATGAAGAATTTCTACCTAATATTTATATTCATGCCTTTATGTTCTCTAAATATCTAACTGAGGTTTGTATCCTCCCGATGTTTATGCATATAAAATGTGGTAACAACGTAAATCAAGCAAGCTCAAGACCATTTTCCTCGCAACATAAATTCGTCGAGTGCCGCCAAGTAGACAAGTTAATATACGGTTTCATATTAAAAATAGCAATTTTCCGTCTCCAGGTAATGAATAAATAAATTCGTATACAAGCGATTTTACGTAAAAGAGCAAGTAAAATGGCTGAGCAGTCCTTTAAGATAGGTACCTACAGCTACATAAAAATGACTAGAAAGCGATCTGTAATGAGTTTTAATGATTTTCCTAATTAGGTCGATTAAGTGACTTCGTTATCTAATAGATATTTATAAGAATGAAATTGAGTCCGAAAGTAAGTACTTAAGACAAAATAGACAGTAGAATTGTTTCAAATCTATAGAACTATGAAATACTGGCTGTAAAATTCATTTCTTTTATTTATTTATAGGTGTATTAAGCACCAGTTACAGTTTTCAGACACAATAGTTTTTCTATAATGTGTGAGCTCTGGCGGGCTGGTAAAGTTTAAATTAGTTAGTTTAGTTAGTTAGGTTTGAAAATTTTCATATTTATTGATATTGTTATTTACAACAGTTTTTTTATCAGAATACCTCTGCGGGAATCCCCAATGTTATTACTCGATCATTTATTTAGCATCAAAATAACCTTATGGGCACAAATGAGGAATATGGACCGTAGCACCACCACGCTGCGCTAATATTATGGTCCAATATTACCTAAATACACATATTCATGCGTAATTCCTGATTAATCTTTATTATTACGGGTGGGTCCGTATCCCATCACATCGGGTTTTTTTTATTAATTACGGGTGACGTTTCTTTTTCTTCTAAACAGCGAAACCAATATTTTACAATAATAATATGTATGCATTGTGGATGTTAGTTTTAGAATGATATACAATATACGTGTAGGTATATGTTGTAAATAACCCATTAGAAGTTTCACGAAAATCTAATTACACAGAGACTACTCATACGGCGTCAGTTTGATCTGTCATACACACAGGGTTGGGTAGTATTTGAATTACTTGTTAAAATGTAATTCGTAATTGGTATTTCAAATACCTGATGCTGAGGATACCTGATGTATTTTGTAGTTTGCATTTTAAATACATATGGCTTCAAAATACATTTAAACAAATACATTTAGCGATCTTATTATTAGGTGCGTCCTGCAAAAAATAGCGCCACACAGCGCTCGATAGCAAAATGATGACAGCTAAAGATCATCATTATCAGCCGATATATAGTACGACCCACTGCTGGGCACAGGCCTTCCTATATCGGAGAAACACATGAGTAGTTTGGGCCATAACACCACCACGCTGGCCCAATGCGTTTTGGTGGGTTAAAGCGGTTCCAGGAACAACCGGGACCAACGGCTTAACGTGCCTTCCGAGGCACGGAGGAGCTCGAGATAACAAACTTTGATTGACCCATCCCAGGGTAGCAAAAGTTGGTTTGTTTTTCGTATCGAAACCAGAGCGGTCAAATCAATACGCCACCGAGCTCCTCAAACATCATTGGACAGCTAAAGATGTCAATCTTCCATTTTGGCAACTGGCAACACTGCACCTGTACTGTTTGTTCGTTAAATTAAATCAACAGCCGCTCCCGTAGCATGGCAAACTCCCTGAGGGGTGGACAAAAGTTAGTCTCTGATTTTTTCAATTCCTAGCTCTTAACCTTTATCTCTCCTGATCGTAGTAAGATCCTGATCGTGGATAAGGCCGAAGATAAAAGCGAGCTACACCCGGATTCCTCAACCAAAGAGCAATTGGCCATCTTATCTGCAACAGAACTGCCGGAACAAAACAATGTTGTTAACAGTATTGTTATGGCGGCAGACTTAGGTAAGGCGGTGATAGCTGGCGGACTTAGAAAAGTCCGACCACTAACGAAAATTTTCTGCCCTTATGGGAATTGAGCCCTGGACCTCTACAGATGTGACGTAGGCAGTCTCCACCACTTGACCACTTGACCACAGGGGCGGTTAAAAAGAAAGATATAAAATGCATTTTGCCTCCTATAAGTGGACATAACCTGTAGAAAGGTTTTCTTTAGCAGGTTTTATTTAAAAATCTAGCGTTAAATACTGTACCTTTATTGTATTTTATATTTCAAATTCACAACTTAAAAGTATTTTGTATTTCGTATTTTAAATACACGTGGGACAGTATTTTTAACCGACTTCAAAAAAGAAGGAGGTTATATGTTCCACTGTATGGATATATATCTATATATATATATTTGTATGTATGATGGGATCCCAGGGAAATCGAAGGCAAACCAAAACTTTTATAGGCACGTGTGACATGTTTTACTTTTTTCCAAAGCTATTCAAGTATTTGCTTCTGTTAGTCATCATCTCATGTTGATGAGCTGATGATGGAAGGTACAACTCCTTAACGGTTAGGAGTCAGAAGATAATTCTTTGACTTCGTATTTTAATCAAGGACAGACAAGTCGATAGTGCTGACGGTCACCCATCTTGCTTTGACCTTAGAAAATCACTTAAAATGTGAAAAAAAAAATTACATTTTGACATAACATGACATTTTGATGACAAATTGGCCTCAGGATGACAACGCACCTGCAATATCAAGTGATTTTACCTTGTTTTTGCAGGTGTCTATAGCTTGTTTGTCATCTAGTAGTAAAAAAAAATGGACTACTGAAATTTAACATCGACAACCCTACAACGGAAAAACGTTATTTAAACAAGTTTTTACTTAGACGCTACTTGGACAGAAAAGGTACTGACAGGTCTAATAATGCGTTGAAGTCGAAGCTGTCGTTGTCGAAGTTAAATTTTACTTAAGTTATCACATCTGAAATGTACTCTATGACTGGAGTATCCTTTGACAACATTGATAGACACGTGCACTTTAATATAAAAAAATTCAAGTAATCCCCGGCCTCATTAATCATCTATCTAACACCATCTCCTTGAGTCTATTCATAAGAGCCCAAACACGCTATATTTGCTATAAGTTTTTGAAGAATTAAGGATCCCGCAGACTTTTTGATGGTATAGTATCAGCTCAAGGTTAGTATGTCAATTGGAACTGTGAAATTAGTAAAACCTTTTTATCATGGAGAAAATAAGCTGATAGTCATTAAACGCCTGAACTGATCTTCATAAATTATAGCTAAGAACCATCCTAGTCACGTCAGCTTTCAAAATAAAAAAAAGCCAAATCAAAATCGGTCCATTCGTTTAGTAGGTACCATGCCATCTGTGGCAATGTGCTTAATCAATCCAGACATATATAGATACCTACACAGACAGACACGTCAAACTTATAACACCCCTCTTTTTTCGTCGGGCCACACAGCTGCCACAGCCCTAATGCCATAAATATTTTTAAAGTTAGCAAATCACCTTGTGGTTAGTAAAAAAATAATCACCTTCCAATGTTTTGATCATCAATCTCATTTAACAAGCCATTATGCTTACAGTCAAGGAAGAGGCCGTTAGCACTTAGTGTAAGTCTTCTAATGGTGTTTGAAAGTTCAAAGCTTTTTATTTTTCAATTCTACCGTCTAAATGACAAGCATTATTGAACATTACCATTATCCTGAATCCTAAGCCCGTAAGTATTTAATTTCCTCCTTCATTTTCTATTCTTATTTTTCTTTAAATTTTTTGCGTTATTATAGATAAATAGTCAGTTAATTCATAAATGTCAAAATTGTGCTATATACCTATTTAGACTTATAGTATATCGTGACATCGATAATAATTGTTTTGTTTCGTTCAGTCAAGAATATGAATATTAAAATCAAAGTTTAAAGAAAAACCACAATTTTCAAAGTGCTTAATTTCATATGAAGGCGTGTGTATATTTTCTAAAACTAAAATCTCCCATATGTTAATTTAATCAATTATATCAATAATCGCATTTAAATGTTTAATTTTGTGCGTTTATAACGCCTACTATATTGTCTACTGTATTGTCTCGCCTGGAGCATACAATTTTTTTGTCATTTTCTCTCTTTATTTGTAATTGTTACTATATCAATAATAATAAACAGGATATTTCCGATAATAATAACCGTTCTATGATCCTTCATAGAACAGTTATGATAATCGAAATAATCGTTTGTTATGAAAAATGAAAAAGGTCGTTTGAAATGAAAAAGGCTCCATAAGAATTCGGCAATATTGCTTAAGTATCCTATTTTAAGATTACCAGATTCAGTGGTAAGTTATTCACATACCTTTAGAATATTCCTGAAAAGTTACGCCTGCTGTCAATTATAGGAAGATTATTATTATTCGCTTCAATAAAGCAACTGCCTTGCTGACGTGGCTTAAATTCCTTTAAATCTAATTAAAATACCTAGTTTTCTTTTGAATTTCGTACATTTAATTCAGAACGAGAATTCATTATGATAATAAAAACTGAAAACTAAAAACTGAGCCAATAAGTTGAGAAATCATTTAATTCTATTGATTCTGAAGTTAACCGGCTCAATTAGTTATTCTTTTATTATAAAAATAAGTTATTACAGCCTCTCCAGTAAACCATTAAACTATTATTATATAGGTAGATTACGAAATTTAGCCACTAAGCTGTAAGTTGAAGCTGAATGAAACTTTTTCAGTAAATGTATCATTATTAACGCTCGCATCTGTCTCCTAACTAAAACGGATTTAAGTTTTAAAGAAACAAAGGCGTATGAATTTTAAAATGGGGTGCAGCATACAACAGTCATTTATGTTGTGGGTGCATCAGTCGCTCTCGAAGCGTATTATGTTCAGCTCTAACCACGTGCCCAGTCACGTATAAGGCCCCAGCTTGTGTTCCTAACGACTGTGTTGCCAGTGAGTTTCTCTATTACCTTTAACTTACAGGAATAAAATATGGCAAATTTGGTGATTTCCGTAATAAGAAGTAATAAAGTGGAAGTCCCATCAGAATAACATCGCAGAACGTTAGATAGAGGTATGAAAAAACTTACAAAAACCAATTTTACCATGATGTAAGGCAAAAAAAACATACGAGAAAACCTCGAAGATATTATCTGCTTTAATATAACAGAATTTGGTACTCGATTTGCTAGACTTGGTTCGATAAGAATACAATAACAAAACAGCTTTAAATTGACATTTTTGACTAATAATATCCGGTTTCATTCTGTAATTTTGATATACATTTTACAAACATGTCCATTTCCTTAGAAAAAAATCTAACATCACATGATATCATGGTTCCCGCGCTAGAGTCTATCTTCATTACTCGCTAAGCATCCAGAGCTTGTCTAAACTTTTATGACCAAAGCCTCTGGGAAGCGAAGAGCACCATGCACAACTACGTGACTAAGAATGTTACCACAAACTTTACATTTGAATCCTAGTTGCTAAATGTTAAATGTGCATGAATTTTTCGTACTGTCAAGGTGAGTGAATCTAATGAAGAAATTCGATACATTTTAAAATTTTACTACAAAAAAGGTGAAAATGCAACGCAAGCCGCGAAAAATTTTTTCGATGTTTATGGACCTATTGCATTGTCTGTGAGAGTAGAACAAATTTGGTTTAAGCGTTTTCAATCCGGAAATTTTGATGTCAAAGATGCACGTCGCTCTGGTCGCCCTATTACGGATAAAATTGATGCCATTTTTGAAAAGCTGGAGCAAGATCGGCATATCAGTAGTTACGACGTAGCTAAAGAACTGGGAATTGACCACAAAACAGTTTTGGCGCATTTAAAAAAATGGGTACACAAAAAAACTCGATATTTGGGTAACCTGCGAGCTCACTGAAATAAACCTAATGAACCGTGTACTCGTTCGTGATTCTTTATTACGACGTTATGAAACCGAACCATTTTTGAAGAAGCTGATAACTGGTGATGAAAAGTGGATCACGTACGACAAGAAGTGTGAAAAAGGTCGTGGTCAAAGGCCGGTTAGGCTTCACAGACTGTGGCGAAACCCGGGTTAACTCGCAACAAGGTGATGCTGTGTGTGTGGTGGGATTGGAAGGGCATTATTTATTATGAGCTGTTACCATCAGGCAGGACCATCGATTCTGAACTCTACTGCGAAAAACTGATGAGACTGCTTCAAGCAGAAAGTTGAGAGAAAGCGGCCGGAATTAATCAACAGAAGGGGTGTGGTTTTTCATCATGATAACGCTAGACCTCACACATCTTTAGCCGCTTAGCAAAAATTAAGAAAGTTTGGCTGGGAGGTGTTAATACATCCACCGTATAGTCCTTACCTTGCACCTTTAGATTTCCACCTGTTTCGCTCTCTTCAGAATTCTCTAGGCAGTGTCAGGTTAACATCACGAGAGGACTGCCAAAACCACTTGTCGCGGTATTTTGATCAAAAGCCCTAAAATTTCTATAGCAATGGGATCATGTCCCTACCTACAAGATGGCAAAAAGTTATTGAACAAAATGATACCTACATACTTTAGTTAAATATAAATAAACTATATTGAAAAATGTTATGAATTTTCTTAAAAAATGCGAAGAAACTTTTCCCCAACCTATTACGTTGTGCTTAAGTTCAGGCACGCCATGAATTCAAGTTGCTAGAATTTATTTTTTAATGCTGATTTTTGCTTTGCTTTCCATAATTTTCATTTTTCCATTAAACTGCCACTACAACAGGAAATTTGCAAAGTTGGCAAGTTTGTAAGAAACGAGACCATAGGCGCAGCTGGCACACTAGATAGAATACTTTTACAAAGAAATGTTACCGCAACTGTGAAATTTAAATAGCATAGGAAATCTCTGGGCGCACGCTCTGCTTGCATCTTTTAACCGAATCACCATTATTTTTTTTAGATAAATGGACTTAAAGTGACGTGCTTAGTCAATGAAAATTTATGAAATTCAGGTATTTCCTTTAGTGTAATATGCAAGAGAAAATTAAGATTTTTATTTCAAAATTATACCACAGACCACTTGCACTATAACCAAGAAATTTTATTTGCTTAACTAGTACAATATGGTCATATAATAAAGGTTCAGTTGAAAAAGTGCAATACATACACTTAAACCGCCTCTATCATGAACGGAACATGGGCGGTCTCAAGGTCAAACGTTAAGCTTGGTGTGCTGTCGAATGTATTATATACTACCCAGAGTCACACGGGCAATCCTAGACGTGGCGGCCTGTGCAATGTGTGCGCGGGGACCACTCTCGCACGCGGCCGCGTCTAGGGCTCAGGAAGATGGCCTCCCGCCTTCTCACGCCCACTGGTCTACGCCGGATAGGGCCGGGTAGTCTTCTGCGTGAGTGCAGTCCCGTAGAAGGTGGCGACAAACTCCCATACTCTCTAGTAGCTAACCATGGCTCTGACCCTGGTTGGCTATAACAGTGTTTGTTGTTTCCGTTGTTTCCTTTCAATGGGCGAAATGGTACAGGTAGTGACCGAAGGAACCATGTCCGGTCAGTAACTGTACCATGTGGTATATGTGGCTGCCTTAGCCGGTCACTAGGGTGGCGAATGCCTCGTCCCAGTGTGCAGCGGCGCAGAGTATCTCTCAGCGCCAAGGCTCTCCCAGCTCTCTTGCCGCATCACAGTACTGGTGCAACCTGTCCACAATCAGGGCACCAACCTCCCACGGGAGCGTGCCTGCTTAAACGCAAGCAGCTCCGTGACTAACCCTGCGGTAAGCCTACACCACCCGGATCACGATAACCCCCTGCAGCTGCTTCAAGAGGGTTCGTGTGCGAGGAGAGAAGCTCTCTGCCCACACCGGGGCTCCGTACAGTGCCATCTCTTGGTGTACTTTATAAACAGAATACAACAATTTTCTTTTCCAACTATTAAAATTTTACTAAAAAGATAATCGTCTAAGGTTTATAGTTTATATGGAAATAGAAATATCTTATGTATATGTCGCAGCCGTCTGGTTAAATCAGCCACTTAACTGGACGCCTAGCTCGTTGATTGAACGCTGGCAACCAATTGAACAGCTGAAGTACAACTAGCAAAGTCATTGAGCGCAACGTTCAACCAGATGGCTGAACGTCATGTCAGCCGTCTAGCTTAAATTAGCCATTCAATTGGACGCTTAGGCGGTTCGTTTAAATCGAAGAGCTTTTGTGTGATTGTTGAAGTGATTGGTAGGTTCAAGGTTATTTTGTTTATGGACCACTTAGAACCAAAACGATGTCGGTTATAAGTGGTCATAAAAAAATAACCTAGAGCCTACCAATCAAACCAAAACATTTTAGTACCAGACGATCCATTCAATACGCCCCAAGTCGTTAAACGTTAAATAATAATAAAAACGTTAGTCTAGTTCAATTAACTATCGGGCTAGGCCTTCAATTGGATGCCAGCGTTTAATCAACCGGCTAGGTATCCAACTAAGCGGCGAATTTAACCAGAAGTGGCGGCGACATATACTTACATAGCGTAAAGTGTGATACATGTACAACTGTGAATGCAAGCTTCTACATCGTCGGAGCAGCCGTTTCAATGAATTATTCAGTTTCATACCTGCTTCTGTTACTTCAGATAATATAAATACTAGATTTTCTCTCTAGTATCCGTTTTGGTTCAGTAGAATTTATAAAAGATTTTCTAATAAAAGTGCCATTCTCATTATATTAGAAAATTTAACATTACTTTTATTAAAAGTTTGACGTGTCTGTGTGTGTATCTGTGTGTTTGTCTATATGGCATCGTAGCTCCTAAAGGGATGGACCGATTTCGATTTCTTTTTTGTTTGAAAGCTGACGTGACCAAGATGGCTCTAGGATGATTATCAGAGCTCTTTTCCTACCTGACAAAATATTACTAACTTTCACAGATCTGATTAATTTGAAATTTTGGTTTACTGTTACTTTGGCGGTATTTACTAGACATGCTAATCTTGAGCTGATCATATATCATCAAATAATCTGTGGGATGCTTAATACAGATGTCTCAGCGCCAATTTTAAACTTTAAACAGGAATACCTCGGCAACCAAAACGTGGCTAGCCGGACGGAAGTGGTAGCGTTCGGCAGCTGATTAGTGCAGATTTGTTAGTCGCTATGTTGCAGTGGTCTGGCGTATACTGCGCGTACACAGTGGAGGCGTATTTATGCAACGAATTTTAGTTGAGTAAAGCACTTTGCAAGTTTTGTAATTACTCTCAAATCCACCGTTTAAGTGTTGCCCCGAATATTCAGTTAATTAAGTCGTGGGTGGCAAGTTTAGAGCAACAGGATGTTTACTGAATCATTCAAATGGCCCTCGAAATAAACCTACTGGTAGCAGCTGATCGTCGTGGATGCTCCGCAACCGCAGCAGCGACGCGGTTGATTTTTTCAATCGATCGCACAGGTCTCCACTGCGTGTGCGCGCTGCGCGCCAGACCACTGAGACATAAACTAAATAATCCGCACTAATCACCTGCCGAACGCTACCACTTTTCTCCCGCTAGCTCCGCTGGTTGCCGAAATATTCGTGTTTTAAGTTTAAAATCAGCGCTGAGACACTCTTTATTTCAGAAACTCACAGCTCTTAATAGTGTATATGGGTTCATAAGAATAGTCTCAATGAGATAGTATTATTGATGATTGATGAGGCCGGGTGTTGCTTAAAATTTTCAATTTTATAATTATTACTATCTGATTTTTAACCCCGACGCAAAGAGAGGGGTGTTATAAGTTTGACGTGTCTGTCTGTGTATCTGTGTATCTGTTTGTGGCATCGTAGCTCCTAAACGAATGGACCGATTTTCATTCGTTTTTTGTTTGAAAGCTGACGTGATCAAGATGATGGTTCTTAGCTATCATTTATAAAGATTTGTTCAGGCGTTTGATGACTGTCAGCTCATTTCCTACTTGACGAAAGGGTCTTACTAACTTTCACAGATCCGATTGATTTGAATTTTGGTCCAAGTATAATGTGATTTCTTCATGATCCTCGATAAGTTAAGATAAGATCAGTAGGTTGCGATTTCATCATCTACATGTATAGGTATATGGTCTAAGTGGGTTCCTTCTATCTGGCAGAATTTTGTTGTTCCGAATTTTATTTGGCATAACACACTTGGCACATTAAACGGATATGTTCAATGCATAAAAATCATTTAGTATAATTATCATTTGTTCGAATGTTTATATGTCCGAATTCCCAATGGCATACTTTTAAGATTGCAGATTTTCACTAGGCATAATTTCATTTAGCAAAATTTCATTACGCATAATTTCGTTAAGCATAACTCTTATTTAGTGCGACGATTACTCGGTATAATTTCACTTGGCATACTACGGTGGTGGCAAATTATGCCACATTAGTGACAGAAACGAATCGCTGCAAAACCGACTTCACTTAGTGTTGTCTGCCCTACCCCTAGAGAGTAATTCAAGCCCGCGTAGGCGCGGAGGGGTGAGGCGGCCCGCGAGCTGAGGAGCAGCCGGCCGGCAAGCCGAAGCTGCGGTGGTGGGCGAAAACCATCTGCGACGATAAGGTCGCGTGGGACCGCCGGAGCCTCGCAGCGCCGGAGCCGTGACACAAACCTTGCATGCTGTATGCTTGCTTGCATGCTGCATGATTGCTTGTATGCTGCATGCTTGCTTGCATGCTGACTGTTGCTTGCATACTGCATGCGTGCATGGTGGATGCTAGTATTGCTTCTGAATATTGTCTTTCTGCGATATGATGATTCTGCCTCTTAATATTATGGATATCAAATTTATGCATAAATATGATTCTGAATATGAACTAACTGCGATATGATAGTTCTGCCTCTTAATTATTATGGATATTATATACATGCCTAAAGATGATTACGACTTATAAAATTATGGGTTTTGAATATATGATTAATGAGTGTGTGCCAAATGATTTTCTGTCAAATGAAGTTATTGCTTTCCGCTGTTATGCATATTAAAATTATGGCATAAAAAGTTCTGCGACAATAGGTAGACCCGGTCTAAGTAGAAACGAATATAATAATGAACATACTTTCAGGAAAATAGCCTGACCTTGGTTATCAAATAACAAATTCATGAGGAAGCTTTCAGAGATAAATAACTTAGAAACGGGTCAAGCCTTCATTAATTAGATGAGGTCTAATGAATAAGTAATAATATCGCTAAGGGAGAATTAGGGTACTGTGATATTTTCAGCTCAAATTGCGCAGCGCTTTTCTGGATTTTTCTGGAGACAAGCAAGCTAATGACCCCCTTGGTGGTAAGCGGCTACCGTCATCTATAGACACCTGCAATTACAAAGAAAAAACGTTACATTGCAGGTGCGTTGTCATCATGAGGGCCTTTTCATTCAATCCGAAAAACAGCGTAATGTTTTACGGTCCAAGTAGAAAAAGTGGTGGTACCTATCAAGACGACCCGTGCTTACCACATAGTAGACTAAGTTTATTCGAGAAGTTGAATACTGCGCTATATTCATACAGGGGTTTTTTTTACACTTGTGTCATACGATCACAGCGGGGTTGACAGCTATGTGTTAGATCGAAATTAATAGTATTAAGGGTTAAAGTATGAAATTGCCGATTTGTACTGAAAAATTGAAATTCGTTTTTTTTTAATTTAACATATTTATTTAATCTTAATTTTTGATTTTAACATTATTATAAATGTTTGAAAAATTACTTAGTAATTAAAATATCTACCATTATTATCTATACATTGCTGTCACCTAATAGGAAGGTCATTTATGCCTTTGCGATAGAACTCTGGTGATCTAGATTCTACAAACTCTAGGAGGCAGTACAAAATGCTTTCTGCAAAATGCTTTCTGGATGATTTCTGGTTGGCGAAATCAACCCTGCGCTGGCGCTGATTAGACGTGAATTTTATCCTCTGAAGATTGGCCTCCTGCAAGTCCTGATCTTTATCCTTTGTTTTGTTGCTTATAAAATATTTTAGAGGGGAAGATAAGGCTTGCTCAAAACCTCATTGAAATATCAAGTCGCTAAAAGCAGCCTTAGTGAGGGCAGCCGCTTCTATTCTATTGGATCTGGTAGGTATCGTGCGGCCATAGACGAATGGCAAGGACGTTGTTTTAAGATTTGTGATAATCTACATTCTACATAGTCAAACGTGTAAAATAAATGTTTATGAAATTTCCACTAGACATGTTTTAATAAGGGTCAGAATTTAAGGCACGACTAGACAAACGAGCTTTACATTTACTTACATCACATTACCAGCCTAAAGGTAAAGTCCCACTGCTGGGCACAGGCCTTCCTACATAAGAGGAACACACGAGGAGTTTGGGCCATAACACCACCACGCCCAATGCGGGTTGGTGGGTTAAAGCGGTTGCAGCTACAACCGGGACCAAAGGCTTAACGTGTTTAACGTGTCTTCTGAAGCACGGAGGGGCTCGAGATTACAAATTTTGGTTGACCTATCCCGAAATCGTACAAGACGAAAGTTGCTTTGTTTTCGTATAGAAACCAGGCCACCGAGCTCCTCAAACAGTAGAAACAATAAACTTACAAACAATAAACGACGACCGGCTGACCGAGTGTCTGGACCTATACAGTTATACAGGCTACTCGGTCAAGAGGTCCTGGGTTCGAATCCCGGTATAAGCAAATGCTTGTATGATGAGTACAAGCATTTGTTTACGAGTCATGGATGTTTAAATGTTTATTTAGTATATTTCTAATATTTATATACATATTATTATCAATATTTCTCCGTTATCTAGTATCCATAACACAAGCTTTTAATGTGCTTACTTTGGGCTAGATATCTAATAGGTGTGAGTGTATGAATATGAATATTAATATATTAATAATAAATAAAAAAAAACTGAAATAAAATGTCTGTTTCTGAAAATAATTGTAATTTATCATCACATAGATTCGACACTGCTCTTTTTCGGTCTCCAACTGTGTCTACCTATATAAAATAAACAGTAGACTACGCACTTACAGACCTTTCGGAGCTCAAGTGCTTCTGATTAATTTAAGCACATTATGCTACCTGAGAGGGTAATAATGCTAATTATTAACGTGATTGCAGGTTTCTTCGGGTATTGACAATATTTAAGCCTCAGTGTGGAGATGGTCGGTGGAGTACGTTACGTTCGGGTTTCAGCAATAATGAAGTCCACGGAGAAGAGATTTTGTTTATATCTTTAACTAGCGACCCGCCCCGGCTTTGCACGGGTGCAATACACTTGTATTATACATATAAACTTTCCTTAAGAATCACTCTGTCTATTTAAAAAAACTGCATCAAAATCCGTTCCGTAGTTTTAAAGATCTAAGCATACAAAAGCCAAGACCGTCAAAATAAGCATTTTTGAAAGTTGGATATTTAACATTAGCTAACCATATTAATATCCATTCTCCGATATCTTGTGCTTTTATTCCAGGCAGATAAAGAATTGAAAAGCGCCAGTTTTTTAATGATGTTGAATGAAACCAATAACGTAGGTATATCAGACTTTCGGTATATAGATCTGCACAAGAATTCTAGTTAGATTCCTTCAGACACACCATACGTAGGAAATGAGTAAGTTTAATGGTGGGATCTGATAATAAGTATTAGGAATGACAATACCAACGGCTTACGGGCTAATAAAAGACGTATTTAACGATTTTTTAATTAGAAACAACATGACTTTTTCTAAAATTTCGTGTATCATCATCAATCCAAAATCATTGTCAAAAATATGAATGTATACCAATGATTTTTATTTTAAGCCACCAAAAATATATGGATAACTTAATAAGTTATCCATACATTTTTGGTGGCATAAAATGGTCTTGGATTTTTACATGATTTATGTTATCTTTGGAAAATGTTACGATTAAATTACTCTTACAGTTCAAGCTACCTAATCTATATAGCTACAAAAGAAATAAGGGAATTCTACATACGTTTAAAAAAAATGAAATTAAGGAAAAAAAATATTTCAATCAAGCCAAGAAACTAAATGACAAAGATTTCTCTTAAATTCTTAATCCAATTATTAGACCATTCTTATGGCACTTAATACTTCCAAATTTAATACTATTTCTTATTTATAATATCATTTTGTTCTTATTTATAATATCATTTTGTTGTTATCGATACGTAATTGATTTATCAACTACAACAACTTTTTATTTTTATCATGCGAAGTATGGAGTCAGAAAAAATATCAGGTGGACTATTAAATAGAATGGTTTTAGTTGTTTAAATAACGTTGTGTAATGATATTGAAAGTTTTTTAAACTGAATGTCTCTATAAATTTTAGTTAAATCTGTCTATAAGTAGGAAGGTAATAAATTACGGCCAAACAAAACGTAATACGGACCGAATATTTCAGCTCCAATTGTATCGATAATTTGTTCTTTGGCATATAGGTAGTTCCATTTAATTTGGCAGCTAACTTACATATATGTCTTTGGAAACTATTCAAACAACAGAATTGAATCTTTTTGGACTATCTAATGTGTAATTTTTTGTAAATATTTCTTAAAAATAATTTTATACTTAATAAAGATGAAATGCACATACCAATATATCAAGTAAGTTTTAGATATCTGAAAGGTGCATTTTTTCGAGCTAATGGTGAAAGTTTCACTAGGTGGTAGACCCGTGTGTAGGGTCGTCTGGGTAGGTACCACCGCCTTTCTTATTTCAGCCGTGAAACAGTTGGCTGTGTTTCGGATTGAAGGGAAAGGTAGCCAGTGTAATTTCTGGGCATGGACGGCATTTCATCTTAGGCCCCAGGATGACAACGCACCTGCAATATCAAGTGATTTTTCCTTGTTATTGCAGGTGTCTATAGGCGGCGGTAACCGCTTACCATCAGGTGGGCCGTCAGCTTGTTTGTCATCTAGTAGTATAAAAAAAAAAAAAAAGTTGGACTTGAATACTTGAGAGATGGTACAAGTTTATGTAACGTTGGAATCTGAAACTTATTTTTAGAAAATATTTATTTCTAAAACTTCAACGGCATATTACAAACTCTTTTGCAGAGCTAAATAAATTAAAAAGTGTACATAATCATCATCATCATTTCAGCCGAGAGACGCCCACTGCTGGGCATAGGCCTCCCCCAAAGATCTCCATACCGATCGGTTCTGCGCTGTCCGCATCCATCGTACATAATACTTAATAATATTTCCCATTTTTTATAATAAGCTAGTCTATTTAGAATTTTTTTGTAACACTGAGACCAATTACCGATTCTAAAAGAGTTAGAAAGTAAAACTTTCCAGACCGATTTAAATTAGGAGCTTCTGAAAAATCCCCCTGGAACTTATGAAACGTTCCTTTATCGTGCCATAGACGCTGGCTCAATATTCGACATCAATTTGTCAATTTACGAAATAAGAGACTTCCGAAGCCACTTAGTATGACCTATTTTGATAAAGCAATATTAAATTTTAACTGCGTAATTTGTAGACAAAATAACAGACGATTTACTTAAAAGTACACATAGACACAAATTTTTCGGGCCTGCTATTTTAGAATAGGATTATTGTGTGCAATAAAGAAATGTATACTTATAAAAAAAATGTAATAAAATATTGGTACAGACAACAACACGTCAAGTGTAACAGTTGCACTACGAAAACCGGCTCTATTACGAACGCAGTAAGCGCGGTCTCAAGGTCAAACTGTCACGCTTGATGTGACGTCGACTGTACATACAAGTAGCTTGTTAATTTACTGACGCATTTTTTTTTGTATTCTTAATACCGCCGAGTTTCCACGACATTGCATCTAAAAATCCTGTATATTGGCGCGTTGGTGTAATATTCTTAAAATACGGAGTGTAAAGGGAACTCTCTCAAAAATGAAGCCAGGTGACTATGCTAGTGATCCTAAGTCTTAAACACGACTAGTTGAAGATAAAAATAAATCGTGAAAAAATCATTAATTGTTCCACACAGGTGGTGTAGATGTCGCCACCATCTGGTTAAATTCTTCGCTTAATTGGATGCCTAGCCCGTTGATTTAACGCCGGCATCCAATTAAATGTCTAGGCCGATGGTCAATTGAACTAGGCTCACTCAACGTCTAACAACATGGCGAATTGAAAGTCTGCTCAATTAAATGCCTTTATTTTTTTTTTTTTTTTTGTCGGGGAGAAATCTGTTTACAGACCTACCCGCCGCTGACTAGGCGACGGGCGTGTGTGGGGGTCACCCAGTGATAAAGACACTAGGAATACCCACTAAAACTCCCCGGTAACTCCACTGCCCTTCGCAGGGGTAGCCTAGGCTCTGCCGAAGCAATTTCACTAGCCTACCCCCAGGCAACCCAGCCTTACGGCCAGGTTTCGCGCCGATGGAGATTACCCAGAGTTACTTGGGCAATCCCAGACGTGGCGGCCTGTGCAATGCGTGCGTGGGGGCCACCCACGCATGCGGCCGCGCCTAGGGCGCTCGGAGATGGGCGATCACCGCCCGCCTCCTGGCGCCCACCCGTCTACGCCGGATAGGGGCGGCCAGAGGATTCTCCTCCCGCTCCCTCTCCGCTGCTCAATTAGATGCCTAGGCGGATCTGAAGAGTTTTTGTGTGATTGGTAGGTTCAAGATATTTTTTATGACCACTTATAACCAAAACGATTTCAGTTGAAAGTGGTCATAAAAATAACCTAGAAACTACCAATCACTTATACAATCACCACAAAAACTCTTCGATATAAACGACCTGCCTAGGCATCCAATTGAATGGCTCAGATCCTTAGCCGTTTCTTTAGATGACGGCGTTCAATCAACGGACTAGCCGTCCAGTTAAGTGGCTAATCCAACAAGACGGCCGCGACATAGACATTTACGTTTAGTATGAAACAGCTGATTTTTTTTCGCGTTTCAACTAGTCGTGGTTAGGTTCACCAACACTGCCTTACTTTTCGTGAGCCTTCTTCTTACACCCAGTATATTATTTGCTGTTGGTCCGTTTCAATGTGATAAGCTTAGGAACAAAACTTTTTAATTTAATTCATAGACTTTTTGCATAAATTTAAATTGTTTACTTACTCAAAAGTATTGAATCTATTTTGAAAAAGGGTGGAACATAATATTATATAAAATGGATGGCAAAGGACTGTTATAAGAGTCTGCCTGAATAGAAATAAATCAAATCTCAACATGTTAGTGTCTACCGCGTGAAGCTGAATTTCACTATTGAATCGCAGCGCATTTCCTAGCGCTGCGATTCACTTCATCTCACTGCGTCCCGCTTCCTCATATAACTGCGTCTCACTTACATACTAATAACTTCCACTTCGCTACATCACGTAGGTGGGAAAAGTCATATTGATTCATGACTCAGCTCACCACATACCGCATCTTCCTGGCATAGTACGTACCTAACTATTGGTGGTAAGTCAGCCAAATACAGACTCAGGTGTAAGGAATGAGAAGCTTCCTAGCGTAGCAAACCAGAGTTATTCTCGGTTATATTTACACCTGTCGCATTAGCCAGTATGTAGATAAGTATAGCAAATATAACAATGACTTTTCAACAGCACGGTGCCAGCACCGGCGTTCTACGAGAATTGAGTATTGAAGCGTTTTACTGGCATATTCTCCAACGATGAAATGGAAATACATTTTTAAAGAAATCAAGAAATGAAATGCCAGCTTGTTTGGTATGATTTGTTGACGAGTAGTAAGTATAATTTAACATTACTTAATGTCTTGTTTAATTATACTGCTCGTTGACTGAACTCGATCCATGCTCGTCTTTGAACTTGAATAAAGGTCTAAAATACGCTTTTAAGATTCTCTGCCGATTTTATTATTTATGTTTTGTTAAATCTAAGTAGGTATCTTAAGCTTCACGATTTCCCATTTTAGTCGCTATGGCAATTTTTAGAATTGCTACTCACATTGCCTGAAAATACCGCGTGTGTTAAGCCCTAAACTGAAATGTAAGAAGGAATGTACAGAATTAGTTCCTTTGTCGTTGACTTTCAAACAGTTGCTCGTTATAGCCCTGTCTAATGCGGCGTCGCGTGCCGCAGTCTTTGTTTGTCGAATCAACTTTACAACAAAAGACCCTTAACTTCACACTTCGCAAGTTAAATATTAAATTACGCCGGCGGCAATTTGATGTAATTGTTGGTATTATAAAGCGAAATTTAATACCGAAGTATATTTGGAAATTTCAGCAGTATCTATGTTGGACGAATAGCAAAGTCAATACTTACCTACATAGTTACTAAAACAACTTAAACATAAAGTAGCCATATTTATCCTAGTTACGCAGAGTAAGACGATACATTTTGCCATTCTAGTGAATTTAGAAAGTACCTAATGTTGAAAGTTATACCTATCAAAATGTTATTAAAAGCCGTTTGATGGATTTTTTTATAAATTTTGTTTAACGAGATTATTTTCGAATTAAAGAATTATTTTCGAATGTTACAATCAAAAGAAGGTCTTCAATAATAGCAATAATTCCTACACTGAGCCAATACATTGTAAGCGAATATCATTAGTATAAATTACCAATTTATACAGGGCGGTTACGACAATAAATTATAACATAGGCTATATTATTTCATAAAATGTTTGGCAACTTTCAAATATATCGTATTCATTTCATATTAAGACATCTCTATGAAATACTTATGTACCTATATAAAAAATTGGGAAACCACAATCAAGATTTGGTAATTGTATTGCCTTTGAAAATTAATTATCTACTGAAACAAACATGCAACTGTTGTATTGTTTATACATTTGCTAGTCTCAACAAACGAATTAATGGCATAGATACTAATACTGCTACTATTGAATTTAAAAAAAACATGAAATTCATTAAGAGTTGGTAATTTAAGTTTTCTGAATCTGAAGCAGTGATATTACTGTTTTGAGGTCGGCGCACACTCAGCATTTATCCGTTGGATGTTAGCCAGCGCGGATTGGTACTCAACTTGTCGGCAGCTTTAGTACCCTCGTGGTACTATTGAAAACTGCCCGCTGAAGCGCACTTTTGCGATATTCCATATCCATTTGAAACCCTTTCCTTTTTCTGAGAATCTGCAAATAAAATACGAGCAGAACTTATGCGACAGATATCCAGAGCAATGTTATTTTAGGATTTGGTTGTTCAAATAATATTTCGAGGTTTTGGACAATATGATTGTTAAGTTAGAACAACTCCAATAGCTGCAGTCAACTTAATCACATTATTTCAGTCTTTTGTGAAGGCTTGGCCTGCTTCCAATATTAGAATACACACTGGCGTTAATCAGGTTTTGTAAATTGGTGATTTCACTTCGGCAGATCGAATCGGAGCAGAAACTCACGGAGTTTCAAAGCAATCAGGGTAACTAGAACCAATTGACCTAACACTGGATAGTCGAGATTCTTTTGAAATAAAACTTTTTCGTTGCTGCGCCTTTTTATGTCGTCGATTTTGAACATGTCCTTTACATCGAGTTTGTAATAGTAATTAGATTGGATTTTTATATTGCTTTACAAAGTTTTAATGTCAATATTAATATTATTAATTGAAAAAAATACAAATAAAAGAAAACCCACAAACGCACAAAATTAAAAAAATGTAAGTAGGTAGGTACATGCCGTAGAACCGTTCTCTTTGTCATTTATGTAATATTAAATATTATACTTCATGTTATTATTTGAAATGAAAATATAAGTATATGAATACCTTTAGAAAATAATTGTCAAAAACGGAAGCAAATCATTAATCGAGCATTAAGCAAGGGATTTTTTTTATACCTACTATAATATTGATACGTTACCCAATTTTCTACCCTAAATACAATACAGAAACAGTGTCATTTCTTCTTAGTCTGTCAAGCGGCGTTATACCTCTGGAGGTCTATGACAGTTTAAAAATCTATTGTGTTTGACGGGTTGATAAATTTTTGGTCATTTCCAGCACCGAAACTACTTTAAGTTTGATAGTGGGCTTACAATTTACCAAGATAATTAATAGCAAATATATTACAGTTCATCGTTCGTCAATTAATTAATCAAAAGACCATGATACCTACGTATATTAAATTAGAAAATGGAAGATGCAGGTATGTGTTACAAGAACACGAACACCACAAAGCGGGAAGACGAAAAACGGCAAATTTAACGGGGAATATTTGAAAGGAAGAAACAAACTTTTGTCCATTCCGACTGACCCCGGGCCCTTTGATTAGCATTGCACGTTGGCACATATTGTGGGCTGTCAAAGAGTGAAATAATCGCGGTGTGAATAATGAAAAGACAATTTGTGTCGGCTATGCGAATCCTCGTAGCAAGTTCAACGGACGCGAGCGGGATGCGTGCGAGCCAGCCTACACAGTCTAGCCGCACATCCGCTCAGATAATATTAATATATGATTATAATTTAGGGACAAGACAATTTTACTTGTAGGTACTATTAAAAAAAAATACTATTTTTATTGCTTCTGAAAAAGAATGATCTTTAATATCTATAAAAACAACGTCTGTGTGTTTGTACGCTTATAACGCGTGAACTACTAAATGGATTTTGAAATGGTGTTTACTCTAAGCTATTTATCATCACGCTATGATCAAACAGAGCAGCGAAATAATAGTTTAGATACCTAATTTCCGCAAAGAACCCCTCAACGCAAAATCAAATATTTTCTTAATAATTATTGCGAAGTATATAATTAACACAACCTACAGCAAAATATTTTTAGCTGCGAAAATAGAATTTAATAAATTAGGCAATTAATAATTTTAACTTGTCAAGTCACACGTTTCAGACACAATGGGTTTGTTAATTGTCATAGGTTCCTAGGAATCATACGCGGCTTAGAAAATTAATGAATTGAAATGATCTTAGTATAATAAATATTACAGTCCTTTTAATTGATGTTATGAAATAAAAGAAAATATCTAAGTGGATGTCACCGGTCGGAAGGGTGTCGGCACGCATGCGCGCCCTGGCTGCGCTTAGCGCCCTCAAGCCAGCCTGCCGAAGCGGCCACCGCGCGCGGTTGTCCGCACTCATTTCAACCCGATAACTCGAATCTCGAACATAAATCGATAACAATCTCATCAAAATAAACCCTAATCGAGCCCGCCAAGTGTCAAATTGACTTAACACTTACTAAAACAATGGGCGATCGCATCGAAACGAACTGAAATATGTTCAACCCGCAAACAAATGCCTGCAAAAAAGGAACCTTGTGATTTGTGAACGTGAGCTCTGTGTTTTTGTATACGCAAATATCAAGTTAATTAGTGATTAATGCCAGTGCTGAGCACGCTCGGTGGCTGTCGTAAAGTAGATTAACATACAGGTGAGTAAACATTTTATACAATGCGTATTTTTGGAAGTTGTAAGGACGTAAAGAATTAGGTAAAGTTGCATTTTTGTAACAAAGTAAAACTTTTTTATTTTAAATTATTTAAGTTGAAATAACAATAGCATATTATGAATATTCTCTTGTCTCTTGAATATCTGATAGATAAGTTCTAGAAAATTATATAAAAGACTAAAAAGAAATAAAATTTGTTGCCAAAATTTATTTGTAAAAGTAGTTAAGTAGTTATTGCTTCATATTTGTTTTTTTTTAATACAAAGCACGACAAATGACTGAACACCACTTTATGTGAAGCGGTAAGAAGAGTCCATATGCAAAGACAGCTAATGCAGTTCAGACACAGGTCTAGCCGCCTCCACCTTGCCGGCCCGAAAGGTGTTTTTTCACGCCTCTTTTGAAGGAACCCATGTTATAGGAAGAAAGGAACACATAATCTGGCAAAGAATTCCAAGTGTCATACGACAAAAGTGGCAATCAAGCGTTCGGCTAGATGGAAAGCGGTTACCGCGTAGCCTATGGACTATGGTAGCACCTTGGGTATTGCACTACTCACGGTGGAAATAAAGAGATATCGCTATGTTGACGCAATATGAGACGAGTCTAGTCTGCTTGCAATATAACGCTTCCACAACAACAGCTGAGTACAGCATGGGTTTCTTCCAAAAAGAAAAGGTGAAAAGGTATGTAAAGGGTCGGCAATGCCCAAGTGATACCCCCGTTGTTGCAAGCGTCTATAGGCTACGGTAACCGCTTACCATCAGGTGGGCCGTATGCTTAATTGCCACCTTAGTGGTATAAAAAAACGGCTCCGGCAACCTTAGGTCAGAATGGGGTCATTTTGGACACGGGGTAACTCTGGATAAGGCAGCTTACGTCATGATAAAAAATAATAATGATTATCATCACCAGCCTATATACGTCGCCCACTGCTGGGCACAGGCCTTCCTACATGGGAGAAATAACCCCACGCTGGCCCAATGCGGGTTGGTGTGTTAAAGCGGTTGTAGTAACAACCGGGACCAGCGGCTTAACGTGCCTTCCGAAACACAAAGGATTTCGAGATTGTAAATTTTGATTAACCCACTCGGGATCAACCATGTCGAAAGTTGCTTTGTTTTCGTTATCAAAACCACAGCGATGAAACCTTGACGCCCCCGTGCTTCTCAGCCTCCTCTGAGCTCGATAAATAATAACATTACTTGATAATCTATTTCTGCCTTGATATTTAGGGGTCCACCCATGTAAGGTCGTGCGTTTGTCTTGTCTTCTTCTTTTTTTTATCTTAACGGGGTAACTCTTGGCCTCTTTCGCCTGATGCAAAGTGAAGATAAGGCCGAAGATGGAAGCGAGCTACACCCGGACTCCTTAACCACAGATGAACTGGCTATCTTACCTCTAATTGCCGGAACACAACAATGCCGTTAACATTATTGTTATGGCGGCAGACTTAGGTAAGATATTGGTAGCTAAGCTAGCCTGGCGGGCTTAGAAAAGCCCTACCACCAACCAAGCCGTGCAGAAAATTTCATCCCCACGGGAATCGACGGAAAGTGGTAGGCCCGTATGTAGGGTCGTCTGGGTAGGTACCACCGCCTTTCTTATTTCAGTCGTAAAACAATTCACTGTGTTTCGGATTGAAGGGAAAGGTGGCCAGTGTAATTACTGGGCATTGACGGCATTTCATCTTAGGCCTCAGGATGACAACGCACCTGCAATATCAAGTGATTTTCCTTGTTATTGCAGGTGTACCATCAAGTGGGCCGTCAGCTTGTTTGTCATTTAGTTGTATAAAAAAAATCGAACCCCTAGCCTCTAGATCTTAGGAAAGAATGGTCACTACCACTGGAACACAGAGGTGATCTAAATATTTTTCTACCCTGGCGGATTAATTTAAATCATCATCTTCGTCACTAGCCTTTATCTACGTCTCACTGCTGGGCAATGGCCTTCCTACATGGGAGAAACACACGTGGAGTTCGTACCATAACATCAACGCTGGCTGGCGCGCTGGTCCAATGCGGTTAAAGGGGTGCAGTAACAGCCGCGGGACCAAGAAGCACGAAAGAGCTTTAAACAACATATTTTGATTGACCCGTCCCGGGATCGACCACGGCGACAGTTGCTTTGTTTCCGTAATCGAAAACAAAGCGCTCAAAGCACTACGCCACAGAACTCCTACCACTCCGCATACGAGCTCTTCCGATGATGATTTAAATATAAATAATATATTACTTAAAAAGTATTTTGGAGTTAAAGCAGAAAGTTTTTTGGAGTTTATTGGAAGAAGCCGCTGTTGATGTGGTGTTGATGTGAAAGGCAGAGACCGCAGTTACTGTGTTGGAAGGAAGGCCTAGGCTACTTTAACGTATCTCCTCGCGTAGGCGCGCCGACATGCCGGAGTGTAGGATAAGTGGACATTTTTTTAGTTGGTATGCCAGAAACTCGGAGTGTCCAACATAATCCCATTGTAGCGTTGTAGCTTACAGAAGTTCGCAGCCAATTAACACCACCTTGTAAGGTTGTGTGTTTGCGTTGAGTAAGAGCGACAAAGCTCATCTAATGAGTATCATACTCACTAGATGAGCTTTTTACTTTGTCTACAAAGCTCATCTAGTAAGGTTGTTTGTATGCTTTGGTAGGTGGTAGGCTCATTAGTAGGGTCATCTGGGTAGGTACCACCGCCTTTCATAATTCAGCCTTTAATATTATAGGATTGAACGGAAAGTTAGCCAAGGTAATTACTGGACATGGAAGACTCAGGATGTCTACGCATCTGCAATACCAACTGTTTTTTTTTTGTTATTACCACCAGGCGGCGAACGCCACCAGGTAGTACGTCAGCTTCTTTGTCATCTAGTTGTGTAAAAAAATCACGTTGGGAGCAATGGAACATGTTTCTTATGTAGTCAACATAACGCTTTCGTAAGTAGTACTTTTTGTGTCAGAAGCACTATAAACTACGGTCACCACTTGCCACCAGGCAATCCGTTGCTTATTTTCCATCTTTGTTGTATACAAAATATCCAAAAGGTGCTAACCGCTTTTGTGACGATTGATGACGACATGAAGACGCTGCTCACTAGCGCCGTTTTATTTTTATTTATTTATTGATTCTAAAATTAATTGAAAAAATACCTACCAATGCATAAATACGTAAATAAACGTAGAAGCATCCATAAACTGTTATATTTTCACCGTTTATTTTATGCTTAATAATTAAACTATTTTCTTTCTTAGCACTAGCACTAGCCGATAGCAAAATCTCGGTAGGTACGTACTTATTAATAATAAAAACTTAATTGTTAATACGGTCGCTGCCGTGCCATAAAAACCAACCAAACATATAAAGCGCCTGATTCAATTCTTTCTAAGAGTTGATAAATTACCTAGCCATAAAGCCGTATCTTAATGAAACAACAAAAATAGGTATTTAATGTATCACCCAGAGTGGAACTTTTCGAACATCGAATAGTGCTTTATTGCAAAAGTTTTGACCCGCTTCTGTCTCTATTATTTTCAGAAATATTTTGTTGTAGGTAAGTCAGAGATCATTTTTAAATAATTTAATCGACTTTGTTGCGAAAGTATTTTATTCTTTATTCAAACACGAGTACGTATACACCTATATATTTCATTTTATACAGTAACACGAGTAATTAATATGTAATTCCGTTTGAGGCAGATATTTATGATGAACATAGTTTTAAACTAGGGGAGCAATACGTGTGTATTGCTCCCCTAAAACCTGTTGTTAAAAAATTAATATTAAGTGACAGCGTAGAAGTCTATCTATGGGGCAAGTACGTTTATGCAACCGAAATGGAACTTAAAATCAATTAAATCAATAATTGATTACATCTCTATGAAAAAAAGGCAGCTAATTTTATATTATTTCATAGAATCATCATGAAATTATCAAATGGATGAGATGTATTTAAAATTTGCTGTCGTATTATTGTCACCATTCTATATATTATTTACTAAAAGTGTATAATTAACAGGCGAGCAGTAGAAAACTTAATAAAATACATAAATTTAAGCTACAAAAATAAATCAGTTTCTTTTAATTAATTTGAATTATTATCACATAAATTATTTTTTATAGTGTCGTCAATTCGATAGTTTATTGCAAACCTCCTTAAGGCGGTGACCGTTTAATATCAAGCAAGTCGTGTGTTTTATTTGTGGACTTAATCATAAAATTCAAGCTGAGCACAGCAACGCCATGAGTAATTGTCGCAGTGATTGTTTAACCCGTCAATCATGAGATTCCAGACACAATTGATTTTTCAATTGTCATAGCCCTCCGGTGGTATAACGCCGCTTGACAGATTACAACAAAGCAAAAATTCAGCGTGGTCATGGCTGTGAAGAAATAAAAATAACTTACAACTCCCTCGTGCTACTAAGTATTACTAAGTCGTAAAGTCCTAAGCTGTTGTACTCGGCCGGCCTTTCATTGGGTCTATATTTAAATGACAAAACACAAGCACTGCCAAGGGTCTAGTTTTAAATCTAACGTAATTCTACAGCTATGGGTCATTAACTTTAATCTGGTAGGAACAAACTAAATGAACTCATTGTAAAAGAAATGACCTTTGATTCTGATGCAATTTCACAGTAAACTTCGTTCATATTCAAACAATAAACAAAACAAAGAAATACAAAAGCAGTAAAAAAATCGTAACTGGGCAGCATATTACATTAGCCTTGCGATAAATAGAATACACATATCAAATATAACCCCCGACAATCAAAATCAGTCGTGGAATTGAATCACCGAGTAACTTGCAAATATTTGTTGTTTTTTCACTCTAACATGATCATCAATATTTAGTTATTACCTCCAAAAATTCAGTTAAGGTAGGTGTCATTCTTATGTGTCAATCATGATTTTAAACTAATACATAAATATTTATCTGGTTAGGTTGAAATATGAATGGAAAAGTTTTGCAAACCATACTTTCTTTGGAATAAAATTTGAGTTTTGAATTACGATTCGAACACATTTGTTTGCGTCCAGAAGTTCGCTTCCTTGATTTTTTCCTCAAAAAATTAATGTTTAATATTAAATAAAAGAGTTTATTCACGTAGGTAGGTATAATTTTTTTATCACCTACATACTATATAAAATTAAAAAAAAATTAAAATAAATAAAATATAAGCACCTACATCGTGAAACATAACCTTAGAATTACCAATGTGATTAGTCAGCTTTTGTTATGTATTGTAGGTATATTTAACTTGAATAAGGTAAATAGCCAATATAATTCTAGAAATATTGGATTTTTTGTTTTCCTTTTCAAGCATCAATTCTACCACATGCTGTTTTCAATTTATGAAGAGAAACTCGAGCGTGGAAAGAGGCATCGATTTTCGAAATTCCTTTTATGATATATTTTAATGAAAAATAAATCAAATTTTGCTTTTATATAGGAAATTAATTACTAGTTCATTTTATTTAACACCAAGCTGTCTGAAGTGATGTACATCAGAGGAAAATAACTTCATTATCAGTGCTGTGATATATACTACGTAACCACTTGTAATATAACCACTAATAATTAAAAGTTGATGTAAATCAACTGACGAATAAATTTTATTCTCATTAATAACTGAAGGCTTACAAACGCTCTTCAGAAACTCTACAATTGTGATGTCACATTGGTTCGCTGATCGCTTTTATCAGCTGTACTATGGACACTACGTGCTGAAGTGTGTTGTTCCCCTTCCTTTACAGGAATATGTTTGTAGTCATCCAAACGTTGTCTTCGCCCCCACATTGCTCATGAATAAATTAGATCTTTCGTTTCTCTGTCGTACCAAAGTATGGAACTGTCAGGCAGCACGCATCTCACTCCTTCCTACAGGGTGGGTTCATTCTAACGAGACGTGAAGTGGCACCTTATGGGCTTACGTTGTGAGGACGTCTAGGCAAGAATTATGTACTAGTTAGCTGTCTTCGTATTCCACCTCTTAACATAACATGGAGTTAAGTCATTGAACAAAGAACTGCTGCTTTAGTCACTGATCATTTAGACGCAGGGTGGCTTTTGTTTTGGGATTTAACACCGCATCTTTTTTGTCACTAAGGGGAAGCTCTACCAGCCTATCATCCCTCTACCTAGGGGGAAGAGGGTAGGGTGTGTGGGGCTCTCACCTACATACCAACAGAAACTAAAGACAGGTAGACATAGCGGAATTTACCGCTTTAGAATGTCCGACCTGTGAAGCCACTTAAAGATAGCAGCCAAAAATATTTTTCAAAGTGCTTTGCTCCTGACTTTTTTTATAATAATAATTATAATAATTTATTGCATTTAAATATGGCACATTATGGTGTTAATACAGGAATAGCCGCTCATACTTAACTGTGAAGACAGTGTGCAATATAATGAATGAAATAATTTAATTTAACAGAAAATAAAGAATGTCAAATAATCCAGTTAAACATTACACATTATTTTATACCACCAAGGTTACGACCTACCTGATGGTAAGCGGTGATCGTAACATATGGATGCTTGCAACACCAGGGGTATCACTTACGCATTGCCTACCCTGTAAATACCATTTCACGCGATTTTTGAAGAACTTCATCCTGTAATTGTCTGAGAAATCCTCTGCAGAGGGCTTATTCCACAACCTGAGTATACGTGGGAGAAAGTCATTTATTTATTTAAAGTTTTATCAGAAACTGTACAGTTTAAGGCCGCTTTGGTTCCAACACGTGTGAGGATGAATTCCTTGCCGGTGGCGAACGGTGCAATGGTAGAAAGAGCCACGGCGGGCATCATGTCAAATAATTCCTCAGAAAACATCCCATTATAGTACAACATGTAAAACATACTTAAAGAGCCAATATCTCTCCTTAGGCTTAAATATTCAATATGTATACCGCTGTGAGATCGGGATCGGCGACAATTCTCATACCTAGTGCATCTTTGAACTGTATCAAATGATCCTAGCTGGTGTCTAGGCGCTCCCGCTCATAGATGGCAGCAATAGGTCCTCTATATAGTTAGGGCCAGACTTGAGGATTATACAGGAACAGACTTTGCCCCGAAGAGATGTACCGCCGCGCAATATTGAGCACACCAAGATTATTGCATGCCAGCTTGACTTTATTCCCTAAATGACTGCGGAACTGGGTGTCACTAGATTAAGGCATTGATTAACGTCGTCCAAAACTCATTGAGGATGCGTTGTGTCAATATTATGGCTCGACGCTTCTTCACGACATTTAAAGAGTGGGCAACTGGGCAATGCGTGATCTAAGTGTTCTTAGCGCTTACCATCAGGTGGGTCGTTACTTGTTGGAACTATAAAATAAACTATAAAATAAACTTAATCGCTCCTGTTAACACTTTCTTATATCATTCTGTAACATCATAATCATTACCAGCCTATATACGTCCCCCATAGGACAAACACATGAGGATTTTGGGCAATAACACCACCACGCTGGCCCAGTGCGGATTGGTGTGTTACAGTGGTTACAGTGACAAATGAGACCAATGGCTAAACGTGCCTACCGAAACACGTAGGAGCTCAAGATAACAAATTTTGATTGACCCATCCCGGGATCGACCATGGCGAAAGTTGCTTTGTTGCTTTGTTTCCGTAATCTAAACCGGAATGCTCAAATCACTACGCCACCGAGATCCTCATTATGATAATAATAATTCAGTGAATGTTAACTAAGCAAACCCTTATTCTTTTTAATACTCAGAATTATACAGAAATAAAGAAAAAACTTACTTTTTATCGTGAAAAATGTAAATGAACGTTCGTTTAATTTTTCTTAGAAGAAATATTACGGGAGACTTAAGGCAACCTTCTACCAAACTAGGCTTAACAATAGCCGGAGTACTGATTAAGGAATATTCAGAATATTTTTCTTAAAACTTTACTTAATTTTTAACACAAAAGATTTCAGTAAAAATGAAAATTTTTCATTACTTTGAATAAAAAATCCAACGCGATTTGTATATTGAATGTACTAGCACGGGAGTTATCCAGAAGCTTAAGCAGGTATTCCCAGAGACAATTTAGACGCTGGGTGAGCCCCGCACACGCCCGCTGCTTCTCCAACGGCAGGTTGGTCGGTCACTGAATTTCTCCCGGTAAAAAAGGGTAATAAATGTCACAGATAGTCATAAAATTAGCTAAATAATTTTGGTACAAAATTGTTTTGTTCGTTAATGTAAGCAACACACACATGAAGGAGTTTCTTTCTTTATTTGTTTTAAACAAAACGTAAATACCCGTTAGCTCTATCTCGTGCTAACCACATTATAATATACATTATTATATTATATACGCCCTTCAATGGCCCTTTGTCTAAAAGGAAACTTTTTCCGTGTTTCTTTACAGACAAAAAAATGTTTTCGTTGATGGTAAAGTAACTGTGTCAGTGATTATTACTTTAAGAGTTTCGATATTGTTAAAGTTTCTTCTTTGTTTCAGGATGAGAGGAACGAATGCGGTTTTCCTCATTTTATTTTTCGGCCATCTTTCAGCTTTACCTGACACTATTCGAATAGGTATGTTTTTATTAATATATTTATATACTAGGCATAGGTACCTAGCTACTTTTCTGAGAAGCATTTTTTAAGAAGTAATTTATCAAATTATCGAAACCTACATCAATATGTATCAACTTTTGACAGTTCGTGCCTTCTGTCGCAAAAATACTAATGGCGTTACAATTGTTCTGAGACATTATAATACGAATGTTGCCTACGTGTGAATTTTTCAAATTCGGAAAATATACGCTATTTTACCCAAAATAAAAATAATTAAAACATAAAAGTTATGGAATATTTTATAAGTTGTTTGGTTAAGAAAATATATAAAAATAGTTTAACCTTTTTTCAAAATATTTATCAAAAATTTTATTGGTATTCGATTGCTCACATCCGTCAAAACAATTACTATTATTATAACAACTTTGAACAAAACATTTACATAGTTTTTAAATTTTGTCAATATTCCCATACAGAAACACCTGTTATGTTATGCTACACATCGAACATACCACTGTATCTGTCAAACTACTATAATACTACAGTATCTATAGGATACTATTTCGTATGCAATATTTCTTTAAGAGTTTTAAACTACTTATTTATGAAATAAAAAAAAACTGTACCTACTACCGTATTCTATAAACTTTTTAGTACTGGCTAACTTTAAAGACAACTTGTATCCCTATTCTCGACATGATGTACCTACCTAGTAAATAAAATTAAATATATTTTTAAATGGTCTGGATTAACTTCGGTTCATTAATTAGTATTTTTATGAATCTGTCTAATTTAGGTGGACTCTTTCACCCAGAAGATGACAAACAAGAAGTAGCGTTTCGTTACGCTGTTGAACGTGTTAACACCGATCGCGCAGTCTTACCCAGGGCCAAGCTATTAGCTCAAGTAGAAACTATATCGCCGCAAGATAGCTTCCACGCTTCGAAGCGAGGTGAGTTCGTACTGAAAAATTTACATTCCTTGTCGTACCGAATTTTTGAAATATCCATATATATGTTTTTTTTATTACTACTAAGGTGGCAATCAGGTATACAGCCACCTGATGGTAAGCGGTTACCATAGCCTAAGAAAACTTATCCACGTGCTCTTTGAAGATATAATAAACGTTTTAGAAAACTTCCGCGGGGAGTTCATCCTACAACTTTAAGCATACGCGTGAGAAAATTTATCTGAAACTGTAAAGTAGGTACGCAGCGTCGCAACGACAGGCTAGAATATTTCAATTTCGGACCTCTAATCACGGGTCTCTTAGTGTGTACACGGAAGACGAAAGGAAAAAGAATATAATAAATATATCTATGTGATGCAAGCCCCATTTCACTTATTCGTTACATTACCAATGCAAGACACTTGACTCTTTCGAGACCTTGAACGCATTTGGCGCTTGTTTCTTTTCTACAAATATATTATTAGACTATAATAATATAATACTTAAAGCATTTTGCAAGAAACTACCACTAATGCGGATTCTTCCATAGAATGTATCTAAAAGTATATGCACTATCTGTCAGTATGCCACCTCTTACGGAGTGGAGTGGCAGCCATATTTGGACCACAATCTGCGCCAGCTGCCGCCCATGTGCAATCTATTTGTGACACAATGGAGTTACCGCACTTAGAGACCAGATGGGATTACCGGACCAGACGGGAGTCTTGTCTCGTCAACCTGTACCCACATCCAGCAGCTCTTAGCCGGGCAAGTGAAATAAATAACACTTTTTTTATGTCTAGCATGCAAATATAAGTTCAGGTGCTCAAATTTGAATACATTAGTCAGTGTTCAAAGTTTGGACAATTAGATCACAACAACTACCTAATCTCAGGTTAGATGAAAAAATCAAAACATAGTATGCAGTTCTCGTGATAAAAAATTTGTAGAAATTATGAGTATTTTTCTTATAACAAATGAAAAAATAATAAATTCTTCTCCTTACCACCTATTAAATAAAGTTTGTATACGTCTGTCTTCCCTAAGAATTATTCCCTTCACTCGTGGTAATTTATATCATGTTATACATTATACATTTCTATTTCCTTAGATGTCGAATAAATGTAAGGAAGGACACAAAATAGCTACGACTTTACCATTTATTACAGAAACGGATGATTTATATCAATATGTTTTTAGGCTTATGTGGATCTTGTAAGGGCATGGGGATGGAAATCCTTCACAATAGTATACGAGAACAGCGACGGCTTAGTGAGACTACAAGAATTACTTAAAGCTCACGGGCCCTCCGAGCTGCCAGTCGCTGTGAGACAATTGCCAGACTCACATGACTATAGGTACTACAACTGTAGACTAGCAGGATTTTCTACAAATACAAACTTAGATGCATACCATTAAAGTACATTTTCCTATACAGGCCACTTCTGAAACAAATAAAGAATTCAGCTGAATCACATATTGTGCTCGACTGTGCGACGGAAAGAATCAGAGATGTACTCCAGCAAGCGCAACAGATTGGAATGATGTCTGACTATCACAGTTATCTTATTACTTCCCTGGTAAGTATTTATACTTTGTTTCATTATTGATCTAAATCAATAATAAAATGACAGACATTTTATAATTAGAGTATTTAATTTCATATAGGACCTGCACAGCGTTGACTTAGAAGAATTCAAATATGGTGGTACTAATATAACAGCACTTAGACTTCTGGATCCTGAACGGACTGATGTACAAAGAGTAGTTCGTGATTGGGTTTACGATGAAGCCAGAAAAGGGCGCAAGCTGCAATTGGGACATACATCGGCCAAGGTTAAAGAACTTGTAAATTGTAGTTCAATTTTAAGAAGATATCTTGTAATTATTGTGTTGTATTATAGTGACTAATTAACTAACCATGCTGTTTTGTTTACAGGAGAATATGACATTTATTAAAGTAAGTACAGTAAATTACAGGAATAAATTTTAATAGCAACTTACGCTAAAAAAAATATTTAATCAAACTACTTCGGTTACACTAGTTATAAACCAAAATTTGCGCGGATACAGTTTATTTGATTAATAGAACGATGCGTTGTTTGTTAGGTGTTACTTTAAGTTTTGTAGTCATTTTCTTGAGCAATAAGTATTCAAAAGTTCAGTAGTCATTTTTTCAGTGAACGAACAATTAATAACGTCGTCAATATTAGATATAATCTAAACCTTAAAATTATTCGAAGCTTGATGCGCCTTTTGTGTAGTTATGAAAACTTTTTTAAAACTACACTTTTAGGTTTTATCTTAGTAGTAACAATACAACAAAAAAATTACTTCCGAAGAAATACCTTAGATTTTATCTTCACAGACAGAAACAGCGCTCATGTATGATGCAGTACATTTGTTCGCTAAAGCTTTGCACGATCTTGATACGTCGCAACAAATCGATGTGAGACCACTCTCGTGCGAAGCTGAAGACACGTGGCCCCACGGGTATAGTCTCATCAATTACATGAAAATCGTAAGTAAAAGTTATTCTTGCATAATATATCTTTCGCCTCGGAAAACCTTTTCAAAAGAGTCATTCGTTTTCTTCAACCATAAACATTATGTAAATGTATTATGTCTGAAAGTTTTATATCTTTTCGTCTTTTCTTAGATGAAGATATATAATACTTGATAGGTTCTTATTCTTTAATTTTAGACATTGTAATTTTCGGCTATAAATTTGGCAGATTTTATATTTTTAGTTTAACTAGGTACTAAAAAGTTATACTATTCATAATAAGCTTGCTTTGATTCAAGACTAACACAGCAAAATAAAGGCGCATGAATGAGTTGACGGATTAACAGCTCTAGTTGTTAAATTCAGTTTAAAAGCTGTTGCATTTTCTCGCTCTATGAAACGTAGAAACTTCAATACCCTTCATGGCAGTGTTATCAATTCAAAAAAATCAATTACTGAGCAACTTGTATCATTATAATTAGAAAACGTTTATAGGAATCACCTTGTTTGTCCGAAGTTAATTAATTATACAAATTCGACAACTTTACACCCTCGTTTATTTTGATAAACAGGTGGAAATGAAAGGATTAACTGGTGTTATAAAGTTCGACCATCAAGGATTTAGAAGCGACTTTACTTTAGACATAATCGAGCTGACAAGGGATGGGCTTCAAAAAGCCGGTACTTGGAACTCTTCTGAGGGCGTCAATTATACCAGATCCTACGGCGAAAACCAGAAACAAATCGTCGAAATACTACAAAATAAAACTTTGATTGTAACGACTATTTTGGTAAGGCATAAACAACACTAGAATGGTCCCATTAATTTCCATAAAACATTTTACTACTCTCTCGAGCATAATAAAGGCAAAATTACCGTTGTTCACGTATAGATATCTGTTGAATTTGGGATTTTGATTGCTTACTAGAAATCAGTATTCCCAAATCTTTCTTATAGGATCTAAAATACTTACAAGCATACATTATAAATCCTTAGTAGATCATGTTATTGTTTTATTGTATACTATTCTTTTGAAACTCATAATATTACTGCAATCTCTTTTCAACTTCGTAAATTTATAACGGTAATTCTCTAGAGCGCGCCGTATTGTATGAGAAAGGAAGCAAGTGAAAAGCTCACTGGGAACGCACAATTCGAGGGATACGCCATTGATCTCATTCACGAGATATCTAAAATTCTGGGCTTCAATTATACATTCAAGCTGGCGCCTGACGGTCGATACGGCTCCAACAACAGAGAGACTAAAGAGTGGGACGGAATGATAAGGGAACTGTTAGAACAAAGAGCTGATGTTGCTATAGCCGATCTCACAATTACGTACGACAGGTAACATAACATTTAACCTATATATTTTTTTTATTTCAACTTGATTCCAAACTCCACTGATCTAAATCCGTACTAAATTTCGAAACTTTATTAAAAACGATAACATACAATAATAATAAAAAAAAGGCTAAAATTACTTTGTGTTCAATATGAGTAGGTATTAATACCGATTAAAATATTTATAAGTTCTCCAAAGAATTGGTTTCAATTTATTATTGCCTGCTTTTTAACAGTAGGCAAAGGATACAAAGTTTAAAAATTCATTAAACTGTACCGTCACATTAATGACTACTTATTTTTTTTTACTGCTATCGTTAATTTGTCAAGCCGCGCTAGACCTCATGGAGGTATTGTGACAATTTAAAAATCAATTGTGTCTGTCTGGAATTGACCCACAAGTGTAAAAAATGTAGCATTTGCCTTTTGTGATCATTAGAATACATAACAAATAATTAGGATTAGTATACATAATTCCTGCAACAAAACTAACAATACAGATAACTCCAACAGGGAACAAGTGGTCGACTTCACGATGCCATTCATGAACCTCGGCATCTCAGTGCTTTACCGCAAGCCCATAAAGCAGCCACCAAACCTATTTTCGTTTCTCTCGCCCCTCTCGCTTGATGTTTGGATCTACATGGCTACGGCGTATTTAGGAGTATCTGTACTACTCTTCATTCTTGCCAGGTAAGTATGTTATACTTAAGTAAGTTAAGACGCATTCTATATCGCAGGGTTTTGAAAAATATTCAAATTTCTACCTTCTGGTAGTAAACTATTGTTAGTTTTGTATAATACATTTAGGCAATTAACACACGGCACCACGCACGGCCGCGGAGGGCGATGGCGGTGAAGCTGATTTTGTAGCGGTTCCTCGCTACAAAATCAGCTTCACCGCCCTCTGCGATAGATTTGACGTGATTTTGAACAGTTAGACCATGGACACCGACAAGAACGTCCTACATCCACGATGAACTGCGCAGTTAAGCGGTGCCTCGTGTGCAAGGCGCCGCCGCCCCGCGCGGACGGCAGCACGGAGGAGCGGTGGCTACGTGAGCACCGCTAGGCCGCGCGGTCGGGCGGTGTTTGTGTGTTTGGCATCAGCGGATTTCATAAAGGCCAATGCGACATGAGCGGGTGGAGTGGGTCTCCACCGCCTACCGCGGCGGTGCGCGGTGCCGTGTGTTAATTGCCTTACAATTATGGTTTGTTTTTTATATCACCTTGCCATGTAGAATTAAACGGGAAATATTATTAATTTTAATCACAACCAACATTCGTTTATAGAGCAAAAGCACATTATTTAAGGCTTCAATGTTTCAAATTCATCTAATAGGTTCACTCCATATGAATGGCATCAGACACATTCTCCAGACGGCGAGAAAATGGAAAATATTTTCTCCCTCGCCAATTGTCTATGGTTTGCGATCGGATCTCTCATGCAACAGAGCTGTGACTTTTTACCCAAGTAAGAAATAATTAAAACACCCTACACATAAACAAATTTGAAAAAACACAGCCTGTTTTTTCAAATTTATTGGCAAGTGACCTCAGCGAAGTCCACATGAAGAACTATTTAACGGGATAGAGGAATCTTTCATCAACGTACTTCGGGCGAAACCCTTTCAAACTCAATCTTTCTAACTTTCATCTTATATCGAATTACCAGATAAACTCTCGTCATTTGATGTAGATATCCGTATCTACGCAACTCAAGCTGACCTTTTGATGTCTGATATCAAGAAATCTTCCTTGACTTCAAATGTGACCTTTGCGTCGGTAATCTGAGATCAAGCTATCTTTGTTCAATTAGCAGCTGAAACTTTTTCACTGGGTGCGTTGTTGAGTGATTCCATGGTAAATGTTGAATGACGGGGAGTATTTGGGCGCAGGTTCAGCCCGTACGAGTGGGACAGCCCCAGGAACTGTCTAGACGAGCCGCAGGTGTTGGAGAATCAGTTCACTCTGTTGAACTCGCTGTGGTTCACTATCGGATCCTTGATGCAGCAAGGTTCGGATATCGCACCGAAGTAAGTCCCACTCAATGGAAACACTCCAACCGATGCCTTGATGGCTACAGTTCCAATATCACACCACCGAAACCTAATTCATTTAGCGGTTCTCTGAAAGTCTGCAACGCCACTTAACGTTCCAACCGTACTTATGATGACGTAGCTATAAGGAAGTGTAGCCTTCAGTTGCAGTCGGATGAAGAACTCCCTTTTACTAATTAGTTTCAAAGCGACCACAGCCCTTTGTAAATTTCAAGCATCGGTAGTCGTTTAGAGTGGCCAATTTAAATAGAGACGTGTCGGCAATTTCAACTAGCTTTGTTTCCCACTATAGTTGGCAAAACACTTTGTAATTTAGTTGCTAATTATACAACTAGTTCGGGTAATGTTTCCAATATTGCACCCGTTACAACTTCTGTGCTTGTGTAGTATCCATAGCTTGCTGCATCAAATTTGGATTTTATTATAGACTATAACTGGTGGAGGTTGATTTTACATTTTTTGATTATTTTCTGATTTTATGTTTCATTTATGATTCTAATAAATTTATTTAAATAATTTTCATGAGATAATGCTATGTGAAATCAAGTTCTGACCTCTATTGATTCGCGTTAACTTTTAAAAATATCAAATTTATCTAAAATATCTGGCATAAACTTCAAGATGTCACAAGTCTAATTTACACAGGATTTCAATTTTTCGACAAAACTCAATAGTCTAGATAACTTGTCAACTTCACCTAAAACTAATTACGATACTTAAATGTAGTTTAACTATATAGCGAAGTCGATCTAGTAGAGAAACGTTTTTAGATTAAGTTAACTGTAATAAGTTTTATTATAAACCAGGGCGGTCTCTACAAGAATGGTAGCGGGTATGTGGTGGTTTTTCACACTCATTATGATATCATCATACACTGCCAACCTAGCTGCTTTTCTAACTGTGGAACGAATGGACTCGCCGATAGAAAGCGCTGAAGATCTCGCAAAGCAAACCAAAATAAAATATGGCGCTCTAAAAGGAGGATCCACTGCAGCTTTCTTCAGAGTAAATATAATTTTTCCCTTTTTTTTGCTAAGATAGATTCATATTTATGTTACAGATAAGTTGAAGGCCTCAGTATTGTATTATAATAAATAAAGGGAATCATCACCATGAGCCTATTTACGTCCCACTGCTGGGCACAGGCCTTCCTACATGGGAAAAACACATGAGGAGCTTGGGCCATAACACCACCACGCTGGCCCAATGCGGGTTGGTGGATTAAAGCAGTTGCAGTAACAACCGGGACCAACGGCTTAACGTGTCTTCCGAAGTACGGAGGAGCTCGAGATTATAAATTTGATTGACCTATCCCGGGACCGACCATGGCAAAAGTTTTTTTTACTTTTAGAGAGAACAATTCTTACATACATGATTTTTGTGTAACTTTAACCGTTTACGCAGCGACGCAACAAAAGCTCTGAAAAAGAATATTTTTGCCCCGTTTTTGCAACATTTTTATTGATGCTCAGCTGCTATGAGATTAACACGTTCAACCAAACAAACAAACTCTTCAGCTTTATAATATTAGTATAGATAACAATAAAGTTTCGACACTGATATTTTTCATTCATTCTTTTCTGGGATATAATATAAGAAATTATTCGTTTGGCTATTGCTGACCTAAATTGAGATGTTTAGTACAGTCTATCTCTGAACGGACTAGGATTTTAATCTAGGCACCATAGTAACTTCTAATCAGGTCGAAACGAAACAATTGAGCGGTACCAAATAGCATTATCCCTTTTTTATTAATTCTTTCGTACGCCTATATAAACATTTATTTTCATAATATTACCCGTACATTACTGTTGGCACCCAATGGGGTAATAAAACATATTTCACGCTAGATATGGTATATACTTCAAGAATTTATGGTAACGGGGTAAGTATATTTCAAGAAGAAGCTAATTCATCCGAGTCACATTGGTTTCCCAATATTAAGTGCCTACGATTTCCAAGGATCGTCTATCGGATTCAAGCGTAACGTGAAAATAAACCTACTCTCGATAGACACTAAGATATCTAAAACGGATATCCAGCTTCTAGTAATAAACGCTGATAAAAATTTTATCTTTTTTCTGACAGGATTAATAATTTTATTTGTAATGAAATATAGTTTACGAAGTTGTTTTGTGTCCTTTGTGTCCGTATTGAGGCAGAATACTAACAAGCTAGATTACTGACAGTATACAATTAATAAAATGTACGTAATTTACTCATATTACACACGATGGTAAACGCTTGTTTACGGTATGCTTATACCGTAGTAGACGTTTGTAAATTATGTTAAAATCAGAAAAGAAGCATTATTTTGAAAGCAGAAACTTAATTCCCACTGCTCAAAAAACCATTGCTTCCTCGATAAGTTTTGGTGAACTTATTTATCGAAGGAACACAACACTACAAAGTATCTAGTGTAATTTAACTTTGATAATGGTGGAGGTGCTTCCCCAGAGTCGACTCTACCTGCCTTTAGGTACGTTTTTCCTTTACAAGAAACATTTCCTACGCAGGACTCAAATTTCTCAACGTACCAACGCATGTGGTCATTCATGGAATCGGCACGCCCTTCAGTGTTCACTAGCAGTAACAAGGAAGGGGAGGAACGTGTGATGAGAGGCAAAGGCTCTTACGCTTACCTAATGGAATCCACTACGATCGAATACGTCGTCGAGCGGAATTGTGATCTCACTCAAGTGGGTGGGATGCTGGATTCCAAGGGATATGGAATTGCCATGCCGCCTAGTAAGTACCCACGATATGAATTTTGCTGATGAGGTAGGAATATTCCTTGTTATTTATTCGTTTGTTTAATTAATAATCTTAGCCATAATGAACTTACATGGGTGTTATATCCTGTCATAGGTATTTAGGGTTTGGGTTAAAGTTTTGCATTTTATTTTCCTCCTGCTTCGGATTGCGGGCACAAAAAACGTAATTTTATGTGAAAAGATCATAATCGTGAAAATAAATTTTTTAATATAAAGTTATACCGAAATTCAAGCTAAGTCCTACTTTTAAGTAAGAGTTTTACAAAATATTACACTTATATCCAGTAAGTATAAGACATTATCAAGAAGTATTTTCGTTACTTCCAGCAGCGTCTACCTGGTATTATTGAGTATCTTACGCGGCATACTTTTCTATGCATAATATTTACCTAAATTAAGGATGTTGTAAATGTCATAGATTCTCCATATCGTACTGCCATAAGTGGAGCCGTTTTGAAGCTCCAAGAGGAAGGAAGGCTGCATATTCTGAAAACAAAATGGTGGAAAGAAAAACGAGGCGGCGGATCCTGTAGAGTAAGAAGTTTTTAGTTTTTAAAGAAATAAATAATAGGTTGGGGAAAAAGTTTCTTCGCATTTTTTAAGAAAATTCTAAACATTTTTTAATATAGTTTATTTACATTTAACTAAAGTATGTAGGTACCATTTTGTTCGATAACTTTTTGCCATCTTGTAGGTTGGGGCATGATCCCATTGCTATTGAAATTTTGGGGCTTCCTTCCTTTGAGTCCTCTCGTGATGTTAACCTAACACTGCCGAGAGAATTCTGAATAGAACGAAACAGGTGGAAATCTGAAGGTCCAAGGTCAGGACTATACGGCGGATGCATTAACACCTCCCAGCCAAACTCTCTTAATTTTTGCTGAGTGGCTAAAGATGTGTGAGGTCTAGCGTTATCATGATGAAAAACCACACCTCTTCTGTTGATTAATTCCGGCTGCTTTCTCTCAACTTCTTGCTTTAATCTCATCAGTTGTTCGCAGTAGAGTTCAGAATCGATGGTCCTGCCTGGTGGTAACAGCTCATAATAAATAATGCCCTTCCAATCCCACCACACATACACAGCATCACCTTGTTGCGAGGTAACCCTGGTTCCGCCACAGTCTGTGAAGCCTGACCGGCCTTTGACCACGACCTTTTTCGCACGTTCTTGTCGTACGTGATCCACTTTTCATCACCAGCTATCAGCTTCTTCAGAAATGGTTCGGTTTCATTACGTCGTAATAAAGAATCATAAATGAGTACACGGTTCATTAGGTTTCTTTCAGTGAGTTCGTGGGGTACCCAAATATCGAGCTTTTATGTGTACCCATTTTTTTTAAATGCGGCAAAACTGTTTTGTGGTCAATTCCCAGTTCTTCAGCTACGTCGTAACTACTGATATGCCGATCTTGCTCCAGTTTTTCAAAAATGGCATCAATTTTATCCGTAATAGGGCGACCAGAGCGACGTGCATCTTCGAATTAAAAATTTCCGGATTGAAAACGCTTAAACCAAATTTGTGCTACTCTCACAGACACTACACTAGGTTCATAAACATCGCAAATTGTTTTCGCGGCTTCCGTTGCATTTTTACCTTTTTTGTAGTAAAATTTTAAAATGTATCGAATTTCTTCATTAGATTCACTCATCTTGACAGTACGAAAAACAAATGAAAAACACACATTGTCCTAATTTAAATTTAGAATTATCTTTTTAAAATCTAAACTTTTAATGATACCAAAACCAGCCAGATACAAATAGTACAGCCAAAGTGATTTTATTACAAGTTCATACATACTATAATGCGAAAAGACTTTTCCCCCAAGATATTATATATTTAATATAATAAATAAAGCTTCAGAGACTACAGAAGAAAAATTCATTTATTAGCAATTGAATAATACGAAGTAAACATTAGTGGAAATTGCAGAACACGTCAATATTTGCTAAACAGCTAGGTACATAAACATTAATTCCAATAATTAATGTTCTATGATGTATATTCCTCGGAGATATTTGTTCTTGTGTGAAGCATATTACCTATACATTTACTACTTTTTCAATATAAATACGCAAAAAATATTGCTGGCTAAATACATATATTACTTATACTATCAAAAGCTTTAAGGTTAATGCTACTTAAATTTCAGAAGCCGTTCACTTTATCCTTAAAGCAATATTATCAGAAAATAATCATTGTTTAATATCTGATCGGAAGCAAATGCTTAAAGGTTATCCAAACAATTGAGAATCCGTTTGGAAATCTCTGAATAGGGCTATTTATACCCTAAACAGCTTTGAAAGGGTACCTACAATCTCGATGGATATAAGCAGTATTCTTCAAATTGCCTCCCCGCTATCAGTTATTGTCCGTTTGGTGTCATAATATTTTTCTGCTTGGATTTAAAAAACCATGTTTAAATGGTACACCGTAAATGGCTTATTTTCATATTTTAAACATAATACAGTATTAAATATTCATCTTAGTATACAGTAAGGATGATTGAAGTTTGATTAAACTGTCATACATTTTTCTTTATTAAATTATATATTAAAAAAGTGTTCTTTAAAATATTCTCATAAAGAAGTATTATATTTTGTTATTATTAAAATAATTGATTTAATTTGTTCTGAGCCGATATTTTTTTTTTCAAAATTCTAATAGATTTTCTATCTTAATTATGTTATCTTCAATAAAAATTTGTTCATTCACTGAAATAATATTTAACAGCTACCTTGCACATTAAACACACTAACACATAATAGTTTACTAACGAATACTTTTATAAGTTGTATTGCAATCAATTCATTCTTAGCATTGTATAACTTTGCACGCCATCCTAATGTTCTGGAAAGATCTGACTTGAATTCTATAAAATAACCAGGATGAGACGTCGAAATCTTCGTCGACTGCAAACGAGCTGGGTCTAGCAAACGTGGGCGGTGTGTTCGTGGTCCTGATGGGCGGCATGGGGGTCGCATGCGTTATCGCTGTCTGTGAGTTCGTGTGGAAGTCACGTAAAGTCGCTGTCGACGAAAGGGTGAGTTTATTAAGATTGATACTTATTTTTCAAAAATATCATTTTATGCTGCTCAAATAAATTTACTTATCGGGTAACAAAGTCACGATATTCTACAAACGACATAGTTAATTTAAAATTGACAAAAACTTCAGATAGAATTTAAGAAATATACCTAATATCCACAAAGCTTTTCATCAGGTGATAACACAACCAAAATGCTGTATTTTTTAACCAAACCACACCTCGAACTCAATTCAGAGGAACAATCCAAAAAACAAACATAATTTAAAACCACATATTGAGATAACAAAATTGAAATACATTGTTTCGAAAAACACATCGATCACAAGAAAAGAATTGTGAATATGGTACCCAAGGGTCATCCCTGTTTACGAGTGGCCAAAGTTGAGAAAATAGGGGTTTAATGGTGATCGCGCTTAGCAGGTCGTTACACAGAAAGGTCCCTTCAGAGTTTAAGAGATTTAAATTTATCACTATGCACTTTAAAACAGTCACAAGTATTTCCCAAGACTTATGAAGTATTTCCCAAACAGGAACAAAGCCAGTGGTAAAAGATTCGTGTTGCTAAGAATACTGCCAGCAGCGATTGGTAACGTCTGGAAGTTGCACAGTTATTTTATTTAAAAAAACGGAAGTAACATTTTATGTAACATGTTACTTCCGTTTGCATAGGTAATATATATTCGCGTTATTGATATCATAATGTACATACATTTTTACGTGAAATATCAAATTGGTAATTTACTTATTTAAGTATTTACAAATGAAAAATTTGGAATTAGATTTTTACTTTTGTAAGTAGTAATTTACGTATTTATTTTTAGAATATTCTTTTGTTTAAAAAATTCCGACATTTTGAGTGTTTGTTTATACAAACAAATTTATTCTAAGAGACACTATATCCGGCTTCATTAAGGATAATAGCTAAAATTAAGCTTAATAGAAAATATAAGAAGTAAATAATGGGCGTATGGAGTTATTTTCTAAAAAAGACTTTTCTCCACTGTCGTTGCTCATTAGTGAACTGGACCACACTTATATTTCATTTGCCAATACTTCTATTAATACCTTGGAACACTCGCTTAGCGACGATTAACAATGAATTTATAAAGTAAATTTTCGTTTTACTGGAAATTTTATTCACAATGGCACCGATTCCGATTGTGAAAATATGCGAATCAATGTTTTCGTAACCGAATAAAATTTAAATGCTCCTGAATTGATTCGCGCTTTTGTTGTATCTTGTCAAATTTATTTTTTTTGTTCTAGGTTTACTTTTAGTAACGGTAAATTTTATTTCATATTATGTAGGTGCTAGTATATCTTGTATTGGTTTTTGTAGTTAGATTTGCTTGTTAGATGCTAGACATGTCATTAATTCTATGTATCGTACGTACATAGAATTAATTACATGTGTACCAATACAACATGTATAAAATAAATTGAATTTTCGTGTGGATTTAAAATATTTGTCATTTTTATGAATTTAATATTATTAATATTTTCTAATACACAACATTTGCTTACGCCGCCTTGTGGATTCTTTAAACATAGAAGGAAGAGGTATGTATGAAGAATTTTACCCAACCTAAGTAGTATTTTTGTAGTGACAATTAGAAATGTTGAATGGGATATAATGGTAAACTATTCCTCCTCGAATAAACTTAGCGGATACTAAACAATTCTTTTTTATTAACAAAGGCATCTTTGTATTTCTACGCTGCTATAAACGAACTAGCATAAGTTAATAGCGACTAAACTAGTTCCAAATAAACTGCGATCATAATTCCGACACTTTGTTTTTTGTGTTCAGGCTTCGCTTTGCTCCGAAATGGCTTCAGAGCTCCGTTCAGCGCTGAAGTGTCCTAGTGGCCCAGGCAACGGGGGGGCCGCGGGGGGAGCTAGGGACGGGGCCGGCTCCCCCTACTTGCACTACGGATTCAGCACCAAGAGCCAACTACACTAGCGCCCGGACCCGGCCTCCTCGCCACCCAGCGATGTGTAGCCAATATGAACTATTATAGTCCTCACGTGCGCTCAGCGGTATCGCAGCTGTGTCAGTGACGTGAATCATAGACGTTTGACTTAGACGAGTGTAAATACATAATTCATATCTTACTCATAGAAAAATTGTTGTGAATTTAATATTAATGAATCCTTTCTTTGTTCCGTAGGACCCAAAATTTCCGATCCTACTTATTTGTAAATAAAACTATTAGTAAGTTAATTTTCTGGCCAAATATGAAATATGTGCCAATTTTTCATAAGTATTATTTTATATACTCTACAATAGTTAAGAAATTTTTGAAGTATGTTCTTTAACGGTAATAATCTAATGTAGTATATTGATGATTTGTATTTATGAATTCATGGGATGAGCATGAAGCTCCATATAAAATGTATTAATAAAATTTTAGGCTTAACATTAACGGTCTATTTAAATGTTACACTTTAAGCCTCCCATAATTATAATATTATTGCAATGAAAACCTACTTACTATGTTTACGTAACAGTCTGATTCATAATAAGCATGAATATTCATAATTCGAAAATGCTTAGTTATATTTACGTAAGTACCCACCTATACATTATTTACAACGACTGTACTGCCAAACTATCAAGTATTAAATACTTTAAATAATATTCTTAATTTTTGATTTTTAACATTATTATAAATGTTTGAAAAATTACTTACAGTAATTAAAATGTAAAAGTAGAAAAATTTTACGTCCTGAGGCGGGAATCGAACCCGCGACCATTTATTTTATCACCACCACCACCACCATACCACCACCACCGCCACCATTTTATTGACCATTTTTTTATTTTTTTATTTAGAACATTTTCGACATTGTAGGGTGGACGTTAGATCATAAACGTAAATACAGATAGACTAGAAGAATTTCACAGGGATATCCCAAGTCCTGGGTGGCTCAGTTGGTTAGAGCAGTCGCCCGGATTGCGAAAGGTCGCGGGTTCGATTCCCGCCTCTGAACGTGAAATTTTTATAGTTTTACATTTTAATTTCTACGATGATTAAAGTTAAAAACAATATGTTGATTATTGTTATGCAATACCATTTTACTGATAATTTAGGTAACAATATAATATTATGTAATAAATAAGTGATAATTTATGTAACTATAATAAATTGACCACAGTGACTATAATAAGACAGTAAATCAATTGTTGGATCACAGTTGAACGTGTGCCAAAAATATCGGTAGTCATCTTGTATTACATTTTATAAGTCTACATTTTAATGCTGAATTAAAATAATTGTTTTATTAAAATTATTTGGCGTTTTCATTTGTCCCTTTCTCATTATTTTTTATAAACATTGACTATAAGGAGCTAGAATTTAATAAAATTAATATTTTTGCACTTCATTAATTCATAGTATTCTCTGAATATAGGTCAATTATAAATATATTTCAATAAGTTCATGGTCATATTTAATGCCTTAGCTCATCTCAGTTTATGATGACAAAACTATTACCTTAATCTTAACCTCTATAAGATATCACTGTAGATCCTTGCTTGTCGTCTAATAGCATATCTTTATATACTACTAGACGAAAAGTAAGCTGACGTCCACCTGGTTGTATAAGTGGCTACCACCTCCTATAGACACCTGCAATAACAGGAAAAATCACTTGGTATTGAAGTTGCGTTGTCATCCTGAGGCCTAAAATGAAATGCCTTTCATGCCCAGTAATCACAGGCTACCTTTCCCTTCAATCCGAAACACGGCGAACTGTTTCACGGCTGAAATAAGAAAGGCAGTGGTATCTACCCTGAAGACCCTTCATACAGGCCTACCACCTACTTACTATTTAGAATGAAACTTCTAGACATTCATTTTAAAAACTATTCTATGCGGGTGAAACCACAGGCAGAAGCTGTATGAAAAAAGCAACATCTGATATAAAACTAGTAATAAAATTCAACCATAAGTTAGCAGGAAAATGAGTTAACCAAGGCTCTATGTCATTTTACGGCTTTTATACGACCTCAGAGGTCGCAATACGACCGGTAGTTATATAAATATGTTCGACTCGTAAAAACAAACACCTAACGGATATTGTTGATGTCCTGATTTGAACCAAATTTATGAGAATAATATAACCATGATTACTCCTCAAAATCTACAGCTGTAACCAGATATATCATGCACATGGCGAACACACCTTGCTTATTAAAGAGGCCTCAAATCAGACAAGTTTAATCGGCTATGCAAGAAAGCTCGCATATGCAAGCAAGCTGCGTTTGAGGCTTAGACCACTGCTTATATCAATCAGGATCCAAACATCTCTGACGTGAAGTGGAAGTTAAACGCTGCTTCGAGGTCCTGTAAAAGAGTGATTGCCAGAGCAAAATTCAATTTTGTTAGCAGGATTCGCGATCCGCTTGCACGCCTCTGCGAGCGAGTTGCGCTTTCTGTTCGCCCGCCAAATTTATTTATTTATACTTTAATTGCACAAAATGAGTTACAATTTGGCGGACTTAATGCCATTAGACATTCTTTACCAGTGAACCGGAAAGTTGAGTCCAAAATAATTAAATAGGTAGTGCAAGAACAACTGTTTTAAAAATTAAAATATACATTATCAATAAATACACTGCATAATAATTAAAATATATATATATATTGTTAAGATGTATAACTATGGATAAATACGCAATTAATATAAAAACAATAAATAAAATAAATAAATATATATAATAAATACATATTAAATAAATACAGAAATAATGAGGAAAGATATATCAATTGGATAAAGGAGGAGACTCTAAAAACTGCGAACTGACCGCTTGAAAGCCAGTTTGTTTTTGGCCTCTTGAATATGGGGAGGTAGTGCGTTCCAGAGCCGTATAGCTTGACATTAAAAGGAATTGTACATGAAGCCAGTGCGGTGAGAAGGAAAAATTAGAGTAAGTTTGCCGCTTGAACAAAAGACACGATTATGAGAAGCACCCAGATACTGTAATTTACATTTCAGATATTCAGGGGCATATGGATCATCAAGCCAAATCTGCCGAATGAAACTTTTAGAGGTCGTTCTTGCCGCCACTACGTAAAACGTAAACTTGGCCGACAGCGCTAGAGAGAAAGCCGATGTACTGGGTGCTCTCTTTGCCTTGAACTCGACTTTTAATGATGGAGGTGCTGTACCACCATCCCCTGGTACGGAGGTACGACGGGCGTGAGTTGTTATCTCTGTATATTCTTAAGCCGCGCGGGCCAGACGGTATACATAGGTGCTGAAGTAATGTGCTCCTACTTTGTGTCCTAATCTGACGCGCCTTTTTGCGCTTTCGTACTTCACACCAGGCAAGTTCCGTCTTCCTGGAATACTGCCCATGTGCACCCTGCGCCCAAAAAGGGCGATAGATCAGACCCATCAAATTATAGGCCGACCACTATAACATTCTTTCTCTAAAATGTCATGGAGCGCTTTATAAATATGGAACTCCTCAGGTACCTATAGAAGATCGGAACCTATTAAGAGTCATGATAGGAGTAGATGAGGAACAGTAACATTTTTTCACACACGAGTCGAAGTTATTTGTACGTTTATTTATAATATGAAGGAGCAGTGATATAATACACGCAATAAATGTATTATATTGTGTAACCGCCGCCACCGGCGCAGCGCGCGGCTGAGGGCCGGTAAGCGACGAAAGAGTAAGTAATTGATGATGCTTTAGTTGAGAATTGTTTTGTTTTATGTATACAACTTGATGACAAGCAAGCTGATAGTCTACTGTGTACTGCAATAATAGGCGAAAATTCCAAGGTTCTTCAGGTGTGTTGTCATCCAGAGGCCTTTCATATCCAGTATCTACACTGGCTAGATTTCCTTTCAATTCAAAACAGACCGATATTATGGCTGAAATAAGAAAGGGGGATAAATACTTCGTCTTGTATGATTATTTTCTATGGATGATATTAATTCAAATAATTTGGAAAATAATAGCACAGACAGCAGAAGATACCCAGTATCTATTCAGCTGTCTGCTTTCCCCTAAAAGCTCTCGAAACCGAAAGCAAATGGTGATCATAAACATGACATGTAGAAAATAAATTTGAAATCGTATAAAAAAATCAGCTATGTTACGCTAAAATTGTTTTCTACGCGACCTGTGTTTATAGGACAGTTGATTTTAATTCGCAATTTCAAATTAATTTTTTAACAAATCGTATTTGGGACCACCAGCACTGCCATCTGCCTTCGTTTTCGAGAGCGTTACTCTTACACTCTGAATTACGTAAAAATAAAGAATTTATTTATTTATTTGCAACACAAACAGTTATCAGTACATTTGTAACATATGTTAACAGTTTTGTTTTAGATAATACCCTTAACTGGTGTTGACAGTATGTTCATTATGTACTATAGTTTGCCACAATGCTATTTAACATAAATTCAGAACTATATAATGCCTCTTCAATTCCCCTTCACATCAGGTGGTGTTGAGTCGTTTGCCGAGCTTTGTATAAAAAAAGTCCGGCTGTTGGAACCGATAACCGTTGGAAACTGCAACCGTTAAAACGGTTGACGGCGGTAGTCAAAATCAACGCCTATTTTTTTTTAGTGTTTTATACTTGTTGGGTTCTAACCTAACCTAATGAAACAGCCTCCTCTCATACCATACCTCCGAATACCTCCGTACTACAGCCGTAATTGAACTGTTTCTTAATGAGAGTTTTCATTACATGCATAAGCATGTCAGGCCAGTCTAAATAGTTATCAGAGGGTTTTCCAAAAAGCAGTCTTATTGTTAAGTAAGAGCAGTATTTAGCTTTCCATATAAAACAAAAATCGCCAGGGATTACTTTTTATCAGACTTTTAGAAAAATCCTCTGATAATTATTGAAACTAGGCTGACTTGCTTATGCGTGGAAAGTTTTGTTAGAATCGTATGGTTCGTTTTCAATAATTTCGACTTAAAAGTTATAGCGATGATAAAATACTAATATTTTCTCATACATTGCAAGTTTATTCTCGTCAGCATCACCGTGCTCTAGTAATAATCATGTTAATTGCAGTTTCCACTAATAGCCCACATTATAGTTCATTACAAGTCATGCTTTTCATTGGGAAAGTTAATTGTATCTAATGGATTGTCATGTGACTTATGAACGTTACCGTTTAAGGAAGTAGAGAGAGAGCTTAAATAATCCAGAGTAATGATAAAGTCTTGTAGTTGATGGTCGGAAACAAAATGATGACAATAACATTTATATTATGGGTATCAGATATTAATTATTATCATTTAAGAGACTGAGTATGATTATCGTTTCTACTAAAATTGTAGGTGAATGGTTCCGGTTGCTACTGCAGACGCGACGCTTTTACCCATAAAGCCCCTTTAACATTGGGTCTGCGTGGTGGTGTGGTGGCACAAACTTTATTGTGTTTCTTCCATGTAGGAAGGCTTATGTCCAGCCATATATAGACTGTTAATGATGATGAATAAAAAACCTCCTCTTAGAAGATCGAATTGAAATAGCTCTACATTGTAGAGCTGTGCTCCTGGAGTGAGTAACGTCTCCAGAACCCATCAAGGAAGTGTATTGGAAGCAAACGAACTTGTCCCCAAACGCTACCAACACAACGTTTGCCTACTCTTGATTCTAACAAGCGTAGACTTCAGTGATCGCTTATCACGGTCTTCTTTTCCGTTTTATTAAATTTTTAATTTTTCATCATCATAATAGTCTGTAAAGTCCACTGCGGAGAGTGAGGTCGCCAGAGCTCATCGGGGAAGCATTATGTTGGAAACAGGGTTGTTGACAGCATAGATTTTTACAGGGCGGGCAATGCGTAGGCTTTGCTTAAGTAGCTACAAGCCCTTATTTACGTACTATTATGTACTATATTATATGCTACGCTACGCGCTACGGTGACGCGTTACTGTGGTCAAGAAATTGTAAACTACATATATATACTTCATATTTTTTATTGCATCATGTTGTAATAAAAGGTCTTAAAGCTATGTCATTAGTACAGAACATGAACCCTGCAAGGGTATTGCAAATTTTTTATATGTAAAAACTTGTTAAATTCAATGGTGATTAAAAATGGGTGTGCGCGTTTGCGGCCAAAATGTCGCCGTTCCTTCCCCTTTCCTCTCTTCAGGGTAACTACTCTACTCACTACTCATTCGGTACCGGGCTTCATCACATGACTTGCTTGGTATTGATATATGATTCGATCTGAATCAGATGAATTATATCGATTTTTCGCGCCTGACCAATTATGCCTGCTTTACAAAACTCAAGTCCGGCCTTGCGTGATTTTTTTTTCCTGCACCTGGGGGATGGCTCCGCCAAGTACCTCTTCGATGCACTAGACAGATTGCAGCGTTGTGCTGTCCATATCATTAGCAATGTAGAGTGCACGAAAAGCCTACAACCTTTACAATTAGCTTTATCATGCTTTATCATGGAGAGTGTTCCTAAGAGATATTCGGCCTTTTCCCACCTTCCCACTTCCTACTCAGGAGCACCGGTCTTCGGAGTCATCAATTCACTGTCTGCACCTCAACATCTCGCATAACCGGTTCTTTGTCCATGGTTACATGTTTTGCACTTTTACACCTCCGGTTAGTCGTCCACGGTCACATTTGTTGCACGGGATTTTACAGGTACCAGAGCCAACTTTTTTTTTCAAACGGCAAGCATCGTACAGCTATTAATCGAACGGTAATGTAAACGAGAACGAACTGGCTGTAATAGAAAACAAACCGGACTGTAATACACCATAAGAAAAATCTAAAGAAAGTAAAATCAGTGGAATTTTTAATTTTTTACCTGTCGCTGTCAACGTTCTGCGCCGGTTTTGCCCCCATATATTAAACTTGCAATTAGTGGTATTACTATAATTTATATATCAAAATATTCGTCATTAATCAGGCCTTACATTAATATAATTAGATTACCATTCGCGTAATGTTATCATTGTAAGAATTGGCCGTAAGTTCGGACCCGCCAAAACGGTAATGACGTTCGGCTATTTTCGTGATTTTTTAAGTATTAATTAGTGTTATATACTCAGAATATTAACATTCCAAGTTAGTTTATTCACTAACAAAGCCTTATTAATGCGTAGTATGTAATATTTCATAAGATGGAATATTGATGACAACTCTCGTTGCCACTGACGTATGACCTACAGTACCCAGGGAAGTATGACGGTCTTATTTTTTTCCTAATTTTCCTGTAGATGTAAATATTGACAAATATGGTATGAATAAAAAGCTAAATAAACATCCTACAATATAAAAATAAAATAACGGTCGGTGAATATAAGCCACGAAAACGGAATTTAGACGAAAATTTTGCGTTGCTCAAGTTTGACAAGAAGTTTAATATCTTGTCAACTAATTTCTTGGTCGTTCTTCCAAAATTTGCAATTATTTGCCAGCACACGTGTTCGTGTACACACACGAAAACATTTGCTGGCAGAGAATTGCAAGTGAGAGGCGTGAAATGGCACTTGGTGGGCCGGCAAGTCCTCGCAACTCTTCTTACCACTTCACATCAGGAAGTGCTGGCGTATGTGCCGTGCTTTGTATAAAAAACAATCATCAAGCGGATAATCTAACAAAAAAACCGAGACAGATGTAAACAACGAATAATCATACCTGTTTTCTTAGTGAACATGCTATTTATGTGTTGGAAAACTACATGAATCAGAGAGCAGAGGGTGTCAGTCCCCTGCGGCAATAAAATGGATCAGCACTACGATTGTTCCCGCAGAGCGCAGTAAATTAAGCCGCACTGCTACCCTTATACAACCGGTACTAACGTAGGTAAACTTCCATCAGTATGTATAATAATATATTTTGTGTCTACGGGTGCTCACAATATTTCAGGATTAAATAAATAGTGGTGAAACACCAGGGAAAATTCTTGGTAAGCAGAATAATAGTATCAGGTACAATAATAATATCAGTCGTGAGAAGTGGATGTAATTATTACTTATGTTTTTAGACTGTCGGCGTAAATATAATTAATATATTTCCTACTTTTGTTATCGACTCAAAAGGCTTTCTATTCGGGGGTGTAGGAGCTAGAAAGTTGTTGTTTTTTTATATCCTAATACAATACGCTTATATTATCTTAACACGTTTATTTAAAACTATTATAAAATTTCCAGAACACTAGTATGTACCTCTTTAGGCTTTAACAGTATGAAAATTTGAGATGAGCGTTTGCTGTAAAATATCAAAATAAAATCATTATTTACTGTAAGTCCATTCATTATCAATATTATATTATCATTAACCATTAAGGGAACAATAAACAACTACTACGTAACCCTAAATATTTGTATATTGAGTCAACTCATAATCAATGTAGGTAATCATTAACCCTAAAGCGGCAATAAAACGCATCAGTAGCGTTAACTTGCACGTCAACGGTTAATTACGCATCTGTAAAAAAATAGGTACCTCCTTTTTATTTTTGTGTATTGGCGATGCTCTTTTTTTATTTATTTTTTTATACAAAGCACGACAAATGACTCAACACCACCTGATGTATATCTTATGGTTTTTGCCAGATTTGAGTTTTTTCTCAAATTAAATACTTAGGTTTTACTTTATGTAGCTTAAAAATTTTTGAAATGAAATGCTTGTGTAAGCGCAGCTTTATAACCCTTAACAGTTCTTCTAAAAAAGTTTAACTTTGACAAAGTTAGTTTTAGTTGGTATGTGGAAGCGGCCACTAGTAGAAAAAATCATATTGAATGCGCCCAAAAAAATAAACGACAAGCTGTATTGAATATGAATAGGAATACATAATAATATATGGTGAATAGACTAAAGAAATGATGGATGGCTAATGATAACAGATGATGACAGCCGGAGTGATGAGTGGGGAAAAATATACCACACCGCCGAGCCCTGAAAAGATAATGATAATATGTTGACAGATAAAATTATGTTGAGGTTGATATAATCATATTTATATCTAAGCCATATTATTTAATATAACGGTATGCAAATTGAGTGACGGCTTTTATGCCAGTATTATTTTCCAGCAGTCTGAAAGAGATTTCACTAAGGAAGAAGCCTTTGTAGAATAATTTCTTACATATTATTTTTTTATACAGTCGACAGCCCATCAAGCGCAACAGTTCGACCTTGAGACCGCCCTTGCTGTGTCCGTAATAGAGGCGGCTTTCGTAGTGCAACTGTGATATATATTATAGCTACGTCTGTGACGGGCTTTACACTTGATGTGCTGTCGTGTGTACATTAATCGATGAAAAAATAAAGTTGTATTAATATTTCAACAATAAGCCGTTGCTAGTATTTAAGATAAGATATAGTTGTGCTTTAGTTGAATATCACATTCCAATTTGAAATAAATTTCTTTTATCACGCATTTTTACACAGTAACGTTAACCAAAATTCGGCAGGAAAAATCGGGCAAATGAGGGAGTGTTTTTTAAAATATTTATAACTTTTAATATTCACCATTCATCATATCAGCCTATGATGTCCACTGCTGAACAAAGGCCTCCCCCATCGATTTCCAAATGGAACGGTTCTGCGCAGCCTGCATCTAACGGCTCCCTGCGACCCTAACCAGGTAGTCTGTCGATCTAGTGGGAGGTCGTCCTACTTTGCACTTTCCAGTACGTGGTCGCCATTCTAGAACTCTAACGCCCCACCGGCCGTCTGCTCTGCGTGCTATGTGCCCTGCCCACTGCCACTTCAACTTACTAATCCTATAAGCTATGTCAGTTACTTTGGTTCTCTTATGGATGTCCTCATTTCTGATTCTATCTCGCAGAGAAACACCTAACATAGCTCGTTATATTATTGTTTTTACGATATTCTCCTTAATTATATTTCTAAAGTCGATGAAACAATCGACTTTAGGAATAAAGAGTCACACAATAAAGCTTATTAATTTACTTAATAATTAATTTACAATTAATTTAAAATTAAACTCATTAATAAATTTACTGTAATTTTATTCTGCGGTATTATTTCCCAACATTTATCACGTAAAATGTGTATCGTCCCGGGCATTTAGCGGTAACAAATGGTCGCCAGTAATCTCATTACATCGGTGGGCGTACAGCGGGTGGCCACCAGGCTTACATCCTAAAATTTTAATTAAAGCCACGCCTGATGAATATGGGACCGAGCTGAGAAACATTAATTTTAAACGAGGACATTAAGTTTTGGCCACTACCCATTACAACTGCTTAAAGAGACTCCAAGTTGAATAAAATTGGCAGCTATAAAGTAAAATTGGGTAGTTTAGGAAGTCAAATTGTGTAGTGTACGTAAGACTTGTTTATGTAAATACGCCCAAAACGTAAGTGCAATACATCTTTATATAAATTGGAAATGGACAGCTGCTAAATAAAGTAGACATTTTATGAGGTGTGTTGGATCCTACATCTAATAAACCTAATATCTACAAATAAAGAAAACGATAAAACAATTATATGCCCAAGGCGGGAATCGAACCCGCGTCTTCTGGAATCCGACCAGATGCGATACAATTTTACGTAGGCGTTATAAACGCACAAAATCAAACATGCAAATGTAATAAAACCCATGTAATAAATGTTTCTCATTTCTTAAATTGTTTATGGTGTCCTGCTCTGTCGGTCTGTTACGATTTTGCTCCTAAGCTGCTGAAGCGATTTATTTAGAATTTGGCATGGAAATAGGATTGCATAGCATTACATACTGAGAAAGGATTTTTTAAGTCATCATATCAGCCGAGACAGGCCCACTGCTGCCCATCTACACACTGATCGGTCCCGTGCTGCCCTCATCCATCGGCTTTCCAGATCATCGGTCCACCTTGTGGGGGGCTTTAAATATAACTTTATTATAAACACGCTGAGGGCCCACCTGGTGGTAAGCAAATACCGGCGCCTATAGACACCTGCAATAACATGGAAAAAACTTGATATTGCAGGTTCGTTGTCATCTTGAGGCCTAAGGTGAAATGCCGTCCATGCCCAGTAATTACTCTGGCTACCTTTCCCTTCAATCCGAAACAGAGCGAACTATGTATTTTACCTACTCAGACGACCCTACATATACGGACCTACCACCTAGTCTACCTTCTGCAGCAACAACCGACCTTCACGCGGGCGAAGGTGCTGGCGACTACTATCAGAGTTATATTTTCTTATATTTTGCAAATTTCGTCAAATTTTTGTGTTAATTTAGCAGATTTTTGATATTGGCAATAAACATGATTTATTATTAGTAGTAAAATATAATCATGCAAGACAATTTTAATTTGATTACCATTAAATTTAGTTAACACGAAAAGGTCTAGGAAGTTATCCCGTTTGGTTAGAATCTACATTCCGATCTTCAAAAAGGTCCATTGATTGCTAAAATATTTAATATTTCAGTCTTTTCAATTTTCTTACACCAATAAGTTTATTTAGGTGGCCCTCTAATTTATATCCTGTAAACATTTACAAATCCGAAGCGTAACTAACACTACTTAAATCAAACAACGGAACAAGTTACACCATGAAACTGCCCACAAAGCGGACTGGCTAACTTTTCTGCGCTAAAGCGTAACAAAATAACAGCGCTGTAAATTATCTCGGTTGTTTACAGTGTCCGTATAATTTATGAGTATCGTCGCGTGGCTTCGAAAATCCTCTACGCTTGCTGCACGCGCACCCACAAACACCTATCGCTGAAAGGTACTTTAAATGCAAATCAGGATGAAGTTGAGCGTTTGCAGCAAGCTGGTTATCAGATATTATGTTCATAGATGATTTGCGGCTCGTGTAATGCGAAAATGGAGAAGACACTGAGGAAAGTTTTCACTCCAGTACCTATTCGCCCGTAATTCGCAAGACTAAGTAAAACTTTGAGAACGATATCAACAGTTAAAAACTATTTAACGAAAGCAGTAATATAACAGCGAGATATTTAGTTATATTTTTTTCTGATCAACAATCTGGCGTGTTACAGATTTTAGTACTTCAACAATATAACAGTGAGATATTTAGTTATATTGTTGTAGTGCTAAAACGAAGCACTTATTTTTTTCTGATGAACAATCAGCTGTTTTCAATACGGCACTGTTCCTATATAATGGCTGGATGTTATGTAAAATGACGTTTTGTACAATTCGGCTACAACACAAACAAAGATTCAAATAAGCCAGCTTATTCCGTAGAGTATCCATAGTAACGACACTTATTTTGAAGTAATGCGTGTTACTTTATTGCGTAGCGCTATTTATCTAAGTGTAGGAAGTCTTTCACCCCTACAACTGGACCGATTCGTCATACGTCTCCTCATTCAAAATATTACCTTTCGTATAACTTTTCCGAAAACATTAAATTGTCTATCCCTTCCTTATCGGTTGTAATAAATGTATATATAACCCATTGTTCTTGCCTCACGCGAATGTTTTTGGGTGAGTAATATTTGATATAAATATTAAGTATACGTAAATATGACGATGAAATTTTATATCATGTGACTATATTGAGCTGCTCAGTTTGCAATAAAAATACTTATCTCAAATGGTTAGTCTAATCATTTTTAAAAATATCCTAATAAAACTTACAAGGAAACTATATTGTATCTCTGTTCATTTTATATTATCATTATCATCATATTATTATCAGCCTATGATCCACTGCAGAACAAAGCCCTCCCCTATCGATTTCCAAATGGATCGGTTCTGCGCAGCCTTCATCGGCTCCCCGCCACCTTGACCAAGTCGTCTGTCCATCTAGTGCTTTGCGCTTTCCGGTACGTGGTCGCCATCATCATCAGCCTATATACGTCCCACTGCTGGGCACAGTCCTTCCTACATTGGAGAAACACATGAGGAGTTTGGGCAATAACACCACCACGCTGGCCCAATGCTTAACGTGCCCTTCGAAGCACGGAGGAGCCCGAGATAACAAACTTTGATTGACCCATCCTAGGATCGACCATGGCGAAAGTTGCTTTGTTTTTCGTATCGAAACCAAGCGCTTAAACCAATACGCCACCGAGCTCCTCAAGTAATTACTTTCTGTGATAGTTATGTTTACGTGGTCGCCATGCTAGAACTTTAACGCCCCATCGGCCGTCCGTTCTGGCTATGTGCCCTGCCCACCGCCACTTGAACTTGCTAATCCTATGAGCTATGTCAATGACTTTAGTTCTCTTACGGAAAATGAAATGAAGCATTCATGTAACTGCCTGTTGATTCTGTAACAAAACTCGCACCTCACTTCGCAAGTCACTTCGAATTCAACTGTCAAATAGAGCAAATTTTAATACATTTTTTGCTCTATTTGACAGTTGAATTCGAAGTGACTTGCGAAGTGAGGTGCGAGATTCGTTACAGAATCGCACCCCTGGTCGCCTCGCCCCTCCGCGCCTACGCAGCTCTAAATTACACTATAGTAGGCCCTCGGGTGCAATTCAGCGTACAGACAACTAAATAGAGTCGATTTTACAGCGACACCAAATTGTCACTGATTTTAACTGTCTAACAGAAATACTGTATTTGTTTTTCGTTTAACTATCACGGTTCATGAGATACAGCCTGGTGACAGACGGACGGACGGACAGCGGAGTCTTAGTTATAAGGTCCCGTTTTACCCTTTGGATACGGAACCCTAATTACAGGAACAGAGACCAATTAAAAATGTAGATGAAAACAAAATATAAAACCAAATCAGTCTTCCCGTGACCACGATCGCTGTAAAGTAATCTAAACGTCGGGTGTATAATAATAATGTAACATCTGATTAAACGCGAGTTAAGTCCGGTACATTGGTTTTATTTCACATGTGTAGTGCTCGCGAAAATGTAAGACAATACTATTTAAAACCAAACTAAAATATATATTCCATACGACAGTTAAATCTTAAATATATTAAAAGCAGCACAAACGAAACAAAAGCTACTTGGGGGTCTTATAAAACTACATACATCACAAAGCAGACAATTCAAATAATGAATAAAATATGAAAATATCACAATAACAAAACCTGAGGAAGTGGCTAATTATAATAATATCAACAATTTTTTGATCGCTTAAAATATAAATAATAATATCTATGGAAACTATTGCCCTACTTTTGATATTAGATTTTTCAAGCCTACCAACTGGATTTTCACCGTTTCGTCTCCTACGTCAGAAAATTGAAAAACGGTAAAAGCTGCAGATATGATAATATAACCATTCAAGTTCTAAAATAGAGTTGCCCATGGTGGTCCAGCGAAAGAGACGAGTTGTCCATCGTGCTCGGAGGCACCGTGTCGCTCCCGGACATAGTAAACGCGATAATCAAAAACGAATGAGTGTGAAAAGCTTTCCATAGCTTCTGCGAGGAAGGTATGAGAATTAAAGATGAAGAAGGGAGGTTCCGCGAAGGAGATCCCGCGACGAACCCTATAAGGAGACGCAGAATTGGTCGGCGACGCAGGGCATTAGCCAGCATGCTGGTCCCGTGAGTAGGTCCCGAGCAGGGGTGGGGAAACCCTTCACTGGTGTAGTGCGGAAGGATCGGCGTTACTGGGAGTTCCGTGTACCGCTGCGAAGTAATCATTATGCTCACGGCTACGTACCAGAGCTACGGGCAAATTTATAACCTTAATCTGTACTGCGATGAAGAAAGAACACGAGGGTCGTTTTAGTGGATAGTTTCGGTCTTTACCATCTTCGACCGAGGAGCCGCACATAATTCTTTTCCCTACAATGCAGACTAGGTGCAAATGCCTTTTTTACCCTAAAAAACGCCTTTGCCCAGCAGTGAGTGTCTTCTCGGCAAAAGTGATGATAATGGTAATAACTATTAAAATCGAAAGTCAAGATGCATGTAAGATACTCAATCACGACAGAACGGCATGAAGAATCTGGTAAAATTTGGTATCACGATATGGTTTTTTATTCAAATCTTTTCATTTTTTTATTGCAATAGTCTTATGTAATCTAAAAATACAAAGGCACCAAGTTGGATTACATAAAACTCCAAATGTCCCATATAACATAGGGGTAAGTACCGCCCATGCCATTACAGTCCCTGTACCGAAGAAACAGGTGTAACTTATCATGCCCGTTAGCTTCAGAAATGGCACTATATTCAACCTTTTATCTTGAAAACTTCAGTAAACTCCTCAGTTCTGTATTATTCATATGCATTGTATTTTTTCATCCATAGTAAACTTTACTGTGGATTATTCTGAATAGTCCTATTACGGCGCTAGTCAAAATCACGCCTTTTACGTGGATATTATTATTCTCATGTCTTATTCTTGTTTGTTTGTGAAACCAGAATGAATGAATGAATAAAAACAGTTATAAGGTTTAAGGTATTTTTATTTTCGTATTTTAAATGTTTGGTTATCGAAACAAAAAAAAAATCTAATATATAAATACCTCCGTTATAGGCGCTGATTTTTCTTACCGCATTATTACGACTGTTTACGTAACATTCAAAGAGTACGGAACAACATAAGATTATTATTTGAAATGAAATAAATAAAAGGAAATAAAAACATAATATGAGATGAGGTTCTTGAGGTGTCAGAGCTCTTAATAAAGCGTTGTATAGGAGCAGGGAACTTGTCTCCTATGCTGGCAACGCTCTTGGTGTTACAACCATTTTTAGATTACGGTAACTGCTTACGATCAGTCGGGTCGTGTCCGTATGGTTTCTATCAAGGACTTGGGAAAGCCAGTACTACTTCCTTAATTTTTGTAACTGAGATAGTTCTTAGTCGTCGTTCAGCGCCTTCTGCTAAGGAAGAGTGTTCTGAGAAGCTTTCCAACGCTTTCCACTCTCCCTTCCTACTCTGGAGCAAACGTGGAACCTCCATATCAACGTTACGCACGAAGAAATTGAATATCTCGTTTCTTTTTCGTACATCCAAATTTCCGTTTCCTCCTTCCTGCATGGGTTCCTTCAAAAGGAGCATGAATATTTAATTTAGATTAAATGACAGTTCATCTAATAGCGCTTAATAATTTGCCTTTGTTATCTGCAGAAATAATTTTTTTTTATACAAAACACGGCAAATGACATAACACCACCTGATATGAAACGGTAAGAAGAAGCACCATACATGCACATATGGTACATTTCTTCCAGCTTTTAAATTTGCATTTAATATTATAAATGACAACTTTCATTAGTAAAAATAGAACTTAAAATCAACAGTGATTCACTTATTCAGTAGGCACCTATTTATATTCAAAGTTCAAACAGCTACTAAACAGCATTATTACATCATACGGCATTTCAACTTAGGCCTCAGGATGACAATGCACCTGCAATATCAAGTAAGTTTTCCTTGTTATTGCAGGTGTCTTTAGGCAGCAGTAACCGCTTACCACCAGGTAGGCCGTCAGCTTGTTTGTCATCTAGTTGTATAAAAATACGAAACATGGTGTAAATTAAAACCAGATAAGCCTGGATGCCGTCTCTATCTGTATTAATTAAAATAAATGAAACAGCCTTAGTCTTAAAACAGGTCTAACTTCAGACCAAGTATGCTGGAGTGTTTGCATTATAGCATGCGTTTTGGTAAATATGAGAAAGTCATAAAACAACAATTCCGTAGTTTTCCTAAGGAAGCAGGTTTGCTAGAAAGGTTTTTCTAGTTTGGTCTATTCCTACTTTACCTATAGCTACAAACCCTCATATCAGCGTATTGCTTTATCTACCTTAGCTAAGCAGCCAAGATTATTTCTCTTCGAATAAAAAGCCAATAAATTGTCGTTAACTTGTCACAGCGAGATATTTTCTACTTAGGACAATAATGTCTTAACAGAAGTCGACATCGATATTTTTTCACGTATCACGTAATTCCTTGAGACGACATTCTAAACACGCAGAGCGGCTAACAAATATATATTGATGGAAAGCATTTGATGTGGGCTTCAGTAGATTACATAATAAAGAGAGTAAAAATCATATCAGTAGATTGAGGCAGAGGGATAGAGACGCTATGATTAAAGTTGTGTGTTAAATTTGCTGAGAAAGCGTCGTGTCCCATTAGAGATACATACCGCTTAATCTTAATTTTAAGTTTATTTATTAAATGTTTTATCCCATACTTTCAAACAAATTTCTTAAGACTTATTTTTCTTTGAATTAATTTATAAATGAGAACCGGTAGAGACAGATGAACTTGGTAATTTTTAAAATGTTCTGGGTTGATTATGAATTAATGACTTTTTAAGTTCTGCCTCGAAATTTTAAATAAAGCCAAAGTTTTATGACCGCCAAGGATACTTGCCTACTGTTCATCAAATTTAGAAAAAAAAATAAGCATAGAAAAAAGCAATCACTAGAAAAATTAAACATACACGTGGTCTAACATACTTGTCATCCTGTTATACTCCTAGGTATGAGGCAGCGGAGTGGGAGCGGGAAGAGGATCATCTGATCCGAGTGCGTGGGTGGACCCCACGCACACATTGCACAGGTCGCTTTGGCCACGTCTAGGATTTTCTAAGTGACTCTGGTTAATCTCCAACGAGGCGAAACCTGGCCGTAGGGCCGGGCCGGGTTGCCTGGGAGTGGGCTGGTAAAATTGCTTCGGCAGACCCTTGGCTACCCCCGCTAAGGGCAGTGAAGTTACCGAAAAGTTTTAGTGGGTAGTCCCGGTGTCATTAGCGCTGGGCGACATCCACACACGCCTGTGGCGGGAGATTATTCCAACACTTCGTGGCAGCATATCTAAAACTGCCACGAAAAACCGGCTATTCTATATTTTGGGAACAAAAGCAAACTTGTCAAAAAATATATTTTCCCTTATTGTTTATGTTTCTTATAAATATGCCGTGACTTTTACATTACCAGAAACCTTTTCGATGCTTATTTAGACCTATTATCACAATGAGTAACTTTTTTTGAAGGAGCTTAATGGAAATGACTACGAATATCAGCTGTTTCATACATTTCGGCAGAGTAGGTATTGCTAAATAGTATAAAATATAACAGCTGATTTTCTATTCGCAATTTCAATGTTGCTCCCATAGAGAATTCCTCATTTTGAAGGCCTTAAAGAACTTCCTAAAAGGTTTCTCGGAATGTATGAAACACGATTATAGAAAAAGATATGCTCAATCTTATTTCCAAAGGTCAAAGATCGACGCAAAGATTTGTAACACGACTTTTGCAAAAGTTCCAAAGTAAAACAGTGGGTACTTACATACTCTAGGGAAACCCAAATGGTTATCCACGTATCATAATATAACCTTATTGTTTCAAAACTATATTGTAAAGGTAGCACTCCCATGGGATGTTAATAGGTACTCGACGGACGTTGAACTTTCCAAAGTTTGCCTCATTTTAAGTCAAGGTGATGTACGTAGCATGCTTACATAATATCAGTCGATATTATTGCGTGGAATAGAAATCAGATCAGCCAATGAAATTATAATAACAATATCATTATGACAGATTTAGGGCAAAGCTTCTTTGATCGAGCCCAATATAAGACTGAAATTTGACAGACATCGAAAGACTGAACCTCGTTAAAAGAACTTAGTTCTGTTATTCCGCTAAGAGCTTCACTGCCTCAGGGTGATAGCATAAAGAAGCAGGCTTTTCGAAAATCTGCTTCTTTTTATTATCACCCTTATGGTGATAACAGTAATGACATAAACTTAAAGAAGCAGGTAAACCTTATGTTAGAACAGTCATCAATGAACAGGGGAGCGCCCACTCTCATCATATAATTGTTGTTACCGCCATAAAGCTATGACGGACCGATGACTGCTGAACTCCGTGTTGCCTGGCAGCCAGAAGTTAGTAGACACTATAAGTATTAATGTTATTATTATTTATTCATTAAAAATACTAATAAAGCTGAGTTGCTTGCAGGCTCTTCTTAGAACATTAAGGAAATTTCCAAATTCCTATTGAAGTCAACAAGAATTGGTAAAAGTCTACGTAGAGTAAATTATTTTTTATTTTGAATGTTATAATAAACTGTGAGTGCAAGCGGCTCCCCACACCTCCTTTCTTCTTTCTCTGACAAGAAAGGACAGGACGTCAGGCATAACTTAAACAGCAGATACCCAAGATATCGAGAAGAAATCTGAGGAGTTTCAGTGTTTCGGTGTAGTCTCTGTCAAAAAGTCCGGCCATAACTTTCAGATGAGTGGCAAATTAGACACCATCCTAGTACGTCTTTGATTCATTCTCTCTTTCTCCGAGCGTGTTGACTCGTAGCGTGCTTTTTAAAATCTTTATCTCCTAACCGGGAAAAGGCAGCAAATATCAGCAATGCAAAAAGGTAATGACTAAGTACATACATAGAACTGAGTAATCGCACTTTTCCGTTGCAGCCCCCTAGATCTCCCCAGGAAGCATTTTGTTATTTTGATGCTGAGTGCGTGACGGGTTTTCATAATTTAAGTTTAATTACGCCTTTTGTGCCTCTGTGTAACAATTTAAAGAACGCCACTAGCCCCTTCATCATGCTTGTTTGCCTTTATACTAGGTGAATGTTGTTGCTAATCAAAGTTAACATTATGAAGCTTTTACATACAATTACTTGCATAGGTATTTCGGTACATTACTAACATCATTGTTCTATTTTATATTTGTTACTAATATATTTTAGCGACGACTGTAAGAATGTAATATTTTGTACCTTCCTTAAGTTGACAATCGTTCTAATTCAGTTAATTAAAAGTTTGAATTCTGTAGGCTCCTAAGCTCTGACTTGGTTCCACTTAGTGATTTACCTACACACAGTAAAAGGAATAGAAATGTTGTTAATTTATCGGATAACATTTCCCGAGCTAAGTAGAGTCCTGACGGCCGGCCTTGACAGTCGTTAACTGACCGATATTCACCATTAGCCAACCGTTCAGAATATCGATACAATAACGCACAGGAGATTCCCGTCTCGCCGCTATCAATTAATAAGTCAGATGAATTTCAAATTGCATTATTTACTTTATCTCAAAAACTTAATATTATTTTTATCATGAAACGACCCCTATCTAGTTCAATGAGTGCCATCCTACGTCGATTATTATACCTACATTATGAAAGGCAAAGATTTCTAATGTAATAATGTAAATGTTTCACAAATAATAGCAAAGACTTTTCGTTGTTTAACGATTCTACCCACGTCTTATATTTTAATAGAAAAGTCAAATCGTAAATATGTTTTGACGTTAACATTTTATAACAATATCGGCTTACGACCACATATTACTTTGAAGTTACTCACATCACATACTCACATATTAAAATACAAATTCCATGTACTATACATATTCAATCTTTTTAACCGACTTCAAAAAAAGAAGGAGGTTATATGTTCCACTGTATGTATTTTTTTTTTGTATATATGTTCATCGATTGCTTGACCAAGCAAAATTGTGAACCGATTTTCGAAATTCTTTTTTATTCGATACTCCTGAGGCAGTCCCATTATCACCAAGTCAGGATCTGATGATGGGATCCCAGGCAAAATGGAAGGCATAAGCTATTCAAGTATTTGCTACTGTCAGTCTGTCTGTTATGTTAATGAGCTGTTGATGGAAGGTACAACTCCTTAACGGTTAGGAGTTGGAAGACAATACTTTAAATAATATATTATAAGTACGTATTAACGCATACTTGTATTCTATCGGGTTATTGGAGTGAATTGATGACGGAAGTTACATCTCTCTGCGGTTAGGAGTTGGAAGATAATTATTTAAATATTGTATGAACGTATTGAAGAATAGTTCTAGTCTATTGGGTTATTCGGGTGAACTGATAATGCAAGATAAAACTCCGTAACGGTTTGGAGTTCGAGAATACTTTATCAGTGGTATGATACGATAATATCAAATAATATTATGTATTTCAACCAAAGACTGAGAGACACGCAAGTCGATAGATGGGTGACCGTCAGCACTGACGGTCACCCATCTAGCTTTAGCATTAGGAAATCACTAAAAAATGAGCAAAAAAATTTTTTTACACAAATACAACCGATTTCAAAGCACCTAACAGAAAAAAATAATTATTTAAGTACCTAGGTACTTAACTCCTAAAAATATCTTTTTTGGAGTTGGTGCTAAGCGTTACCACAAACAATAGAAAGAGAAGCACCAACTCCAAAAAAGACATTTTATGATATAAGTACCTAGGTACTTAAATTTAAATATTTTTTCCTTTTTAGTGTTTTGAAGTCGGATTTATTTTTGTCAAAAAAAATTATAAATAACATTTTTAGTACCTACATTTTTTTTTCAATTGTCAAACAAGGTGTTTGGTACATGGTATATATAACAAGCGGGCACCTACGAAACGTTATCGAAAATTCAAAAAAATGAAATTTATTTCAATTTTCTTCATACAAAAAGTTCGGTCCGTAAAACAAAATGTATGGGAAATTTCAAAATTAATTTTACAATTTTGAATTTTTGGTAACACCATAGTATTTATATGACTATGTTACCATGGGTAGGTGCCCGCTTGTTATACCATGTACCAAACACCTTGTATACGCTGCTGCCTTGTAAATGCTGGCATACCCACTAAAAACTGTTTTTTACACCAAGCCACTGCTAAGGCGCGACCGAGGCAGCTAATCGCACTCTTCTCAGTCAATGAATATCCCTTTGGACCCATCTAGCGGGTGAAGAATGCCCGTGTAGCGGCACTCTCCCGGTCAAAGGGACGACACGTACAAGCAATGGGGCCCTAGTCTACACCTGACTATGGCGGTTGAAGCTGTTGTCCGTAGAGCCGACGGCTCTGGCCAGTCCTGCTCCTTTTTTTTGACAGGAGAAATCTATTGACGGATCTACCGCCGCTGGCGAAGTAACGTGAGTCTGCGGGGCTCACCCAGCGTCTAAATTGACCCTAGAAATACAAAACTCTTGGATAACTTCCGTGCCTCTCACGGAGGTGGTCTGCGAAGCAAATTCACCAGGCTACCCCCAGGAAAAATCCTGCGCCTGCGGGCCCGGGACATGTCTTATTTCAAGTACCTATAGTTATATCAATAAATGCAATTGTATACTCACGGAAAATGTTAAAATCACCATTTTAAAAAAAAATCTTACTGGACATTATTGTATTAGATATTATCTAATATAGACAGCTCAGTTATAAAATGAAATCTATTTATGTTAAAGTGGGCAGCTCTCAAACTGTAAAATAGTTATTCGAAGTTTGGCGCTGGGTTGATACTGATAAAACTTCTCTACACTTTACCAACGCTAAGGGTGACTAACGCCATTAGTCGGTAAGTGCTACATGAAGTCTATTCTAACACTATCTAATTTACAAGTTTAAGCTATGGGACACGAAATGAATAGTTTAAGGATACTAAATAACCGATAACGGATAAATAAATAATTATGCTCTAGGCATCCATAGCTAAACTCATGATCATCATGCAAACAATTAACTGTCTGGAATAAAATCTGTGACGTCCATTGCAGACAGAGACCATCTTTGTCTATCTTTACAATATAAACACGTATACGTTCACATTGTAAGTTTACTTCAGCCACGATTTCAAGTTGAAATCATATCAACTCTATACTTAAATCAGTTTTATTTTTCATACCAATCTATGATATATTTTTCAATTATTATCTTTACTAAATAGACCTCCATAATTATAGTACTCCATAAATGTACTCGTAGGTACGTACACAAATTTTATTATGAACTGACTCTATAAAATGAAATGGTCGAGGATAAACTTTTTCTGTTCAAATATAAAATTATGTTATTCCATATTTTATGTGCATTCAGCCCAGCAAGATAGTAAGTCATAAAATTTGGATTTATTTCAGGAAGCATATAATACCTCGTAAAATCGCTATGTTATTCACAAACTCATACTGGTTGGAAGTGCTTGCTTTTCTCTTGTGGGTCCCATTTGAACGAAAGCATTCCTTATTCTCATTCTTTATTCGATATAATATGCTTCCTGCTGTAAATTTAGGTTACTACATAAAGCTCTTTAATAAATATCAAGATAAATTATACATCTTATAGGTATACCTAGAGACAAAAGACTGTATTTAAATAAACATGAGTATCGTTATTCATTAAACCTTGTTTAGAATATAAAGTTATCTTATTTAAATTTATGAAAACGATCTCCTTGTGAAAACATTGATCCAAGACAGTGAATAGGAAACAATACCCTCCTCGAACTTCAGCCCAATCTTAGGTCACACTGCCAAAGATAATATAAAATATAAGTTGTATCAGTCCGCGGCGCGCCCTAGAAATTGGTTTATATAGTTGAATTTCATAACGAATTTACAACTGAATCCCAGTTTTTGTTCCATTTTTAAATCTAGCAATATTTAAAAGACGTTCCGAATGGTTTGCTAATTGACACATTAAAACACAGCATATTTATTTTACACGACAAAAGTGACAATTAAATGTAAGCCTGCCTATTAGGGCAGTACCATTAGGTAAGCGGTTACCGCAGCCTAGAGACGTTCGTAGCACCTCTCGCATTACCTAGCTACTATGTAAAAATCAAAAGAAAGCGTATGTTGACTGCATAGGAGACAAGTCTTCCGACATAACGCTTTCTCAATGAGCGTTGGTATCTTAGTTACCACAAGAACAAATTCGTAATCTCTCGCTCTGGTTTCGGTTACGGAAACAAAGCAACTATCGCCATGGTCGATCCCGGGATGGGTCAATCAAAATTTGTTATCTAAAGCTGCAGAAGGCACATTAAGCCGTTGGTGTCGGTTGTTACTGCAACCGCTTTAACCCACCAACCCACTTTAGGCCAACGTAGTGGTGTTGTGGCCCAAACTCCTCATGTGTTTCTCCCATGTAGAGGCCTGTGCCCAGCAGTTAGACGTATATAGGCTGGTGATTGGGGACTCTAAATACAAAGGGGAAATACCCCTACGTGTAACCTATGTCTCTTTAATTCGTAAAGCCACGTAAGACTCCCAGGAGCATAATTATCACAATCAATAACCCATTGTGTCCGGATTGTGTTAAATAAGATATCTAAAGATTGCAATTTCATTTTTATTACGTAATAAATTGAAAACAGAATATTTTATGGGTTCTGTGCCGTAAAGTAAGTAAAACGAACACCTTTTCAGTAGTTGGAAACAAAGACATTTTATGTTAACAAATAGTACGTAATTTTCCCGTCATGGCATCCATGATGAGAGGGCGGGCTGCGTAGCACCTGCATAATATATCAAAGGACAAAATGGTCCTCGTCCAAAGGTACAGAATCGCCACACATACATAAAATTTTCGGAGAGACCTTGCGTAATCTGCGCAATGTATATTTGTACACACGACAGCACATCAAGTGTAGCAGTTGTACTACGAAAGCCGCCTCAATTACGAGGGCAGTAAGACCGATATCAAGTCAAACTGTTACGCTTGATGTGCTGTCGACTGTACATTAATGAAATACCTTTAATACGCATTTGTAGGTAGATATGATGACCTTTCTTCACTGCTCAAGGACATTGAATACCTACCTGAACTCGGGACCTATCATAGTCTAGCTATGGGATTACCCTGTATATATCACATTTTTAATGTTTTTTGATGCGTTTAAACGCTTACTTTATTATAACAACGACGCGGCGCGTTGGAGACGCGGGTTCGATTCCCGCCTAGTGCATATATTTTTTCATTGTTTTCTTTTCTTTATTTGTAATTGTTACTGTAGATATTTTCTTAGCTATCTATGTGCGTATAGTTATACGCCTGTGTAAAGTTTATTTTATAAGTAATATAATATACGGCACTACACACATTTGAAATAAATCCACTTTAGCGTATTTAATTCGCCTTTAATTACATGTTACATTATTATTATACACCCAACGTTACGATTACTTTACAGCGATAGTGGTCACAGGAAGACTGAAGATGTCAATTAAAATAAATAAAATAAAATATTTATTTAATAATTTGTCTTTGATAAGTTTGTTAACCTGTCACAGTCTAACGTCAACCTGCTGTACTATCGTATATGAAAAATATCACTGATAATATCGACAACATCTTGAAGCGTGCTTCAATTAAAATTTATTTCAAGCTGCCAAAGAAGATTAACGAAATCCTACCACCTGTCAAGTGTAACATCCCCTTACAATATGCGGGCAAATACAAGTTAGATTGTTATTGCGGTCACTCATAGAAAGGTCAAACAAAGAGAAGCATAGGCACCCGGGGGAAAGAAGATATAGCTGAAGTAAAAGACAGGCGCGAAACGAAGTCCGCAGATCACTACATCAGATTACAGAAGGGCCAAACCCTCGCCAAAAGCACACCGCTTCATTTCTATAATAAAAAAAACATCCCAATTTCAATAACAAGATGGCTGGAGTGTACCACCAGCTTGGGATCGCATTATGCGATTAATAAAGTTCCAAGCCCGTCCTCACACTGTCCGAGAAATTGACACCGTAAGCTCCGTGTGTGTGAATCTGACCGCTTAAAATATAAATATATAAACCTATAAATTTATAAACCTATCAAAGACATTTGACATTTTGACCACGATCGCTGTAAAGTAATCGAAACGTCGTCGGGTGTAATAATAATGTACTAATTAAACGCGAGTTTCATCTGGAAGAGCGATTTTATTTCAAAAACATAATCATGATTACATCATATTAAACCAGAGTTATACATTGTACAGTCGGCAGCACATCAAGCGTAACAGTTTAATCTTGAAACCGCTCTTACGCCGTTCGTAATAGAGGTGGCTTTTGCAAGTACTGTGCAACTGGTACACTTGATGTGCTGTCGTCTGTACGTAAAAAAACACAGTAAAAAATGAATGCAATGCATATCAAAGCCCGGTGTTATACATAAAGCTATCCGCCTCATATAAAAGCTCAAAGTTCTATTTCTGTTTGTTTCATTAATGGCGTAGATATTGTTTATTTATTTTCTGACGAATTAAAAAGATAATTAGCTTTGGAAAACCATGGTTATCTATTATTATTACCTCGTGACCTTTTATTTTTATTTTCGGCCTTAACGAGATTTTTGTATTATTTCGCTGAGCGTATTAGACAGAAACATGTTTCCTTTGTGAATCTCTGGAAAATACGATTATTCTTTCCAATAAAAGAGCTAAGAAAGTGAATTTGAAATAGTTGAAATACTTTTGCTTGTGCTTACGGTTCAGTAACCACAGCAAGATAACCATGGATACTGCAACTAGGATATACTATTTGACCTACTTTCCGAATTTCCAATGAAAAGGTCAAAAAGTATGGTTGAAAATTATTATTATTTGTACATTGTGACGATCCCTTTAATCATATTATTATCATTAGACATCCATTTAACGTAAATAGTATACTATTACGGCGGTAGTCAACAGCAACGCCTATCACGGAGGTATATTTAATATCGTGTTTTATTCTTGTTTGGATAACCAAACAGGAATAAAACACATTAAAAAAAATTGCTATAAGGTTTTTTCGCGTTTTATTATTGTTTTCTTATCCGAATAAGATTAAAACACGAAAATAAACATACCTCCGTAATCAGTGCTAATTAATTTTGACTGCCGCCGTAATATTGATTTTGAAGGGTCGCTCCGTTCCCTATAAGTTGAGCGGAGCGATGGCTGGCACATGCGTCATACTTGTGAACAGGTGCCACTAGTGGAAATGGTCATCTCTAAGCTTCCTTGATTTGGTGATAAGTTACCTACATGTTCACCAATAGTATCATTTTTGAGAGATTTTTGAGGTATACGGCATTATAGGAATTATATAAAACTATACATTTATTATTGTAATGACTTGTCTGACACAAGTGTTTAAAATTAATGACAGATGTTTGGCTTTATCAGGCCTTTGTATATTAATTGTTGACCTTTGTGTATTATAATACCTATATTGTTATGGTGCATTGTCGGACAGCCTTTAAATAAAGTAAATATTCTTGTCATTAGGTACTTCATCATCACCAGCCTATATTTGTCCCACTGCTGGGCACAGGCCTTCCTACATGGGAGAAACACATGAGGAGTTTGGGCCATAACACCACCGCGCTGGCCCAGTTAGGGTTGGTGGGTTAAAGCAGTTGTAGTAACAACCGGGACCAACGGCTTAACATGCCTTCCGAAGCACGGAGGAGCTCGAGATTTTAAATTTTGGTTGACCCATCCCAGGGTCGACCATGGCGAAAGTTGCTTTGTTTTCATATTCGAAACCAGAGCGCTCAAACCAATACGACACCGAGCTCCTCATTAGGTACTTATTGGTACGTTAATATACCTATTTTTATACCCTGCGCGACACTGCACTGCTAAATACTATTACTGTGTAATTAAAAATTGTAACTTAATAATTGAAAAGAGTGACTACACGAGTTTGTTGCCGGAATCTTCACGGTAGTTCAACTTTTGGAACCGGTGTAAATTCAGACAGACTGACAGATAGACAGACAGACAGACTGACAGACAGACAGACAGTCGGACCGACAGACAGACCGATAGACAGACTGATAGACAGACCGATAGACAGACCGATAGACAGACTGACATTATAACATTGTTAGCTTACGTAGATCCAGATAAGGCAGAGTGACAAACATTATGAAATTGTTAGTTATTTAATATTATTTTTCAACACACTTCCTCATAAAGTGGCTCTAATCCCATGGCAATTCGGCACATAATGACACCTATAATCAAACTGTGACTTTTTCATTACTATTATTCACTAGTGAGTAATAGTTTTTTTTTTAATAATTAAAATTGCCAATATATATTTTTTTTCTTTTTTTGTTGTTAAATCTCCCTGTAATGGGAAGGCAAAAGGAACTAATGCCCATACAGCCATGTCTGATGTGATTGAGTTTATGTCACTTATCTATATGTATATGTGTAAGTATATGTATTTTTTTGTATTTATGTATATGTGTAAGTATATGTAGTTTAAAATCCAAAGTCACGCCCAAGGCCCTATCATAATAACAGCGCTTCTGCGACGTTTTTTATAATGTCGCAAAAGTTTTATGCTGAGATAGGGCCTTGTTGACTGCACTTATTGTTAAGTATAAACTGTTTGTATTTGTCTATTTTTTTTTATTTTTTTTTTATTGTTTAAGCTTCTTGTTGTTGTTTGTTATGTGCATGTCAAATAAAAATATTTTTCTTTCTTTCTTTCTTTCTTTAATATTATTGGTTGAGTTACGCTTACATTTGCGCTAAAAAGCTATCCGCGAAAAGCCCAAAAAAAAGAAACCTCATTTTTTAGTCTATGGCCGATGCGCGCGCATAGGAAAACTGATTAATTTTTCCCGCCATTACGAAACATTTTTCACAACTCGTCTCGTTTTCTCTTTTGAAGTTATTTAGTTAGTTATTAATTAAGATGTCTGCAAATACAATTTATGAAGAAAATGATTTATGTTGTACACCGCCCGATATAAGATGTGAAGCCCAGAACGTTATGGAAAGTTTACTACCAGAAAACTCAAAGGAAAAATATCTATTAGCGTACCAAAATTTCATACAATGGCAGAACAACAAGAATACGCAGTCTTTTCAGAAAATGTGTTCATGGCGTACTTTAAAGAATTATCTTCTAAGTACAAACCTAGCTCTTTGTGGTGTATTTACTCAATGTTAAAAAGTACAGTCCGAACAAAGAATGGAGTGGACTTAAAAACATACTCGAATTTGTCAGCTTATCTAAAGAGACTATCTGATGGATTTAGAAGCAAAAAATCAAAGGTTTTATCATCTGACGATATTGAAAAATTTATTAAAGATGCTCCAGATAGCCAATATTTGGCTACAAAGGTTAGTTAAATTAATTTTAATTAAATATTTAATAGCAGCTTGTTGACTTTAATTATTGTTTCTTTTGTTTCAGGTTGCTTTAATATTTGGTGTAACTGGTGCCTGTAGGATACAAGAATTAACAAATATAACTGTAAAAGATATAGAAAACCATGGCCAGATGCTTTTGCATACGTAGAAGATTCCATACAAAACAAGAAGGAAATTTATGCGAAAATCACAAAAAGAATTAAACTTGATTCTGAGACGCATCCTACTAGCGAAATACCAAGTACATCCAATAATTGGATTTCACCTACCTACACGAATAATGAACCATCACAAATAACAATAGAACATGAAAGTATTTCAGTAAATAATCTATCTGATGAGACCGCTATATCATCAAAAATATTTAATTATAATGTTACTAACTGCACATTTACTAATTGTTTCTCTAAATAAACTTTTTATCTACTATGTAAAATGGTTTTTTATTTAAGTATTATTTTATTCAGAAGTGTGTTGAAAAACGTTGTATGATACACGTGTGTATTGATGATTACCGTCCTCGGCTCCTTAAGACCCTCGCCTGACGGCTCGGGCCTCAATGCGCCTCAGCGGTAATCACCAACATTACACACTTGTACCATAATGTACTATTATGTGATAGACATAAGGGTTTTTTTTGACGATTCGAAAGTGCTTCTGGGGGGCATAATTGAATAAAGATATTTTCATTTTCAATAGGACTGTTTTCGTTGTAGGCCAAAAAATATTAAAACAAATTAGTTTTAGAAAAAATTCCATCCGTAATTTGTTTGCTAATATCAATAATCATTATTAATCATAAACTTGTATGATATGTTTTGATAAATATTCCGTTTTTATCATGTGTTTCTCTCATGAAGGAAGGCCTGTGCCCTGCAGTGGGACGTATACAGGCAGCTGATGATGATAAATCCAATGTTAGGTCACAAAACTTTAGGAAGCTTACTTTTATCTGTGGCTAGAAAACCAGCCGTCAGACAACCCACCGGAGATTCATATCCACACAGCTTTTGACAATCGGCATGTGCCAATTCCGCGCTTCAATACGTTTTTTTGTAACTCTGTCGTACTTTAAGTGGCAATATTATGCTTTTATATGTATTTATATAAATTATATTAGATCACGGTTTCGATTCCCACTTATAATCTATATATTTTTCTATGTATTTATTTGTTGCAAAAAATTTAAGTACTCGGTACGATTAATGAATGAAAAGCTGATCACTCAGAGACTTTCAATTTGCAATTTATCTGTCTACCAAAAAGACACTCAAGTTACGCAGTCAAGATAGAACTACTTATTTATTCTCTATGTTGAAAACTAACGGTCACTTAATATAAAAATCTTAATGCACAATGAAGACATGGACTTCTTGTGCTTTCTATGTGTCTATGAGATTTTCTGTTTTTGGTAAAAAATAAAAAATAAATGAATATAATAACATTGAAAGTATATTATTATTTCATTATTATCATACCTACTAGCCTATATACGTCCCACTACTGGGCACAGGCTTTTCTACATGAGAGAAACATATGAGGCGACAACACCACGCTTTGGCCCTTATGCATGATATGCGGACTGGCGGTTAAAGCGGTTGCAGTAACAACCGGGGCCAATGATTAACGTGCCTGCACGGGTAAGTTTGAACTTACAAATTTTAATTTATCATGGAATCGACTAAGACGAGACGAGTACCCCAAACAAGAACATTTTTAAATTTCGAATCGTAACGCACGCTTAAAATTTCAAACAAAAGTAAGACAAAAGCTAAGGTAGTCGATACGATGGCGATTCGAAATTTAAAAGTGTTAATGTTAAGGGTACAGAGCGCACAAACTACTACGCCACCGAGTTTCTCCTAGATATAGCTATTTGGAGAGTTCTTAATAGAACTATTTTCTTTGCAGATATTAATTAAATATCTGAAAAGTCCTCACATACTAATGTACACGCGTGATCTAACGATGCGCTATATTGGCGGGGCGGGCGGCGATAAGGATGGGCATTGTATGTATACTAAATTAAATTTCGTCTGTCCTCGGTCCGCTCTGTGTCGGGTATTCCACCAGTTTGTAAAACAATTTCTGTTCATCGAAACTTTTCACGTACTTTAAAGACTTTTATAATTGTGAGAGCGGCCTATTATATTTAGAATAAGGTGCCTGCGTACGATTATGTAACACTTTTATCAATCATAATGTCAGTTTTTTCCGTAGTGTTTTATATTTATGAATAACTAAATAAATCTCCTTTTAGGAATCACAGCACAAAAAGGCTTAAGTCTCATACAAATACATAATTATATGTTTTAGCACGTGTCGAAACTGTTAACAGCCACCGCGCGAATATCAGTGGATTTCTTGAGATAATGTGCTTTTTTGAGAGGAAGAAAAATAAGAACTAGTGAAATAATCTATTTAACATTGGCTGCAATATTTCATAGAAATGTTATGAAATTATCAAATGAATAAGATGTACTTGAAAGTTCCGAAACATTTCTATGAACTAATACAGCCCATGTTTTAATATAATGTTGTATTTTCGTCACCACCTGTATAGTAAACATTATAGGTAAACTATATTATTGTATAACAATTAAATGGCATATGCGAGCAATGGTTTTTCATTGTTATAGTTATATTTTAAATATCAAAAAATATAGCTTCTCTAATCAACTCTACTGAATATTATTTGTAAATTATGAACCCTTATTACTCGTGATTAAGAGCTAAAACTATTTATCATAATTAAGATATTTTTTTTTTTTTTTTTTTATACAACTAGATGACAAACAAGCTGACGGCCCACCTGGTGGTAAGCGGTTACCGCCGCCTATATACACCTGCCTAATAACAAGGAAAAGCACTTGATACTGCAGGTGCGTTGTCATCCTGAGGCCTAAGATGAAATGCCGTCCATGCCCAGTAATTACACTGGCTACCTTTCCCTTCAATCCGAAACACAGCGAACTGTTTCACGGCTGAAATAAGAAAGGCGGTGGTACCTACCCAGGCGACCCTACATATGGGTCTACCACCTAGTAAAGATATAGATATTCATAATTTTGAATGTATGTACAGTCGAAGGCACCTCAAGCGTAACAATTTGACCTTGAGACCACCCTTACTGCGGTCGTAAAATAGACGCCGCTTGCGCAGTACAACTGTTACACTTGATGTTCTGTTGTCTGTACATACATTCAAAATACTATAGTGATATAAAAGTGAGGATCGAAATTAATGTTGCATAAATCAATGTATAACGTATTCTAAAATCATTAACCACATTACTATCGTGTTTAATAAAAGATAGGCAGTAAATTCTGATTTTCTCAAATGGAAGGATAAACGTTGAGACCACAACTGGCGGAGTAAACATCAGTTGACGACGTCGACCGTATTCGATTGAGCTCTCGCACCCCTAGCCTGAGTATGGCAAAGCTTAGAAATAATCTAGCCTTAGAGGTCTAGGTAAAGTGGGGAACAGGGAAGGCTGGTTACAAACTAATCAGGATATTTTGCGGTCGGATGTGGATGCCTTGACAGATGAGATCGGTCAATTCAATACAAGTATAGTTATACATATATTATGAATAACGATGTTTGACATACTTTTGTGTTTACCTTTATCTTATCAAAACACGAGTATTATTTACATATCAGCCCTAAGCTACGATTTCAATGATAAGTGTGTATAAAACCAACGGCTATAAAAAAAGAATCAAAATACAATATAAACATATATTCAACGGCTGACTCTAGATTATGTCTGTGTGATAAATTTTGTTTACGATTCGATGATTCTTTTTGTTTTTTCGGGATTTTTAATTTTAATAATTTGAAATAATAAGTCACATAAAAAACATTTTAAAAATAAAAGTTTAATGGGTGGCCATAATAAGATTTAATTATAGCTGTTAATATATTTTTTATTTACTCGTTATTTGGCATCCTTAACACAAGCTCTTAATTATGCTTATTTTGGCTAGATAATAGGCGTTGGTTAAAGAATCAATTACAGAAACTAATATAATTCACCGATTTTTGGTCGAAAAAGTTACATGCCTACATATATTTATTTTGTACGCATTTCACTCGAAGTTACATTTTACTTCACATACATACACATACACGAGTTATTCTAACAACTTACACAAGATTTTTGTTGGCATGTTATGAATTGATCGCGAAATATCTGCAAAAATATATCGTTACATTTTCGTAGCACGTAGAAAAGTTGCGTGGGATATTTTATTTACCTACCTAATAAAATATCCAACGCAACTTTTCTACATTCAAACGTAATAAAACGATTAAGATGAAAAGAGAACGCAATTTTACTCTCGATCTTATTTACGATCGATTAGGATCGGTATGTAAAAAAATATTTCTGGAAAAAACCCAAACCGAATCTCCACGGGTGTAAGGGGTCCCGAACAACACCTCACGGGATCCAAGCCAACCTCACCCTGCCGACCAACAGACGAGGCTCTGGCGCCCCCACCAATCCGCACCGGGCCAGCGTGGTGGGAGAAGGCCCAAAACCCCCCAAGGGGGGAGGCCTATGCCCAGCAGTGGGCGTCTCTCGGTTAAAACGATGATGATGATGAATCTCCACACCTATATAAAAAATATGCAACGTCCGTTTGTACGATAATAATTTGGAATATACCTACTATATGGATTTTGGCCCGGCTTTTATTGTAAAGCAGGAGCATAATGTATGAATGTGTGAGGAGCTCGATGACATATTGGTTTGAACGCTCTGGTTTCGATACGAAAAACAAAGCAACTTTTGCCATAGTCGATCCTGATATGGGTCAATCAAAGTTTGTTATCTCGAGCTCCTACGTGCTTCGGAAGGCACGTTAAACCGTTGGAAGCCGTTGGTCCCGGTTGTTACTACAACCGCTTTAACCCACCAACCCACATTCGTGTGGGTGAGAGTTCGGTGGCGTAGTGGTTTAGGTGCTCTCTTCGATTACGAAAACAAAGCAACTTTCACCAGAGTCGATCCCGGGATGGGTCAATAAAAATTTGTAATCCAGACCTCCTTCTCCTTTCGAAATTAACGTTAAAAACCATTGGATCAGTTGTTACTGCAACCGCTTTAACCAACCAATCCGCGTGGGGCCAGCGTGGTGGTGTTATGGCCGAAGCTCCTCATGTATTTCTCCCATGTAGGAAGGCCTGTGCCTAGCAGTGGGACGTATATAGGCTGGTAATGATGATGTATCATCGCGCTATAAGCAAAGGACAAGAAGAATGAGAGTTTTAATGAAAATAGTAAAGGATCCATCAAAATAATTTATTAGATATATAATTAAAAATCCTTTAGAACAATCCACGATAGCATGTATCTGTCTCATATGGTATACTGACATTAACCTTTAACATTTTTTTAAGAACTTCTACACGGGCGGAGCCGCGGGCAGAAGCTAGAAATACATAAATCAATTACTAGTAGCCCCCCCGCGTCTTTGCCCGCGTGGATTTTGTCGCTCCAAAAGTATCCATTATCGTTCCTACGGTCTCAATCTATTCCCATAGCAAATTTCATCAAAATCGATTAGCGGCTTAAACGTGAAAAGGTAAAACAGACAGACAAACAGACTTATTTTAATTTTTATAATATTACTATAGATTAAATTAATGCCTGCGACCTTCAGTAAACTACAGCAAACCTACTAGGTATATTATTACACTTGATAAGTATGGGTACGTAGCGTGAGTCTATGTGTATTCAACTGTTAAAAACATTTATTTGCCTATAAAAAACATATATTATCAGCAGTCATGTTATGTCGTCTTTAAAGTAAATGACTTGTATTGTTGAGGTAATCTTTCAGTGGATGTCGAGCTTGGAACATAAATCTTTTCAACACCATTAGTTTCACGCACATAAGCGATTCTTGGGTCGCAGCGAGACGTAATAAAATATCGTTTAGCTACTTGACAGCTGACAATTCAATCCCAGCGAAAAAAATGTATGAATGAAGATAAATCCTGTTAGCTGTTTTAACCGACTTCCAAAAGGGAACAGATTATTAATTCAACGCGCTTGTGATTTTAGGTATGTGAGATCATATCTCCGTCAAATATAGACAAATTTTGATAATTCTTTTTGTGTTCGAATAAGTATACTTCCAAGTTGGTCCCATACAAATTTCATCAGGTTATGATGAAAATCTTTAAAGAATCTCTAAAAAAGTACGGAACTCCTTAATAAATAACAGTCAAGTTAAATGGCAAGTCAAACGATAATTATAAACAATTCTTATAGGTATTTCAACCAACCCAAGACTAAGAGACAGACACCTCCATAATACTTTTAACATTTTTATTCCCAATATTTGTAATATTTTGAAAAAAAAGGAAAATACTTTACAAATATAAAAGCCGTCTTCATAATAGTAAATATGCAAGAAATAGTTAAATTTAAGTAACCTACTTATAAAAATATTCTTGTTTGGAGGACCGACCCCAATAATACCTTAATTATTATTATTGCTTATGTGCCTTTTTAGTATTTTGAGGTTGTTTCCTATTTTTTTTACAAATAGTGCTTCTCAACAAATGAAACACGGGCTGACATGTTATTCTGTGACCTCATTCACGATTCAAATGTAATCTTACAGTGAAATTAAAAATTACTATTCTCTACGCGCTAATGCAATACTGAAAACTCGCTCTTAGGACACCTAAAGAATAATTTAGCTACATCATTTCAAAGAGTCAGTATTTATGTTAATAATAAACAAATTGTCAATCCGTCAAGCATCAGGCAAGTGTAATTTTTCTAGTTAAAACATTTTTCTTTTACAAATTTTTATCTTATCCTTCTAAGCGAACCATATTTTTAAGCGCTGGTGTCACAATTTCTTGTATTCGTGTTCAAAGTAGGTAATAGTTGCAAATTGAAAATCATGAAGAAGCGTTGCGTTGCTGTTTCAGCAAACATTTAGAAAATGTTCGCTTGTTATGGAAAAATTAATGTAGTTATTTTAATTAATTTGAACAAAGCCTTGTCATGTCAGTCAGGAATATCCTATCAACTTTTACATGTGGGTAAGACTCCAACTACAACAATCAAATGTTTTGGGTAAAGTAAAGCGCTATTTGGTCACACATTAAGAATAAAGTTGCGGCTGTTAAGGATATTTAAAAAAGGAAAACACGTAGTACGCAAGAGAGTCCTTCAACGTGTATAGTGAAAAAGGACTGATATATTATTGGGACGTAAAAGTCAAACGATCCTCCAAAGGCCAATTTAGTACAGGAGATGTTTAGCGTGAGCAACATAAGTGCCGTACGCTGTAAAATATCTCACCTCAACTACCCTTTTAAGTTAATGTCGCTGATTTCCGGGAAATCATTTTAATTTAGACGGAAATGTTCTTACTACCTGTAAATATTAAGCTCAGTTTTCCCGTTCGTTTATTTATTTACAAAATTTGTAATTTTTGGTGTTACTTATTTTTTCTATATACGTAAGGGCTGGTGCCTTTAATAATAACTTGCTTATCAATAAAGAATTAAGTTTTCCTGTTAGTAATTAAGCATACACGAAAGCTCGTGTCTGGAGATAATAACCCATCTAAGAACTCGAGAAACCATGCAATTTATAATCAAACAAAAATTATCAAAATAACTGATAAACTAAAACTTATGTTAGACTTAAGCCCTCTAGTGTACGATTGTTTTTTATGGGTGTGTGTTGACAGCATAATGTACAAGTTCTCTTTCTGCTCAATATGCTAGGTACACCAGCATTAGGATCGCCAGCGGGGTGTATGGGACGAAAGTTTAATTCTTTCGCTATGAATTCCCACAACCTTACTTACCACAGAAAAATAAATATCGTCTGATGTTCTCTACGGTAGAGGTATTCCCAGGGCGGGCGCCAAATACATCATCATCATCATCATTTCAGCCGAGAGACGCCCACTGCTGGGCATAAGCCTCCCCCAGGTACCACACAAATACATATTATTGTAATATAATAGCAGCTTAAAGTCTCTCAACGTTCACCACTTCTTCGAAATGTGTTGTAATAATATACTTTATTCGTAAATTAACAATTATAAATTTTATTCTCTCCATTACCTACTCCACATATAGATAATACAATTTATATAGTCCCTTGTATGTTATAGTCGACAATGTATCAGATTAACTTCGACACAAAAAGGCATAATATTCGAGATGAAAATAAGAAGAGCTTTTTAATGCTATTCTGTCTAGAAGCTTTGATCGGAATAAACGTATTGTGTGCTTTAAGAGAGCAAACTGCGTCAGTAAATTATACAATCATTATAATATAGGTTAATTTATCTAAATAATATTTAGGGAATGTATTCAGTATTCAATAATATATTTCTTTCGTGTTGTTTAGAGAGGAAGTTCTTAAAATAAATTTAGTATCAAACATGTAAGGTGAACATAAATATACATGAATAAGCATTTAACAATTAATATTATTCTTTTAAATCAGTATGAGCTCATTTATATGATTTATATTGACTTATGTCAATATAAAGGACAAAGTTTATAAAGTCTTCATTGGAATGAATTTCCGAGATTTTATATCATATCAACTTAAAATTATTATAATATCATTGTAAAATAGGAAACCATATACCTAGCGAAGTTGGAAAACTAAAACACAATGTGCTCACTATAATGGTATGACACTACTTTCTACGCAATGAGTTTTAGCACTTTGTCGCGTTGAAAAGAACAACTGCTACTCGAAACCGTATTCAGTTGAAAGCCCAGATCGGAAAAGGCTAAAAAATCTTCTACAGCAAAAATAAATGGATCTATTCGAAAAAAGGCAAAACTCCAGTCCATAGGTCATATTTTAGCGTAACTACTGTCAACGGCGTTATACACCGCCCTATCTGAACACAGTTTCTAAAACTACTTGACCTGAGTTTTAGATATTTTGAGATATTTACATATCTCAATATGTACTCTTTATTGCACTTTAGATATACATACACATTAAGTTACATGTAATAGGAAGTTTGCAAGGGTGGACTTCTCTATCTTTAGATATCGTATGGATATTTTAGATGTTTTCTTGTTGCAGTGTCTGGTTGCCTGGTAAAACAATAAGCCCGTTACATCCCTATTTCATATTTTAGCTATCGAACCACACTATAATAATATTATCTATGCCCAAAATTTTCACTAAGCTGAGATAGTTTAAATTGTAAACTGTTCTTGTGGTATAAAGGTTAAATAGCTCAAATAAAAATGGACAACAAATATTTTTTAAGCTATGTAAATATAAGTAAATTTACTTACATTTACCTAACGTAAAATGATAACATAAAATATTGAGAAATTAACACACCTAACAAACTTCAACTACCGAAATTGTCAAAACCAAATTCTTAAAAACTCGCAATTAAAGCATTGGGGGCACAACGTGTACACTTTGAGAGCCTATGACCTAGTAGATAGAACGACGCGTTCAAAAATAGTGTAAAAAGGGAATGGACGTGGAATTCGTTTCTCTGGCTGGGTTCCAAGCGGTCAGCTACACGGTGGGGTTGACAAAGATATCGCCTTTGACTTTTTCTTAATTGAATTAAAATGTTTGAAAGCTAGTTAATTAGGTTATTAAGCCCTCTGTCTCCTGTTATAATTTAAATAATGGCATGTAAGGATGTGCTGTATAATATCTAATATTCAAAGGTATCTTTAACTACCTATGTGAATGTGAGCAGTACGACCCGCCTGGTGGTATGCGGTTACCGTAGCCTTATGGACTTTTGTATATGCGTAACTCTTCCTGTAAAAATAAAGAGGGAGCATCCCCAGTGTGGTGGTAAAAAATCGAGTTTAATATACTCAATTTCAATTTATAATTCAAATAATAATTCCTATTTTCAGTTTATCATATACCTAAACGTATATTATCTACAGCCATGTTGTAAAATTCAAATTATGATCTCAAAGGTGAACATATATTGACGTACTTTTTAACACAGATAATTAAAATGAAACCTAAAAAACAACCTGTCACATATAACATCGGCCCGACTTATTGTACTACAACTATTTCTTATAAATAAAACTATTTATTATTTCTTAAAAAAATACAAACATATAGCAAAAGTGTTTCAGATTCAGAAAGCCCAATTGAGTTATTACTTGACAGTAGTAGTTCTGTTTATCCCCACAGGGAAAGGCAATGGTACAGAGCCATTTATTACTTGACAGTTCAATAACCTAATCGACACCATAGAGAACCTTAACCTTGATGCGCGCGCAGCATGTAATATTTATCGAACAGATACCTGAATCGAAAAATGGTTTAGACACACCCCAACATGCTTGTTGCTTATTAGGTGGTAGACCCGTATGTAGGGTCGTCTGGGTAGGTACCACCGCCTTTCTTATTTCAGCCGTGAAACAGTTCGCTGTGTTTCGGATTGAAGGGAAAGGTAGCCAGTGCAATTACTGGGCATGGACGGCATTTCATCTTAGGCCCCAGGATGACAACGCACCTGCAATATCAAGTGACATTTCCTTGTTATTGCAGGTGTCTATAGGCGGCGGTAACCGCTTACCATCAGGTGGGCCGTCGGCTTGTTTGTCATCTAGTTGTATAAAAAAAAAAACCTATCCAACGATACCCCACACCATGGAACAGATCACTTTACGTCTAGAGAAGAACCCAATTTTTTCTTTAGGTTTTTTTTACTACTTTGTCCACATGATTAATCTGTCAAGTGGTGTTATCTTTTCGAGGTTTATGCCAATTGAAAAATCAGTTAGTAAACGTAAATTCAAACATGACAGACAAACAGATATTATGACATTGTTGGTTAAAAAAAATCACACTTATGTGGGAGTTTTGACGATTCGAAAATGGTTCTTGGGGGCGTAATTGAAAAAAGATATTTTTCATTTCATTTTCTTTTTTCATTCATTCATTCATCATTCATACATAGAACTTATAAGGAATTTACGAATACTATTTCTCTGAAAGAATTCTTGTCGGATTCTCGAAATTTTCTTCGCGTGGTTTGTAGCATGGAGGGTGTTCAAGTTTTATGTCTTGTACAAGTGTTACCACGCTTTTGCTTCAGAACTTTGTCGGGACCGAACGTGTGTCAGAATATATTCAGCAAGTTTGATCGCTTGTGATTTGTGCCGCCTATTCTAACACATATACATATATTACTATATTGTTCAGTTTGGCTGTTAGTTATTCTGTGGTTCAGGTAGGTATTTCGTGGTTGGTCCTTTCACATATCAAAAACGAAGACAAATGAAAGAGACAAGTAACAAATGGAAAATATTTTTGTTTTTAATAGACAAAATTCAAATGATAATGTTGATAGCCTAAACTTTGCCGGATTGTACATCTGGAAATAAACGGTTCGGGCCGAAGCTAAGTGAGGCTATGCTTAAAAGAAAAATGAAAATGAAAATATCTTTATTCAATTAGGCCCCCCAAGAAGCACTTTCGAATCGTCAACAAAAAAACCCTTATGTCTATCACATAAAAATAATATTGACTAACTAACAATTACATTATGTTTGTCTCTCTGTCTTATCTGGATCTACGTAAGCTAAGAATGTTATAATGTCTGTCTATCGGTCTGTCTGTCGGTCCGTCTGTCGGTCCGTCTGTCCGTCAGTCAGTCTGTCTGTCTGTCAGTCAGTCAGTCAGTCTGTCTGTCTGTCAGTCTGTCTGTCTGTCAGTCTGTCTGAATTTACACCGGTTCCAAAAGTTGAACTATCGAAAAGTTTCCGGCAACAAACTCGTGTAGTCACTTTTTTCAATTATTAAGTTACAATGTTTAATTACACAGTAATGGTATTTAGCAGTGCAGTGTCGCACAGAGTATAAAAAAGGTATATTAACGTACCAATAAGTACCTAATGACAAGAATATTTACTGTATTTAAAGGCTCCATCACAATATAGGTATTACAATACACAAAGGTCAACAATTAATATACAAAAACCTAATAAAGCCAATCATCTTTCATTAATTTTAAACACTTGTCTGACCACGTCATTACAATAATAATTGTATTGTTTTATATATAATATCATATAATGCCATATACCTCAAAAATCCCTCAAAAATTATACTATTGATGAATATGTAGGTAAATTATTACAAAATCAAGGAAGCTTAGAGATGACCATTTCCACTAGTGGCACCTGTTCACAAGTATGACGCATGTGCCAGCCATCGCTTTGCTCAACCATATTATAGGGAACGGAGTGAAAAGATGCTGACAATCGTCTATGACTACCGATTATATGTTACCCGAACTATGGTCAATCCAAAGATTTACCGATAACTCCTAGCATTTACCGGTAGGTTAGGTCAGGCTAGTGTTGTGCTTTTGCTCGTAAATCCGAAGATTTACCATAATTCGAGTTTTTACAGTAACATATACACACGACGGCAAACCAAGCATATCAATATGAGATAACTAGGTAATTTAGTCCTTTGTAATAATAGCCGATGTGTTACGCTTGATGTACGGCTTTTCTGTGGAAAATAATGTTTTTTTTATTACAAAGCTCAATTGTGACATTTTACTTAATTAATATTATAGTATCAGAAAGAGAAAGAAAGAAAAGAAAGAAATTTTTTTTTTATTTAAATAGGCCATAAAAGTGCTTCACTTTTAAATCGTCAAAAAAAACACATTCTTACAACTATCACAAAAAATATATTAACTAACAACGTCATAGTCTCTGTCTGTCTGTCATATCTGAATTTACACCGGTTCCAAAAGTTGATCTACCGAGAATCTTCTTTAATTATCAATCAAGGGTACCTATCTAAAACTGTAACAGAACAATAACCATTAAACTTAATGGAGTATAGGTATTCATTTATTTTTTAATGTGCCTATGTTTATTTTTACAATAAAGTCATTTTTTACAATAGCTTTCATAGATTTTAGAATTTGGCATTTAATTGAATATATCCACTTTGGCCAATTTCAAAAAACAAATTGGCTGCTATTCTCATATAATAAGTATATACTGCCATTAAAGGTTCGTTTATCAATCTTAAAACACTCTGTAGGGATATAAAGCTCGACTGTTTAATTTTTTTGTACCCTTACACCTATAATATAGCCCAAATTAAGCTTGGTAAGAGCTTGTGTTACAGATTCTAGGTAACAGAGAGAATATAGATAGTAATATCAATAAAATATTTTTTAGATCACTGGTTTGAAATTCAGTGGAAAACATGCATACAAATATTCATTCATATTCGTATGCATTTATTCACTAAAATTTACACAATATGGTACATTAAAAAGTAGGAAAGGTCTTAAATGTTGTACAAATTCACCTTTTCAAGGCATCGTGAATTTTGACATTATGTAATAAAAAAACAGAAAAACAAATATGACAAAACTTTTTTCAAACATTGAAATAATTTTAATAAATTAACCCTAACACGTTAAACAATGTCTTCTTTACAAATATATCAGTCAACTATATTTTTTATTATATACATAATAATGATTTCTAAAATGTCTACTTTGGAAACACAAATTACAAATTAATAAATTCTAAGAAGTCAGATACCAAATAGTCAATAATAACAATCAGATACAAAAACTAATTTACGATGTCAGTTACATTTAATACAGTTTAGGTCATTATGATAATTTGTCATTTAAAAACTCCTTCAAACAATAATAGGATTTCTACATTTGTGAAAATATTAAAAGTATACTAAATAAACATCCAACATCCATAACTAGAGAACAAATGTTCGTACTACTAATACTAGAATATACAAACACCTTGCCCCTATATACCAGGACTCAAACCAACCTATTAGACAGAGCTACTGACCAGACGACGGTCGAAATAAAGGCAGAGTCATCTTTTTATAACCTTCAATTACTAACCGAAAGTAATGAAACATCAATTTGAATAAGAAACAAAAAGTATTACCTATCAAATGATAAAATAGGTTGAAGAATAATCTTAATATCAATCAAATCTATCTTGTTTGTTGAGCATTTTCTGCTTATAATATAGAATTTATTCGGGACGAGAAAAGCCTTTTCAATCATTGTTTTCGCCCGTTTATCTCTCCGTTCATTTGGAGTGTCCGCCATAATTGTTATTGTACGATTCTAGCGGGGAAAAGTTATAGACCTTTTTATTTATTATCTGAATAATAGTCACGTCATGAACATTATATTCCTTGATAAACAGAAACCTAAAAACGAAGGTACGCTTGTGATCACTTAATTATTTGTAGCGATTATGTCATTATTTGAATCAAATAAAATTAAAGATGTAATAAAAGCTTTTAGAACTGCATCCCTACAAATTTAATATCTTATTTATAAAGGCTGGATCATGATTATCAATCATGATGAAATTACACAGGCCTTCCTACGTGGGAGAAACACGTGAGGCGTTGGGCCATAACAGCATCACGCTGGCCTATTGCTGGTGGGTTAAAGCGGTTGCAATAATACCAATAGCTTAAACGTGCCTTCTTAAGCATGGAGGATCTCGGGATTACAATTTTGATTGACCCATCCTGGGATCGACCGTAGGGAAATTTGCTTTGTTTTCGTAATCAACGCCAGAGTACTCAAACCACTGCGCCCCGCCAAGCTCCACACGCCATTGAGCTCCTCCAAACAAAGTAATTAGTCAAGTCTCATTGCATTTCTCAAAATTAGTTTAGTAGTAGTTTTTCAGCTACGAAAGGGCGGGAAAACAGTTTTCCCACCCTTTCGTAGCTGAAAAACTCTCGTCAAATTGAGACCCTCCATCTCTTTTGAGAAATGCAATGACACTTGATTTATTTAGGTTACATTAAAAATTAGTCAGCAGGTTTTAATGTCAAGAGTTACAATTCTGCCTTAGTTAGGGCAGCCGCCCTGACTCTAAATGGTCGTAGATTTACATGACTTTTTCTCTAGCCTATACATTTTTATAAACTTATTTCAATCATTTATTTTAATGTTCGTTGTAGAATATTATTTAAAAATACAAAACAGTACTATTTGATACGATCCTTTTTGTGATGTTGTTTCTAGTAACTTTTTAATGTCTTTCAATACACATTTTAATGTTTTTATAACGCCTACTTTATTGTCACAATTACAAATAAAGAAAAGAAACACTTCAATCAGTGGTGAGATAAACGTTGCTTTATAACTTAAAAAAAGGGTAGAAAGCGGTGAAGAAATTAGTAGGTTACACGTAGTGCTCCGGTGGCGTAGTGGTAACCGCGTCTGCCCGGACCCCAGGAGACTCGGGTTCGTTTCCCGCCTAAAGCGTATAATTTTTTCATCGTTTTCTTATATTTTTTTGTAATTGTCTTTTGATACGTTTATTGATTGTTTTTTATATGCTTTGGATTCTCAGTGAAGTGGTTCGTGCGTATAGTCTTCAAGATTTACTGGATTTTTTTCTCGTAGATTTGTTCACTATACACATGTAGTCGTCTTCATAAAGCGGGAATTGACAGTTAAGTGGTTGGTGAGCATAAACGTATTGAAGAGATTCTGGAGATTGTTTTCAGTAGATTTGATCCCTGTGCATACTCCTAGTAGTCTTCACCTCGGTAGCTCAGTGATCAAACAAAATCATCATCATCATCACCAGCCTATATCAAACAGAATACCTTCACCGAATGGTAAAAGGTTATGAATCCGCATCCCACGGGCGTGACCTTCTGCTAGTTTAGAAGTATTTCACAATTCTCTATTCTCTAATATTCCAAATATGGTCCTAAAACATTCTGCGGTCTTTAGCCCTTATTCCGTCTGTTTCTAAATTTAATGCGACGTGAACCCAATATGCAAAACGGGGCTCTAATGGAATGGTAAACGTTTTCACCGCTAAAGGCATCTTAACCAGAAAGTTGTAGAACTTACCCTCAAAGCGTGGCTCAGTGCCTATCTCTCGGTTGTACTGCTTTCAAGTAGTATTCTTATTTAACGTTTGTTAGTAACATTAGTTCGTAAGTCTACCGGAGTCGTGCTTTAGATGAAAAAAACATCATCATACTAGCCTATGATGTCCACTGCTAAAGAAAGAAAGAAAGAAAGAAAGAAAAAAATATTTTATTTAAATAGGCCACAAAGAAGCACTTTTAAATCGTCAAACACATTCTTATAACTATTACAACAAATATATTAACTAACAACGTCAAGTCTCTCCGTCTGTCATGTCTGAATTTACACCGGTTCCAAAAGTTGAACTACCGAGAAGATTCCGGCAACAAACTCGTGTAGTCACTCTTTTCAAATATTAAATTACAATGTTTGTAGTTACAAAAGTTTAACCTTGAGCAGTGCAATGCCGCCCAGCGAAAAAAAATGAAAATTAGAAAGGAAGGTAAGTCAACGTACCAAGAAAGGTACCCAATGTCAAAAATAATATCGTTATTTTCAGGCTATCTGACAGTGCACAATCACAGTATAGGTTACAGAGGTTAATAGTCACAATACTCGTAAATAAACATATAAAACATTTGAAATTTTAACGTGTCCATGCATTCTTATCATCTAAATATTCTTGGACCTTATAGTAGCCTTTTTTCATTAAAGTTTGTTTCACATATAACTTAAGTTTGTGAAAAGGCAGTTCAGTTACATTTGGTGGGACTTTGTTATAAATGTGTATACATTTCCCCATGAATGAGCGACTTATCTTGTGAAGTCTAAAACTTGGAACAGCAAGTTTATTTTTATATCTAGTGTTTAAGTTATGAATATCACTATGTTTTGAAAAGGTATGTTTATATTTGTGAACATAAATTATGTTCTCATATATATATTGAGAAGCAACGGTCAAAATATTAATTTCTTTAAATAAATCCCTCAGTGTATCACGTGGCTTGAGTCTGTAAATAGCACGCACAGCCCTTTTTTGTAAAATAAAAATATCTTCAATGTCGGCTGCTGTGCCCCACAATAACAAGCCATATGACATAACACTGTGGAAGTAACCAAAGTAAACAAGTCTTGCTGTTTCAACATCACACAAAGACCTAATTTTTTTAACAGCATAAGCAGCTGAACTAAGTCTTTTAGATAGGGACGAGATATGAGGATACCATTACGATACGAGATTGAGGATAAACGAAAATCTAACTTAATTCCCAAAAATACTGTAGAGTCAACACATTCAATAGTTTCTTCATTGATTTCAACATGAGTACTAACCTGCCTTACATTTGGTAAAGTAAATTTAATACACTTAGTTTTCTTTGAATTTAACAATAAATTATTGTTTTCAAACCAGGATAGCACTTTTGAAATGGCATTATTTACATCCTCAAAGTCAGTTTTAGTTCGGTCTATTTTAAAAATTAGTGAGGTGTCGTCTGCAAACAATACCGTCTCACATAAATTTTTTGAAAAGTAAGGGAGGTCGTTGATATAAATTAAAAAAAGCAATGGCCCTAATATCGAACCCTGAGGCACGCCCATATGCACAGGCACACCAGAAGACTCAGTTTTGTTTATAACAACTTTTTGAATTCTATTGGTCAAATAGGATTCAATAAGTTTTAATGAGTTTATTGATACACCATAATGCTTTAATTTACCTAATAATGTTTGATGGTCAACACAGTCAAACGCCTTGGATAAGTCGCAGAAGATACCTAGAGCATCCTGCCTATTTTCCCAAGCATCAAATATGTGTTTTATAAGCGCAATTCCCGCGTCTGTAGTATTTTTTCCTTTAGTAAATCGGAACTGTCTATTGTGAAGCAATTCATTTCTCGTAAAATGAGAAAGTAATTGGTTAAGAATAATTTTTTCAAAAATTTTGCTAAGAGTCGGCAAAATAGAAATGGGACGGAAATTAGTGGGGTCATTGATATCTCCTGCCTTAAACCAAGGTATTATTTTACTTAATTTCATTTGATTGGGAAATACACCATCATTAATACATTTATTAAATATAAACGATAATTTAGGAGAGATAACATTTATTATCGAATTTATAACACTAACAGAAAAGCCCCATAAATCCTCAGTCTTTTTCATATTCAAAGACTTAAAAGCTTCTATGATCGTATTAACGTTGATTTCATGGAAATTGAAAGGAATATTGCACTTATAAACATTCGACTCTATGAGAGCAAGTGCGCGCTTAGTACACGAACTCAATTCTTTTGTGATTTTAATAGGTATTTCGGAAAAAAAAGTCTCGAAGGTATTTGCAACTCCATCATCTGTTTCTATCGTTTTGCCATTAACATTAATTTTAAAACACCTATCAGTAACTTTTGTTTTACCACTTTCTTGATTTATAACTTTCCAAGTGGCTTTTATTTTATTGTCTGGTGTCTTAATTTTATTACTCAAAAAGTTCGCTTTAGCAGTATTACAAACCCTTTTAAAGATTTTGGAGTACTTTCTGACATAATCAATAAAAAATGGATCAGTGGAAGTGGACTTTTGATAGTATAGTTCAAATAATTTAATTCTACTAATATAAATACCCGGAGTTGCCCAATCACTAAACTTCCTTTTAGAACTGACTGTAAAAGTTTTTTGTTTAAAAATATTTTTGAATTCTATATTTAAATTATCAAATAAATTGCTATATAACTTATTGGGATCATCGGTTTCTTAACTAAAGCCTCCCCCGCCGATTGCCAAATGGAACGGTTCTGCGCAGCCTACATCCAACGACCTCTTTCCTACCCGCGACCCTGCCAGGTCATCTGTCCATCTAGTGAGTAATACGTGGACGCCATTCTAGTCCTTTAACGCCCCACCGGCCCTCTGAACAATCAACATGCTGGTGCAATAATCCATAATAAACAACAGACTCATAAAACCCATGTAATTACTGGGCATGGACGGCATTTCATCTTAGGCCTCAGGATGACAACGCACCTGCAATATCAAGTGCTTTTCCTTGTTATTGCAGGTGTCTATAGGCGGCGGTAACCGCTTACCACCAGGTGGGCCGTCAGCTTGTTTGTCATCTAGTTGTAAAAAAAAACAGGCACTTTACACCTTAAACTTCACTTTTACTTTTTCATTTTCATCTTGACCAGCCTATATACGTACCACAGCTAAGAAAAGGCCTTCCTACACAGGAAAAATGCACGAGAAGCCTGGGCCATAACACCACTACGTTGGCCCAATCCGGGTTGCCTTTGACTACTGAAGTCTGAGGGTTAAATTCTCCAAAGCCGCTTCCCTTACACGTGTTTGTAGGAGAGGTTCAGTAACGTGTCTAGTACGTGCTCTTATATCGAGACTTAGGTACACTTTGTATAAATTCGTCCATATATATGTCAATATCAGCGCAGGAGCTTTTAATGGCAAACCACTATCCTGTAATGTCCCTAATACCAAATTTCGGTTATAACAAATGTAACCGAAGTGTTGGTGTTATGGTCCAAACCCCTCATGTATTTCTTCCAAGTAGTAAGGCCTGTGCCCAGCAGTGGGGCGTATATAAAACATAATTAGAGCCTTCGGCATGAATTATAATAGAAGATAAATTGCAATATGAGAGAAACAAAGGTTTGCCTGAATAGAGGGTCACTATAAAGCACATTAATCATATCCCTAGTCAATGGTGAAGAAAATAATGTGTGTGATATATTGCCTCTATATTTCAAGTTATAATTAAGGACATTCACTGCATTTTCATTAACAAAAGTCATTGTAATAGAAAGTGGATGGCTTGCCCTATTTAGATGCTCTGAAACCTATTTTCATTACCCTTAAATATACAGGATGTTTTGTACTCACCATAACAAGCGGGCACCTACCCATGTTAACTTAGTCATCTAGATTGTAATAAATTTCAAAGGAGATGTTTCATATCCGGCCAGGTATATGAACAGAATCTCAAAAACTCAGGAAAAATCTCCTGAATCCGGGAAAAATACTAAGAATTCATTTAGTAATTAAAATATAATACTAGAAAATTACTATACTATACTTATAATTACTTAGTAATTTTTCAAACATTTATAATAATGTTAAAGTCAAAAATTAAGAATACTAAGAATTAGTTTTCATGTATAGTTTGTTTGTACAAAAGTTGAAATTTTTCGTCAATTTCACCGTTATTCAATAGAGCAATATGGCGGCATAGGCGCCATGATGAATATATGGCTGTGTTGCAGTTTTTTCTATGAAAATACTTGTATTGTACCACGTAACAAAGCAAATAAAAACATGGACTAGGTATTGAACATTGTTCTGTATATTTTTACCTATTTTTAACCCCCGACGAAAAAAGAGGGGTGTTATAAGTTTGACTTGTCTGTCTGTTTATCGGTGTATCTATGTGTCTGTCTGTGGCATCGTAGCATTTAAACGAATGGACAGATTTTGATTCGGTTTCTTTTGTTTGAAAGCTTATGTGACTACGATCCTTAGCTATAATTCATGAAGATCAGTTCAGGCGTTTGATGACTATCAGCTCATTTTCTACATGATAATAGGATTTTACTAACTTTTACAGATCCGATTGATTTCAAATTTGGTGTACTGTCACTTCGGTGACATTCCCATGACATACTAACCTTGGGCTGATCCTATACCATCAAAAAGTCTGCGAAATGCTTAATTCTTCAGAAACTTACAGCAGCTATAGCGTGTTTGGGCTCTTATGAATAGTCTTAGTGAGATGAAAGAAAGAAAGAAAGAAAAAATATTTTATTTAAATAGGCCACAAAGAAGCACTTTTAAATCGTCAAAAAAACACATTTTTACAACTATCACAAAAAAAATATTAACTAACAACGTCATAGTCTCTGTCTGTCTGTCATGTCTGAATTTACACCGGTTCCAAAAGTTGAACTACCGAGAAGATTCCGGCAACAAACTCGTGTAGTCACTCTTTTTAAAATAAATATTCAAATACAATGTTTGTAGTTAAAAAAAAATATAACTTTTAGCAGTGCAGTGCCGCCCAGCGATAAAAATAATTAAAATTAGAAGAGAATCTATATCATCGTACCGACAAAGTAGGTACCCAATGTCAAAAGTATTATCGTTATTTTCAAGCTATCTGACAATGCACAATCACAAAATAGGTATACAGAGGTTAATAGTCATAATACTTACACGTAAATAAACTTAAAAACATTTTGGAATTTTAATGTTTCCACGCATTCTTATCATCTAAATATTCTTGGACCTTATAGTAGCCTTTTTTCATTAAAGTTTGTTTGACATATAACTTAAGTTTGTGAAAAGGCAGTTCAGTTACATTTGGCGGGACTTTGTTATAAATGTGTATACATTTCCCCATGAATGAGCGACTTGTCTTGTGAAGTCTAAAACTTGGAACAGCAAGTTTATTTTTATATCTAGTGTTTAAGTTATGAATATCACTATGTTTTGAAAAGGTATGTTTATATTTGTGAACATAAATTATGTTCTCATATATATATTGAGAAGCAATGGTCAAAATATTAATTTCTTTAAATAAATCTTTTAGTGAATCACGTGGCTTGAGTCCGTAAATAGCACGCACAGCCCTTTTTTGTAAAATAAAAATGTCTTCAATGTCGGCTGCTGTGCCCCACAATAACAAGCCATATGACATGACACTGTGGAAGTAACCAAAGTAAACAAGTCTTGCTGTTTCAACATCACACAAAGACCTAATTTTTTTAACAGCATAAGCAGCTGAACTCAGTCTTTTAGATAGGGACGAGATATGAGGATACCATTGTAAATGAGAATCTAACTTAATTCCCAAAAATACTGTAGAGTCAACACATTCAATAGTTTCTTCATTGATTTCAACATGAGTACTAACCTGCCTTACATTTGGTAAAGTAAATTTAATACACTTTGTTTTCTTTGAATTTAACAATAAATTATTATTTTCAAACCAGGATAGCACTTTTGAAATGGCATTATTTACATCCTCAAAGTCAGTTTTAGTTCGGTCTATTTTAAAAATTAGTGAGGTGTCATCTGCAAACAATACCGTCTCACACAATTTTTTTGAAAAGTAAGGGAGGTCGTTGATATAAATTAAAAAAAGCAATGGCCCTAATATCGAACCCTGAGGCACGCCCATATGCACAGGCGCACCAGAAGACTCAGTTTTGTTTATAACAACTTTTTGAATTCTATTGGTCAAATAGGATTCAATAAGTTTTAATGAGTTTATTGATACACCATAATGCTTTAATTTACCCAATAATGTTTGATGATCAACACAGTCAAACGCCTTGGACAAGTCGCAGAAGATACCTAGAGCATCCTGCCGATTTTCCCAAGCATCAAATATGTGTTTTATAAGTGCAATTCCCGCGTCTGTAGTATTTTTTCCTTTAGTAAATCCGAACTGTCTATTGTGAAGCAATTCATTTCTCGTAAAATGAGAAAGCAATTGGTTAAGAATAATTTTTTCAAAAATTTTGCTAAGAGTCGGCAAAATAGAAATGGGACGGAAATTTGTGGGGTCATTGCTATCTCCCGCCTTAAACAAAGGTATTATTTTACTTAATTTCATTTGATTGGGAAATACACCATCATCAATACATTTATTAAATATAAACGATAGTTGAGGAGATATAACATTTATTATAGAATTTATAACACTAACAGAAAAGCCCCATAAATCCTCAGTCTTTTTCATATTCAAAGACTTGAAAGCTTCTATGATCGTATTAACGTTAATTTCATGGAAATTGAAAGGAATATTGCACTTATGAACATTCGTCTCTATGAGAGCAAGTGCGCGCTTAGTACAAGAATTCAATTCTTTTGTAATTTTAATAGGTATATTGGAAAAAAAAGTCTCGAAGGTATTTGCAACTCCATCATCTGTTTCTATAGTTTTTCCATTGACATTAATTTTAAAACACCTATTAGTAACTTTTGATTTACCACTTTCTTGATTTATAACTTTCCAAGTGGCTTTTATTTTATTATCAGATTTCTTAATTTTATTACTCAAAAAGTTCGCTTTGGCAGTATTACAAACCTTTTTAAAGATTTTGGAGTACTGTCTGACATAATCAATAAAAAATGGATCAGTGGAAGTCGACTTCTGATAGTATAGTTCAAATAATTTTCTTCTACTTATATAAATACCTGGAGTTGCCCAATCACTAAACTTCCTTTTAGAACTGACTTTAAAGCTTTTTTGTTTAAAAATATTCTTGAATTCAATATTTAAATTATCAAATAAACTGCTATACAACTTATTGGGGTCATCGGTTTCTTTTAGACAGTGAATTCTATTCATTACATTATTTTCAAATTTCCTCAAGCGACTATCTGTAATAGGCCTATAAGTTATTTTTTTTATTTGGTTAACATGATGGTGCTCAATAGCGATTTTCTGTCCACTATGATCTGAATTTATACAATATATAATTGATTGTTCAAGTACATCACAGTTACAAAAAATATTATCCAAGCAGGTAGCTGATATTGGTGTAATTCTAGTAGGTTCAAAGAAAGTATGGAGAAGATTAAAACATCTGAATAAATTAAGGAACCTTTCTGAGTACGAACATGGTGTTAGATAGATGATTAATGACGCCGGGGGTTACTTAATTTTTTAATTTTGTAATTATTCAGAATAGTGTACATAGACCTGGCCGGGTCACCATACATTTTTGAACCATCTCTTTTCTTCATACAAATAGTTCGGTCAGTTGAACAAAACGTATGAGAAATTTCAAAAAAAAATTTAGAATTTTGAACATTTGGTAACACATAAGTATTTATATAACTATGTTTACGTGGGTAGGTGCTCGCTTGTTATACCGAGTACCAAACACCTTGTACACGAGTACGTAAAGTCTGACAAACTTCTTCACAGGGAACTTTGAAGATTTTACTTGCTCATTAATTAAAATAAGAAAACATAGATCTATCCAAGTATACTTTTATACTATAGCTAGGTTTTGCCCGCGGCTTCGCTCGGGTCAAATTCGGGGATATTTTAAATTTAAAAAGCGGCACTTTCTTTGAGCAAAGCAATGAGTACAATTCATGATCCAACTGAATTTCAAAGATATACATATTCAGACGTTCCTCATAAATTGTTGGGTTTTAGAGCGGCACAGAGGAACTTTACAGAAGAATTATGTAAAACCTAAAATTATTGTCTAGGATAGAAGTACTATGACCGGTAAAAATATTACATACCAATGATGATCACATCGTTAAGTAATAAGTAAGCTTTAGAGAGGTTGGTTAGTATTAGTAGTCATAATTATATGATTCAATATCATGAACAAAAACGGAATGGATTAAACCGGAAAAACTGTTATCTACATTTCATTGGATTAAGCTTAATATAAGGATCGGAGACTTTCATGATACTTTAATGGGCCCAAGATGAACGTGCCGATGAGCCATCTAAAATTTTCTCAATATTTTTTTACGTTTTAAGAGATAATAATGAATATAATTGTAATAAAACTAATAGGTACTAACAAAATAGGTAAAATGATAGGTACTCAATATAATTATTCCAATTGACAAACTTGAAAAATAGACTTAAAAAATGACTTGTAAAATGAGATGTCCTGGGACGGAATAAATAAGAGAAAAAAAAGTTTTGATATTCTAAAGTTGGAATTTACGTAATCAGAAAGAAATTCCTAGGGTTCTTTCAAAACATTAACCTCATTAAGTGTTTGGTTTGGGGCTTAAAACCTCGTGCTGTCTTTAAGCTAGGTATTACTTACGTTTAAAACGGTCGGGTGTGAAACGCTTCGCTGATTATTTTTTGGCAACGCGTAAGTGACACCCCTGGTGTTGCAAGCGTCCATAGGCTACGGTAAACGTTTACCATCAGGTGGGCAGTATGCTTCATTGCCACCTGAGTGGTGTATAAAAAAAACATTAAGCCGGAAAATCCAAAGCCCCCTTTTCTATAAATACCAGACAAAATACCCAGCTCTGCTTGGTCATAAAAAAATAACTATGGCACTGCTAATGAACCCACTAGTAATGCCATTATTTCTATTGAATTATTTCATGTGGTATTTGTGGAATAGATTTTGAATGTGTCGGCGAAGCGTTTGTCGGCGAAGTATTTCACACCAAAAATGTTCCTATATGTGCTACGGAACGAAAAATATTAGGGTTTCCTGAATAAAAAGTTAGGAACATACCTGTATAGACTTCTAAATTAATGCTGAAAGCTTTCAATAGGCTGAGTTTCAAAGAAAATAATATTTTTTCGTCCAGTCTACTCTGCAAATAAAGAAACATCAACGCTATTCACAACTTTACCAAGGCGGCACACGTATTCGATATACGTAACACAAATCCCTTGAAATAGAGTCTCGCATTCGCTAAGGCTTCTATCATTGCAGACTTCAAGTTGTACTATCTTTCGTATTTCAGCAAAGTGGCTCTTTACGTAGGTAACATGCCCGTAACCTGGCGCTCTGCCAACTTCTAGACAGTGAGCTATCAGAATATTTCTTCAGTGTGCAGTCACCTACCAATAAGCCCTTACCTGTTGAATAATGGATAGATCTACTTTATTTACTTCCACTGTGCCTCATGCTCCTTGTTTTCCATCATAATAATAATGTTTACAAGTTTGAATGTAGAACGCAAACCTTTTTTATCTGGCTACGAAAAACGTTTGAGTGGTTATTTGATTTGATGCAGAAATTTATTGATAACCAAAGAAATTTATTTTACGTCGACTGTTTATTCTAATAAATTGGTTATGCCGCGTATTAATTATGACAATTAACCCAATGTATCAGGAATGTCTGGCTTGACGGGGTAATAAATATGCCGGCTTGCTTGGCATCCTTATGTCAAGGTTCACGCTTATCGGACTAAAACCAGCACTAGACCTAAAGTCTGGTATATGCGGGATTCTTATTTCGGTGAAAACTAAGATCATAGAAAGAATGATCTTAAGGGGCAACAGCGACAATTATTCATTTCAATTCCATTTGGCCGTTATTATTTGCTCTAAGAATATTAAGTTGTGACTTTGTGTCTTGACTAAACTTAAAATAATCTTACTAAATTAATATCCTTTTTTTCACATTAAATACATCAGGGATTTATTTTAAAAATCACTGATAGTAATTAAAGTTCAATGATGCATAAATGAGTGTCAGTCAGTATCCCTCGCTAATAAAATAGGGCAAAAGACGAGTATTAGGACATTTCTTCACAAATCATGGGTGAACCTTCAACATGTGACAAAGATATAGATAAATTCACTTTAACAGTTATTAAAAGAAAAACTCACCAGTAGTAATAGCCTGGTTAGCTAATATGCAGGCCATGGTCACAGTATGAGCAGGAGTGTGTCGCTGAAGCCTGCAGCAAGGGCAGCTTCCCGGCCTATGTTGGAGGTCTTCACTTCTTGGACCACTGTGCCATACACTATGTAGTCAATCAAGTCCTTTGATATCCCTATCTTTTGCAAGAGACCACTGTGCAGAACAAAATTGTGAGTTAAAAATCAATCAGTTCACAACAGTCATTGGCTCTAGTCATTGTGTATTTATTTAATAATCTCTTTTTTCAGTGTTTATTTAAAATATTTCTTATATTATTAATTATTCTTAGTTATGTTGTATCCATAACACAAGCTCTTGGCGCTTGTTGGGCTACATAAGTGAGTAGAGTAGGTAAGTCTTGACTACATTGACCGTTGGTGTCGCCCACTCCACTGATGTTACATTCGGGTCTACTATTGATATCATATTTTCGTTTACTAAGCGTTCCAGTTCGATGTCTATGTTTCGTTTCATAGAAAACTTAATGGGGCGTGGGTGTAAATTTAGATTCTGCCCCAGCTTTTATATGAATGTTGACCAAACAGTTCTTTACTCTTGCAAACTAACTTCGATGTTACGTTTAAAGTAAAGAACTATTGGAGTGTTGGATGTAAAGCTAAAACGTCTTTTAATGTTTGGGTTCTAGTGTAAGAATATTTTAAGAGTAATTTTAAATTAACCAAATTCAGAATCAAAAATATATTTATTCAAGTAGGCTCCTAAGAAGCTCTTTCGAATCGTCAAAAATCACAAAATATGTATATCTAATTACCATCACGTGTCCCTTGCAAAACATTCAGTGGCTTAAATTAGATAAATATCTAAGTAGTTGTGCATTAAATTAAGTTCTTAGGAAGTATAATTATTTAAGTGCCAAAATGTAACAACTGTTGGTGATCCAATTAAATACATATTTTTTTAAAAAAATGACGACTGGATAGTCATTTGGCCTGTACCCCATTACTTACCTACAGGCTACTCGGTCAAGAATCCCGGGTTCGAATTCCAGTAAGGGCAGGTGTTTGTATAATGAGTACGAGCATTTATTCACGAGACATGGATGTTTGTATGCTTATTTAGTATATTTCTAATATTAATATCAATATTTCTCCGTTACCTAAGTATCCTTAACACAAGTTCTTAATAATGCTTACTTTAAGCTAGATAATAGGTGTGACTGTAAGAATATCATTATTACCATTACAATCTGCGTCTAAAGCAAATTGATAATTAATCGTCCTCATAATATAATTTCCGTGCTTAGTGCTAACTTTATAAATATGTAAGTGCACACCAACAACCGGGGCATTTGCATCTTTGCTGCACATAACTCGATGCAACTCAATTTCCTCACACTCAAACGTTTTCCTCTGTAAGGCGCGGGAGGAGCCCGAAGGGGTGGAACTCATTTCCGTATTTTGCACCACTCCTAATATGTGTGCGGATTGTAATGTGCGATCTAACGATCTAAAACGAATGTAGACTGACTACAAGAATGTACTGTAGAATGGTCTACAAGGTGCTGTCATCATATAACTTTATTTTTCCTTAAAAATCTGAGAAACAATCGCGACGTCATGGAATTACTTATCAAATCATTATTTCAGCTGAAAATAGACACTCTACAGAAAATATGTTTAGCTTCGTTTGTTTTTCAACAACAACAACAAACACAAATACAACAACAATACTTACAATACTAAAGAAAGAAAAAAAGAAAATATGTTTATTTGGCAAATATCACAATTATTAGATACATAACAATAAAATTAATATATGCACAGAATGTTTACAAATATTCGCTTCTTACATGTATGTAACACATTAACATTTTATGCCTTAATGATAATGATATGTAACCAAATTGGTTACCACTCAGCTATAAGTTAAAGGATGTTAGATCCTTTGACGCTGGTTTTCAGTGGAACCAGTTAAACCTATTATAATAATTATATCTATAGAATAAACTTATTATAATACACTTTCACTTACTTACTTACTTGTATAGTGCACAATACTTTCTTACTCAACACTTTATTCTTTTTCTCAATATATTCTAACTCTCAACTTACAACCTTTTTTTTTTTTTTTTTTTTTTTGATGGAAAAGCTTTTATAGCTACCCTGCTGTGATAGGGGGCCACAACTGGGTTATGTGAGACTCTCCGACTGGCATACTCACTAAAAACCATCAACGTTCCCAACCTGCTGCCTATCGACGCAACTACACGGGGAACATGGTAGTCGTCCGCGAAGTTACGTTGCAGCTTGCCTCGACAGGCCCCAACAAGGTTTAGGGGTATCCCGATAAGTTTAGGATATCCCTACCACGCCAGGTGTATGGTGCAGAAGATGGAGCCCCATTCCATCTCCTGCATCCCTGGCTACGGCGGATGGAGCATGGCAAAGAGCCTCCTCCTTCGGCCCGTACGCTTCCTGCGAGACGGGGCTGCGAGAGGGTCTTCCTCTCTAGCCCGCTCAGCGGCCTCCTTCTGAAGCATAACATGCTCGCAGAAGGAGACAACTGCCTCCCAACTCGTCGCGCTGCCGACCATAGACCTAATCAACGTCGGCAGCGAGAGGTCTGCTCCCACTGAGGCGATCAAGACACGGCGTTGGTCAGCCCACGCTGGACAATGTTCCAGAGTATGCTGCGCCGTGTCGTCATCCCCTCCACACTCGTGACACCGAGTACTCGGCTCCCGCCTAATTCTGTGCAGATAATGACCGAAACATCCATGCCCTGTCAATATCTGCACAAGCCTGAACGACAGGGAACCGTGTCTCCGGTCCACCCATTTTGCCAGACACGGTCTTATTCCCATAATAGTCCAGTGGCCATAGACTGGGATCTCCAATCTGCGTAGCCATTCACTCATGACTGCCCGCTGAGCTCTGTCTCGCCAACGTTGTATGAGCTCTGGCGAGGGGCGAGCTCCTTCCCTCCGAGCGTCTGCACTTCGCCTGTACACATCACATAGTGCAAGCGCGTCGAGATCCCAGGGCGGGGTCCCTGCGAGTACGCACGCGGCCTCGTACGACACGGTGGTGTATCCGCATATGACCCTGTTAGCAATGACCCGCTGCGGTTTACGCAGTAGGGCCTTGTTACGTGACGACAGGGTCTCCGCCCACACTGGCGAACCGTACAAGGCCATGGACCTCACCACCCCGGTATAAAGGCGGCGGCAAGTGGCGCTTGGCCCACCTACATTTGGAAGAAGCCTTCCTAGGGCACCAGCAGTCGCAAACAGCTTCGGGCACAAACGGCGAAAGTGCTCATTGAAGGCCCAGCTAGAGTCGAGCACAAGTCCCAGGTAGCGCATGTGCTTACAAACTTGGATGCGCTCCCCTCGCACCATGACCTGCGCACCCGGAGGTGGTCTTTGACGACGTCGATGGAAAACTAGGGCCTCAGTCTTTTCAACCGCACACTTGAGTCCCAATGCCTCGATTCGTCCAATCAGTAAGTTGGCCCCAATTGCCGCCAGCCTTGCTGCCTCCTCGAACCCACTGGCTCGGGCTAGGAGGAGAGTGTCATCCGCATAGCAGACGACACTCAATCCCTCCAGCAGGGCTCCTCTCAGTGCCCAGTCGTATCCGATGTTCCAAAGGTTCAACTTACAACCTAGGATCGTAATTATAACATATTCTCAAAAGGATTTGACTGGGAAATTCTAAAAGTACAATAGACAAAATAACAATCCCAATCTAATACAGCACACAATATAACTCACACTCAATAATGAAGAAAAGTAAAATGAATAAATAAATAAAATAAAAATGAATAATGATTAAGTAAATTTCTTTTTTTTTTTGAATTGAAAAAGATTTTTATTAACACACACACAACATAACGTAACGTAATTTTTTTTAAAAAAATTCAAAGCTTTTGATAACAACAATGAATCCATCATGTAAAAGAAACGCCTTGTAACAATTTTCAAATAAAAAAATATGAAGTACTGGACACAATGGATGTTGTATTGTTTAGGAGGCAGCCGCCGGCAATCTGATTATTTTTTTTTTTTCAAAAATTGAGTAACAAATCAAACATTTTTATGACATTAAATTGACAGTTATGATATAATTTTACTTAATTAACTTAATAATTTAATTTCAGAACTATACTAGTATTTAACTGTTGTGGTAGTCTACTTAGCTAGAAATTAATGATAACTAAACTCTCTTGGAGACAACTAACTAACTGTGTTAACTTCTAACGCTTGAAATGTCTGCAATTTGTCAAGAAGTTGATATAAAGATAACTTCTGAGTGTATTAAGTAACTAGTGAACTGGTCGACAGGCACGTATTTAAGTAACTATCAGAAGGTACTCTTTTCTAGTAAGTATTCATCAGCATCATAATTTCATCCAAAACACGTTCATTTCTAGGCATAGGCCTCCCCAAGGATCTCTAAACCGATCGTTTCTGCTCTGTTCACATCCATCGGCTTCGCGCGACCCTCGCCAGATTGTCGGTCCACCTTGTGGAGGCCTACCAACGCAGCGTCTCCCGGTAGTTAAATTCTATTAAATATTATCATTAGAATAAGTACAATTTCTCCATAATTTATTCTAGCCATCACGTACTTACACGCCTACCCAGTACACGAGTACTCTAATATTTGTTTTTGTTCAACCATCATAAACCTTCTATGAAAAATACTTCTATATGGGTATAGGCTTCAACAATAGAAAAACATAACTTACCTACTTTAGTTTCATGATTTTTAAGTGCACAAAAACACTTGATTTAAAATAATTTTAACTCTTATTCCCTTACCACATCCAAAAGAGTACATTCCTGTTTGTAAACGTTCTCTTCAAGTATACTGAGAGCTCACAACGATAATGTCAACTATCTGTAACATTCCACCAGTAAGTCTTAATAAGGTGCTGAACAAAATAGAACATTGTTAAACATTGTTAGAACTAGAAAAAAGTTAAAATAATTTGGCACAAGTCGTGGCGATGACGTAATAGATAACGGCTAAGATTATTAGGGTGGCCAGAGCCTGGTGGATAAACAATTTAATGGCCATATCAGGAACCGCCAGGGGAAAAATCGGTTCCCACCAGGTTACCAGATATATTTTTCTTATTTAAATATTGAGTTAACTCTACCTTAATGGTCATTTTATTTTATTCCATTTTTTATGCCTGGCGTTCATCTAATAAAATAGATCTCTCTTAGAATAAAAAATAGCTCGCTTGTTTTCTTACTTAAACAACTAGATGGCAAACAAGCTGACGGCTCACCTAGTGGTAAGTGGTTATCGTCGCCTATAGACACCTCCAATAACTAGGAAAACATCACTTGGTATAGCAGGTGCGTTGTCATCCATGTATTCCATGCCCAATAATTACGGTGGCCTTTCCCTTCAATCTGAAATAGCGAACTGCTTTACGGCTAAAATAAAAAAAGCGGTAGTATCTACCCAGACGACCCTACATAAGGGCGTACCTACCATCTAGTATTTCAAATGAATAAAGTTTTCAACTAAAATAAGAAAAAAGTGTTCTTTATAAAATCACAAAAAAAATATGCTTAATCTTAATGCTCTAGTCTAGATAAAAAGTTTTAAAAGTTATTATTTTATGGTCATCATCATCATTGATCTATGTAAAATAACTACAATGAAAAAAACATTAAATGTTGTGTGGAGACTGTAGTTATGTTTCCAATAGAGACAGAGAGGTCAAATCCTGCTTACTATGACATTACGGTTATTGCCTTAGGTACCTACTAATTATGTAAAAACTGAGAAAACGTCAGGTAAACGGCATAAAAAATCGAAAGTTATTATTGAAAAAGTAAAAAAAAAGAATCCATCAAGTTAGAAATAACTCAAAATTTTAAATAATAATAATATTCATACACTCACACCTATTATCTAACCCAAAGTAAGCATCATTAAGAGCTTGTGTTATAGATACTAGATAACGGATAAATTTTGATAATAATATGTATATAAATAATAGAAATATACTGAATAAATATATAAACATCCATGACTCGTTAACAAAAATTCGTACTCATCATAAAAACATTTGCTCCTACCGGGATTCGGACCCGGGACCTTTTGACCGAGTAGCCTCCATAGCAAGGGGTACATACCGCTCGTCTAAAACTAAAAAAAAACAATCATATCTTGTTCCTATTCTACGTTCCTTATCTAAAAAATATATACAGAGTGGCACATTTAGATCGGTCAGTGTGGAAAGTCTGAAAAAAACGTGTACTCAGTTCAGGAATCAAAGCCCCGGACGTTTGAAAAATAAAACTTACACCATTTCTAGTTAGATATCGATTGTGTAGTGCGCGCTTGCTTACTACAATTATGTGCGTACATACCTATTTTACAAAAAAAAAACACCGTGGAGGAAAAGGAGTTGGTGGATGCTTTTTTTTACCTTTGTGAGCCGGGTGTTTAGGGTCCCAAATAATCGGCTCACTTTGGTAACACCTCTATTATACTTTAGTAACTTTGGTCTCATTTGACCATTCGTCTTCTATTCTCGCCATTTTTTCTTTCCGCAAACTGTAATTTCGCTCTGAACACTGAACTGGAACCACGCGAGCGTGTGGAGGCCCCGCTCGCGCTCGCCACTCGCCGCTTTGATCTAACGCCAAAATACCGACAAATCGAGCGGCGACGAGGCGAGGCGAGTGCGCACGAGTCGCGAGAGCGGGACCTCTTCACACTCGCGCTCGCCACCACTCGCCTCCACTCGGCGAGCGTGAAGTGCGGACATGACAGTTTCACTACGAAAGCCACCTCTATTACGAACGGAGTAAGGGCGGGCTCAAGGTCAAACTGTTACGCTTGATGTACTGTCGAATGTACGTACCAAGTTTCATTTCTATTTAAAAATGAATTTTAATAGTAAGCTTTAAGTGTGCAGTTTAAAACTAGTAATTTTATGTGTAGGAATGAATGTATTTTTCTCTGATGGAGATTACTTAATATAGTACTACAATTTAGCAAAATGGAACTTATGTACTATGTCTTCCTTTGATTTATGGTAAATATAAGAATTATTCCGTTTGAACAAAAGATAAGAACTTTGATTATTACTGTTCGTCTGCGTTCAATGCCGTTGAAAACTAAATAGCAAACCTACTCGAGAGTATTCAAGTACCAGGCAAGTCGGCATGCTCCGCCCAACACAAAGGAAAACTCTTTCTACTCTAAATTAAAAACTCGTTTCAATTCCAAATTAAATCCTCTCGGTTCTTGTTAAATATTAAAGCCAAAATTAAACGAAAATATTTTACATTTTCAAATATAAGCTCTTTGCAGAGAAATGTCTGTAGATTTTTGTTATTCGAGAAACAGAGAAATTGTTACATTTTCTTTCGGGCTTTCCTAAAAAAGAAAGTTACAATTTTATTAATTATTCATAAATGCCAATTCTTAATCATAATACTTTCAAGTATTTTTATTGTATTAACTAATATTTAAAAGGCAAAGTATCGGAAAATATTTTCTTTAAAAAAAATTATACGGTACTTTAGAGATTTCAGTTCTTTGATATTGATTGCCATCAAAATATTTTTTGTCATTCAGTGCTGCTAAATTACCTTCAGAGACTTTAACCATTAGGTACCGACGACAGCACGTCAACTGTAACAATTTTACTACGAAAGCTGCCTCTATTACGAACGCAGTAAGGGTAGTCTCAAAGTCAAACTTTTACAATAGCTACAATAAGTTTGAAGTCATATGAAGGGCTTTAATAAAATTCCTATAGAATAGTTCCTTATCAATAGATCTTATACCATATGAACTTGTGGTATAAGTCAACGATACTGTCGAAAGTAAAGCTAAAAACCGAGTAAAGTAAGCGTATTGATCATGTAGTATATAAATAATATTGTCAGTTTTCTCCAAAAAGTAATGGGATTGTCTTAACTTAATATTAAATACCTGGCTTCTGCCCGCGCCTTCGCGCGCGTATAAAAAATATGCCAAATCTTTCTTGTAGGCCGGAAAGAATTGGCATATTTTTTTCAGAAACAAAAACTATAAGCGCTCTCACTCCCAATCGAATATCTTATGAATGAATGAATGAATGAAAAACAATTTATTTAGTGCATTACACATACAGTAAATTACAACAGATATTAAAAAAAAACTTATCTGACAATATCCCTGACAAAGCAATGGGACGAAGTTCTCCGTAAAACAAAACTCATCTTTGGGATCAGAAGTATGGTTTTAGTATGATTTTAACATAACCCAAAGCGTCGGAAAGATTGAATTAGGACAACCAAATTTCATTTCTCTAGGACTAGCGGTCACTCAATCTCATCAGAACTCAGAAGTATGGTTTTAGTATGATTTTAACATAACCCAAAGCGTGTTCGGAAAGATTGAATTAGGACAACCAAATTTCATTTCTCTAGGACTAGCGGTCACTCAATCAGTCAGGTCTTTGAATTTTACATACTTATACAGATTTACTCATAGTAGCGACTGCATAAATCTCATTCGAAGTGACGAGCAAACTGAACCAATTTTAGTTTTGCTGGTTTCAAATTGGGTTCAATACTCAGTTTCTAAGTGTTATTTATTATTCAGAGAGGACAGCTAATTCTGTTTTATAAAGTACAAGTCACTCACACCTTTGCCTTTGCTTTGGAATGAATTTACTAAATGTCAGATAACCACTTTATACCTACACCGTAGAAAATCTGATCTGAGACTTATTTGCAATTATAATTATTCTCACAAGACCATGGATATCGTATTTAACCAATGAGTTTTTAGCATGTCGTATTTTGACGAGTAACACAGTCTAATGATAATAACACGTAATAATTAATACAAATACCATTGTAGCATAATTATTAAGCCAAAATATTTTAACGCTGAATAAATAAGTCGTGTGTATTTTGTAAATTTTGTAGTTGCATTAATAATAAGTTAGTTAATTTTCGTAAGTACATGTTTATTTATGTCGGTTTCTAAAGGGTAGTTAAGGTGGTGGATTCGAATACTTTTAAATGGAATAAAAGACGATGCACAGTCCTATCTAAATAAAAACCAATTCAAATTACTTTAAAACTTTTAAAATTTTGCAATAAATTCTGATTAATTAGGTAAGTACCTACGAGTATAAATAACAAAACTATATTTCCATTATCGTTTTGATATTTTTGTGTATTAGCTAAATGAAACACTTTATTATTTATAACTTTATACGGATCAAAATTATAGCATAGAATGTTAGCATAAATGATAGTAATGCGTGAGTCAGCATGCCAAAACGCGATTGCTTAATAATATCACATGTCTAACACGTTATGTCAAAATCAATAAGGAATAAAAACATGGGCGAAACTAAGGGACCTCCCTAATTACTTAGCCCCCTTCCACCATCGAAGTACAAAGCGGTAATTAGCTTTGCAACCTTATGTTGTCGACATTCCATTACTCCGCACAAAACTTTACATAGTTACACTAATTATTTATTCCTGTCGATCGTTGGCAGAACATTGCAACTTGGAGTTCTACGAGTGTAGAGTAAATAGGTCTTTTCTACTTACAAACGACAGCACATCAAGTGTCACTACGAAAGCCGCTCTATTACAAACGTAATAAGGGCTCTCAAGGTCAAACTGTTACGCTTGATGTGCTGTCGACTGTACCATCATCTGACATATATTGATACTTTCAATACATAGTGAAAAATTTACCAATATTTTCGTATAGATTTTGAAATGAAAACTGACTTTTATATTTTAAAACTTGTAAAACAAAAACAAACAGTTTCAGTGCTATTTCTCAGCTGAAAGCTTTTTGAAGGGCATAATATTTTTGTACTAAAGCCGTAAATAATATATGATATTCTACTTTACGTGGAACCGGTAAGTGTTGCAATGGTTGTGACTCGTAAAAGTTTTGCAAATAATTTCTGCAAAAACATTGAAGCTAAAGAAAAATAATATGTAGATATTAAAATATATCTAAACTAGAAAAGTTCATGTTCTGAGTCGGGAATCGAACCCGCGACCTTTCGCAATCCGGGCGACTGCTCTAACCAAGTGACGTGAATTTTTTTTAGTTTAGATATATTTTAATTACTAAGTAATTTTTCAAACATTTATAATAATGTTGAAATCAAAAATAAAGAATAATATGCAGCTATTATAATTTGTTTTAATAATATTGTATTATTTATGAAAATAATATTTTATCTTTCCTTAATCTTCAAAAACAATCTAGATTTATCTTAATATTTGTTGAAGCACTTGGAATATGTTAAGTATCCATTTAACTCTAATTAGGCTTTATGCAAGTTTACATTGAATGCTGAATTTCATGGTGTATAACTAAAATGATTTTAGTATCAACAACAATTAAAGGGCAAAGCAATCGTAAGTAGGCGTCGTGTATTTATGTATGTGTGTGTGTGTGTGTGTGTATGACTGAATGTGCGTGTGTGTGTGTGTCACACACACATATGTTTGAGAGGATTTATTTTTAATATCTTTCCTTTTTTCACATAATTGTTTCTGTGATAAGCATTTTACACTGCTCGTGAAGTTTTGGCTATACATCTAAATGCTTATTTAAAACGGCTATCCTTATATGAGAATGTTGATTTAGAAGTCAAGTGGAGGCCTTATTAGGTTGAATCACAAACTATTAGAATTTGAATTTGCGTTCTTTAATCAAATATATTAAAAATAAACAATTTATTGTCAGCTGTGGCGCTGAGATGATTTTAATATTAGTTAGATTTTTCATTCATAAGTAATAAAAGAGTAACAGTGAAATATCAACAGAAAGCGAACACTGGTGAATCTGCCTCAATTTATTTTAATGAGGGATGACTACTTTAGTTGGGCCGCCTGCCGCCGCTTATCGCCGCGGTGCCGAGCTATTTGCAAGTGACGTCATTGCTGACTTTAATATTTAAAGTCTCGTTTAAATAACATGGATATGATTCTGAAGGGTTGTTTAATTAAGGCTCATTATAGTCATTAAATAAAAACTCCTACATTTAAAATTATTGAAAACTTTAATTAAGAAACATAAATAGATAATATATTTGATGTAGAGTCGATTTTCCAATACGATAAAATTTAGCTATAATAATAATAATAATAATAATAATATCCTTTATTTGCATAGCTAGTAATTTTGACATTTTGAATTTTCTATGGATTAACTGTCAACTTAACAACGTTTTCCATGAGATAAATATTATCAGAGGATTGAAATCGGCCTTGATTGAATATACATTAAAGATAAAAATGTAGTCTTGAAAATGTTGTTCTTAATCCTATTATATAAAATATATTCTTCGGTAATAACAAATACCATAATAGTAAATTAGATATGTAACTTACAATACTATTTGCAACGTGTGATTCCCTCCTGACCGCCTTCTAACCTTATCCTAGACAGAAAATAGAATGGTCTTACTTTATGTGGTACCACTTCTAACTTTTAATTAAACGTACCAACACAAAAAGTAAAAGTATAACTTTGTCCACAATATGAGAACCCAAAATAATATGTGACTGCTGTTAGTAGACAACCATTATGTCGTATAAAAATAAATACCGTGGTTCTATTTGTAATTTTATGTACTTAATATACTTACTTTTTTGTTTGGAAAGTAAAAATATTTTTCGGAAAAGGTCTCAATAATCTTATTTATTTCATAATCTTTGTCATTCACATAACATTAATAAGATACATTGTAAATGGAGAAAACGATGCTGCTGTTGGACATCTACCTAATAATCACATGGTTAAAGTCATTTTCGAAGCAAAGCAAGCAAATGTATCCACCTAAATTGCTCAGCTATATATCAGATATACATTTCCGCATGCGAATTTTCTTGCATAAAAACTTGAGAGGTCTCTCTGTTGGGAAGTACCTATTAAAAGGTAATCAATCAACCAGTGCAAAAAATTCTGTATTCAGTCCAGTCGACAAACGCCGTAGTTACCAAAAAGTAAGTTTCACAAAACTCATAAATTAAAAGCCATTAAACATCGAGCGATAATAATCTATAAGTATGATATTACTTTGTTTACAAAGAAAAATGGAAATTGTTCTTTTACGCAAAATAGGTAAGGTATGTTATTTACGTATAGTATACAGGGTGGGACATTTAGATCGGTCAGTATGGGACAGTTTGAAACTTTAAGACATACAAAAATCTCTTCTTAGGAACCATGTCATCGATTTTAGTAATAAGAAAAACTGCATTCATACATTTAAAAAAATGTACTCAGCTCGGGAATCGAACCCGGACGTTTTGAAAAATAAAACTAACACAATTTCATAATTATCTAAAATGCATTGTTTTCATATCCTTTAATTTATTTTAGTAAATGTTCGAAATTACCATCATAATATGAGGGTTATCTCGTCTCTGTTCAAACCAAGATGTTCCATTTTCAAATGAAGTTTATCATGTTTTTCTATCTATATTTCAAAATGTACGGGTTCGATTCCCGAGCTGAGTACACGTTTTTATTAAATGTATGAATGCAGTTTTTCTTATTACTAAAATCGATGACAATGGCTCCTAAGTAGAGATTTTCGCAGGTATTTAGTTTCAGAATTTCCCATACTGACCGATCTAAATGTGCCATCCTGTATACCTAACTAATAAAGCTAGTTGTAATAACTTTTCTTTAAAGAATTCTTTTTCTGAATTTAACTTAATAGAAAAAAAACTGACTATAAAAAATGTAGCAGTATCCTAGTTTACAAACCTAATTCAATGTCCTATTTATCTGAACCTATTTATAAATTCAGTTGCACTCGGCCAACAGCTGTTGTGATAGTCGATGCATCAAAGAGTAGTAAACGAACGCGCCGGGCCAGACACCGCCTGCGATCCGCGTACATTTTCAGTGCGTTTGTCCATGCAACTGTAGATCAAAAGTAAAGTGATGTTTGCTATGAGTCAAGTAAACATCATTCGGAGAAAGACAAACTTGTGATGCGATAGCTGTACCTCGAATCCTACTGTGATATTTCGCTAGTTTATTACGACAAATCCCATCTCAAAAATGCAGCACCAAGGTACTTTTCACTTCGCGAAAATTTACTGAGATACGAGTTCTGAATCTTATACTGGCTAGAAGCCGTTAAATTGTTTGGATGCATTTTAGAACGGACTTTATGGTCTGATGTTTGTAACTTTGTAGGGGTGAAGTACGTGACGGTGGTGTTAACTGCTCTGATTCTTGGAAAAGCGGAAGGAGTGTTCCGGAATTATGAAGCTATGAAGACAACTATAAATATTGGTATGATGACGTAATTGCTTTGTTGAACTTACTTTTGCTTAAAGCTTTGCGCCAAAAGTTTGAGGATCTTGAAGAATTAATAAGCATTGCTTATATTAAGGCGATATATTAAAAGAAATCGCACTTATATAAGTAATGTCATAAGTTGCTGAAAGATCTTACGAATCTGAAAATCAAATATACGTTACTTCATACCCTTATCTAGATACGAGTAGAACGAAAACACGATTAAAGGAATTTGCCTCGACACTTTTTATTTCCGAAAAGACCTCTTATAAACAAGAAAACTTAAGATTATTGGTGAACGATAATTTGTATTCAATAGGAAATTACTTTAAATAGTAGATATCATTAATATTCAGAATCGTGTAGAAGCGTTTTTTTTGTAGTTTACTTTTCACGCGCGATCGCTGTTTTGTCTTTTTTCCTCCCGCTGAGTCAGCCATATCTCTATCCCTATCGGTATTGGCCGAAACAACGTTTCGATAGATCGCCTTAAGATTATATCACATATTGTTATTTACATCGCAGGTGCCATATTCCCACCCGGCACGGTGACAGAGGTGGCATTCGCATCTGCACTAGCGAGAGCTTCGATGGAAAGCGAGCATTACCACTTCGTCATGAAAGCGGTTTACGCTCCGTACGGCGACAGCTTTGCAGCTTCCAAAGCCGGTGAGATATTCATTCAAATACTGTCAAATGTTAGCAGCTTTCACCGAAACATCCTGGCTTATTTGACAAATGTTACATGTGTAAAGGAATTGGTTATTTCTTGTTAAACAAATAGAACTAATTTTTACACCATTTTAGGGAAAAAGAAGAAGAACTTGATAATTTATTATAACAAATAAGCAGACGACCAATCTGCGGTAATCGATGGCAAGCGATTATTGCAGTATAGAAATACGCTTGTAATACGCATAGGAGACAATAAGTTACCTGTTTCCAACACAATGCTATTCTCCCAACAAACTTTCATGATCTAACTCACCACGGGAACAATGACTATAAAACTAAGATCTTTAGTAAGGTAGACGTTTTCTCCCTATTGGGTGATTCAATTCGAGTGGAAAAACTACTATGCTCTCGTTTATTTCTTATCTTAATATTTCACCTTTCGACCGCGGCTCCATCCACGTGGAGGAGCTTTTTAGTGTAAATCCTATCTAAATTTTCTAGTATATTGTTTAGATATATCCAAGCCCTTATAAGGCGTACACCGCGTTAACCATGTAAACGCGCTTGACAACAGTGGCGAAACGATGACATCCTTCATTAGAACTTTCATAGCGCTACATACACCCGAAGAAAACCTCTCATCTTATAATAATAAAAACCGCACAAAATCCATTCAGTAATTTTTAATTATAAGCGTACAAACAAACAGACACGTCGCATTTTATAAGTATAAAGAAATAAATAAATATTTAAGTGTACTTCTAAAATAATTTAGTATTGATAAAATAAACAATTTTTATGTAATAAGAGAGCATTAAAAATCAACATAATCAATTTCATCGTTATTTCAGCATGTGAATTAATATCTGGGGGTGTGATTGGAATATTTGGCCCTACGGACACCGTATCAGCAGCCGCGGTCGAGGCTCGTTGCAGGGCGGCAAAAATACCTCATATGCAAGTATGTCTGTTTTTGTAATGGTAGTAATGCTTGTTTGAATGTACTAAAATAGCCTCCGAAATATAATTTTATTTTTTGAGAGAAGTTTAAAATCTTTTGTGCAGAAACTTATAATATAAATTGAAGTTTATTATTTTTACAATGATAACAACTTGAAGGCAATATGGCGACCTCCTCCTGTCCGAGGTCTCCCTCGACCAAGTCCTCCTGGTATCAATCTATATCCTGAAGCAGTAGCACTATCCAAAGCCGTAGCTCTTTTTATAAAAGATAGTGATTGGAATACCTACACGTTGCTCTATGATGACGATCAAGGTAAGAATATTAGTGAACCTAAACTATGTGAGTAAATCATTCTTGCGCGTCACAATCATCGCTAATAAACATAGGTTGAATCCTGTATTGTTTTCAATTTTCTATGGTCTTGGGAAGGAGCGAATCTTTCGCAAAACAAATATTGTATTGCTTTTTGGAGCCGTCATAATTTACTGTCGATATTAAAAAAATAACATTTTTAATAGTTACTTTGTAAAAAAAAACCAACGCTGTTTCCGTTTCTAGGCCTGATAAGACTACAAGAAATCTTAAAACATGCCGATCCTGAACACAAATGGAGAGTACGTAGACTTATACCTGGTGAAGATAATCGTACATTGTTAAAAGCCTTAAAAAGGACTGGGGAGACTCGAGTTATACTTGATTGCCCTGCAGATAGAGTACTAGACTATCTACGACAAGCAAATGAAGTAAAATTTTTTGAAGATTATATGGTGAATCTATGAATATTATGTATATGACCTAATAAGAAAATACTACCGAATACTCAACACATTTTCCTTTCTTAATTTTTGATTTTAACATTATTATAAATGTTTGAAAAATTACTTAGTAATTAAAATAAACATTTTTAACATTTTCCTTTTTTAGAGTTATGTTCTGATGTCTCTTGACGCTCATACATTAGACTTAGCAGAATTACGATATGGTCTCTCAAATGTTACCTGCTTTAGAATTTTCGACCACTCTGACTCAAGAACTAAATCTTATTTAGCTGATTGGAAAGTAAGAGGATCACCTGACGTGAAAGTACCAAAGCAAACTCATGAAATTACTGTACGTATTAAATGCATTAAATCAAAAATAAATACAAAATTTTACATGTTAAAACATCATATAAAATTTATCTATTCAAGGTTGAAATTGCTTTGGCCAGTGATGCAGCTAGGCTCATAACAGATGCAGTGGAAAGTGCGCCTGAAGAATTCAAGCTGGAAGCACAAAAGATAGAATGCAATTCTGAAGATGTGTGGGAAATCGGAGAAGACTTTATAAATCATTTGCTTACGGTAAATTTTGACATAAAAATTGCTTAAAATATAGTTACTTCAATTTTTAAGTAATAATTGTTATTATTATTTTAGAATCCTATAGTGGGGATAACTAATCAAATTGTCGTTGATAATGTTACTGGAGAACGAACAAACTTCGACGTTGAAATTATGGAATTGTCTAATAGTGGGTTTAGTAGTATTGCTAAATGGAACGCCGAAACTGGGTTTGTATACGTCCGGTCTGCAAATGAAGTTTCTGACTTATTAGCAGAAAAGTGGCAAAATAAAACATTCAAAGTAGTGTCTCGTATTGGAGCTCCATACCTTGTTGAAAAAATACCCGCAGAAGGCGAGGTACTGACTGGGAATGATCGATACGAAGGATATTCGAAAGATTTAATACACGAAATATTAAAAGAAACTTTGAACTTAAACTATGAATTTGAAATAGTACCGGGAAATTTATATGGATCGTATAATAAAGATACTAAAAAATGGGATGGATTAGTTGGGCATCTATTGGAAAGAGTAAATGTCTATCTAATATTGCAAATAAGTTTGTCTAAAATATACGTACACGTGATGAGACACATTTTTTTTTCAGAAAGCTGATTTGGCTATATGTGATTTAACTATAACATATGAACGCCGCTCCTACGTTGACTTTACAACACCTTTCATGACTTTGGGTATAAGTATTTTATATACAAAACCATCATCTCCTGATCCAGAATTATTTTCTTTTTTAAAACCTTTCTCGGTAGATGTGTGGATTTATATGGCCGCTGCTTATTTAATGATATCATTACTTCTTCATATTTTAGCGAGGTGTTTATCAAATTAATTAAAGTTAGTAAATTAACTAATTCATTTTTCGTAGATAAAAATATTTTAATTTACATCTGTTTATAGATTAGCGCCTAACGATTGGGAGAATCCACATCCCTGTGATAAATCTCCAGAAGAATTAGAAAATATATGGCATATAAAGAATTCCTGTTGGCTTACTATGGGGTCTATTATGACACAAGGTTCTGACATCCTACCAAAGTGAGTTAGTGCAAAATCAGAACAAAAATCTTATTTTTATGAAGCGTATTGACGATGCGCATGTGGGCTTCACGTTACTTTATTTTAGCCATATTGAAATCCGGCTGAATGTGAGGTCACCGCATTACATTACGGCAACGTTTTTCAATACGGCGTGTTATAAGATATGGCTGCGACATACAATGTATATAATTCTTTAAATGAATAATTATTTCCAGGGGCTATTCAACTAGATGGGTTTGCGGTATGTGGTGGTTTTTTGCCTTAATTATGTGCTCCTCTTACACTGCTAATCTTGCTGCTTTTCTTACAAACGCTGCTATGGATGATTCTATCAAAAACGCGGACGATTTGGCTATGCAAACCAAAATTAAATATGGTACAGTTGCCGGCGGGTCTACTTATTCCTTTTTCAAGGTAATTTAAACAGCAAATAATTTAATTTCAGTTCACAGAAAGATACTGCTCAAGCTTATGAACTGGATATTGATCTAGCTAGATATTTTTTTTATTAATTTATTTTACTGTGACTGAAGGACAATTATTAATATTATTCTACAAAATGAAAAACAATAAATTACGCACAACTTTTTACTGCACAATTTCTTAATGTTCACAATTATTTTGTGGTTTAATTTAATGTTAATTTCAGAGATCAAATGTATCTACATACCAAAGGATGTGGGCAGCAATGGAATCCGCGAGGCCATCTGTATTCCTTAAGAATAATGATGAAGGCGTGGATAGAGTTTTAAAAAGTAAAAGGACTTATGCATTTTTAATGGAGTCCACTGCCATAGAATATCAGCTAGAGCGTCACTGTGACTTGATGCAAGTAGGTGGCTTACTTGACTCCAAAGGATACGGAATAGCTATGCCCTTTTGTAAGTATTATCGAATCACAGTGTTATATCGAGGAAATAAATTTATCTTTTAGCTTACAAATACTTATTTTATAGCTTCATCATATCGCACAGCAGTAGATAATGCAGTACTAAAATTAGCCGAAAGCGGTAAATTAGTAGAATTAAAAAATCGATGGTGGAAAGCTCCAGCCACAGGAGCATGTGAAGTGAGTATTATAGTGGGTTTAACTGTGTAAATTTATCGAATTTCTTTGAAATTCTTTATTAAACACCATATATTTTAGATCTTAAATCTTATTTTTCTAAAGTGATTTAATTATTCATGGGTGACTTTGAATAGTATTAATTACAGTAATATCTACATATTAAAGTAAACAGTATTTTTTTTTTCAAACCATAGGAAGAAGAATCATCTGATGATGGTGCAAGTGCAGCTGAGTTGGGTGTTGACAACGTCGGCGGTGTGTTCGTGGTGCTGGGCATAGGGTGTGGCATGGCCGCTGCAATGGGGATGTTTGAATTTCTTATGCATGTGAGAGAAGTCGCCATCGAACAAAAGGTTTGTGACTCAGATCATAGAAAGAAGGTTCGTGATCACTATCAGTAAAACTTACTATACTTCCTTAGTAGATCTCTTTTAAGAAATCTAATTTTTCAAAGAACTGTACCTACTTGAAATCGTTTGTAATTATTTTCTTTACTTTTGAATTCTTTTTTTATTAAACATTACCGAATGTTCTTCCTAATTATGAAGTAACGCTTAATAATAATTAGGTTATTTCTCATGACTAGATAAATTAATGGAAATCAACTAGTTTTTTTATAGAACTAGATGACAAAAAACCTGATGGTCCATCTGGTGGTAAGCGGCTACCGCCGCCTATAGACACCTGCCATAACAAGGAAAAATCACTTAATATTGTTGGTACATTGTCATCCTGAGTTGAATGTTATGACCTTACCAGTACTTATTATTAAGGTGTCGTGAGAATGTAAAAATAATGTTCAAAATATTTTTCAGATGACACAAACGGAAGCTTTCTGGGCCGAATTAATATTTGCAATTAGTTTTTGGGAAACAGAGAAACCCGTACAGCATTCTCGCTCGACGTCTTCGGCATCTGGGTCCCGTTCTGGTTCAAACGCTGCTTCCAGAGCATCATCAGTGTTGCGCTCAGCCGCCGACCTTTTTCATTTAGATGTATTTAATAAATAACGGAATAAAATGCAATGGAGGAAATTATTATTTTTAAAAATCTGTTTTATTTATAATCCTTATTTTTTTTCTAAAAATCTTTCAAATATTAAAATAAAAAATAAAATTTAAAAAATATTTAAAGATACTTTATTACATCTTTAGGAAACTGGCTGGTCGAATGGTCAGTAGACCGGAACTCCTATTTATTTTTATTTTTTTTAATACAAAGCACGACAAATTACTCAACACCACCTGATGTGAAGCGGTAAGAAGAGTCCATATGCGAAGACAGCTAGTGCAGTTCAGACACTGCTCTAGCTGCCTCCACCTTGCCGGCCCGAAAGGTGCTTTTTCACGCCTCTTTTGAAGGAACCCATGTTATAGGAAGGAGGGAACACATGTGCTGGCAAAGAATTCCAAGTTCTGGAAGTTCGACAAAGAAAAGAGCTACTAAATTTCTTTGTACGTGATGTTGAGGTGGAGACAGTGACTAAACCAAAAAAATTACTTACTAAACCAAAAGTCTCCGGTTCGAATTCCGGCAGGTACCTAGGTTCATGAGTCATTGGTTTGCGTCTATTTCAGGTTTTAATATAAATTTTAAAAAAGCACGAATACTTTTAAAGTTCGAAAAGCCATCGTATTGTACGTATCGTGTAGTCACGTTAGCTTTTGACAGGCTTTTGTTTGAAATTTTAAGCGTGCGTGAACGTTACGATTATGATTCGAAATTTAAAAATGTTCGTTGTAGAGCACAGATCACTTTTACTCCAAGGAATTCTAGAGGCACAGATGTTTTACCAGAAGTCTTTATTTATGTAAAACCGTATTTTCCGTCGTAGTACACCGGTCGATAAAATTATGAAATCAATTTAATTTTGCGAGATGCCCATACAAAAAAGTTGAAACATAAAATAAAAGCACTCGACATTTTTTGCGCGTCTTGTCTTATGGTTGGAGTATTTATTACCTAGTCATTGATTTTAATTATTCTTAGGAGTTTTTAATTTTTATAAATCTGGTAACGTTGAGATATTGGTTTTGTTTGGTGCCCACAAAACAAAACCAATATCTCAACGTTTAACGTCGTAGCGTATTGAAAGCCGGCTCCGTTATATGCCTAGGCGGATCGTTAAGGTTATTTTTATGACCTTAACGATTGAAAAATAGACCTTGAACCTACCAATCATACAAATAAGCTCTTCGATTTAAACGACCTGCCTAGGCGACCAATTGAATGGCTAATTTAACGCTGAGCATTTTAGCCTGATATAACTTTCATCCATCTGGTTAAGCATTGCAGTCAATGACTTGGCTAGTCGTCCTTCAGCCGTTTCATTGATTGTCGGCGTTCAATCAACTGTCTATACCTCACGTGTTTTAGTAGGTACTGTCCGAAGTATAGCATATTCCTATTTAAAAATTCGTTTTCATTTCATTTTACCAATACCGACTTAGTAGTTCAAGTGATTGTCTTGTAAATATGTTGTAGAAATTGAAACGTCATGCCATTTTAAGTATAGGTATCTTTCATTGCAGTTTCAACTGAAGCAATAGTGTAAGTAATCAAAACATATCTTCAGTAAATTTCATCAAAGTTAATGAACGACGACGCCGCTCTCAGTACAGACGCTGCTCGGGACCGCGATCGCTCGCGATCAGGGGACGGCGTTGCGGTCGACGGAGCTGCCGACCGAGACGGTGCTGTAGGCTTGTGCAGGGCTCGAGGATCCAAGGAAGCACGCCATTCACTGTACAGCGCCTCTTTGAATGTTACCTGAAATTATAAAACAAAGTAATAATGGTCTTAGGGAAACTGACCAGAAGAACTGCGGGCCTTTGAGAGTAGACAAGTCAAAAAAGAACTTTATTTTATTCTATTGACCTTATAATGAAACAAAGGAGGAACTGCTGGCAAAGGTTGTGTGCTTTACGGAAACGTGCATACTATGGTATTTTGTAGGTATACAAAGTCATTGAATGGTATCAACCATCTAGATGGGTAAGTCAAAATTTGTAATATTGTGCTCATATAGAAACCGTTCCATTTGGAAATCGATGGGGGAGGCCTTTGTTCAGCAGTGGACTCATAGGCTGATATGATGATGATGATAATGAAAGGAAGTCTTGATGGGCTTTTATCTAGTTGTTGCTGCCAACGTGCTTTGTTTGTAACCAACTAAATCCTCAATGACGTGATCACGGACTGCTAACCGAAAAAAAATATATTGCTACCAAGTCATAATGCTAACAGAACGACAAGCCCATAGGTCGTTTTACATTTAATATATTTTTGATGATGAGACGCTTTATATCAAAAGGACACTCCGTTTGATACTAACACGTTTCTTTGTCGGACTTCTAAAACTTGAAATTCTTTGCCAGCACAATGTGTTTTCTTGAACATGAGTTCCTTCAAAAGAGGCGTGAAAAGGCACCTTACGGGCCGGCAAGTTGGATGCGGCTAGAACAGTATGTATTAAGCTGCATATGGGCTGCTATAGCTGTCTCTGCATATGGGCTCTTCTTACCGCTTCACATCAGGTGGTGTTGAGTCATTTGCCGTGCTTTGTATGAATAAAGCGGGTCGATGAAGAAGATAATGAAATAAAGTTTTTTTAAATTCTAAACGGGGTAGCTCTTGGCCTTCGTATCACTTAAATGTAAGTAATGATAACGATTTACACCCGGATTCCTCACACACAGAGGAACTGCGGCTATCTTGCCTCCAACTGCCGGAACACAACAATGCCTACCAACAACCAAGCGAAAAATTTCTGTCTCCCGGGAATCAAGCCCCGGACTTCTAGATCTCAAGTAGGTCATCTCAACCACTAGAGTCACTAGACCACAGAGTCGGAGAATTAATATAATAATAATAATAATATTCATACATTAACACCTATTATCTAGCCTAAAGTAAGCATCATTAGAGTTTGTGTTATGGATACTAGATAACGGAGATATAATGATAATAATATGTATCTAAATATCAGAAATATACTAAATTAACATAAAAACATCCATGACTTGTGAACAAATGCTCGTACTCATCATACAAACATTTGCTTCCACCGGGATTCTAACCCAGGACCCCCTACTCGGTCAGGGTCTACTACTGTATAGCAAGGGGCACAGACCACTTGGTCAGCCGGTCGTCAATAATTAAGCATCAACTTACTTTTTCTTTCACAGAGATTTGCCTTGCGTGGAGCAAAAAGTCAACAATAGCCACCACTAATCCTATTACACCTCCAAAACACAGGACTAAGAATATACCACTTGTGTTCTTCATCTGAAGGGAACCAGCGTCATCATCACCGTTCTCTTTCTGCAACTGTAAACAAACAATAAGAATAAGTTCTAAAAATTTAAGCTACAAATATTATGGTTTCGACGTTCAAAGGATTTCTTTCCGTAGAATTAATAATATCTTACTACGCAATGTTCATCGTTATCCTCTTCTTCCCACCACTTTCGCTTCAATTCTGTTAATCTTCCTGATTCTTGTAATGATAAAATAGCGTGGTCAATCCAAGGCTTAAACGGATAATCTGAAAGGTAATATTTTATTAAAAGGAAAATTTTACGATATTGCGCAATATATGAAGATAAAAAGCGGAAAACCCAAAAATTTTAATAAAGCTTACTTTTTGCCATAGCTATTCCGTACTCTTTGCTATCAAGATTAGATCCAACTATTTTTAGCTCACAATTTCTATGAATATAATATTCAATGGCAGTAGATTCCATGAAAAATACGTATTTTCCTTTACTTCTTATAACTCGATCCTTCCCTTCATCGTTGCTACTCGTAAACACAGTTGGTTTCGCCGATTTCATTACTGACCAGATTTTTTGGTATACGGAGTCATTAGAGAACTGAAATATATAATAATTCTGTCAGTAACCACATATATCACTCTTAACTGGTTCATTGTTCGAAAATAAGGATAATTTATTATTAAATTCACGTTCAAGCTGTCACGAGCAATAACATAAAGGTACCTATAGCCCTTTTATTACCTTTGGAACATGAGTCGAGAATTGCTAAAGTGGATAGATATTATTGTATATTTTCAAATTCAGTAAAGGGACTTCTTACATTCCACTAACTGTACATTGTGTACATATCATTTTATAAATAGCGACCGGCTGGTCGAGTGAGATATACTCCTTACTATACAGGCTACTAAGTCAGGAGCCCCGCGTTCAAATCCCGGTAAGGGTAGATGTTTGTAAGATGAGTATGAGCATTTGTTCACGAGATCGCGAGTCATGGATATTTGTACGTGTATTTAGTATATTACTTAAATATAATTATTGCATATAAAAATAAATAGCAAATAATAATAAAAATATTCAAACACTCACACCTATTATCTAGCCCAAAGTAAGGATCATTAAGTGCTTGTGTTATGGATTCTAGATAACGGAGAAATAATTATAATAATATGTATATAAATACTAGAAATATGCTATATAAACATCTATGACTCGTAAACAAAGGCTCGTACTCATCATACAAACATTTGCTCCTACCGGGATTCGAACCTCTTGACCGAGTATAGCAAGGGGTACAGACCGCTTGACCAGACGGTCGTCAATAATATTCCCATATACCTGAAAGAACTTAAAAGTAGAAGCATTGTAGACAGCACCATAAGAAACTTGATTTTGCTCGGAGAGAGCTTTGACATCGGCTATGTCATTACTACGTCGGTTGTTACTAAGAAAAGTTGACATATTCGCTGTATACGATGCTGTCATGATGAGGGCGAAGAACCACCACATACCGGTCACCCAGCGGGAGCCAGCAGCCCTAATTTAAAAATAACGATATAATTACACAATATCAGTACCTCTAGCACGAACACCTTTAAATTTCGAATCGCCATCGTATCGAGTAGTTACTTTGTTGTCTGGCTTTTGTTTGAAATTTTAGGCATGCGTGAAGGAAGAATACAATTACGATTCCAAATTTAAAAATGTTTGTGCTAGGGATACAGCTAACGTAACTACTCAATACTATGACGATTTGAAATTTAAAAGTGTTTGTGCTAGATATACACAGTATCTAAAAACCTCACTAGAACAATATACTTTGTAGTCACAAACAATTTCTAAATATTAGGACTAACACCAAATTCCTTTGTAAATCCTTCATAACAACTACCTTGGCAATATGTCACATCCTTGTGTCATGATAGTGCCCATAGCAAGCCACATACAATTATACAAATTCCAAATGTTCTGTAAACTTTCTGGGTTTTGGTTGCACGGGTGAGGGTTCACCCAATCGTCTTGACTCATTCTGAAAAACAAGGATTTTTCACAGATTATAATTAGTCATTATAATAACAGCCTATGATGTCTATTGTTGAATAATCAATTTGTATATGGATCGGTTTGTGCAACCTACTTCGATCGGCTATTTGACACCCTGATCAGTTGATTGATAGATTGCCTATCCATTGCAGCATTACAAAGCATGATGCCTTAATGACGTTATAGTAATGCAGTACTGGATTTGCAAATCACTCTGTGTTCAACACTTTAGCTGTCAAAATAGGTTAGCGAATACTTGTCGTCCGACCATTTAGTGGAATGCCGCCTTTAGCGTTTTTTGAGTAAGTGACTAAAAAATTGGTGATTAAGCAAACAATATCTAAATCCCTAAAAATTTCGTGAAATTTTTGCTTACCTGGCACAAATAAGTAGAATAAATGAAACAATTATATATGTTGTTGCTAAATAAAGCCAAACATCTAAAGACAATGGCTGAAGAAATGAGAACATATCTGGAGGTTCCGGATCGGGTTCCCTAAAAAGCATACTGATCCCCAAAGTCATAAAAGGTATAGAAAAATCAACAACAGCATTTCTTTCTGATGTAATAGATAAGTCGCATATCGCGAGTTCTGCTTTCTGTAACAAAATTAATAAATGCAAATCAGAAAATTTATGACATTGTTGTTTATAAAGAATGGTGCCGTCAATGCGGCAATAAATTAAAACATGAAAGATTATATATTACTACCTTATGTACAATATTAAATATATTACCCTCTGAACATTGAACATAATCATTATAAAGCTCTTCGAATTGAGAACCTCCTTCTTTTTTTGCAGTCGGTCAAAAAACGTTATTAGTCAAAGACTAGCAGAATAGATTTCTATAAGTCTATCTGATGGTGATGTAAATGTGTGTTGATATAAATTGCCAATAATTATGAAAAATAATTTATGACAACCATTTAAATATTTACGTTCTCATTAGTATCAAAATTTTCTTTATAAGTGAAACAGCAATAGGTACTTACGTGATCCATCAAGTCGCCCAACAGTCCATCCCATTTTTTAGATCCAGCAATAGGATTACCATACTTGTTGCCATCCACTACATAAAATTCATACTCCAAATTTTCTTTCCTTTGTTTATTTATGACTTTGAAAATTTCGGCTATCAAATCGACAGCGTAACCTCGATATGGGTGTATAACGGTATCGTTAGCTTCTATTAAGTCAAAATATGGTTGTCCAATTCTCGTAGCAACCTAAAAACATAATTGCGTTGCGTATCCGAAGCATCATTATGAATAAGTAAATTAACTTCTATTTCAAGTTCTAAACAACAATTACCCGTATTTTATTTGACTTCCTAGCCCTAGATCTATCTGAAACAGTATACTCTTTGCTGATGATATCAGTATTTGAATCCCAGTCGCCAACGTAAATGAACTGACTGTCTCTGTTTAATTTCGAGTAGTGCAAGATGAAATTCTTTCTTCTTCCGTCTTCATCAAAATCTATGTTACCGGTAAAACCCTTTGCTGTTGTCTAAAAATTAATCAGCATATGAAAATATTAATGGACAAAAGTACATCAAATTAATTGTGTTTAGTGTTATGTGCTAAAAATAGGTTTAGATTACGTTTATTAATATTTGTCGAAGGGTTTCTCCTAGAGGCCAAGCAACTTCTTCATAATCAGCTTTGGAATCTTTGAAGCACAAAGACGGTGGCTCCTGAAAATCTGGAACTATTGTAAAGCCCTCCGCGACATCATCTTGCCGTTGCATTTTTCTAATTGCTTTTTCTACGTGCGTTAAGGCGTCAGATACTAACGCTGTTTCTAGCTGCAATGCAAGTAATATAAACTTACTCCTATTTAGGATTATAGTGTATCAACATTATTATATTTTCTAGCTTCCTAATTTATCAGGCACTGATGTAACCTGTTCTTACGCTTAAAAAATCTTTACTCATCATCATCTCTTCATCGTTCGTCTCTCATTAAATTACACTAACTTGAATTGTATCGGTGTCAGGGTTCATTCCTAAATCTTTCCATCTATCTTTATTAGCTGTAGTTAAATGCAACGTCGAAACATTCGCCATTAAATCTGGTACTTCTTTCAGATTTATTGTATATGCATCTAGATTTGTTAATATGAAACTCTGAAAGAAATATTTCATCTTAATAGCTATATTTTTTTTTTTTAATTACTTTTTATTATTAAATGGGCAGATTCTTAGCAAACTTACCAGGAATTCTGTGGAATTCTCAACTTGCACTATCTCTTCCATGTACTTGCGGACATTGTATATATCACAATCCAAAACATGATACGTGATCCGAGCCACTTTGAAAATATGTTTGAATATTTCCTTATTATCACCTTCAGGATCTAACTGCCTAAATGTTATAGGTTCCCTTTCTTGTGGCCATGAATTAATTATATCTTGTAATCGAGTAAAACCTAAAAATGCAATAGGTTATAAAAGTTTCATGGTCACAGCACCGAGGACGCTAAACACATCGCTCAAACAACTGTCGCTCTCAAAACTAATATTGTCACTTTTTTGTGCGAACATCCTCATAAGTCCAATTTTACTCCTATTCACTATTCTTCCACATTTTATGTAGTCTCTCAAATTTCCAGTAACGGTAATAGTAATTAAATAAAAACGAGGCTCATTATTTTACAATAAAGTAAGTATACGTACTGCTATCGTCTTCGTAAAGTATAGTAAATTTGTCCCATTGCAAGTCCTTGATGAGAGTAGCGTATGCTTTAGATATAAGATCGTGCGATGGATAGTACATAAACGTGAAAATGTCATCAGCTAGAGTTTCCGGCTGCTCCCAGCCTAACGCCAAATGTGCTATCTGCAAATAATTATTGACAATTAGTTACCTGCAATAGTAGTTAGCAGTTAGTAATTCAATTGTCGCGTCATAACCCGCTAGAATTAGTGCGAATTAGTACATTCTATACGTAAGCTTAATTTTTGTCCATAAGTAATATTTGTTACGATCATGCTACATAACAAATCCAGACAAAATTTATAAACAGGTTATTATAAATAAATAATAATAATATTCATACAACCCACACCTATTGTCTAGCCCAAAATAAGTATTGTGTTATGGATACTAAATGACGGATAAATATTGATAATAATATGTATTTAAATATTAGAAATTTACTAAATAAACATATACAATTTCATAACTCGTGAACAAATGCTCGCACTCATCATACAAACATTTGCTACCACCGGGAATTATTATAAGTTTGGATGACTACTCATCCAACACAATCATCAAACACGCGTAATGGTCTTCGAAATCGAAATCATCAATATACTGTCTCCACCTTAATATTTTGCACTAAGAAAGGGGGCTTGTTTCTCTGTCGTTCTAGCAAAGTATGGATCTATCTGCTGGCGTACGTTTATCCTCCTTTCTATGATTATAGGTTCCTTAAAACTAGGCGTGAAGCGAAGAGCGTAGAGAAAGACGTTTAGGGCAGTATGATCCATATTACACTAGCTCTACATATGGGTTTCACTTTCTACTTAACTACAGGTAGAGAGTTGAGTTCATTAGTCGTGCCAGGTATAAAATCAATAATTTCACCAATATTTAAATAGCATGGACCGACTTAGGCGGATGAAATCGCGGGCAAAGCTAGTATGTAATGAAGGGGAGAAGCTTTAAAACTTTAAGAAAATATTCAACCGCTTTTTTCATGTACATACACTCTCAGCAAATGATCTTATAAGTATTTTTAATTTTGCCCTAGTAGTTAATAAAGTTGTTAAGTATATACAATTTAACGTACTCACATTCATTCTGTTGCTTAATAAACATATTGTATCACATATGCCTTTAGTTGGCCGAGAATCAATGATCGCTACTATACCTTTGCGATCTGATGTAAAGGAGCATACTGAAAATAAAAATATATTAAGTAAAGCATTCTATTTACGCCAGCCTTGTTCAATGTGGTTTATTTTCTTATACAAAATGGGCATTCTAACTAAAATATGTTTCATATTTTTTTTTCTTATTCGTAACATCAAAAGTTAATATAACATAAATATGTACTTAAGAAAAAAATTAACGTACCGTCTAGTGCGGTAGAATAGGTATCTACAACTTCAGAGTACAAGGCTCTTCCATGATAAGACTTCGTTCCCCCTATCCGGCTGATTCTTTCAAATGCTTGGTAAGAACTCTGCAATGTTTGGCTATTGAACAACCCACCTGAAAACAAACAATAGTCAAAAAAAAAGCACCAGAAATGTCCTATTATGTGTATGACGATGCTTACCTATGGGAAAACTAGCAGTTCGAGTTGTTAATACTGCCTCTGCGATATAAATATTGATAAAAAAGATTATTGTTTTTAAAGCCATACTTTCATATTTGGTACATGCGTGTGTATGGACATGCGTCTCGGAAGACGCCTCCACATAGTGTGAGTATTTTTGGAAAGCATTTTAGGTCACCGGTCACAACTCCGTCGCGACGCGACGGTTAACTCAGCTAGCGATTGGTCATTTCAATATAGTTTACATACCGCGGAAATGCTTTGCCTGTGATATGTGAAAAAATATAATATGCGAGAATTTCTTAAACAAAGCTAAAAAACTGAAGCGAAGCTGTCTATGTCGAAATTTAATGTTTTTTTTTTAACTAATCAACAAATAATATCAGTTTTGTTGAATCATGTCTCCTATTCTAAATAAATACATATTTTATATTTAATTTTAAGACATTTTCAAATAAAAAATCCCTCATTTATACATTTGCTAATACCTAATATCATACTTAGAGTCTTAGTCATGCTTCCTATTAAAGATACGGCAATTTCCATTTGTTGGAAATTGCCGTTTCTTTAATATTTTTATTTTTATTTTATTTTATTTTATTTTATTTTATTTATTCAACAAAGTTTCTACAGCATACAAATATTATATTATTATAATATGTATATAAATTCGTCATAATCATTAATATCTTAGTCCTGTGACAATAAACTATATAGAGATCTTTCTCCTCACAAAAACAACACGTTATTAAAATATTTTTTCAATGCCTCCTCTGACAGTTTCTAATTCCGTGTACAGTTAATTTTGTTTAGGCGGCCGGCTAACCAGACTTTAGTCTGCTAGACGATGCAACCACGAGTTTAGTGGAATAACACTGGAGTCAAAATGTTTATGTGACAATAAGTTTACAATGTGGGGCCTACTGTTCTGTGTTATTACTTCTATTCACATATGTACACCTCAAATTCGCTATTTAGAAACTCGAGATATATCCTACCAAATAGGTAAGTGTTTTGTTACAAAAAATATACAAGCATGAAAGCCGTTTAAAATATTTGTGTAATAGATATTCAGAAACTATTGCTTCTTAATACAAGTGTTATTAAATTGATCGTATCATGACATTCGTGATCTGATTTCACAGTGATTTTACGCGTACTGTGATGATAAGAAACATTACATACCATATTATTTTTCAAAAGGATTTAGCTGTATTATTAGATTTGAGGCTGGTGATAATAATGATAATATATAAATTATTTTAATTGAAATCAATATATGAATAGACGCTTCCTTTTTTAATAAGCTGGTGTCTTCGAGTCAGTGGTACAAACACAAAGCCGTGCTTTCAATGAAAGCATGCGCTACAGGAGTCTCGGAGATTTCCGACTCAACCCTATAATATTAAAGCCTTCAAGAGGAGACAGTTACTCTATATGGAAAGAATGTAAGTATCTATAATATTCATTACGCTGTACATTTATTATACCCTGTATGATTTGTTTTTACTGGTATATCAAATTACCGTATAAATTATAAAATGCGTTGTTAAGACTTGTAATAGAAATAAACTTGTGGCCTACTCTTTCATTGCAATAGAAAAATAATAAAGAGCTTTATTAATCTTGCACACAAAAAATATCTTATTAAGTACATAATAAATTTAAGAAATAAAAAAAAGGAATCATTTCACATAATTTTATAATTATCGATAATTAATTGGCGCAACCTATTTTTATGATTCTAAGGAATTTAACATAGGAATAGAATAAACTTTTTTTGAGTTCTTTTGGGTATTATTTCAGTGTGTTCTAATCGAACTATCAGACCAATAGCTGTCGTCGGACCCTTGCACCCTTTATCAGATGAAGCTATACTCGATCAATGTACATTTTCAAACATACCTCATATACAAGCGTCCTGGCAACCCCTAGACGCCGACTTGGCAGATATTGAAGAACTGGACGAACTAGAAGCAACAGAAGAAACAAATGATGATGAAAATGAAAATGAAGAATTGTCCTTTAAGAAAATTTCCATTAATTTCTATCCAGATTTTTATGAAATCTCTATAGCTTACGCAAAATTGCTAAAATACTACGGTTGGGAAAATTTCGCGGTGCTATACGAAGATGATATTGGTAAGTTTAGTTATATAAATTACACTCAAAATATTAAGGAAATAAGAAAAAAAATCGTAGGGATTTATTTATTTATTGAACAATTACAACTAACCAATTACTAATTAGGTTTGACAATAAATAAACATCAGTAAAAGTATAAGAGGATACCTACGTTTCAGGACTACTGCGAATACAAAAGATTCTAGCGGAACACACCACCAATTATCCAGTTACAGTCCGAAAGTTAAACCCATACGAAGACAATCGAGATGTAAGGTTTTCCAATCAAATAGTCTTCCAACAGATAATATTGTTCAGTTTTGTGTAATTATTTGTACGTTTTCCTTTCTTTTTAGGTATTTAAGGAGCTTACAAAATATCAAGGAAATCGTATATTGATAGACTGCGATGCCAGTAGAATTATGAAATACATGAATGAGTCCAAAGCTTTAAATATGGTTAATCATTATCAGGTATAGTATATCAATAATATTAGCATGTTAGAAGGTAGAGAAAACTTGTTGCTTTTTTTTTTATTTCAAGAAAAAAAAAGTTAAGTAAAACTTATCAAAATTAAATAATGCCTTATTCTAGCATTACATATTAGTAACGATAGAAGCGTACATAGTGGCAGAAGAACTCTCCGAGTTCAACTCGAATATAACTTGGTTAAGCATGACGGACTTCGACAAGTTAAAAGATGCCCAGCACTATCTAGCTCCGAGGGTTGGTAGTTGGAGCTACCCTGTCACAGCGTCACCTCTAGTGACTAGCTTTACGGTTAGTGGGCTGACATACAAAATAGCGGCGTATTTTGTTTACATGTCTGTTTGTCGCAACTCAAGTACTTTTACTAGCATGTTCAATCTTTTAACAGTTGGACGCTCTCATAATGGATGACATAGCGAATCACTTGTTAAAGTCCCTTCAATCAATAGAAGGTAATCTACGAAAACCACGAGGATACCTTTGTGACCCTGAAGGGCAACCTTGGCAGCACGGAGCTATACTACAGGACGCCATACTGAAGGTACAGAACGATAAGCTTGAAAACGACCTTAAATAGTTACAAACAAATAATAATATGACGACCAGGTGGCCGAGTGGTCTGTACCCCTTGCTATACGGACTGCTCAGTCAGGGGTCCCTGGTTCAAATCCGGGTATGGGAAAATGCTTGTATGATGAGTACGAGCATTTGTTTACGAGTCTTTGATGTTTATATGTTTATTTAGTATATTTCTTATATTTATATACATATTATTATTAATATTTATCCGTTATCTAGTATCAATAACACATGCTCTTAATGATGCTTACTTTGGGCTAGATAATAGGTGTGAGTGTATGAATATGAATATTATTATTAATCATATATTTATAATGTAATTTATTATTTCTATTTACCACTTAAAGTATCTCGCATATCCATGGGTTAGATGGAGATATCTTCTAGAAAAAACATTTGTAGTCAACAATTGCACACTTCTTATAAAATGATTTTTTTACGTTTTAATGAGTGAACTTAAAGGAATAAATTTTTTTGACGTCAACGCTTATACACCACGGGTACTATGCGTACTCAGTAATAGAAGAACTCACGTTTTTTGCCCCTGCTTCCAACACAATGCTTCCTTATTGAGCTCTGGCGACCTTACTTACCGCTACACTACATAACTACTAGACTACATAACACTACAAATAAGACGGGCGCTTTACATTCAAGAAGAAAATACCACTGTGTCCTGGGTCCTGCCTCTCTTAAATGTTCATTTCGAGGCACTGATAGCCCGGTAGATTTAGTTATCAGATTTAAAGACTCTTAGAGCCGCAGATCAGTCCTCAGCTCTGTAATTGCATTACCTCACTGACACTGACACTAGTCCCAATATAAGCCCCCGAGCTCGATAGTTAATTGGTAACTTTAAAAGATCAGATAGAGGTTGAAGCTAGCAAATTTTAATGTTCTTTGTTACAAAAATATTGACGCATCAAATTCTTGAAAATTGCTTAGTATAAGTAAACCTAACTTGAGTTATTTGAAGCCACTCGTAGTAACAATGATACTTACTACTTTATCGTTTACCTTGGTATTGTGCCAAAAATAAGCTTTTGAGTAAAATATTCTCTCACTTTGGCGGTAAATCATTTACAAAGTTTCGGTTCATCCTAATCCAATATAAATGTTTATAATAATAAGCTCCTCTTTTTCCAAAGATAAAATATTATATTTGCATAAGTATTTATTTATTTCTTTTTTTATGATTGATTATAAACATTAAGCTTTCGTCATTTCAACAAATGTTTAAGCAAAGTTTCAAAAATTCCTACTTCTAAATTATTTTCAGACAAACTCAAGTGGTGTAACCGGGAAAATAATATTCAATGAATACGGTAAACGCCTCAACTACACTTTGTATGTTAATGAAATATACGTATCTAAGCGGCAGACTATTGGTACGTGGGAATCGTGGAATGGCACTGAAATTCGAGAAAACAGACCAGATGCAGGCAGTCTAGTAAACCAGCAAAGCAGTAAACATTTTATTGTAAGCAACGAGATGTCGATAAATATTAGTTTTATATAAACCTACTAAAATTAATATAGTTGACTATTATTTATATTTATGGTATATAAGATATGAATAAAGTTCTATTATTTTATTTTAAAGGTCATATCAAGAAAAGCTAAACCATATTTTTATGACAAGCAAAAATGTGAGGGTGATGATTGCGAAGAGGACGAAGATAGCGAGGAGAAATATGAAGGATTTTCTGTTGACTTGGTTAAAGAAATCTTCAGAATACTTAGAGAAGAAAACTTTAACTACACTTACTCTTTCTTGCACGAAGAAGATAAATTGTGGGGGAAATTAGACCCTAAGACGAACAAATGGAACGGTTTGATAGGTGACTTGTTAGATAAGGTCAGTAAACTTTTTAAAGAAGTCACATAACACAATCCTTATTGATATAACAAAGTGACAAATCCATAACTTTATTCACAGAAAGCTGATCTTGCTGTATGTGACTTAACTATAACAGAAGAACGTAAGAAAGTGGTGGATTTCTCTGTACCATTTATGTCTTTGGGCATTAGCATATTATACACCCAGAAAAAGGAAGCAGAACCAGAATTATTCGCCTTTCTTAATCCATATACTTTTGATGTATGGATACATACAGCAACCGCATATTGTTTGGTGTCAATTATATTATTTATTTGTGCAAGGTAATTAATTCATTGATCATATCATTTACTACGTGTAATAAAAATGATGAAACTATATAACTTGCGCTTCGAGCTGGTTTTCAATTTATAAATAACTCTTTGGGTCAGCTTAGTGTACTAACAATTTCGCTTTTAAGAGTACTAATACTTTTTTTAGTCTCACTTCAAATAAGCTAATATCAACCGAATTTGCGCTGCCATCGGTTTCAAACATAAACGCAGTTGGAGCCACATTTTTTAGAGCAAATGTTCAAATATTTTTAAATGTGAAAACTCTTGATTTTCGACAATCAAGTTATGGCAGCGTAAGTTACATGTATACATCTGGTATCCAATCTTGTATACTATCCATAAACAACGTCTAACCAGTTTAAAATTATCACAGAATATTTATGAAAATTGGTTTTCGCATACTGTTTACAATGTTTTGATTATTTTATCAGGATATCGCCAGCAGATTGGGAAAATCCACAGCCGTGTGATAAGGATCCTGAAGAATTGGAAAATATATGGAACTTCAAAAACTGTACTTGGCTTACAATGGGCTCTATTATGACTCAAGGATGTGATATTTTACCAAAGTAAGAATTATTCATAGTTCTATATTATAATAACACTAGCTGTGCCCGCGACTTTGTTCGCGTCGGCGCGTGGATGTCGGAAAATATCAACATTGCGTACGTAGATGAGTAGGTGACATGATTTTACTTGAATATTTATTTGTTTGAGAATTTAAATCATGTTTATAAAATTATTTTTGTAAATTTGAATGTGTTAGAAATAATTATTCATTGATTAAATTATTATGTCTGAACATCCTTATGCCATATTATACTTACGTAACCAGGATCTTCGTGGTGACCATAACAAAAGATTACCAGGTGATCCAACTCATACATATTTTAAAAGATCTCTCTCATCATTTTTTATTTATTTAAAGGGGCTTCGGATCCCGATGGGTTTGCGGCATGTGGTGGTTTTTCGCGATGATCGTCTGTCAAACATACATAGCGCAGCTCTCCGCATCCATGACTTCAGCTTTGGAGGATGAACCTATAGACAGTGTAGAGGATTTGGCAAAACAGAACAAAATTCTCTACGGAGCTATTCGTACTGGATCTACACTAGAATTCTTTAAGGTAATTTGAATAATTGCTTCAATCGCATTGACACCTTCAGAGTGTGCTGAGACCGAGTGCAGATATGCACAAGGACTGAACTCATTTTTTGGCAACCGGTAATCCAAGCACCCTTGGATGTCTGATCCGTGTGGACTCGGATTGTGTCTTATTGTTACGAGCTATATGGAACTAGTGCAATAAAATGGCGGCTACTAACAATTTACAAGGATTTCGTTCCAGAACAACATGTTTAGAACTGTATGAAGTAGAAGGAGTTGACTGACAGGTCCCAATCTTCCTTTTGCGTTGCTCATTTTTGTCAGGTAATGGTTTTCTAGCTCTTTTATTACTTCGACACCATGCTGCAACAGATCTGTTTGTGCCATAAATGACCGCAAAAGCGAGTAAAAAAGCGTGTGTAGCTCAAACATAGCTTATATTTTTGCTAGTAGTGGTCTCGCCGAGCAGCAAGAGATCTGTCGTAGTTATGATTTTGAAACCGAGTCAAAAACTTTTAATGTGAACCGCTGTCCGTGTACACTTAGATGAAGCTTACTCGTACAAGTGCACTCGAACCAAGCACACTTTAATGGTGTCAACGCGGCTTGAGTAAATAAATAAAATACTAAACCGTATATACTGAGGACAGCTATGCTATTAAAACTTGCTGCTTTGACCACTAACCTAAACCGAGGACTTGGGGTAAACCTGTGAATTTCCAATAGTCATTCTGTTTTTGCGTTATAAGCTAACATCTACCCACAAAATGTCGAAATAGCGAAATTGCAGATTTTTGCTTTCCTATGAATGCAAAAATCCGCAATTTCGCATACATAGACGACCTAATTATTCCCGATAAATTTAATTTAAAAACCAAGCTCGTCAATCAATTTTAAAAAAAGAACCATTTAAAAGAACATACGACCGAATTCAGAACCTCCTCTTTTTGAAGTCGGTTAAAATATAAGAAAATTTATTTAACTAATTTACTATTGAAGCCACTAAATAAATTACTAGTTCCATTGTTTATAACATTCATTCTTACAAAATCTCATATTTTCTTTACGTTAGGTGCTTTACATCAGGCGAGGCGCGATCAACCCTGCTTGGTAGCGTGCGTGACAGCTTGTTTTGTAGTTTAGGCGAGGTATTTTTTCTAGCAACTGCATCATCTTTCATTAATAACTTCGGTCAAACGTTGACTATCATTAGTTCATTAATAACTTCAGCAAAACTGATAGAATTAAAAAAAATACAAATGTAAATCGTAATAATCAAAACTTTGTCAAATATGTTTACAGTAAAATAAAAATTATGGAATACAAAAAAAAGCCAAAATTATTTTGGAAATCTTAAAGTCATACAAAAAGTTTCGAATACAAGATGAAATCTACAGATAGAAATAAGACTGTTTAGCCCTTGCCTACAAAGTTTATAAGAAAACTAAGAGAAATAAATATTTCTTGTGACCAGAAACCGTGAAAAGGGACCGAGATATTGGATTTAAAATAAACGTGCCACTTGAGACATTACGTCCAAAAAAGCAGAAAAGAATGAAAATTACGTACTCTTATGGTAGAAAATAAAAAAAACTAGACCAAGAAACCCATAATTTTATTTTTTCCCTTTGACATGAACTTTGACTTTGATGAATGACCTTTCATCCTGTCCAAGTCAATGACTACATTAAATATTAATAAATGACTAATTTAGAGACACCAAGACACGACTTGATTAGAAGTTGGTAATTTTTTGCTTTAGATTTTCCCCGGAATTTTATAGGCCATACATATATTATACGCCTACAAAACAAAGTTAGTAACTTATATTTGTCTTATATTTTCGCAAGCAATACACATTTAAAATAAAACCACTTTACCGGACTTAGCTCACGGTTTAATAAGATGTTGCATTATATTATACACCCGACGACGTTTCGATTACTTTATACTGACCTCACGTTGATCATGGACATGATTAAATTAATTTAAAGTAATCGAAAGTTGGGTGTATAATAATAATGTAACGACTTATTAAACCGCGAGTTAAGTCAAATGAAAATAATATATCTATTCGAATAGTAGTCGTCATAATATTCGACGAATAATGTTCGTATTCGATTATCATCATCATCATCACCAGCCCACTTATACGCTCCTACATGGGAGAAACACATGAGGAGCTTGGGCCATAACACCACCAAGCTGGCCCAATGAGGATTGGTGGATTAAAGCGGTTGTAGTAACAACCGGGACCAACAGCTAACATGCCATCCGAAGCACGAAGGAGCTCAAGATTATAAATTTTGATTGGCCCATCCCGGAATCGACCATGGCAAAAGTTGCTTTGTTTTCGTAATCGAACCAGAGCACCCAAACCACTACGCCACCGAGCTATTCCGAGCGGCGTATTCGTTGTATCACTAATATCTATGTTCAATGAATAAGTAATATTTTTTTATTCCCACTGATTTAGAATCAGAATTTAAACCCCTTATAACAAAACGCGGAGCAAAGTGGACCACGCTTAGTTGGCCTGGCTTAAAACTGATTCTGTCCTTTTTATTTCTTACAAGAAAGACTGAGACAGCATCAGTTTTAAAAGCAGGTCTAGCTTTAGTACGCGTTTTATAACAGGGGATTAGGGTTTTAGATTCGGCATCATTTTACTTACAGTTAAACTAAAATGTACCTAACAAAGTTTAACAAACCACTATCTTATTTTGGATAAAAAATTATTTCCAGAGCTCCAAAGATAAAATGTACAAGAAAATTTATGAAAATATGATATCGAACCCTGTTGTTTTGGTCGACAACAACGATGAAGGAGAAAAAAGGGTACTTCATGGTAAAAATCGGTATGCCTTCTTTATGGAGTCCTGTACCATAGACTACAAGTTGAAGCGGAACTGTGAGCTGACTAAAGTAGGAGGGGAACTGGACTCAAAAGATTATGGTATAGCGATGCCAGCCAGTAAGTAGCAGACTTTATACTGTTGTCTAGACTTATCAAGGAAAAAATTGTATAAATTAAAGACAAAATATAATATTAAATTAGGATTTAGAATGAGATAACGATTTTGTTATTTTATTTCTATTTTTAACCGACTTCAAAAAAAAATTTTAACAAAAATTAAAACCGACTCCAAAAAACTGAAAAGGATAAATTAATTAAATTTTAGTAGGTACTCATCCCCTAGGAACATATTTTTGGAGTCGGTGCTTCACTATCTATGGTTTCTGGAAACAAATTAGCACCGACTCCAAAAATATGTTCCTAGGGGATGAGTACTTAAACCGACTGCAAAAAAAGAGGAGGTTATCAATTCGTCTGTATGATTTTTTTTTATTTATGTTTGTTACCTCAGAACTTTTGACTAGGTAAACCGATATTGATGATTATTCTTTTGTTCGATGCGGAATAGTTCCCATTTGGTCCCATTAAAAAATATTGAAAATCCATTAGCAGTTTGGTTTTTAACCGACTTCAAAAACGAGGAGGTTCTCAATTCGGCCGGTAAGTTTTTTTTTTTTTTTTTTTCTATGTATGTACACCGATTACGCCGAGATTACTGATCCGATTTACGTGATTCTTTTTTTGTTCGATGCGGAATAGCTGCCATTTGGTCCCATAAAAATTTTTTCAAAAACAGTTGGGTACTTTGGTTTTAAATTAAAAAAAACTGAAATTATGAAATCGTCTACATAAGCGAAATTGCGAATTTTTGCTTTTCCAATGACTTTTTAGTGAAACGATACGATAGTGGGAAACAATATAAGTTGACGGTCACCCATCTAGCTTCGACCGTAGAAAGTTATCACTAAAAATTGTGAAAAAAAAATTTAAAACAAAAATTAAAACCGACTTCAAAAAACTGAAAAGGATGAAATAATTAAATTTAAGTAGGTATTCATCCCCTAAAACCTATTTTTGGAGTTGGTGCTAAGTGGTTTCTAAAAACAATAGAAAGTAAAGCACCGACTCCAAAAATAGGTTTTAGGGGATGAATACCTACTTAAATTTAATTATTTCATCCTTTTCAGTTTTTTGAAGTCGGTTTTAATTTTTGTTTAAAATTTTTTAAATCAAAAAACTGGATTTTTTTGTTGTTGTATCCACGGTTTTTTTATACGTGCACGAGTTGCGACCGAGATACGCAGCGGGTGCATACAATTTTAGGCTTAGAGGTGGTACAGACAATAGCACAAAGCTGCACCTTTCATGTACTTATGAACGGAGCTAGGGAAATCTCAAGGTCAAATTGTTACGCTTGATGTATTATCGTTTGTACATCTGAAGGGTTCAGGGAAGCTCGCCCAGTTTCTCAGTTTCTTATTTAATGAACCAATATATATTTTTCTGTACATTACTTCTTGTTCTTATCATCATTTAAATAATAAACACGCATTACAACTGCGTAATAAGATTATTCCGCTCTATACAACCCGACCTACAAACTATGACAGCGTCTCATTCGGAATACGCATGACGCATTTAAACTTGAAAATCTGATAAATATTTATTTTTACAGGTGTTTTATTTGTTGTATGTTAATTAGTTTAAAATTAGATGTGTAAAGTATGATAAAATATAATGTATCTAATTTCCATCTATCGTTGCTAAGTACGCCTGATTGGTTAGGTTCCGGGGGTTGGGGGGCCGGCTGGTAGAGTTTTCCCCTCAGCGTCAAAAAAAAGGCTAGAGCTAAAAAAAATACAAAATTGCGAAGAGCTTGATACTCATCCAGTTTCCCCCATCTCTTTATAAATGTCACCGTATAAATACTTCTGATTTTTCAATAACGTCTCTTTTTAACGAGGAAATATTATTTTAGCTCATTTCAATATTAACTCTGTTAAGTACACATTGAAACAGTAGAACGATTTCAGCAGAATTCCATAATATTAGACCGGGGTTCAGAGCTTTTCATAATAACGGTAGTTAATTATCCATTTGATTCTTAATAGCGTGAACTCATCATTTATTCCACAGATTCGCCGTTTAGAAGTCATATAAACAGGGCCATTTTGAGACTAAAAGAATTAACGATTCTCGACGAAATCAAAAATAAATGGTGGGATACTAAATATGGTGCTATAGAATGTACTGTAAGTACTAGAATTTTAAACTTGATAATAGCACGTAACTGATTGTTTTGAAGAAAAACTTTACGCACATTTTACCGGACTGTACAAAAAACTAAGTAAGAAAAATTACTCTTTTCACTTACAGACCGCAAATCATTTATCATGAGTGTTATATGAAGATATTCTTGGCCTCCAAGATTATCTAGATTTATTTTTTACAGTATTTTTTTATAAAATCTAGTGAATGTCAATGATATCATTTTATGCTTTCAAAGTTGATTGATTTTGCTTAATAAAAATGAGCCTTAATAAAAAATCTAAAAAAGAGAAATTTGAAGTAAACTCTGCTTATTTGACAGTGTAATGCTATTTTCAGTAACTATTTTTTTTTAATTTAAAAATCTTTTATACCTTCCATGCTATTGGAATAACCATAAAACTATTAAAAGAGTCGTAGTTCTATCATAGTTTTGCAAAGCAAGCCTCTAAGATTCCCAGAGCTTGGATTTCCCAGAATATTGTTGTTGTATTCACTGGGCGTCGTATATTTTTAGCCAATGACGGACGATAGCGGCGTGGAGGGCTCCCTTGGGATAGAAAATCTGTTTGGAGCTTTCCTGGTGCTCATCGTGGGGCTTGTGTTTTGTTTATTCATCACAGCAATTGAATTCTTGAACGAGTGCAGAAACATCGTTGTAAGAGAACAGGTATGAAATTGTAAACCAAATTCAAAGTTAGTTTAAGTTTATAAAAATCCGAAAAATAGAATAACAAATATTTTTTTAATAGGTATATCTAATATTTTGTATCCTGAATTCTAGTTAGTATACTAAATCTAATAATAATATTTTGTACCTTTACTAAAACCTTATTTAGCCAGCATGTCTTATACTCATAAAATTATATGTACAGGTATCACACAAGGAAGCAATCATCAAAGAGCTGAAGGCTTCACTCAACTTCTTCCAGCTTCAGAAGCCAGTGTTAAGGAACCCGAGTCGAGCTGCGTCCATCTACAGTTCCTTCGAAATTGAAGCAAAACAAGAAAAACGTTCAGCAGCCATAGAAAATTTTCTAGATTTAGAGAAAATGGTGCAATAAACGATCATAGTTTCTTGATATTTGTCATTACAAGGAAAAGTACAGTGAAAAGCAAAAGTATCTGATCACTGCACATAATAAGAAATTTAGCAATAAAAAATTAGTAGTATGATGAACTTAACTATACTATAAGTCAAACAGCCCTAATAGAATACTCTATTAATAATCGTGTAACAGATTATGTTGCCAAAACATTTCTTATTGTTAAATATATAAGATAATTCTTTAATGAAATCAGTTAAGAGGTAACCTACTGAAATATTATAAACTAGGTATAGGTATACCAGTAGGTACTAGAGACATTGCTAACAATGAATCATGAGAATTGGAAATAAAATTAAATACGAATGATTATAATGAAGCTTTCACCACTCATCCTTCTTTATTTTTAATAAATATTGAATAAACCAGCCAAGCGCCTGTCGGACATACATTTATGTTAAAAACCTATGTTCCATAGCACTTCATGTTTATAGATTAATACTTTTAAACGCTGTATTAAAATAAACAGGACACATTTTTTTTAATAACCTTTTCAACTGCTCTTCGTTTGATAAGACAGCTTCAATAACAAAACACCTCTGATTACCTAGTTTTTAAGTTTACATCTCGGTTCAAATTCTAGTCCATTCAAACAGACAGCGAGACGGAATTACAGGCTGATTATAGGTATTTGCCACTTTGGCTACAATTCCCTAAAAACTGTCTAAAAACAAACATTTTTAATTTTGAAGACCTATTTGACGATACCAGTTTGAAAACAAAAATACTTACACCAAAACAATTTTGTGTCACACGATTTGGCTCCAAATTGGACTGTGTATTTTCCTTTAAGGTGTAAATATTATGACAAAATAAATCGCTTTACATACAGACATATTTTTCAACAGCACTGAGCGCTGTCCTCATGCTAATGTCTGAAGTAGTATAAATTCTATTACTAACAGTTATGTAATGTTTTCAACTAAAATCCTTCATATTGACCCTAGCTGCTCCAAGCCTCGTGACAAATATCCAAGATTACGTTGTGACGTAATGTAATAAATCTACCCACAAATCAGAGACATTTGCTTCATATCAAAGCCAATTAATTATAATAATATAGCTAAAGCTATAATTACTTTCATTTGTTAAGAGCTGCGTCGCTTCACTATCAGATAAACATCGCCTGATAGGCCAATTTAACGCTTGCTTCTGAAAGTAAACGATAATAAATAGCTGACAATGTACGAGAAATCTTGAAATTCTTAGAAAATTATAGTACAGGAGAGCTCTACCCTGAAAAACAGAATATTTATTATATTTGTAGAAGCTAGCTAACCGAAACGTTGTTATCATTTTGATAACAATATCTAAAAATCAGTAAAATATCGTTACTAAAATATTTCTTTAAAATATATACTATCGGTATTTATTAAAATAAAATAGGGGTAATAATGTTACCTAACTAACAATATAGGATTTGATCCTATTTTTTGCACTTTTATTGTTCTTGTTTTCATATAATGTTTGGAGTTGATAAATCAATAGTGTTTTACAAAAGTCACAACATATTGATGTTGGAATGTAGAGCCATAAATTACAAACATTCATTTTATCCACGTGTCCATCATCTATATCATAAATTTAAATATCTGATGATATTATCCGACCGCCGACGACCGCTTGGCCGAGTGGTCTGTACCCCAGGCTACTCGGTCAAAAGGTCCCGGGTTCGAATCCCGGTAGGAACAAATGTTTGTATGATGAGTACGAACATTTGTTTACGAGTCATGGATGTTTATATGTTTATTTAGTATATTTCTAATATTTATATACATATTATTATCATTATTTCTCCGTTATCTAGTATCCATAACACAAGCTCTTAATGATGCTTACTTTGGGCTAGATAATAGGTGTGAGTGTATAAATATTATTATTATTATTATTATCCGAATCCCCGAACTGTACAATGTGTGGAGTATTAGATGATGTACATCATTTATTAATGGAATGTGAGCGGAATCGTCATTTCAGAGATATAGTGTATAATTTACTCAATGTAAATCATCATGATGTTGGCTTATTAAGAGTGCGCCTAAAGCTAGAAAAAAATCAAATTTCACCCGCACCCCCCGCATGGCGAGGCACGATTTGCAGTGTGTTGTCAATCAAGCTCGTCTAGTCAACTGCCGACGTCATAACATAGTATACGTTAAATATTCACATGAAAGCAACAGTAGCTTGTTTGGAGTAAATGTAATGCATTTCTAGTCTATAATATTAATTATATTGGCTCAATTTAATATTGAAATTTAGATTTTTATTGTTACTAGGGGTCAAAATTAGACTAAATTTTCGTCAAGGCGACACACAGTTATTTTCCTAATTCAACAATCTTTTTCAAATTAAAAATATGTTAAATCGTTGTGAACTTAAGATCTAATGAGATCGAATCGAATGAAATATAATGTATCCTTGTACTATTTATTTTCGCATACATATCAACTATCTGCATATATATTTTTTGTAAATGGTGCAACATACTAAAATCATATCTAATTGCAAATCAATGCGGGTAATTTATTTGTGGGTGCTCTTGAATTAGATGTAGTTGGCACATTAAGAGAAATAAAGATATGACACTCATCTGGAAAAAGTTATAGAATCGCTTAAAAATTTAATGAACAATTCAAAACAGAGGAATTTAAATGGTACTATTTACTTTTTAAAATGAAATCATATTTCGTTCAAAATTTAGGTTACCATCAACTGTACTCCATATTGCTGCTACATCAGTTTAAACTGAATCATTGTAACATTAATAGCTATGCAGATGACTGTACAGTTCATGCTAGATAGATATTACGGTTGCCCAGGGGCGGGGCGCATTGAAACCGAGAAAGAGAGAATCAATATTATCCTCGAGCTCAACAGACCGGCTTGTTGTGTTAGTTAAGCCTTATTATATCTAAACGGGGTTCGAATAATCTTGTTGAATTTATTGGTAAAAACCACAAGTATGCGCGTTCACAACTAATATGTGGCCTTTCATTCCCCTGGATGAAAGGCGACTGAAATCCAAATCAAAGAAACTACACGACGAGGTGAATTGATTTTCACGGCTGACCAAGTATATCTGCTTTATAACAAAGGACCGATCTTGCGTGGAATATAACTCGCACCTGTTGGATTACACTCTACTAAGTATATGCACTGGAAATATTGCAGTGTTCGTGCTGTCCATATAATTAGTGATGTAGAGGTAACAAGCACAATTGAGCCTCTAAAATTGCTTCTACACATTGTGACGCTTATGAGAAGCGCCTTCTATTGGGTATAATAATGAAGAGTGTTTTGATGAACTTTTAGACCTTATCTCAGCTTCATTTTTCCTAGGTCCAAGAGCACGCGTACCAGTTTTCGGTGATTCTGTTGCACGGTGGACCTCGGATATTGGCAAGGTGCACTTTTAGTGCGAGCGAGTGCAGTGTCCGCTGTTTCACTAGTTTTTTTTACCAATTTTCATTTTGCCATGGGAATTGAGTGAACAAGCACGAAGGGGACAGATGAGCGAGACACTGCAAAGTTGCTGCCAAGCAAAGCAGCTGTGACGCCACACTGCCGGGTGACTGAGCTGGAGCGCGCGGGGACGCCCTAACCCCCCCAAAGGTGACCATCGGGCCCTCGCATCCGGTCGCCAACCGGCACGATGGCGCACCCTGGGATTTTTCGCGAGTTGGCGGGGCAGCCTTTCATAGGTGGCTAACCAACTAATTGGGCCCCCTACTACCTGCGGTCGCCCAGCGGAAAAACCGTGCTTAGGATCCCGCTACCCTCCGCGATCAGTCACCCAGCGCAGCAATCACGCAGCACCGATACCGGCTAACTTTACAGCGCAACTGCTCGGACTCCCCTCCCAGAACGGCAACACCAGGCATCAAGCCGGAACACGACATGAGTCGCTTGGCGGCTAGGCTTTGCTTGGAGGGTGGTTACCAGCCGCGGTCGAAACCTACCACCGGTAATGTACTGAGCATTTAGCGCTACCCAGGGGACACATGTGGGTATCTAGAGCTAAAGCCCGCGGACGCGCTCAGCTTTATCACCCACTATTTCCCAAACTATTTCTATGAACAAATATATCCAGTCTTTAAATTAACTATTGTATTAACGGCACCACCACTCATTTTTGTACATTTTATATTATTATGAAATGTATTTCCAATTTTCCATCTTGAAATAACATAGAAGAAATGCGCCACTTAGTAAAACTTGCATTAAAAAAAACAACAACACACAAGTATTGTCATATTTTTTAGATTACATCAACTAAGCCATTTTTTGTTTTTATTGTTGTTAATAGTAATAAACTATTCATATTTTAATGTTTTTGGTGCGTTAAAACGCCTACTTTATTAAAACAATTACAAGTAAAAAAAGCAAACGATGAAAAAATATATGCCCCAGCCAGGAATCGACCCGCGTCTCCTTATATCCGGCCAGAGGCGAATGCCACTACGTCAACGGAGCATTAGGTATATCCTACTAATTTCTTCACCGCTTTCTATCCTTCGTCTTAACGATTTTATAGCAAAGTTTATTTCGCCATTTATTGAATTTAACACCTATAGTGATCCAAAAGAAATAAACTTTAACTAGCATATAGTATGTAAAACACTATAATGTATTTTTGTTTTAAAAAATCTTATAGTAGATACCATATTTTTTACTACAGAATTCACTTTATTAAGATTTTTTAATTAGGTGTAGTTGTGGTGATATTAAACCGATGCTGATCTGAAAAAACATTGTTATCATTAAATTGCAATAAAGTTTATTATGCCATAGGTGAATGGCATAAACCCTTACGGTGTTAGATTCTCCAACTGCATATTGATAACTGCCCTATAATATTGTGATTTTTATAATTGCATATGAAAATGTCTACCATCGAAAAAAGTTTTATTACAAATAAATCAAATACGAGTAAGTCACTAAGAAACACAAAGCATGATTTTATTTTACATATACTACGCCTCCTGAGATTGCAAAGACAATGCGATTTCTGCTCAATGTACATAAAGATAAGGTCGATATCAACAATTAAAAAGTGAGTAAACAAAAAACTTGAGTTTGACACCTAGCCGTCATTTGAATTTTCAGTTTCATTTTATAGCATTTTATTTTAATAATTATGAAAAATCAGAATTTACAACGTTTCATTAAACTTTTTAAGCAATAGTTTTAAAATATATGTACAATATTATGGTTTTTAAGTTATAAACTACAAATTATTCGCGAAAATATTGCCGAGAGCGCGCGAGAACGCAGAAACATAGTCTTCCCGTCTCAATGGAGCAGCCGCGAGTGAAACAAAACAAATATCATGCGGCCTACCATGCGACTGATAGAGACGGACGATGACGTTTAGCGCGGAAGGAAAATGGATTATGCGCCAATATAGTTTTTTATTAATTACTTGCAAACCATAACATATATTGAAAAATCGCTAGTAGAAGCCCTCGGAAACATGGTGACTCACATATTTATCAATTTTCCCTGTTGTGAAGTAATGTGATTTGGACAATAAATTGAATCTCGTTAAAAGTCAGAGGTATCTTTGTGATTTTTTTCTATCGAGAAAATTTTATAAATTCATGTTTTTGCTCTGACACAACCCTCACAAATATAATGTTTATTACCATATTTAAAATTTCAGCTTATTTGGATTTGATTTAATATGATTAAAATTAAATCTACGATTAGTGATTTGCTTTATGCCCCCTCTTAACCAACTTTTTAGCTGAAGAGGCCGCTAAAATTATTATAAATTTTGTAATTTCTAGTCTTAAGTTGGGATAGTCAGTAAAATCATATGTAGTAAGACGGAGCTGATATGATCGAACAAATCGATCAAAGCGCCTAATCAAAATAAATAAATAATAAATATTTGCAGGCTATATTTGTCCCACAGCTGGGCACAGATCTTCCTACATGTGAGAAACACATAAGGAGTTTGGGCCAGAACACCACCACACTGGCCCCACGCGGATTGGTTGGTTAAAGCGGTTGCAGTAACAACTGATCCAATGGTTTTTAACGTCAATTTCGAAAGGAGAAGGAGGTCTGGATTACAAATTTTTATTGACCCATCCCGGGATCGACTCTGGTGAAAGTTGCTTTGTTTTCGTAATCGAAGAGAGTACCTAAACCACTACGCCACCGAACTCTCACGCCTCCACGGGTCCATACTTAGTGGTAACCGCTGTTGCCATGTGACGTCACTATTCGGTATCATTTTCTTTAGAGAGTTTTTCAACTATTTGTAGCAGCTTATCAAACAAATCGCTATACAGAGTGGCACATTTAGATCGGCCAGTATGGTAAGGTCTGAAACTATGAGACAAGCGAAAATCTCTTCTTAGGAACCATGTCATCGATTTTAATAATAAGAAAAACTGCGTTCATACATTTAAAATAACATGTATTTAGCTCGGGAATCGAACCCGGACGTTTTGAAAAATAACACTAACACTATTTCTATATAAATATCGATTGTGTAGGTCTTAAGCAGTAAACGTTACTATAAAACATGTCTAAAATGTATAAAATGCATTGTTTATTTTTATTTTTTATTTTTTTTATACAACTGGATGACAAACAAGCTGACGGCCCACCTGATGGAAAGCGGTAACCGCCGCCTCTAAACACCTGCAATAACAAGGAAAAATCACTTTATATTGCAGGTGCGTTTTCATATCATTTAATTTATTTTTGAAATTACCACCATTTTTTTTCAATACAATTGGGATGTTGCCTAAGTTTGAATTAGGCGCTATTTTTCACAAATTCGGAAAATATACGCTACTTTTACCCATAAAAACAATTCCAAGTTAAAAGATATGGAATATTGTTGAAGTTGTACTGTTTTGAAAATTTAAAAAATGGCCTAATTTTTTTTTCAAAATTTATAAAAAATGTTAATGTTGTTAGATTGCTTACATCAAGTAAAACTACTATTATTATGACAACTACTAATAAAAACATACTTAATACATAGTTATTATCAATTTTGTCAGTGTGCCCATACATTTCTTAGTAATATGGGAACATGTGACGTCACCTGTTCCGTAGATTTTCTATGGAGCGTTTTTGGACGACGCGCCGCAACACATCAAACATACCATTATATCTGTGAAACTATTGATCTTAGACCTACTATTTCTTTTGCAATATTTCTTTAAGTGTTATAAAACTTCTTATTTAAGAAATTAAAAAAAAGTTGTCAACTACCCTATTATCATGTTTCTGTTCAAACCATGACGTTCCATTTTTAAATGAGGTTTGTCACGTCTTTGTATCTACATACTTATTCTAAGTGGGCTTTTCAATTGATATAAGTGTAAGTATGATTAATAGAAGTAAGCAATTACAATCATAGATAGATAATATTATCGCAGATAAGAATATGTAAAGCAGTGTATGTAACAAGTTGTGACACAGCAAAGAGCTACAAACAACTATAGAGACAATTTTACGCACCTAAAGGAGTTGAATGTTGTATCCAAAAAATGGTGGTAATTTCAAACACTTACTAAAATGAATTAAAAGATATGAAAACAATGCATTTTATTCATTGAAAACAATGCATTTTACTCCTAATTCAGTGCATCTCTTTTTCTCAATATGAATACAAAAAGGACGGCTATCATATAATTTGAGATTTAGAAACGTCTAATTTTCGACCTTATTGAACATGCCGTCTAAAATTGTCTTTGGTTTCTTTAAAATCTATCTAAATTTAAATGATAGCGCTATTCAAATTCTTGCTATCCTTTTCCTATTACGAGAAAGAGATATACTATCATCATCGTCATCACCAGCCTATATACGTCCCACTGCTGGGCAGAGGCCTTCCTACATGGGAGAAACACATGAGGAGTTTGGGCCATAACACCACCACGCTGGCCCAATGCGGGTTGGTGGGTTAAAGCGGTTGTAGTAACAACCGGGACCAACGGCTTAACGTACCTTCCGAAGCACGGACGAGCTCGAGATAACAAACTTTGATTGACCCAGCCCAGGATCGACCATGGCGAAAGTTGCTTTGTTTTTCGTATCGAAACCAGAGCGTTCAAACCAATACGCCACCGAGCTCCTCGATATACCATACCTTAATTTAAATTTAGAGTGTGTCTTCAGAATTAGGTCCATTGTCATATTTTGCCTTGTAACGCATAAATAGATAGTAATTAACTCAGTAGGTTTCACTTTGACAATCAAATGAGTTATCGAATAAGCCCGCTGGAGTCGGTGTATCTAATTTATCGTCATTGTGGATGCTAATAAAATTCGTCTAGATAATCTACTTACTCAAAAAGATGATAGCACTATCTTTATAGATAGACTATAAAAATAGATGGTACTATCTTAAGATGCCTTAGAACAAAATTAATTGTGCATGACATGGTATATCTAGTATCATTTTACTTTGAAACACAGTTACTCTCGCATTGTGTGCTCAAAAATTAATTTCACATATGTTGAAGAAATATGCTTTTTCGGATAAATTTGAATAATAAACCGTAACAGCCTGGAACTGGAAGTATCTCTACACCTCCTGGAAAAGGTGTAAAATAGATTTTCGCCTTAATAGCTCAATACAGGTTTATATTTATTTTTCTTCGTGACACTTAAATTGTGTCCTTTTCAAAAAACTCATTGGTATGTATGACCGCCCAAAAAGGTCAAAAATCTATTTTATAATATCCATTATTACTGCTCATTGCTATTCTTATTGACTTTTTAAATAAAATTACAAGACCGAGGAAAAGAAAATCTAATATCCGTTATAACAATAAAATCTACCGATATCCTATTAGAGGAACGAGAGACAACACAAACTTAATAAGATTCTATACAGGATGGTGCCATCAATACGACAATAAATTAAAACATGGGCTATATTAGTTCATAAAAATGGTTTACCACTTTCAAAAACACCGTATTTGTTTGATAATTTCATGACATTTGTATGAGATACTATAAAATTGGCTGCATTATTTCATAGAAAGGTCATGAAATTATTAAATGAATAAGATGTTTTTGAAAGTGGCAAACCATTTCAATGAACTAATGTAGCCCATGTTTTAATTTATCGTCGTATTGACGGCACCATCCTGTATACTAAGTTCAAGGACGGTATGGAAATTGATTTTTAAACGTTACGTTTATTAACCACCGACTATACTTGTGAGTCAGAAATAATCTACCTCGACTTTAATTAATTTTAATTTAGAAAGGATCGATTTATTCAGCAGGAATAAACCAACAGAATGCCTCAAAACGTGATTGTAGCTCTAAGAGTACGAATTTCATCATTCATTATGTGTTTATTGCCGAAAACTAAATAATATAAGTGATAACTAAAAAAATTACCATTAAAAAAAGTGAATTAGAAATACACAAAAACTACACCTCCCGAAATGTAACATTTGCTTACTTAATGTGCGGCAAAAACTTTAAAATCGCACTTTTGCATAACACGCTATCTCAACCGAATCGTGCCTAAACTCGATGTCTGAGCACGTCTTGTGAATTCATTTGACGCTAAACAAAAAAGAAATAAACCGCTAAGGCGTTTTAAGAATTGATAACTTCATCCGGGGACTTGCACGTGGTCCCTCGAATGTCGTCTGCTCTACGACACGCGACTCCCAGTCGGATATGTGGGAGCTGACGGAAGCCCGCACTACTATTAACTTTACTACTAAACTTGTATTACTAACTCGAAGATTCATACGAGACCGTGTTCACATGCCGCTCGACTTCGCGTTACGTGAAATAAACGTGAAAAAACGCAGCAATAATTTGCAAACCCGAGATACGTGCCGACGACTGTCGCTTACGCAGCGATCCATTGCAGTACAGCGAAAGAACACCGAATCTGTGAGTATCAGTGAAGTGGGAGCCACAGTGCACGATGGGTGTATCGTGGTACGCAGTGGTTCTACTCGCGGCTACTGTCCTAGGAGCGTCAATTGCGCGTGAGTTTATGTTTCATAACTTCATAACAAAAATAAGATTTCAGCTTCCTAATAAAAAAGAATAAGTTAATGTAAAGCGGAAATGAAACGTTATATTTACCAATATAATTATACTATAGTGTTTCTTGCTCAGGAACATTTTCCCACCCAGTAATTCTATATCAACGTTTCCATTTTACCTTTTAATTTCCTATTAATTATGAAAAGCCTTGAATGATGGTTGACGTATGTACATGATAATTAATGACACAAAGGTCTTAAAATCTTATTGTATCCGACAAATATAATATTCAAATATTTTACAATACATTTAAATTAACATTTACGATGGGTAAAATGTAGTCACAACACAATACAACACAGCGCACCCAAAACTGACAAATTTTTCTTTGTGAGTTTGTCCCATTGACGCCGCCGGATCTTATTCAGGCTAAGGTCGATCAAATATGGATTAATGACAGATTCAGTGAAAATGGCTTCTTTCTGTTATTTTAATCACTAGAACCTACAGTCTATATTAAAAAATAAGGACATAAAAGCCATCGATGCTGAAATTCATTTACAAAACAGCTGTATATTGCGCAGTTTTTATCGATATTAACCGTTTTTTAAAGAAAAGTATTAACTTGTGAATAAAATCGACAATTCCACACAGTTACTTATTACAATGGAAGCACTTATACGAATTTTAAAATAGATTAAGTGTGACCGTGAAATGTTTTTGCAATTAAGAACATACATAGATGTTATCTTATAATTAATTAGAGCGTTTAATTACATAATCATACGCCATACCGGATAATTAAAATTTTATTTTAAAAACCTTATTAAGTATGAAGATCTGGTAGGTTCATTTCAGTAAACTCCATTCCATGTAGTTGTAAGCTAGGGATCGCTTCTAGCGATAAGACCGCCTAGTTTGGCATAGAGTGTTTCTATCTGCCTGGTTTATGGATTTTACCATTTTTCTATAAATAAAACCTTTTCGTTGCATCTTCAAACAAATATTAATGATAACAAAATTAAGATAATAACAATGTTATGGTCGTAGAAACATATATGACTGTTCACAATGACGCTGCTAATGTTGTTATGTTAATACGGTACCATACACTTAACTTAATAATGACTTTATACAGGAAGATTATCCTTTGGGAAAGTTAAGTATCTGGTAGATCAGTGCTCATATTAGTTGCACCTAAGGCCGTGACACGCACTCTCGTACAGTGTTGGGCTAAATATATATTACAATATATCGATAAAATCAATCAATCAATTGCATTAATTGTTTATTTGTATAATTCTGCCTTTTTATAAATCATTTTAAATATCGAGTGTCAATAATTATTTGAAAAACTTTAGAATATGTAGGTACTACTGATGCTAACGTAATATTCAATATGGATATAATATTATTTTTATAGTAAGCCAATGAAAAACAACTACTATTACCAATTATTATTCCATTCGACTCCTTTTCAAAAAATGCAATTTTATATAATATTTTTTTTAATATACAAACATTCAGGCAATTTAATCAACAGCTCATAAAAACCAATATGATCAAACAAGAGATGTTGACACAAACATCGATAACATCGAGTCCAGCGGTGCTCACGCACCACGCGTATACGGAAGACTCGGTTCTTATGCGGTGGTTGTGCAACCAACTGCATTGCGTGTTTTGTATTGCTAATTTTTTGTTAACACACGCACCACACAGTGAATTCTACTACTAAAATGTAGGCCACAATGGCTTAGATAAAACAACAATCTCTTAAGATGAACCTGATCTTCTTAATTTCAACGAATAAATCAACAATCAACAAAAAAAACAATAATGGACGGCATTTCGGACACCTTAGGATGACAACGCACCTGCAATATCAAGTGATTTTTCCTTGTTATTGCAGGTGTCTATAGGCGGCGGTAATCGCTTACCATCAGGTGGGCTGTCATCTTGTTTGTCATCTAGTTGTATAAAAAAATAAGAATAAAGCGCGATAATAATTTGATTAGAATTGCTTGATGTGAAAATTTTAAAGTGATCATTTTATATTTTCAGTTTCAATGATACCGAACCAAGCTCCTCCTTCGGACTCTCCGCTAAAGTCGAGCCGTATAATACGGACTCTCAAACGTGTATGTACGTAATGTGTACGCCGTAAGTCGACACGTCGGTCGATGGTTGCACATTAAATTTGTAAATACAATGTACATTAACTGCTTTATTAGCGTTGTACAGGGAATATAACAATGTCACGGTGAAAAAACATTACACTTGATGGGTAATTAAAGTCTAGAAAGACACTGTAATAATTGCTCAATGTGTAGGTAATTAACTGCTGACGTAAAAACATCAAACGTTTCTAAAATAATAATTTGAACTTTTTATCCTTTCCACTAGGGCGGCTTCTCCTTAACAGTAGAATATCTACTTCGTGTAGTTTTTAGAAATTTCACAAACCTAAGAATTTGAGCCTTATTTCAAGGCACACCTAAAATATCCCAACTGTTACAATAAGTCAAAAATGTCAACTTTCAAGAGATTTAAGTTTTAGTGAACGACAACAGAATCGTCGACACTAAGCAACGATAGCCCCTTTTTCAAGGGCCTGTGTGATTTCGTTAGCTCGTCCATAATCGAAAATGGCAGTGAAATAACACTCAATTCTTCAAATATGGTTTGGACTCTTCTGGGCCAGAAGGGGTCAAAAATGACCAAACCATATTTTGTTTGCATGAGAGTTTGTCTCTATTTGTAATAAGCTACCACAAATCTGGTTCAAATCGACTTACAATTCTAAAATGTGCCTGTCAATATTAAATATTGTGATATTAGTCTTTCTTAAGATCTTATTACAAAAAGACTCATTATTATTTACGTATGTACAAATAAACGTAAGCATCAAATCAAACAAGTAAGTAGTACAAAAAACAGAGACTTGTAAATACGACGATCCACAGTATTCTAAGTGCTATGGTTCTTAAACACATTATTGCATGCATGTCTATAAATTTACTAAGTCTATGGTGGATTTGTGGGATAATTAATAAGTAGCAGAACTGAGTCTAGCTCTTGAGGTTAAATAGTTAATGTGCAAATTATAATCATAATTAATGTTATTTTATGTTACATCAACATTAAAGTTAAGTGGCGATTGTAGATAGTATTAAATTATGGCAAAAACATAATCACAATATTCATAAAGTAATTCTTGGTCTAAGGAAAATTCAGTCAATAATATTATCTGGACACTTTTCTCCATGTCTTACCTTATCTCTCGTATTATTCTTTTGTAATCTTTAGTATCTTTACTTAAATCTATAAACGTATAAATATTTTATTAAAACAAAAGACTAATACAGAATTGTGAGATATTATGAAAAAAATCAGTAAACATTACAGTTATAAATAATTAATAGCAAAGGTTGAAAAACTTTAGATTGGCCTTTAGGCCGGACCCCAGGAGATACGGGTTCGTTTCCCGCCTGGACCATACAATTTTTTCATCGTGTTCATTGTTTATTTGTATTCGTTACAATGAAGCAGGCGTTATAAACGCACAAAATCAAATATGTAAATTAATATTATGTTAATTTGCCTCACAAAAAGTTGGATGCGAAATACTGAATACGTACTCGCCCAGTATATATACCTATTCAACAATTACGGTAATTTTAATTACGTTTCACATTGAATTAACACTCAGCGTAACGTTTCACTGAAGTTGGTGGTGGGATCCATATCTTGTAGAGACTTGTTGATCTATCTAGCTAGGCTATGCTTGCAAAGCGTAATCAAAGGTAGATTTTAGTTTACGCTTTGCAATCCTTCTCCTAAATAGAATAAGAAACTTAGCTTAACAATATTGTACAGCGGAAAAACAGGCCCTAGAGAATTCAACCTGCGGCCGAGTGTGGCTCACCGTCCACTCCCCAGAGATCCCGCTGCCGGGCAGCAAGAACCTTCTCGATGCCTTGGAGCTGAACTGGGACTTCAATGGTTGCCCTAATATCCCTAGACAGGTAAGTAATTACATATATCTCGAAAATATCGCTAAAAATTAAGTTTACGTCTGTTTTCACTAACCATTCTCTAGGCTTAGGTGACTCTTAACGCAATTTGTCTCCTTCTATCTCCTTCAGATAGACAGATATAATAATCGCTAAGAGACTCTTAACGCTAAGCAAATGTTAGTGAAAACGAGAATTAGTGTTTTAGTCAGTTTAGTATGTTTCAGCAACAATTATGAGGGTAGCGACTGAGTGTGTCGAAAAAACGTTAATTCGAATTTTGGAGAAAGTAACCTGTAAAGCAAACCGCTATTATTTGGTACCTAAAAGCAGTTTTTCTACAGTAAGTTTTTCTTTACAAAAGTATGCCCAATTATGGGGCATTTTTATCCAAGACTTAGGCTAATAATTTAACAAAAATGTAACAATGTATGTGACAGTATTTCATGCCCCATTTTCATTTCATACCAGAGTGGCAGTGTTGAAATGATATTAAGTTACGTACTACTGAAATGTTAAGGAATACTAAATTCGTGTCAGAATAGCTTTATGGTGTTCTTTAATATGAAATCGATTAGTAATTAAGAATAGTCTTTTAATCTCTGAGGTCTGTACAGTGTACACCCACACGTCAGAAAGTACGGAATACTGAATTGGATTTATTAGGTATGACACTCAGACTCAATACATTAAGGCTTCAGGCACACTTAATAAATTAAAGTAGTTAGGTACTTAGTTTTTATTTTGTTCTGCTGATTGTAGGTGGAATGATATTATTATTGTTTATACTATTACTTGTTTTTACTGTGTATGTATAGAATGTATACATTTGCATGCTGTGTTTGCCTCTAATATATTGTGTTATTAGCAAGTAATTTCAATCAAGTGATGTTACCGTGTAATATTGTACAATATTGTTGGTAAACCAATAAAAAAAAATACGAAGTGTAAGGGGAACGCTCTCGAAAACAAACGAAGACAGGAGGCAGTGCTAGTGACGAAACACTTGTTGAAAAAAATTGAAATCGTGAAATAAACGGCTGTTTCATACAAATTGTAACACCTCTTTGTATGTAAAAGTTTTTTTTTGCTATTATATATTTATTTTTTAACAACTCGTGTTTAGTGTGACCAGCAATGCACTCTGTCTTTATTTTCGAGAGCGTCCTCTTTACACTCTGTATGTTTCCATTTCAATACGAAAGGTTAATAAGAAATTGGGAATACCCAATAAAGCAAATTGCGAATGAAACAAAATCAAATTTTAGATAAAGTAATCTATTAAAAATAAATATTTAATAACAGATAATTATAAGTACAGTGATTTTTTCCTTGAGATACAGAAGTAGGTACCGACTGGATAAAAATACATAATGATTATCGAAAATTGTTACAAGTATACTGTGATGCGGTCTTTCATCCCTTACCGGCCCACAGGCGTCTCTTAAAAAATAGGATAACTATTGTGTTGGTATGCCTACATACCAACCAACACCATAGATATCTTATTTTTTACAAATTACAGCACTGTAAAGCTGCCATGATATGACCCAAGTTCCTCGTGTGTTAGGAAGACCTGTGCCCGAAAGTGTGATGTATATAGGCTGGTTATGATATGCCCATATTTTTAGTTCCTACACAAATAGGCAAATATGACGACAGTCATACATGTACCACATAAGCATAAAACTAATCAGCTCTTAGTAGAAAATTTGTTTCTGATACTTTCCAGCCACGGTGGCGCAGGTCAAAGCCCATTGTGCGAGTTTTAAATTTTAAAAAGTAAAAACTAAAAATCAGGGGCAATATCGCCAAATCCTTGCTTATACGAACTGCTAAGGAGTTTAACTCTCTGCCTTCCCATCAGTTTCCTGAGAGCTACTAGAGTCAATCTTCAGGGTGAACATGTCCCAACCATCCATCGTAGCCCATACATATAAACACGTGACATCAGGGTGTGGTTGTTGTAAAAAAAAATAGCATATTGTTTTGTTTCTTTTGAAAAGTAGCGTCTTCGTCATTGCTTGATCTACACATGTTTGAAGTATAATTCACACTTGAAATATAAAATTACATCTACAAGAAGGTTACATAAAAGAGACTTGAGTAATATTTAAGTAAAATTTTCATGATTTCAACGTAAACATAAGTACAAAATTATTTGATGAGAATTGCCTCTGTCAATAAATATTTTATAGTGTTCTAATTTTTATAAAGTCGTAGTGCTAGGCACAGGTATTCCTACATGGGAGAAACAGGAGGGGTAAGAGCCATAACACCACCGCGCTGACCCAATGCGGGGTTGTGAGTGGAACTGGTTGCAGTATATAATATACTCGTGACGACGAGGATCAATTCGTTCCGGACCACGGAGGAGCACTAAGTTACAAATAATCCTATTATCTTATAAAAATAATAACAAGTAGATACAATAATATAGTTTATTGACCAGTACAGTTTACAGCAACAGCTATGTATAGATATTTTGATTTGTTAAAAAATGCGGTTAAAATATCAGAAACTTCTGCTATCTAAACTAGGGCAATCCTATATCTTATTCGGCAGCGATTCCTCCTACCATTATGATTCTTATGTTTGTAATCATCAGTAGCTAGCTTGCTGCGATATAATTACTTACAATATAAGTAATAAGCAATAAACTTAACCTTTACGACTAGTAAAATATATCTAACTATAATCACATAAAATAGGTGGATAATGTGTGCAAAATATATCTAAAATGCGCTGCAGTTGTGATAATCAAATAAAAAATCTTTGAGATGAAAGGAACTCAAACTTAACTGTAACATACGTCACAGTTCACCGACTCACTAAGACCTAAGATTATACAGAAGTGATTCACTGATTTGTCACTAAGTCATTGTACTATGGAATGCAATAGTCCTGTTAAGAGAATCCCCCTTCCTAACGAGTTTATTGCAGGATAACTCACATTGGTCGTCATAACAAATCATTTATTTACGCTTACATCCTTTTGTAGATATAATGTAATTGGCGCTAAAATGGAGTGACGTCTTTGTCCTTAATCGTCTTATCTCCATCTGTACCAGCTATATACTCTACTATTTCATGGTTTTGCTACTCGCCGCATTTTTTTTTCTTTTGTACAAAGTATGGCAATTGACTCAACACTACGATGTGATACGGTATGACAAAAAGTATATATGCGCGTGGATTCCATCTCTGACTGCATGCTGTTGCAGGAAGATCTCGATAATCTCATGACATATTATAATAAAAATAATATAAATATTAGCATTCCTAAATGTAACTGTATCAGTTTTACCCACAAAAAAATGTCATTGTTATTCAACTATAAGTTCAAGGATAATGTGATAGAAAGAGTTGAGTTGATACGGGATCTGGGTGTTTGGCTTGACTCTAAAATGTCGTTCTCAAATCACGTAGATAACATAGTTAACAGATCGTATCGCAATCTAGGCTTCATTATGCGTACAAGTAAATGTTTTACCTCACTTATTAGTTTTAAAATTATTTATTACGCTTATGTTCGTAGTATCTTGGAGTATGCAAGTCCTATATTGCCATATAGGACTTGCATACTCAAAGATACGTTATCCAATTTATGCTGTACACAAAAACCGGATAGATAATATACAGAAAAAATTCATAAGTTACCTAAATTATAAGTTTCATTCTAATAAAGTAGCTTATAAGGACAACTGTCAGGAGTATAAACTGCTTACACTGGAGGAGCGTCGAATGGTGCTGGGCATGGGGTTACTGTTTGATGTGTTAAGCGGGCGGCTGGACTGCCCTGAACTCGTGGATAGGTTGGCGCTGATGGTGCCGTCACGCCGTACCCGTCATACGCACCTGTTCGCTGTCCCAGCCCACAGCACCAATTATAGGCAAAACGCAGTATTAAGACGAATCGTTAACACTTATAATAAGAAATTTTCGGATATTGATCCATTTGAAGTCAATAATAAGAAAAAATTCTTACACAGAATTAAAGCCGTATTTGAACGAGAATGGGGTAGTAAGGACTAGGAGTTTTTATATGTATAAGTTTTGTACTACTTTCACACATTATCATGCATTGTTTAATTATTTATTTACATATTATACACACACACACACACACACACACACACACACACACACACACACACACACACACACACACACACACACACACACACACAACACACACAAACACACACACACACACACACACACAAACACACATGCTATCAATATGACACTGAATTGAAACATGAGCTATATTAATCATAGAAATAGTTTGCCACTTTTAAAAACATCTTATTCATCTGTTGTATTCTTGTCATAGCTATGTTTGTATTTTGTTATTCTTTTTTATCTCAAATATAAACTAATGTTATTATTTTTATTTAGTTTTTTAGTGTGGGTGCGAATTTGTCAGGCTTAGATTTGTGAAATACTTAAAAACTTAATTTTCTGTTTGTTACTTGTGCATAGATGGGTTCAACATGAATTATATGGTTTAGCTTGTAGGAAATAAGTCGAGACTTTATGAAATATCAATTAAATGCTTTTGTAATATTTGTAAATAACTAATTTGGCCGAAGAAGAATTAATCAAATTTCAACATTGTATTATATTTTTAAGTTGGCTGTTTGTTATTCCTAATCAATAAAAAAAAAAAAAAAAAAGAAGAGTCCATATGCGAAGACAGCTAACTAGTGCAGCTTAAGCACGCTGCTCTAGCTGTCTCCACCTTGCCAGCCCAAAAGGTACCCTTTTTGTCTCTCTTGAAGAATGTTAAAGAAATGAGGGAACACATGTGCCGGCAAAGAAGTCCAAGTTTTGGGAAAGTACGAAAAAGAAAGGGGTTACTAACTGTGTGCGTGATGTTGAGGTGGAGACTGTGAATTGATGACTCAATCATACTAATACAATCTAAACAACAAAAATACTGCACATCTAAAAATCCTTGCTGACTAATGTCAAAATTACTGATGCACAACAAAATGAGTTTCTTATAGAGACTCATTTTGTTGTGCATCAGTGATTTTGGTCTTAATTTATTTGATATGACGGAGTTTTAGAAGTAATACATACAATACGAGTACAAATACAAACATAATGTTTGTGTATAAAATACAAATTTATTAAGTTCAACTAGGTAGGTACCTATATCATATTGCCCCATATCTAACAGGACTATGGCGGTTAGTGTTACATAACGTAGCGTACGTGACACCGAATATGACATTGTTATTGGCTATCGACTTCTTTATTCATCACTCATTGTGCCACTGTGTTACGTCGTGTTGAATGACAGTGGAATCTATGAGGCATACAGGACAAGGAACCAAGGATAGGGACACAATGAAGACAAGTAAACGAAATAAAGTCACACGACTTACAAAATACTAATATAATGTAAACATAAAAAAAATGTTATTACCTTTGTAAAGGAGTCTTACTTCAGTTTTATTATTAGAATTATTATACTTATTCTGTCGATATTTTTTATAATAACATTAGCCATTTAATTTTGTTCTTGATTTGTCACATAAGTTTGAGTCTTAGATGTAATCTGGGGTATTAGTATCTAGCCTACTCATACAATTTACAGCCATGTCACAGAATGGCCATGCTTATTTGATGGATTGAATATTTGCACTTCAACAGACAAATAGGTATTGACACAAATACACCATAACAAAACTTCAGAAATCTACTGTAACTTTACATTTATTTAATAAAATAAATCAGGATTTTAATGCCTATGTAAACACTGCTACTACCAACTTCTTTCCAGATGATGTCATAAAAATGCACTTTAATCATTTTTTTTAAATTAGTCACAATTTTGCTCTATATAAATATTTTAAGAAAGTAAAATAAGTAGAATTTTCTAAACCCCATTTGAATTCAAAAATTCTTTTACCAATATTCAGATTGGACCTTCAAGGTGGGCATCCATTTTTAAAACTCCTCCACGCAAGCGGAGCCGCCGGCATCAGCCAGTTTATTAAAATTTCCTCTCTAAGGAATAGAGATATGGCAATTAGTGCAATTGTAATATTACTGAAATAAAAGCAAGTAATTATAATTATAGTATAGTAGGTTTTTGCTGGGTCTTGTTTGTTCTACGTATTTTTTTTGTAATTTTGTTTTATAGAAGTTAATATTATTTTCATAATAAGGATCATCATCATCATCATCATTTCAGCCGAAAGACTGCAGTCCACTGGACGATAGCAGCGGACGTCTTTCTACTAGTACTACTAAATAATTTAGTTGCTCAAGCGACAATAGAATATACAAAGTGGTGACGACATTACATAAATAAATTAAAACATGAGTTATATTAGTTCATAAAAATGTTTTGCAACTTTCAAAAGCTAAATATTTCTATCAAATAATTGTATGTGAAAATTGCAAAACATTTTTATAAAGTAATATAGCTTAAGTTTTAATTTATTTGTCGTCACCAACCTGTATAACTGTTGGATAAAATGAGTTAGGGATACACTACATACAGTATTTTGATTGCAGCTACTCTTAAATATAAATGATTACCAATTTTCTTTTACAGGTGGGTCTATTCCGAAGTAGGCCATCTTCGTGGTTGGCAGCTGTAGATATCCATCCAATTGTTTCCGTGGAGGGGTACATGGTAACCAACGTGTCCCTCGGAGAAGGGAACCTACCAGAAGACTGGCTCTCAGGCCCAGGACACAAGGGTCCGAGCTGTCTCTGGCCCTGGATAGGGGCAGGGAACAATGACATTCAAGCTTACAACTGCTTGAAAATACAACCTACATGGATGGAGGATAATGCGTGAGTATGCATAGAATTTTAAAATTAATACTCAATATTGAATAAGATTCTTTAGTGGAATTTTGTTAGGTACAGACGACAGCACATCAAGTGTAACAGTTGCATTACGAAAGCCGCCTCTATTACGAATGCAGTAAAGGCGGTCTCAATGGCAAACTGTTACGCTTGATGTGCTGTCGATTGTACATAGATCTAGTGTTGCATGATTCAAATCCCAACACATTATGGAATAATGAAAGTCAAAGTTTTTATCAAAGCTAAAGCCGGGGCTTGACCGCGAAATGAACGAGGTCATTAATGAGTCCTCCTAACTCGCAACGATAATTTTCATAGTAACACCACTCCGCTAACCTCTTTCGCGGTCGAGCCTCAACTATGAAAATTATCGCTGCGAGTTAGAACCCGGCTTTACTCTTCGGCTAATAAAAAATCTTGGAATGAAAAATGCTCCTGATTCGCAATACTAACGGTGAATTGTAGAGGTCAGTACCTCTAGCACGAACCCTTTAAAATTTGGAAAAGCCTTTTGTTTGGCTTTTGAATGAAATTTTAAGCGTGCGTGAACGATACGATAACGATTCGAAATTTTAAAATGTTCGTGCTAGGGGTACTGGTTCCTCTGAGACTGGTGACCGCCAAAGCGATCGTATTAAAAATAGTGTATGGAAAGACCGCTAAATGTTTAGCGATCTGACTCATCGAAAAATGGATGGCTCGACTAAAAACTTTTCACAAATTAGCGCTGAGCAAACAACAATAACACTATTTAGGGCAACTATTCGCAACGATGTTATTTTGTTGTTTTCAATTTACAAATGTACGTTTAGTAAATTAATTATTCCCTTGTCGAAATTCATAACTTTACAGAAACTTTTGTTTCATTAAGTTGAGCCTTCTATTGGATTTAGTGAACCGGTGTGAATTCAGACATGACAGCTAGACAGACATTATAACATTTATTTATTTATTTAACACTTTAAGTAGACACACAACACAAAGTGATACGTAATAATGGAAAGAACGTACAAGACAGATATATATTATGTATGTCTCTTCCAGTAGACCTGCGAAAGGAGACAATAAAAATGAAAAAAATATCTTTATCCAAGAAGCTCTTTCGAATCGTCCACAATCCCTTATGTCTATCACATAAAATAATATTAACTAAAAATGCCATAATGTTTGCCTCTCTGAGAGTTTTAAAAACAAGGGCAACTGAGTACGCATACTTAAAATAAAAAATATACTACATAAAAATACATACAGACATGAATATATAAATATAGAGATATACAAATGTTTGTATACATTTATTTATTAATAAATAGACAATAAATGAAAAACTGATATAAAAAAATAATACACAAAATCAATAATGGGATTGGAGAGGAGAAAATTAATTGTTTTGTGATAGAACTATTTTTTATTTATTAATTTATCCATTGACATAGAAACTTTTTCCTTAATCTAAAATCTTACCAGCCTGTGCATCAGGTTGTTGGTGAGTCTGCACTCATTGACATTTATTGTATATCATAATTTAATAAGTATAATATGATTTTACTATATGAACATCGAACACCTATACATAAATACCTACATAATAATCTATATATAACATAAATCTATACACTCAATATATAATATAGCCAATCAATAATAATCTTAGTACTTATATCTAGCAATAATATAGTTACACACATAAATTAAATAATTTTCATAAAATTAAAAAAAACCAGTTACGTATGGTTTAAGGCAATATATACATTTTTTTGGATTGGGTAGCGCTTCTTGGGGGGAAATCAACAAAGATATTTTCATTCATCATTCATTTTTTATTTATACATTTTCATTTCATGTTTGTTACTGTAACATTTCATGTTTGTTGTTGTAATAAGCTAATCGAAGTGACCGGTGGTTATTGTCAATACTAAGTGAGGTTTGTGCTAAAATGATGAAATTATTAAGATCAATTTGTGAGAAGGTTTGATTGCGAAGTAACTACGTGGCCGTTGCTAAAAAATGCTTAGCATTATGGAAGCTCGAAAAAAAGATCGTTAAAATTATATTTCTGACCACATTGCGAATAATGCATACCTACTCGTAACTGTGTATGTAGTCACACTACATGACATATCTATTTAACGAGCTGATAATAATACTTTTAAGAAAACAAAACAAACTGCTTTACTGATAAGCAGTTTTAGTTAAAATAATACTGTAGGTACTTGTAAGTCATTGTCAATTTTAATTACCTATTCTAGAATAAAAACATAATGACGATTGCTATTCTGATAGATAACTGATACTTATTCGATTGCATTTCTTAAGATAAAAATCGATTATTACTTACCTACATAAAAATCAGTGATATCAAAATACATTTATACTATTTTTATACAACTAGATAACATGCAAAAACTTGCTTGCTTCTTGTGTAGTGGTAAGTGGCTATATACTGTCAACAAAACCTGCAATAACAGTGAAAAAATCACTTGCTATTGAAGGTGTACTGTTATCCTGAGGCCTAAGATGAAATACCTTCCATGCCAAGTAAGTACACTGGCTACCTTTCCGTCCAATCCGAAACGAAAGCCGAAAGCACAGCATTTACCACCGAAATAGAAAAACCAGACTACATAAGTACCTACCACCTAATGAAAATGTTGTTATTAATTGCCTTGACTAGAAATTTGTATGCTCCAGGCGGAAAGCGAACCAGCGTCTTCTAGGGTTCGGCCAGAAGGAAAGTAGAAAGCGGTGAAGAAATTGGTAGGTTACACCTGGTGCTCCGGTGGCGTAGCGGTTATCGCGTCTGGCCGGACCCCAGAAGACGCGGGTTCAATTACCTGGAGCATACAATTGTTTCCTCGTTTTCTTTATTTGTATTTCTTACAATAAAGTGGGTGTTATAAACGCACATAATCAATCATTTTTTTTATACAAAGCACGGCAATTGACCCAACACCACCTGATGTGAAGCGGTAAGGAGTGTCCATATGCGAAGGCAGCTAGTGCAGAATAGACACTGCTCTAGCCTCCACCTTGCCGGCCCAAAAGGTGCTTTTTGACGCTTCTCTTGAAGGACCCCATGCTATAGGAAGGGGGGAACACATGTGCTGGCAAAGAATTCCAAGTTCTGGCCGTACGCCAAAAAAACGAGGCACTAAACTTCTTTGTGCGTGATATTGAGGTTCAGTGAATTGATGACTCTGAAAACCGGCACGCGTGCTCCTGAGCAGGAAGGGGGAAGGTGGGATAAGGGTTTAATTTGATGTATTTATTTCTTAACTTCTCAGAGACAAGATAAATAAACTGCGCATTGGTGAACTAGCCATAGCTGGCACACACAATGCGGGTGCTTGGCGCTTCAACACGGAGATGAGCAACCTTGAGCGGGACAGCTTCGTGCTCTGTCAGGACAGGTCCATTTGGGCGCAACTAGTCCACGGCATCAGATACTTCGACTTCAGGATCGCGTATTATGACTTTTATCCAAATGAAGAAGACAGGTAACTTGTTATTATTTTTAAAATATGTACTTATGTCAAGTTTTAAGTCACTGTAAAACAACTTCTAGCTTTCATCTATGTTTTTTAACCTTAAAAAAACACAGTTTAAGAAAACTCTTCACACTTTATCTCTATCATATATAATAGCTCGATCACATTTTAGGCTTCGCTGTAGGTTTTTATGTAGTTATTAATATTTTACAAGTTACTTTGCTGGATTATTCCCTGAGGATCACATTCCCCGAGGATCGCGTCCCGGAGGATCACAATTTGTTTTTACCTTCATGAAATTAATCAATACTAAGTTTAGCTTAAAATTACTGTCAGCAGAAAACTAGTCAATCAAATTTTTATATTGTAATATTTAAAAAATAAAAGTCTGCTTTAGTAATTGTGATTACTACTTAGTTTTACGATAGTTTCTTCATTGAGAACACTTTGTCCCTTTTTTTGGTTATGGGCAATTTGTCTTGTGCCGTATCGTAAGTTGGTAGGTAAGTCATTATCATTTGTAGAAATAATAATTATTTGGTCATATTGAAGCTTTTTTGTTTATTTTTAATAAGTAAATTGTGTTTTTAAACCTAGGATCTAACATTTATTTTAAATACTAATTAAAAAAAGATATATATACTTATAAATTAATATATTTTTTGCTAACTGTACAAGTAAAACACAATAGAAAAAATAACAAAAGTAAATGTAATCACATTTATCGCATTCGTGATCCTCCGGGACAGGATCCTCGGGGAATGTGAGCCTCAGGGAATAACCCACTTTGCTTACTCCTAATTATATTTTTTTTGTCTCCCTAAAATAAAAGTAGGTTCCCAGCAATTATTTTGCTTTCTTGGATGTATGTATACACATTATTGCGTGTGCTTCGGGTTCCTTTTATAACCTGTATGTATATTCTGTAGCCCGATAAAATGAATAGTCTTAAGAATTCCGTTGTCCAACACTATGTAGCAATACCGAGCCCAATATTATTTGGTGAAGTTATCTGTTACGTGCACTAGATTATTTCTTATGTAATTCAAATAATTATGAATAAACATTACAAAATGTAGCTTTTCCGCGATTGTTATTTTTTATACTGCTATTACATGTAGGTATTATAATAATAGTTCCGCCTTGTTCTTATTCAAAACAAATTAGAAACTTGTTTTAGTTTTAAATATCAAAAGTACAACACGCTTGTTTGTCATTTAGTTGTATAAAAAATAAACCAGGATTATGCATTTAACCCATCAAGCATCAGATTCCAGACACAATTGATTTTTCAATTGTCATAAGCCTCCAGAGGTATATCGCCGCTTAAAATATTAGTAGAAGAAGACCATAGTGGTGTTTTTGATATTTTTGAATTTTGTGCGCTTAACTGGGGTAGTAACTCTACCCTTTTTATGCAATGCACGGTAAGAAGTGTCCATATGGGAAGACAACTAGTGCAGCTAGAAACACATTGCTCTAGCCGCCTCTACCTTGCCGGCCCAAAAGGTGCCTTTTCACACTTCTTTTGAAGCCAAAAGGTGCCTTTTCACATGTGCTGGCAATAAATTACAAGTGTTGGAAGGACGACAAAGAAAGGAGTTTACAGAAGGATATTTAAATAAGCATCCAAATAACCCTAATTTGTAGTGTTGTGTTACTGTGGTGAGTAAGATCGCCAGAGCTCATTGAAAAAGCGTATGTTGTGGACAGGGTGACTCTTAAATTGTCAAAATAATGCTTTCTCTTGATTCTTACAAGGTATACAAGGTGTTTGGTACTCGGGATAACAACCGGGCACCTACCCATGTTTACATGGTTATCTTTATACAGGGTGGTGCCGACAATACGACAATAAATTAAAACATTTGCTTTATTACTTCATAGAAATGGTTTACAATGTTCAAATACACCTGTATGAAACAATATACCACTGGCTACATTATTTATCCCACCCCTACAATGTGGTATGCACATTGTAGGTGAGGATAAATTCAATTCTTCGCGAGTTATAAAATACTCTTCTTACGTTATGATTGGTTGCTTTTACCTAGTCGTTGTTTGAATAACAGACGAAATATAATTAGTTAGCTATGTTACATGAGTAATGAATGGCAGACTGGTTCTAAGTATATGTATATTACAATTATGGTTTATTTCTGTGTCACCTACTTAATGTAATCTATTTGTCTTTCAGATACTGGTTAAACCACAACTTAATTCGAGTCCGTCCATTAGTACCTCTGCTACAAGAAATCAGAACGTTTTTAGATAATACTAAAGAAGTAAGTGAAATTAATTTTAAATTAATAGCCAAACCCGCTTATTTTTTATTTTATTAAGTACTTACCTAACTCAGATTATTTAACGCAAAGTTTAGCTACCTATATAAATTGCATTTGCTTAACTTATATCATAGAAATACCTACAGCGAGAGAAACCGCAGAAAGTTGTTTAGTTATTGTTGTTTGAAATTTAAATCGTGGGATTAATCCAATTCTACGCTGGATTCGAACCCGGGAAGATTTAATAGTCAAGTAAAATTGATTACAAAACCTTGCATACGATTTCCACCATTTATTATGTATTTACTAGACTTGGTAATGAAGTTCTATTAAACGGTCATTTAAGTAAATAATTTTAAATTTTATTCAATTTCTCGCCTTTTTCGAACAACAGAAATCTTATAAATTTTTCAGATAGTATTTCTAGACGCACATCATTTTCCAGTGGGATTTTACGAACAAAATGGCTCCCCAATTAGAAGCGTCCACGCGGGTCTGCTAGAGCTCGTGCGAAGAGAGCTTGGATCTCATTTAGCTGATGCAAGACAGTTTGGGACGGGCGTAGGGACGAGGGGACCAACAGTACAGGCCTTGCTGGACGCTAACAAGCGATTGGTCTTCAGTTATGTCGACAACGCTGTTGTTGCAGGTACCTTCTGGCTAGAATAGTTTAATTTAATCATTATCATCCCCAGCCTACAAGCATCCCACTTGTGGGGCACAGGCATTCCTACATGGGAGAAATACATGAGGATTTTGGGCCCTAGCACCACCACTCTGGCTCAATGCGGATTGGTGGATTCAGGACCAACGGCTTAACGTGCCTTCCGAAGCCTGGAGGAGTTCAATATTACTAATTTTGATTTTGACCCATCCACGAATGACAATGGCAAAAGTTGCTTTGTGTTCGCAATCGAAACCAGAGCGCCCAATACACTACGCCACCGCGAGCTCCACCGCTATCCTCAAATCTACGTCATTTTATACAATCTAATACATATTCTTAATTTTCATTTTAACATTTTTATTAATGTTTTAAAAATTATTTACTTATAAAAATATCTAAACTAGATTTTCACGTCCTGAGACGGGGATCAAATCCGCGAAAATTTTGTTAGTTCAGATATTTTTATAAGTAAATAATTTTTCTAACATTTATACTAATGTTAAAATGAAAATTAAGAATATTTGGAAGCAATGCCCCAACTTAACCGGAGATATTTGTAAAAATACTCGTTTCGGATGTTGAAATAGAACATTTCTACATTGTAGCTTATAACGCAAATACATATAGACTTGAAGAATTTCACAGGCTTATCCCAAGTCCAGGGTAGCTCAGATGGTTAGAGCAGTCGCCCGGATTGTGAAAGGTCGCGGGTTCGATCCCCACCTCAGGCCGTGAAATTTTTTCTAGTTTAGATATTTTTATAAGTCAAACTAATACATATTGGTAAAAAATATAACCGTTTAGCATTCAAAACAAGTTTGAAATTTTAAGGATGTTTCAAATCCATTCTCAAGTATTTTTATTGAAGTTTGATACAAAGTGATCATAATATTACTCAAAGAACGTTAATTCTAAGCTATCCGTTTTCGTAAATCTACCAACCGGTCATAACAGAATTACAGGTGATGCTCCGTGGCAGAACCACCTTAGCTCTTACAAATATATAGGAAAATATCTAAGTATATAAAGTATATGAAATTCTAGTACTATTTAATAAAAAAAACACACACACATCGATAGTTCAGTCATAAATTCATAAACCTTAATGCAAAATGGTTAGCTGCAGAGGTTCGCCCTGGCAGATCCACCATGATATTTCTATTAAACTTTTTATGACCTTAATTTGGTAGAGTCTCTTTCACCCTTACTGCAAACATTTTCTTTTAAATTATCAAATTAGCGCCTACATCAAAGAATTTTAGCAAACAATGTTTACGTCAAAATAGAAATTATGATTTTAATAGTCTACAAATAATACGCTACACTATAAAAATTATAATTTAAAAGATAGGAAAATGATGATAGTGAAAATATAAATGTAATCTAAATAACTATACTTACAAACCATCGCGAGAAATTTTATGAACGCCTGGGAATCGTGCATAGTATTTTGTAAACAGTCTTTACCAAGACCTTTAATCTAGGCACTATTGTGATAAATGATAAAGTTATCAAATAAATTCATAACAGTGATTATAATTGAAAAAATATTTATTTTTCAATCCGTAAGTACCTATATAATCAATATAATTTTTTGTCTTTACAGAAAACAACTGGCTGTGGCCAATTCTACCGCATCTTTGGGCGAACACAAACAACCCAATTGAGTTGTTCCAGTATTTAGATCAGGCAATTGCTTCCTCACCGCAACCTCATGCCCGCTCGCCATTGCACTCAGCAATGGCGCAAACTACGCCTACTGTCCTCGATATCTTATTTCTTCGTGGGTCTCTAAGGGAAAACGCAGAAGCCGTCAACCGCAACGTAACGGCGAGATTGTCGACGCGCTGGCGATACCAAGCAAACATAGTATCAACAGACTTCTTCCTCGGTAACGACGTCATCGACCAATCGATTGCACTGAGCGTAGAACGCGCCTCCCGTTTATGACGTCACGGACTGCGCTCGCGCTCCGGCGGCCTGCACGTGACGTCAAAGCGAGCCCACGTCATGACCAACCAGCGTCGCTCGCCCTGGCTGCCTCCTAGACTATACTTACCGAACCAATTTATTTAGTAACTTCCTAAAAACAATATCCGCTGCTCCGCCTCACTGCCACATTCCTATTACGTGCAGCGGACTATAGTGAGATATTATTAAGTATTTTAATTGTAACACTTGAACTAGTCCATCGTACCTTTAAGGAACGAACTTTGTATATAATAAAATGTAGTTACTGTTACGTCAAATATTGTGTTTTAATAGCTTTCTTAATTTTTCAAACAGTAAGTTACTTAATATATATTAGATATAGCAGTATTGGTAAACAATAAATAATATCTAAACATTAATTACAAAATAATTGTACTTGTGCAACAAAAACGAGGTAGATTCACTGTGCCAAATGGCACAAAAAGAGTTCGATTTATTATCACGTGTGTGGTGCCAATAATGGCAGCAATTCTGCACGGCTCATCCTAGAAAGAGCACGCGCATCTAGTCCCATGGCTGCTGCCGCGCCACTCACGTCCAGTCCAAAGCTTTGTAGAAGCGTAGCTAGTGCAACCTCCTCGCCTGTTCTCGGGTCTCGTAGTCGCGGACAAGACCCGTTACACTGTGGCCATGAACATCTCTCGACGAGCCTACGCGGGGCGCATCTGCCTTTCACATGACTACTCCCACCTCCTAACCTGCGCTCCCAACAGCCGATAGCTCGTGGAAGAGATATGCCCGACACGTTTATGGCAAGCCACTCTGGTCGTGCGAGCGCTCCATGAGCGAGGCACGCAGGTGCGAACGTCGCTCGCACGTTCTTCAAGCTCGCACGTAGTGCGGCACCCGTTTCGTGAACTGCGTTCCACTGTACTCTAGTCCTCGGTGCTCTAACTCCTTCTGCGGCAAGTTGAGCCGAATCGAATAAATATTGAAATACGAATAGTGGTGTTCTAATGTGTGGATAGAGACGATAGCCGAAGTAACACAGCCAGGGGGTAGAAGAATATTTACGCATACAAGACGAGGGTGGAGAACCTCGCCAAAACGAATGCCCTAACTTGGCGACAGTTTCGGCTGGGGCGCGGTGTGTAAGTGCCGGCCGATCAAGGAACCAGCCGGAATCAGAAAGCACCGCGACGCGAACGCCGTGACGTCGTAGCATTCGCCTCGTGGAGTCTGCGTGAAGCATGACGCCGGTGCCACCTGCGCTCGAGCCAACAAGTAGCAGGCGGCCTGAGAGGCCAAGGCGAAGTAGGTCGAGAAGGACGGTGCGAACGATGAGACGACCGGCAAAGGCGAATGAGGCGTTATTCCGACGTGTGCGGGTGCCGGCCCACATGTCGCTGGAGCAGTAGGGTAGGAGCACATGGGTAGAGGCGTGCCAGAGGGGGTTGGCAGTGGGTTCTGCAGAGAGTAGCGCAGGTGCGCGGCGGGTACGTGGCCAGCGCGTAGAGGACATGAGCGCAGGTCGGCGGCGCCAGCGCGCGCCACACGATGCCTCATCCCAGCAGTATCCACCTCCCTCGAGATACACCACCCAGTGTTTTGTGTTGCTACCACGACGGATATAATATCTGAAATTTTAATAATGCTCGATTACTTAATTTTTTTTACTTTACTTCGAAAATTTTGGCTAGATCTTAAATATATATAAAGTCTCTTTTTAACCGACTTCAAAAACGAGGAGGTTCTCAATTCGGCCGGTATGTTTTTTTTTCTATGTATGTACACCGATTACGCCGAGATTACTGATCCGATTTACGTGATTCTTTTTTTGTTCGATGCGGAATAGCTGCCATTTGGTCCCATAAAAATTTTTTCAAATACAGTTGGGTACTTTGGTTTTAAATTAAAAAAAACTGAAATTATAAAATCGTCTACATAAGCGAAATTGCGAATTTTTGCTTATCCAATGACTTTTTAGTGAAACGGTACGATAGTGGGAAACAATATAAGTTGACGGTCACCCATCTAGCTTCGACCGTAGAAAGTTATCACTAAAAATTGTAAAAAAAAAATTTTAAACACATGTAATTATTTCATCGTTTTCAGTTTTTTGAAGTCGGTTTTAATTTTTGTTTAAAATTTTTTTTTCTCAATTTTTCAAAACATCAAAACGAATTACAGAGATATACCGTTTCGTGTACTTATTACCTACATTATCCCAAGTACATACCTACGTATGTACATCTTTATGTGTATACGTCCTAAAATTGAGTGACCACACGAACGACCAACACAAGCAATACAAGGAAGTTAACGGTACGCGATAACGCAACAAAGTAGCAATGTTGCCATTCAACTGTATATTAGCTCGCCATTGTATTTTATGGCTGCCGGAATAGCGCGAAAATCTGAGTACCTCATTCATCATATTCGTTTTTGATATCCTATCCCATTTTAAATCGCCAAAAATCGTACGTTTTAACACACACGGATGATAAAGGAGATGTTTCATATCCGGCCAGGTATATGTATCAAAAAATCAGTAAAAATCTCCTGAATCCGTGAAAAATACTAATAATTCGTTTTCATGCATAAATTGTTTGTACAAAAATTGAAATTTTTCGTCAACTAAACGTCACCAAAGTGACATACGCGCCATGATGAATATTTGGCTGCGTTGCAGATTTTTTCTATAAAATTCTTGTTTTGTACCACGCAACAAAGCAAATAAAAGAAAATGTACAATTGAACACTGTTTTGCATATTTTTATCTATTTTTTAGTATGGTGTACATAGAACTGGCCGGGACTCCATACATTTTTAAAACATGTCATTAAAACATTAATGTTTGATAACTTCAGTGCACTGGAAGTTAGTTTTGCTTCCTCAGTAATTACCGCGTTTGTGTTATACAGTTAAATCATATGAAAACTTAAGCAGCAATTCACTCGACCTATTCGATTTACGCTTTATGTAAGATTAAAGTCAAACTCACTCAAAATATGACTAAATCATTTTGAAATTTTCCTTCATGGAAGAAAAGATGAGGAGTTTGGGCCATAACACCACCACGCTGGCCCAATGCGGGTTAATATTCCAATCCCTTTACTTAACAACTATAAGGTCTACCTAATAGATAGGTACATACCCAGCGGGAGTGCCATCATTGCAGGTGAGCGAGCTGTTGGAGAGCCACACCAGCTTCAGGTTGTCGGACGTTGGCACGCTCTCACTCACTGCCGGCCACAGAGCCTGCATATTGAGAAAAATATCAACTTATAGTAATATGGAAGTCCTTTCTTATATATAATATTTATTACGGTTAAAATGTTGCTGAAACTACAGGGTACGGCGGGCTTTATGACTATTCTTAACTAAACAGTCCTATTACGGCGTTAATCAAAATCAACGCCTATGATGGAGGTAATTTTATTTTTCTTTGTTTTTTGAATTTTATTCTTGTTTGGATAATAAAACGCTATATTTTGTATTAGGACTATTTACGTCATAATTTTATTTCAGAAATAGAAATATTGTCTTCTACATGCTTAGTTAAATTGTTTAACGTTTACGAGAATTTTTATACTTCAGATTTTTTAACTTTTATCCAATTTTTGGAATCTACAGAGTGGTTCCGTCAATGCAATAATAAATTAAAATGGGCTATTTTGGATCATTGAAATGGTTTGCCACTTTCAAAAACATCTTATTCATTAGATAATTTCATGACATTGGTATGAAATAATATAACATTGGCTGCATAATTTCATAGAAATGTCATGAAATTATCTAATGAATAAGATGTTTTTGAAAGTGGCAAACCATTTCTATGAATTAATATAGCCCATTATTAAATCTATTGTCGTATTGACGGCACCACTCTCTAGATTCCGAAAATTGGATAAAAGTTAAAAAATCTGAAGTAATTGTTGGCAAAATCAAGTATTTGTTCACTATAAGTGGATTCAATTAGGAAACAAAAGTCAAAACGTCATCAAAAAACTAACATTCAAATCACAGATCAAACAAAAGGCTCTAATGACGACATGAATACGTATGAATATCGACATCAGAAAATATAATCAAACTTTTTAATGGAAAACTGCGCATAAATATTGTGGACTTCTTTAATGTATCTACGTTTGAAATTCTTCAGTAGTAACGAAGAATTTAAAGATGACGACTTTACATTGTTAAAGAAGAGTTAATTTTCAAAAATTAATCCTACTTCAGACCATTTAACAGAAACAAATAATCAAAATGAAGTAAGTAGGTACTTAACCAATAAAAGTATTTTTTTAGTGTCGGTGCCTAACTTTCTATTCTTTCTGGAAACAGTTAAGCACCAACTTCAAAAAATACCTTTTTATGACTAAAGTAGGTACCTACTTACTTACTTACTTCAATTGAATTATTTGTTTCTTTTTAATGTTTTGTAGCCGGTTTATTTTTTAAAAATATTTTTTCATTTTTTTATTTCGTTTAGCTAGGGCCTAACTGTATCCTTTCCTACATGGGAGAAACTCCCTATGTGTGTTTTTGAATTACGCTGTTAGGCCCGTCACGTTTTGTTTGTGGCTGATACACATTTATCTCTCTATCTCAAAAACTACTGAACTGATTTTGATAAAACAGTTCTCTAAGTTGGCCTATATAGAGTTTTTTTTATATACAACTAGATAACAAACAAGCTGACGGCACACCTGATGGTAAGCGCCGCCTATAGACACCTGCAGTAACAAGGAAAAGCACTTGATATTGCGGTTGCGCTGTCATCCTGAGGCCTAAGATGAAATGCCGTCCATGCCCAGTAATTACACAGAGTCCAACAAAAAGGATTTTTTGCAATCCACATTAAAGTTTTTGAGATATGCGCGGACAAACATATAAATATATACAATACAAACATACATACATACACTCATGAAATTTGGCACCCATGTTCTGACGCTGATATAGACTAACATACACAAAAACTGTGCAATTCTGACAATATTGCATAGGTACTGGTCATAATGAAAACCTTTTTTTGAAGTCAGTTTTAAAAGACCCTCAAATGACAATTAATTTCTAGTGTTTTTTTTACACAACTTGATGACAAACAAACTGACAGCCCACCTAGAGGTGGGCGGTTACCGCCCCCTAAGACACCTGCATTAACAAGAAAAAATCACTTGATATTGCAGGTGCGTTGTCATCCTGAGACCTAAGATAAAAAGCCGTCCATGCCCAGGAATAACACTGGCTACCTTTCCCTTCAATCCGAAACAAGGCGAACTGTTTCACCACTGAAATAAGAAAGGCGATGGTACCTTCCCAGACAACCATACATACGGGCGTATAACACCTAGCGATTAAGAAAAGTAATGAATTTCAAAGAACTGCTTACTCATCCACTTAAAACATCAATCATATCAGGATCACGCATCATATCAGTTTGTAAACCTGCGCAGGTTTACAAACTCTTAAGGCCGTTCGTTTAAACTTTTCTTCATATGAGACGTATAATTGAAGGTTAAACAAACTTACCTGAAGTGAAGTTTGACCGTAATTATACGAGTCTTACACTATCCTTCAGACGAATATTTTACGCAAATAACCAATAAACATAAAAATGCACGCAAAATGCAAATTATAACCTACTAATATTATTACAGTAACCAAATTGACAAAACGCAATTTCCAATTCATTAAATAAATCGTTTTATTAATAAATAAATATATATTAATTAAGTGATTAATTTATTACGCACGTGAAACGTCAAGGCAAATGTTAAAAAAGAAACTTAATTAGTAAATTAAAAATAGGTCTCGCAAAAGGATTATTTAATTTTGTGTCTGCTGTACTTAAAAATCTCTCTATAATTGATTACGAAAATAACATAGATTTATTAATTACTTAATAGATTTTTAATATAAATATTAATGTTTGAATGTCTATAATAAATAGACATTCAAACATTTCTCAACATAAGCTGTCCTATGATAAATACAATAAAGCATTTCCAAATTAATACCTTGGTTTGTTGGCTACTAAAATAACAGCGTAAAACTAATAGACGTACCTACAAAATGAAAATGAACCATTGTGCTTACATAATTGGTTTTGGTGCCGAAAGGAGCAGAGATCCAACAATTAGTCGGAGCCTGAAGTGCCAATACATACTTGGGAAAGGTGCGTCTGTTTAAACAGGTATCTTCCTACTGACTTGAATTAATTTTACATTATTTTGGATACAATTGAACGGGAACAATATTTGCATCACTGTAGGTTGGTGAAGTGGTACCTACTTGATACAAGCACGTTAGATATTTTAACGCAATATTTTTAAAGCTATAATTTTACAAGATATAATGTAAACAGTCCTTTTATATTAAGGGGGTAGTTGAAATCAATACCTTTTACGGAGGTATATTTATTTTAGTGTTTTATTCTTGTTTGGATTACCCCTTAGTGCCCAAAGTGGTCCAGATGGGGTCTACGGAAGACTCGACGGGGGTTTATGTTGGCGTGACAAAAAACACATTTTTGACGAGTTTTGAGAATATGGTAGTAATGTAGCAGCAGGGGGTCAAAGTGGAAAAAATAATGAAAACCTTTGGAATAACCAAACAAGAAATAACGCGACAGTAAAAAACACCTTTCATATTAAGAAACGGTAGAACACATAGGCTCGCTAGTGGACTGAAGCGCATACGCTACAATCACATGCTTCACTGGTTTTACTGGTGTGGTTTTATGTCAATGCGATGCCATGGCTAACATCATCATTAAGTCTCCTGGAAGTGGCATATCCAAAGTCAGAAGACTATATAAAGGCTCTTTCAGCTTTTGATATGGTGAAGCTTGGCAGCTAGTTTAGGGACGCATAGGAAGAGTAAAATTAGGGGAGGCAGAATAGATTCCGAAGAGTTGAAGTGCATCGTGACATAGGCACGGCCCTATGATAAGATAAGATAAGATAAGATCTAAGCTAGATACTTAGAGTTTTCAACTCCAATCCATATTTAATTATAGGTATAATATAGGTATGAAAAGAAACAGCTTCTTACCCCAAGACGCAAAAGAAGGGTTTTATAATTTTGACGTGTCTGTCTGTCTGTCTGTGGAATTGTAGCTCCTAAACGAATGGACCGATTTTGATTATTATTTTTTTTGTCTGTAGCTGACGTGATCGAAATGGTTCTTAGCTATAATTCAGGTGTTTGATGACTATCAGCTCATTTCTTACTTGTCAAAAGGGTCTTACTATCTTGCACAGATCCGATTGATTCGAAATTCGGTTTTCTGTTACTTTGGTGGAATTTCAAGACATTAGTATAACTTTGACCTGATCCTATACCATTAAATAGTCTGCGGAATGCTTACTTCTTCAGAAACTTACAGCAGATATAGCGTCTTTGGGCTCATAAGAATAGTCTCAATGAGATAGTGTTATAATTATCAACCCTCACTAATCATATATTATATGATTATATATTGTAATCATGATGATATGATTATGATATTATATATTATATGATTAGTGAGGGTAGGGGTTAAACTTTTAATTTTATATTATATTTTATCTAACCGAATCGTTATTGAAATACATAATTGTTTAAGGTAATATTGTTTCGGTTCTTAATGGCTTAGCTACAAATAGTGGCTCAGTTATCTTACCTACATTTCATGTAACAAATAACAGATACCTACATACTCCACGTGAAAGCTTGTAACCACTGACAGCAACTTTCAAGGAAATGGAAAATGAAATAGCTACAACCTGAATCTTGATACATTTGCTGCAGTTTTAAATGAAAATATACATCTTTTCTATGGATAATGAATTTGTAAAGTTTATAAACACAGTAAATCAATGAAATTAAGTTAAAGGGCGAACAAAGCCCTTGTCGCTAAACAATATTTGAATAGACTTAACTTTAAATAAATACACTGCTTATAATATTTATTTTTTTAATAAATAAGGTTTAGGCGACCGGCTGGCCGAGTGGTCTGTACCCCAGGCTACACGGTCAAGAGGTCCCGGGTTCGAATCCCGGTAGGAACAAATATTTGTATGGTGAGTACGAGCATTTGTTTACGAGTCATGGATGTAAATGTTTATTTAGTATATTTCTAATATATAAATACATATTGTTATCATTATTTATCCGTTATCTAGTATCCATAACACAAGCTCATAATGATGCTTACTTTGGGCTAGATAATAGGTGTGAGTGTATAAATATTATATTATTATTATATTATATAATTAAGTTTAATATTTTTACCCTACTGCAGCACCGCCCATAATGCAACAATTTTTTTTGTTCGATTGCCGCCTTGAGCATACAATCTTTTTATCGTTTTCTTTCATTATTAATATGAAATATTTAGAGCGCGCATTACTTTCTTTAATCACAAAGTAGGTAGGTATATTTTTCTATAAGATTACCTACAATAGTTTGTTTGTTTGTAAACACTCTTCTCATCATGAAGACTCCAAAAGTGTTTATAATTTCACTACTAGGTTTTACGAAAAAGCTAATATAGAATTTTAATATTATGATTCTTAGAGTAGGTAAATATTTAAAACACAGTCTGCAAGCGCATTACTAAACTTTTTTCTTTCAGTTTAAGTATAATTTATCCCAAACACTTATATTATGATAAAGCTTAACTTTATAATCTGTTTACTATTATACTGGTACCTATTGCTTAAAGGTTTTGTTAACACATTTAAATGTTTGATTTGTGCGCAAAGAACGCCTACTGTATTATAACAATTACAAATAAAGAAAGAAAACCATGAAAAAATTATATGCTCCAGGCGGGAATCGAACCCGCGTCTCCTGGGGTCCGGCCAGACGCGATTACCACTACGCCACCGGAGCAGTAGGTGTAACCTACCAATTTCTTCACCGCTTTCTACCCTTTTTTTACGTTTTATAGCAACGTTTATCACACCACTCATTGAAGTTAACTCCAGACCCCAGGAGACGCGGGTTCGATCCCCGCCTGGAGCATATATTTTTTTTCATCGTTTTTTCTATTTGTAATTGTTATAAAAAGGTTTTGTTACGTTTATATATTTTAAATTTGTTTTTGAATACAAACAAATATTTATTTTTGCAACAAAACTAAGAAAACCCCGAACTGCACAAAAGCCACACATAAGTTGTATCACCACACGCGCAAATTAAATAACGTAAACAAAAGGAAACTTTCACAAAACAATGCGTACACAGAGCGTCCAAGCGATCCAGTTCCAGACGTCCGACCTCATCACTCCCAACGGATGCGCGGGCGCAGGCTGCGGGCCGTGGCGCACCCCATACTGACAGGACACTACTGCCGGTACGCACGGTAGCGCTGCCGCTGTTTACAAAATAAAGCCTCTATTTAGAACGAGGGCGAAGGGCCGACTAGTCGCGCGGCGTCGAACCGAATAAAGGTGAGCTGGCGGCTCGTTTGTGCGGTAGGACCGGCTCCGAGCGGCAAGATCAAACGCGCCGCAGATCAAAGGGGCCGCCGCGCGATCGGCATCCGTCATTATTATTATGCAAGCATTACGAGGCGCGCGTGACTCAGGCGAGAGGAGCACGCGAGTTGCGCGGGCGCCGCGCCGGCTGTCCTGCCCGCCCCGCGCACCGCCCTCAACTATCAACCATTCACCCCTAAGATTTACACTCGGATTCCACACTTTTTCTTAAACTACACAGTATTTCGTATCATGTTTATTTGTGAAACTGTTTCGTAGCATCGCTAAAAGCCGCCGGGAAAGAATCTGTTTACGTATTCAATTTGTAACCCGTATCTACTAGGTGTAACATGTTCATGATAGTAGTGAGAATGGATAATTTAGTTTTATGCTGTATTTTGACATTACATATACAGCCTGCTATTGATATTGCATGAAAAATATATATGAACAAATAATCCGTGACATGGCATTCCTACATGGGAGAAACACATGAGAAGTTTGGCCCATAACACCACCACACTGGCCCAATGCGGGTTTATCGGTTAAATCAGTTGTCGATACACCCGGAACCATTTACGGAGCTCAGGATTACAAATTTTTGACTGACGCATTCAGAATCAACCGAATGCTTACTTTTCTTATAGAAACCAAAGCGCTCAAACCACTGCGCCAGGAAGCTCTCTCTTCTTCTCTATAAAAATATTAGTTATATACTTATATGTATATCTTTAATATTCGGCAAAAGGATTGGAGGGTAAATATTTTTATTATTTTATATATTATTTTAACAAACATCAATGCTATAAGTTATCACAAAAACTCTTATTTCTGCCAATCAAACGTTTACAAAATTGTGACTTCAAAATCTGCCAAGCGGCGTTAACTTAAGTTTGAATCTAGCGCAATTTTTCACAAATTCAGAAAATATGCGCTACTATTACCCACAAAAACACTTCAAACTTATAAGATATGGAAAATTGGTGAAGTTGTACTGTTTAGACAATTTAAAGATCAAATATTTTTTCCAAAATACATAAGTGAAAAATTTTAATGATATTAGATTGCTGACATCAATTTAACTAATATTGTGACAACTATGAAGAAAAACATAGATATTTCATAGTTATTATTGATTTTGTCAATATGCCTATACATTTTTAGTAGCTTAGGAACATGTGACGTTACTTGTTCCGAATTGTTTTCTATGGAGCGTGTTTGGACAATGCGCCGCAACACATCAAACATACCACTATATCTGTGAAACTATTGATCTTAGACATACTATTTCTTTTACAATATTTCTTTGTGAGTTAGATACTTCTTATTTATGAAATTAAAAAAAGTTGTCAACTACCCTATTGTGTCTGGAATCTGATGCTTGATAGGTTAAACCTATTTTGTATAAGTATTTCCATGTTGGTAGGTATTTCTTTTGATTCGAACTAGGTACGTAGGTAATAGTCGATTAATTCTGAGCACTTTTCATAACATGGTATAAAGAGCTATAATGTAGAGTGGCCAACTGTTTTAGAGCAAATAAAAAGTCGTATTACTATATCATTATGTCCAAAAAGGGACGGCCCTTGTTTAAATAACAATAATTTTAAAATATTAATTCGAATTACGTTATAATTTTTAAAAGAATACATTTTTATTGCGATGAAAAATTTTAATTTAAGAAATAAATATCATACCGAAATTATAAATTGGTATAGGTAAATAAAGCTGGCGTCGTTTCTAACTCTGGTGGCCACTCAAGAAAGATGTATATTTAAAATAAAATGTTTTAAATTAGTTTAATAATTATATTTCTTAATATGGAGCATAGGTGTATGGCTACGTGGTATCCTAGCGGAAATGTTTGGTATTACATATTCCTTTTACTAAGAATAATTTGAACTGCAAAAAGTCGAAAGCCACGCGACTTTACTATGCAAGATTCGATCAATATTAGATCTTGGATTGTCTATTAAACTCTAAAATTTCCGGAGACAGATAGATTCAAGAGAGGCGTGAAAAAGCACCTTTTGAGCCGGCAAGGTGGAGGCGGCTAGAGCACTGTCTAAACTGCACTAGCTGTCTTCGCATATGGACTCTTCTTACCGCTTCACATGAGGTGGTGTTGAGTCAGTTACCGTGCTTCGTATAAAAAAATGTATTAACTAATCGCATAATCCAGTGAAGGGTTGAACTATCATTTTTTATGTATGATTTGAAAAGATATCCTAGGACGATTCAGAATAGATCCTATCAAAAAATTAAAACTCTATCATTTGCAGTTTTGTTGATTCATCGAGTAAAACAAAATAGTAATACAATAATTATGGTCCACCACTGAAAAATCTTGTTCAATTTTTTATTTAATCGAGTTTTGATACAGTTTCCTTATCTAAATATATAAATAATAAAACTGACTGTCTGACGTGTCAACGCGCAGCCCAAACCGCTGGGTCTGGAGATTTCAAATTTGGGACACTGGTTCTTCTCAGGTTAATTTATTATGTTTTCTGCCAGAACAGTGAGCAAGGGAAAACAGAGATTTATGGTGGAATTGTCAACAGTGATCACTTAAGTATTTACTTTTGTCAATGACTGTTTTCAATTTTAGCGTTTGATATAAAATCTCGCTTTATGTAATATACCTACAGCTGTTTCTAAAAGAGTAAAATGCTTAATGATTTCTACAGAAGGAAAAAAATACCTAGAAAGGGTCGCCTCTCTTCAACCTTCGTAAATTCTTTTTGAATTAACTCTTATGTTAGTATGCTTACATTGAAGCTTTGAGAACTAGTTTATGGAGCCAGACTTTGAATCGAATATTTAGATTTATCTATTGAAATTGTTTTGTAAGTAAATAATCACTTTATATACCTATGTACTTATATATACTAAAAACATTGGTCTTTCTCCGTTAATATTTCATCGGTAGCGCAAACTATTCCTAGACACTGTCCGTAGGCAAGTTCAAACGTGGGCACCGAGTTAAGTAGAATATAATTGGCGGTCGGCGTGGCAGGCGCGGCAGGCGCTCAAAGCTCGTACCTGCCTGTAAAAATGCTATCATAAAGGCGCACCGGCACAATAAGCCCTTTGACAGTTCGTACCCACCTTTATGATGCCGACGCTGATATACGAGCTGCACTCATTAAACTTACTTTATCGAGTCCCGATACAGCATCTCGCGATCCCGATAGTAAATCAAAACACGTGAAGACCGATACTACCGCTCACAAATAGGCCGGAAAGAATAAACCTTTTAAACCGTTCAAGAGCTTTATAGCTTATTATTCATCCCATTACTTAGTAGGACGGTCTTATAAAAGAGATTTTTAATATAAAAGACTATTTAAAGCTCATTTGGCATAACAATGAACATCCATTTTTTTCATTGAATGCGATCGTCATTTCGTTTATAAAATTATCGTGGACAGTAAAAAGCGGCCTATAAACTTTGGTATGCGTAGACTTAAACTTTATGGTTTCGTATTTTCTACAAAACACCAAGAAAATAAACTGAAATGATTCTTAAAGTGTACGAAATAAGAAGCTAAATGAAACAATCAAGCATTTTAATAAGCTCTGTCTATAATAATGATATGATTACAGCTACCGTTATTTAAGTGGCCAACAGTTCGATAAGTTTCTACCAAGTTAATTATCTAGTTAATCATATTTGATGTGATTTTACTCACTAACGGAGTGTAACTGTTATAGAGCTAACCTAAGTATCGATAGTAACTCTGCGCCGGAGCAAGAAATGATAGGAGCTTTTTTTCGGTAGCGACGAGTAGCTACCGGGGTCCGCACGCCGGCAAAAAATCGATGGTCATTCTCGGTGACGCCAATGTTGTAGTACAGCCGCACTCAAAAATTGGCAATATTCAATTTTTTTTCGTAAATCTTAGTAACACGTTTGATTTATAGAGTTTCGCAAATAAATAAATAAAAAATCACAAAGTAAAATAAGTATTTACATATAAGTTATATTTTTTCATGCACGAAAAATCATAGAATGAAAGTTTAAATCTTCTACATTTTTTTGTGAATACAACTGAAAAACCATTCCATTACATTTCAAGCAATTTCAATATGTTTGTTAAAATTTGAAAAAGAACTTGTCTAATAATACTTATGTTCAATAACTAGTAAAGCTTTTTTGGATAATAAATATTTTATCAAACGATTTGCAAAAGGAGTTGTCCAAAATATGTATGGGGTGGCTAGGTCTATGTTCAATAAACTAAATAGAGGAAAAAATACGCAGAACAATTTTCAACTGTCCCTTTCTTCTTTTTTTGCTTTGTTTCGTGGTATATATAGTTAACAAGATTTTTTGTAGGAAAATTTGCAACACAGCCAAATAATTCATCATGGCGCCCATGTCACTTTGGTGACGTTTAGTTTTGAAAGAAAGAAAGAAAGAAAGAAAAAATATTTTATTTAAATAGGCCACAAAGAAGCACTTTTAAATCGTCAAAAAAACACATTTTTACAACTATCACAAAAAAAATATTAACTAACAACGTCATAGTCTCTGTCTGTCTGTCATGTCTGAATTTACACCGGTTCCAAAAGTTGAACTACCGAGAAGATTCCGGCAACAAACTCGTGTAGTCACTCTTTTTAAAATAAATATTCAAATACAATGTTTGTAGTTAAAAAAAAATATAACTTTTAGCAGTGCAGTGCCGCCCAGCGATAAAAATAATTAAAATTAGAAGAGAATCTATATCATCGTAACGACAAAGTAGGTACCCAATGTCAAAAGTATTATCGTTATTTTCAAGCTATCTGACAATGCACAATCACAAAATAGGTATACAGAGGTTAATAGTCATAATACTTACACGTAAATAAACTTAAAAACATTTTGGAATTTTAATGTTTCCACGCATTCTTATCATCTAAATATTCTTGGACCTTATAGTAGCCTTTTTTCATTAAAGTTTGTTTGACATATAACTTAAGTTTGTGAAAAGGCAGTTCAGTTACATTTGGCGGGACTTTGTTATAAATGTGTATACATTTCCCCATGAATGAGCGATTGTCTTGTGAAGTCTAAAACTTGGAACAGCAAGTTTATTTTTATATCTAGTGTTTAAGTTATGAATCTCACTATGTTTTGAAAAGGTATGTTTATATTTGTGAACATAAATTATGTTCTCATATATATATTGAGAAGCAATGGTCAAAATATTCATTTCTTTATCTTTTCTAAATCTTTTAGTGAATCACGTGACTTGAGTCCGTAAATAGCACGCACAGCCCTTTTTTGTAAAATAAAAATGTCTTCAATGTCGGCTGCTGTGCCCCACAATAACAAGCCATATGACATGACACTGTGGAAGTAACCAAAGTAAACAAGTCTTGCTGTTTCAACATCACACAAAGACCTAATTTTTTTAACAGCATAAGCAGCTGAACTAAGTCTTTTAGATAGGGACGAGATATGAGGATACCATTGTAAATGAGAATCTAACTTAATTCCCAAAAATACTGTAGAGTCAACACATTCAATAGTTTCTTCATTGATTTCAACATGAGTACTAACCTGCCTTACATTTGGTAAAGTAAATTTAATACACTTTGTTTTCTTTGAATTTAACAATAAATTATTATTTTCAAACCAGGATAGCACTTTTGAAATGGCATTATTTACATCCTCAAAGTCAGTTTTAGTTCGGTCTATTTTAAAAATTAGTGAGGTGTCATCTGCAAACAATACCGTCTCACACAATTTTCTTGAAAAGTAAGGGAGGTCGTTGATATAAATTAAAAAAAGCAATGGCCCTAATATCGAACCCTGAGGCACGCCCATATGCACAGGCGCACCAGAAGACTCAGTTTTGTTTATAACAACTTTTTGAATTCTATTGGTCAAATAGGATTCAATAAGTTTTAATGAGTTTATTGATACACCATAATGCTTTAATTTACCCAATAATGTTTGATGATCAACACAGTCAAACGCCTTGGACAAGTCGCAGAAGATACCTAGAGCATCCTGCCGATTTTCCCAAGCATCAAATATGTGTTTTATAAGTGCAATTCCCGCGTCTGTAGTATTTTTTCCTTTAGTAAATCCGAACTGTCTATGGTGAAGCAATTCATTTCTCGTAAAATGAGAAAGCAATTGGTTAAGAATATTTTTTTCAAAAATTTTGCTAAGAGTCGGCAAAATAGAAATGGGACGGAAATTTGTGGGGTCATTGCTATCTCCCGCCTTAAACAAAGGTATTATTTTACTTAATTTCATTTGATTGGGAAATACACCATCATCAATACATTTATTAAATATAAACGATAGTTGAGGAGATATAACATTTATTATAGAATTTATAACACTAACAGAAAAGCCCCATAAATCCTCAGTCTTTTTCATATTCAAAGACTTGAAAGCTTCTATGATCGTATTAACGTTAATTTCATGGAAATTGAAAGGAATATTGCACTTATGAACATTCGTCTCTATGAGAGCAAGTGCGCGCTTAGTACAAGAATTCAATTCTTTTGTAATTTTAATAGGTATATTGGAAAAAAAAGTCTCGAAGGTATTTGCAACTCCATCATCTGTTTCTATAGTTTTTCCATTGACATTAATTTTAAAACACCTATTAGTAACTTTTGATTTACCACTTTCTTGATTTATAACTTTCCAAGTGGCTTTTATTTTATTATCAGATTTCTTAATTTTATTACTCAAAAAGTTCGCTTTGGCAGTATTACAAACCTTTTTAAAGATTTTGGAGTACTGTCTGACATAATCAATAAAAAATGGATCAGTGGAAGTCGACTTCTGATAGTATAGTTCAAATAATTTTCTTCTACTTATATAAATACCCGGAGTTGCCCAATCACTAAACTTCCTTTTAGAACTGACTTTAAAGCTTTTTTGTTTAAAAATATTCTTGAATTCAATATTTAAATTATCAAATAAACTGCTATACAACTTATTGGGATCATCGGTTTCTTTTAGACAGTGAATTCTATTCATTACATTATTTTCAAATTTCCTCAAGCGACTATCTGTAATAGGCCTATAAGTTATTTTTTTTATTTGGTTAACATGATGGTGCTCAATAGCGATTTTCTGTCCACTATGATCTGAATTTATACAATATATAATTGATTGTTCAAGTACATCACAGTTACAAAAAATATTATCCAAGCAGGTAGCTGATATTGGTGTAATTCTAGTAGGTTCAAAGAAAGTATGGAGAAGATTAAAACATCTGAATAAATTAAGGAACCTTTCTGAGTACGAACATGATACCAAAATGTTTATATTGAAGTCACCACATACAACTATCTTCTTGTTATTGCCACTTATTATATTTAAAACGTTTTCCATTGAAGCCTCAAATAGATCATAGTTTCCAGAGGGAGGTCTGTATACACATACAACAATATGTTGCTCGAGTTCTATGCAGGAAATTTCAATAGTTCGCTCAATAGAGTGACGAACAACATCTGGTCGTTCTTTATATTTTATATTATTTAATAATAATATTAAAGATCCACCTCTAATAGTAGATTCTCTTGTAAAAGCACTTACAATATTATAGTTTTCAATACAGGTCAGAATTTCATTTTTTTTTAACCAATGTTCTGTTAGACATAACACATGCACTTCCATGGTCTGCAAAAATAAACTAATTTCTAGATCTTTGCCAGAAAAGCCCTGTACATTTTGGTGAACAATATTTAAATAATTAGACTTTTCTGTTGTTTTAACTTTGCCAGAGACTTTCTCTGTTGTCTTATTATCTAATTTAAATGAATTGGAATAGATTCCAAAACAGTATTATTAGTCAATCTAATTTGCTCAATAGAAGCATTGTCAGGAGTAAATTGCTCAATAGAAGCAAGGTCATTAATAAAAGTCTGCTCAATAGAAGCAGAGGTTTGAATAGCCAAATTTCTGGCTAAAGTTAAAAAATTATAGCTTAGCAATTCAGCTATTTGTCTTCTAAAATACTTAGATAGATTTATTCTATCTTTAGTCAAATAAAATTTATTTTTTAAGTTGGTCAATATATTGAAGTCAATAACTTGTATTTTCTTACTATAATATGCCATGTTGGACAGTACTAAATTTAATTTATACCTAATGTTATTTTCTTCCTGTTGACTTGTATGTCACCCGCCATATTGCCCCATTGAATAATGGTGAAATCGACGAATAATTATGAATTTTGTACAAATTGACATTAAGTACATGGAAACGAATTCAGGAATCAGGAGATATGTCCTGATTTTTTGAGATAATGTACCTACATATACCTGGCCGGATATGAAACATCTCCTTTATGTGAGATTGTATCACGTCGATATAATTGATCTTGAGCTGAGATAATGGCCCTAATTCTGGAGAACACATGCTTAGTCTAAATTTAAGTTCAGTGCATTTCTTACTCTTAAAATAAATACGAAAATGTTAGCTGTCATATAATTTGACATTTAGAAACGTGCGTTAAATTTTCGACCTTATGGCACCTCCGTACATGCCGTCTAAAATTTTCTATGGTTCCTTTGAAATCTATCCAATTTTAATTGACGGCTCTAAACGAATTCCTGCTATCTTTTCCTATTAAATATTGCGAGAAAGAGATATACTGTACTTAAATTTAGAATTAGAGTGTGTCTTCAGAATCAGGCCCAGTGATTGGTTGGTGATCTACTAACGCTGTTAAGAGCAAATTCTACTTATCATTATGTAGGTGCGTCTATTTGGAACATCGAAGCTTAAAAAAAACATTTATCATTTAAAACAACAAGGGTGGTAAGCTACCATACAGCCCACATGCTGGTAAGTTTCTTTTTTACGGTTACACCTATCATCTTATCCGAATTACTTAGTAGAGCTCTTAGCTCGCGTCGTCGCCAAAATGAGAAAATTAAATATTTTTATTCGGGGTTACAGGTTATATTATTATGTCAATGTTTACAGTATTGTCAATTACTATTAATTAAATAAGTATTTCAAAACATATCAATAAATTATCAAATTTTATACAATCTATTATAAATTAAAGTATTCTGTAGGTATAAATAGTTTTAAGGTAAAATAGGTCCCCGCTCAGCTTATACCGAGGCATAGAGTGCTTCGACGCTGCCTGGTGTACTTCGGATACCATATTATTACTGATTGGACGCATTCAACGTGGAACTACACCCTTAATCACAACTATCGGTCTCGGAATATAGTTTCTATTCTAAAACCACTCCCAGCCTCGCCTGTTATCGATAAAAGTGACAGGTGTAGAGTTTGGGACACTCGAATGTTTTCCAACAATTGCGAATAAGGGAACAAAAGGGAAATTCTCCTCTGAATTGGAACATTAAACACTGGCGCTATTATAAACGCACATCAAAACTCTATTAGATAAAACACTGTTAGACATGCTTTGTCTTTTCATTTGACCTATAAGCGAGAGAAACAAAACATGTTCGCCTGTCATTTATTTTAACAGTGTTTTTCAAGAACAAGTTCAATACGCGTTTATTGGTAAAGCCTTGTGGATGATTTAGTTTTTGTTTTACATTTCCAAAATTTTTTGGTTCTCTTCACATTATTGCGCATGATTGGAAAAATGGTGTATTTTAGGTACTTCTATTTTTTGGTGTATTTTACTAGGCTAGGCCCATATGTAGAGTCGTCTGGGTAGGTATCACTATCACCAACTTATTGGCGACAGGTTGCTTGTCATCTTCTTGTGTGAAAAAAATACTACTATTAGTAACATTCTGTAAGTATAGTAATTAAAAACAAATGCATCAAACAGTGGACAAACTTGTAAGTGCTTAATTAATTTTAAAATCCCTACGCAAAAGGGTAGATTTCTACCAACATCAAACATATCCACAAATAGTATTTGCGAATCACTTGTGTTTTTAACTGTCTGCACATGAATAAGCATCGTAACGATGGACGAATGAGGGAGTAGAGCAGTGTGCTCCCCGTGGCCGCAGCCTCCGAATCACAATAAATCTGAGCCGATAAGTAGTCGGCCGGATTGTCGGCGCGGCGCGATCAAAGCGCAGGGAGGCACATGAAAGACGCCGCCCGTTCGCCGGCCACGTTTCATCTGATTCCGCGTTTCCACAGCTTTGTGGGCTGACGGTATAATTAATTCGATTACTAAGAATGACATGAGATGTGACGAAGGTGGAACGTTCAATTTCAAGTCGTCAAGAGTGTGACAACGGAGTGGTAGACATTTGATATTCCCTAATTTGTGTTGTTTTGTGAAGAATATTATATAAACGCGACAATTCTAATATTACGTTTTTATAATATCTTAACTCCGAAAAACATAGAGAAATATGTATTATTCATATGTATGTCATGGCAATAGAATTCATTCGAAAATTTATCTTGACAGTATATTGGGAGTGTTTTTATGGCTTTTGTTTTCACTAAATTTTTTGTAAATATCATTCGAAAAAGGTTTATTTTCATGGTAATATTCTTTTCCCGAATTTTTAATCACCTGATAGACGTTAGTATTGAAAGAATGAATAAAATAACTAATCACTTATCGAGTGTAATTTCACAACGACGCAAAAGACATATAGAGAACAAAGGAAGATGAAGTAAATTTATACATATAATATTCCGACGGAAGAGTAGGAACGCACACATACTCTTTGTACCCACCCAATGACATCGTGGGGCTAATGACAGACTCAGACAGGGTTCAGAAAGAGTAAATGAAGATAAACACAAGAAACCCCAAAGGATTACAAAGCAATTAATTAACCGATTCCGTTAACTAATAATGTCGGCACGTAGTTTTATATTTGGTACTCCATTTTATCCTATCTACCTAAATGTAAACGTTTCATTTGTCTAAATTGAATTGAATTTGATCCTAATCAATGAAAATACGGTACGAAAAATATATTTTAATGAAACATATATTTTACTTTCATATACTAAATCCCCAAACTTACCTACTCGTTGAACAGATTTGTGTAAGTGAAAGTTTAATAAGTGGAACTTCTTATGTACCTGTGTACAGTATATATAGCTTCTGTCTAGTGTAAAGCTTCATGAAAAAGTAACAGATATTTTTTTTAAATGTTATATTATGTATATTTTTTGTCTATTCAAAGTATTCGAACATTAAGAGCTGAAAAAGCTTTCCACTGTAGCAGGCATCATAAGTGCTCGTCATAAGCGCATATGGAATTGTAAAAATCCTTGAATGTATTAATTAATTTAATATTTTTGCATTTATAAAATACAGCAGTTTCTGTATGTGCAAAATAGCAACAATGAAGCGTCTCTACATCTTGTACCATTATCTGCTCTAATTAAATATTATTAGGTACTTTTGTCGAAACAAGCAGATTACGGACTTTAACGACATAATAACAAAATGTAATAAGTATTTATTGCAATGTCGTGAGATAATGGATCTTCGCAAGTAAGTAGCATAGAAATTGCACCACTGTGGTGGTATACCTACTGTAGATAGGTGCATATAAAACACGCGCCTGGCGTAGCCGTAGATACTTGTAATTAATTTGCGCTGTGTTATTCAATGAATAATAATCAAGTTCATTACTTGAACAATTTTCAGTTCTAGTAACCGATCCGAAGGTATTGTACCGATGATTAAAGATGCATAATTATTTTGTCCGCATTAATCCTACAAAGCTTAATGGAGCTTTATGAGACTTAAATTCTTGCATAAAATTGTAGAAAGTTTTAAATCACAGCTTTGTGTGGGCAATTCCAATACTTAGTTATATATTTAATATGTTTTGACATGAGATAAAGAGAAACAGCTCTAAAAGAAATAGAATGCAGCTACAAGTTATTAAAGAACTTTCAATAGATAACACAAAATATGTATTATCTAACAATTTCAATTTTTAGATAATACAAAATTGAAAATTATAAGTAACCCCCGGCGTCATTAATCATCATCTATCCAACATCATCTCATCAAAACTATTGTTATGAGCTAAACACGCTATTTTTTCTGTAAGTTTCTGAAGAACTGAGTATCCCGCAGACTATTTCATGGTACATGATCAGCTACATGCTGATGATACATGGTTAGCATGTCTTGGAAAAACCACCGAAGTAACAGTAAACCAAATTTCAAATCAATCGGATCTGTGAAAGTTAGTAAAACCCATTGGTCTAAGAAATAAGCTGATAGCCATCAAACGCCTGAACTGCTCACGTCAGCTTTCAAAGAAAAAAACCGAATAAAAATAATTCATCACATCCATCACCAGCCTTATTTACGTCCCACTGTTAATAAATCATTTTACTTGTCTTCAAATAAAATGTAATTATAATAATAGGTTGGGGAATAAGTCTTTTCGCATTATAGTATGTATGAACTAGTAATAAAATCTCTTTGGCTGTACTATTTGTATCTGGCTGGTTTTGGTATCATTAAAAGTTTAGATTTTAAAAAAGATAATTCCAAATTCAAATTAGGAAAATGTGTGTTTTTTATTTGTTTTTTCGTACTGTAAAGATGAGTGAATCTAATGAAGAAATTCGATACATTTTAAAATTTTACTACAAAAAAGGTAAAAATGCAACGCAAGCCGCGAAAAAAATTTCCGATGTTTATGGACCTAGTGCACTGTCTGTGAGAGTAGCACAAATTTGGTTTAAGCGTTTTCAATCCGGAAATTTTGATGTCAAATATGCACGTCGCTCTGGTCGCCCTATTACGGACAAAATTGATGTCATTTTTGAGAAACTGGAGCAAGATCGGCATATCAGTAGTTACGACGTAGCCGAAGAACTGGGAATTGAGCACAAAACAGTTTTGGCGAATTAAAAAAAAATGGGTACACAAAAAAGCTCGATATTTGGGTACCCCACTAGCTCACTGAAAGAAACCTAATGAACCGTGTACTCATTTGTGATTCTTTATTTATTAATGAAACCAAACCATTTTTGAAGAAGCTGATAACTGGTGATGAAAAGTGGATCACGTACGACAAGAACGTGTGAAAAAGGTCGTGGTCAAAGGCCGGTCAGGCTTCACAGACTGTGGCGAAACCCGGGTTAACTCGCAACAAGGTGATGCTGTGTGTGTGGTGGGATTGGAAGGGCATTATTCATTATGAGCTGTTACCACCAGGCAGGACCATCGATTCTGAACTCTACTGCGAACAACTGATGAGATTAAAGCAAGAAGTTGAGAGAAAGCGGCCGGAATACTTCAACAGAAGGGGTATGGTTTTTCATCATGATAACGCTAGACCTCACACTTCTTTAGCCACTCAGCAAAAATTAAGAGAGTTTGGCTGGGAGGTGTTAATGCATCCGCCGTAACGTCCTGACCTTGCACCTTCAGATTTCCACCTGTTTCGCTCTCTTCAGAATTCTCTAGGCAGTGTCAGGTTGACATCACTAGAGGACTGCCAAAACCACTTGTCGCGGTATTTTGATCAGAAGCCCCAAAATTTCTATAGCAATGGGATCATGTCCCTACCTACAAGATGGCAAAAAGTTATCGAACAAAATGGTACCTACATAGTTTAGTTAAATGTAAATAAAGTATATTAAAAACTGTTTTGAATTTTCTTAAAAAATGCGAAGAAACTTTTTCCCCAACCTAATATGATTACAGTATATCAGCGGGTAACATATTAAAGACAAATATTTATTTCTTACGTATATTTATTTGATATTACTAGATATCGGATAAATATCTATAACGCAAGCTCATAGAGTAAGCTGTCCACGGTAAGAGTGAGGTGGTCAGTACTATCGATACTTTAACTTTTAGTTAGTACTTTACTCTACCGATTCTGTCTACATTGGTATATTTATAAGTCTAATTAATACTCTACCGTCCTACTACGCCATTTACGGTTTCAGAGAAACTTTCTCCCGCGTACGCTCAGGTTGTGGAATGAACTCCCTGCAGAGGTTTTCTCGAACGAGTACAGCATGGGGTTCTTCAAAAAGAGTTTGAAAAAGTTTTTACAGGGTCAGCAACGCGCAAGTGATAACCCTGGTGTTGCAAGCGTCCATAGGCTACGGTAACTGCTTACCATCAGGTGGGTCGTATGCTTGATTGCCATCTTAGTGGTATAAAGAAAACTCTACTCAGCCCCCTTATTCACAACGGTCGCGGAAAAGATTCCAATATCAGAAACTCTATCATATCATCACCTATTTACGTCCAACTGTTGGGTAAGGCCTTCCTACATGGGAGAAACACATCAGGAGTTTGGGCCATAGCACCACGACGCTGGCCCAATGCGGGTTGGTGGGTTAAAGCGGTTGCAGTAACAACCGTGACCAATGCCTTCTGAAGCACGAAGGAAACTCTACACCTGTCACTTTTTATTGCGGTGCGTCAAAGCGAAGCGACATGTGACTTTTCGAATTAAATCCGTGATTCGACAGTTTCTGAATAAGGAGGCTGGACAGTCTTCCTTTTAGTGAAGCTTAATTTGGGCTAGATTATAGGTGTGAGCTTAAAAAATACTATTTATTAACTATTCAGCCGTGCTATTCTGTAACAAAACTCGCATCTCACTTCGCAAGTCACTTCGATTTCATCTGTCAAAATGTATGGAAAATTGCTCTATTTGACAGTTGAATTCGAAGTGAGGTGCGAGATTCGTTACAGAATCAACGCACTGGACTTACCTGAATAGTAATCGATCATTCATTACTGCATTACTTTCCTTATTGTTACAATCTACTATCTTTGAGTTTTGGTTTGAGTTCACGTTTTTTTTTTCTCTTTTTTTGAGTTGACGAATAGTTGACATTCGGTTTTAGCTGCTCTATTATCCGTTTAAAGATTCCCATAAACATAACAACCAACAACAACTAAAGACATTATATTTTTACCCCGAGCTGTCACCTTTTATTTTTGCTTCCTTACAATTAATTTGTAATTTCTGGACTCTTTATAGATAGGTAACAGGGATATTTATTTCAAAAATCACGAAACTCAAGAAGGATTATTTTTCTCAGTATATCAGACTACTGTAGGAGCAAAATTTTCATGCAAACATAAAAAGTATCGTTAAACCACTCAGATAAAATATTAGATTTTATTCAATCCGGTATACTGGAAAACTACTTCTTCAAGAAAAAATTTTATACCCTTCCGAAAATATTAAGTTGTGTCTTACGCGATTTCGGAAAGCACCATCTAAAATTCATTAAGTCATCATAAAAAATTCAGCAGCAGTCCGATCATCCATATCTGATGATATAAGGAATACTCGTATTCATATAAATTATATAGTAGGTATTCTTTGAAATGAACCTTCAATGGGGCAAATAAATAATTAGACTTTTGTCTTTGGTTCTTTCACACAACCTTCTACGCCACAGAATATAGAAAGAGGTTCTATGGTATTCGCAATATACTCATCTAATTCATAATCGTAGAACCACATTTCTTATTCTGGACTGATGTCTTTTTGGAAGTCCCGGTGACATGATTATATCATCAACAAGATATATTGTGTGACAAAAACTACAGAAATGTATTTTAGTTTTTATTAATTAATAAATAAATATATGAAAACAAATAAGTATTATAAAATAATATGAAGTACTTACATGTATATAAGGTTTTTCGAGTCAAATACAAAAAGCGGAATTCTAGAAAATGTTTAACTGTTAATTCGCGACAACTAATTTAACGTTCAGTAGGTAATAAATAAAATAAGGCACATCTTCGTATCACAGAACAAAATAGCTACTGAATAGTACAATATGATTTTATATTATTTCTTTAATACAAAAATACAATCAAACTTAACTTTAAGTACCTACTTACATTAACTTATGTTATGGCCGCCGATACTTACTGATTTTTAAAGATACAGACATTGCTTTAGGGTGGCATCTTATTGCTACATAAGGCAGTCGACAAAAATGTACTTTTCTATTAAAATAATTACTTAGTTTTTTAAGAAGATCTAAAGAGAAAGTACCTTAATCATGAAAACATGTAAATATTTAACAATCAGCAATTTTTGTGACGTGAAATTTGTGTCTTCGGTTTTGATGATATCTGTACTCAGAGACAGATCTAATTTTTAGAAGTCTCTTTCTTTCTAGAATAATATAAAAGAGATAGTTTTATTATTTTGTAAATTGTCAGTGTTTTGTAAAGTGTAATGTTGGCTTAGATTTGCTGAAGTTAATAATGTTTAAGCGATTATTAGTTGGCCCCAGAGAGTAGTCGACACTTTTACAATAAAAGCCCTACGAAGTCATAAATTCTTATAATGTTTTCACAAGTAACTACAGGGCACAACTCTGACATTGTAAGCTATTAATTTGCGTGCTCATTCTCGGTTCAACAACTACCAGAGAGGCTATTCAAATATGGTTGAAAAACTCGATGGTTGTTGAAAAACTTAAAATTCAATATTGGAAAAGGATTACTTTTTAAAAATATTGAATTAGCTTTTTGGACGGATAACTAATTAGATCAGGATTATTACTTTTTATACAAAAGGATTCAATAAATACTTATATTAATGTTTGATTTGAACCATTTAATGCAATAATTTAAAATTAAAGTTGGCGTATATGCACAAAGCGAAACGAAATTATGAATATTTTTAATATGTAGGTAAACATTAACCTAGACAGCTAACTACTATCTACTTTATTCACATAATAATATGTGAATTATGCCAGGTTTTTATCATCTTTTTTCTCAAACTAAATACCGTACATATTGTAAGAATTGAAGTCGGATTTTCAATGTAGGTTTTTCAACGAGGATACATTATACAACGGTGTGTCACACATTCAATCAGCTATTTACTACAAATAAGGCAAATTTCGACAATCAAATAAAATTTCTGTACATGATACGAATAATATTTAATAATTATAAATATATCTCAGTTACAATATATCATTACGGATGTACTATTTACAAACACAGTCCTACTTACTGTGAGGTCCTTACTTGATTGCGTTATTTATTTTCACATAATTAATACTTACAAGCCAAAATTTTATTGTCACTGCGATATGCAAACCTAGAGCGAGATTCTTAATTTTCATTCCCACGTCAACTCTTTTAAATTTAGTATTTATACAAAAATTATAACAGCTCTAATGATAGAAGCGATACGTATTTCAGTCTATTTTTGTTGCCTACATTAAGTGCTTAATATTGAATATTAGCAAACTATTCTGATACATTGTAATCTTAGTAAAAGTTTCTAAAACCGAACAATGGCGAACGTAATAGCTAGAAGTGAGTTCCTACTGGACTACTAATCTCCAATCACTAGACTACTCATTACTGAAAGCCGTGACGAACTATAGTTTTATGAAAACCATACAAAAGTACCTATATTTAAATATAAACTACACTGCAATGTCTCCAAGTTGAAAATGCAAAGACATAATTAATTATTGAAAGCTTTAAAATTATCTCGCTGCAAGATAGTAATCACGTTATAGTGAAGGCCTATTTATACGATGCTAGTTTCTTGCCTTGAAATGAGTTGCATAGTCAAATGTGTAGTTTAGACTATGTCATTTCTTGGTTCAATATAATTATATGCTACAGGCAAGAAACTTGCATCGTGTGAATGGGCCTTTAAAGTCCTCATAAATAGTGATAAAACGTTATTAATACCACAGCCAAAACACATGTGTGCGTCCAAAAAGTTCATGATCTATGTAATCCTGGTATTTCAACCGAGCGAGAAAAACTGTTTGCCAGGCATCTTCTGTCTCAGTTTTTTAAGGAACTCCCTCGCTTGTTTGTCACCTTGTCGCGTCTCCAATGCTTTGATTGCTTCTCCATCTGATAAAGAAAGAAATAATAATTAAAATAATATAAAACTAGAAAAAAATCCTTAACCGAATCGTAGGCATTTGTGAAAATACTCGTTTCGGATGTTGAAATAGAATATTTCGACATTGTAGGGTGGACGTTAACTCATAAACGCAAATACAGATAGACTAGAAGAATTTCACAGGGATATCCCAAGTCCTGGTTGGCTCAGTGATCAGAGCAGTCGCCCAGATTCTGAAAGGTCGTGGTTTCGATTCCCGCCTCAGGACGTGAAATTTTTCTAGTTTTATATTATTTTAATTACTAAGTAATTTTTCAAACATTTATAATAATGTTAAAATCAAAAATTAAGAAAGAAATAATATTCAAATCATGTCTTTGGAATTAATTGCTATTTATGAAGCCTTGTTGTACACAATTGACGCGGGTTTTAGGCAATTTGTTATTATTACAGACAGCAAAAGTGCTCTTCAACATGTAATCCAATGCGCCTCTGGACACAGAGGTGTATCGGTTGCATATAAAATACTCGACAAGATTCATGAACTTAATACTAATAATGACGTATGTATTCGTTTGCAATGGGTCCCTTCACATGTTGGTATCATTGGTAACGAAGTGGCTGACCGTTTAGCAAAATTGGCAATAACAGAAGGCGAAGAGATTATAGTGAAACAATTTTATTCAGAAATAATCAATAAATATAATAACATTTGCTATTTTAATTGGAAAGAATATTTCGATGAACGCTCTAGAGAAAAAGGTATTTGGTATAAAATTATACAAGGTCAGCCTCTTCGAATACCATGGTTCTACAATTTTAAATTAGATAAGCATTATGTAGTAACTATAAATAGACTTCGTTCTGGACACTATCCATGTAACAAGTTTGGATTTCTGATGAAGAAAATAGAATCCCCTAATTGTGAACTGTGTGGCGTTTTAGAAGATATCCAACACTTGTTAATGGAATGTGTCCGGCATCAGGAAGAGAGACGCGCAATGCTCACTACATTACAACAGAATGCATTTAATATAGGTATATTTCACAGCATTTTGGCTCAACCAGTGTCGGAGGAAGCCAAAGTGGTGTATCGTTTTATATGTTTGCCGCGACTGTCTTCCGACCAGCAATGATAATGTTTATGTAATTTTAGTAAGTTCTCAATAAGACTGACATATCCGTTAGGATAAAAGTCCTGTAAAAAAAAGAGAGAAAAAAAAATGATCGAAGTTACCAGAATGTCACAAAGTAACGGTAAATTAACCCCCGAAACCCTTGGCAGTTCGCTAGGCCTGCTAAGCAACCAAAAGAAGTCTGCTAAGCGATAACTTTTCATAAATATCACAATGACATTTTGCTGATTTACATGGCGTCAATAAGCCTCGTTAAATTATAATTTTATCATCATATTAATCTACGCCTTTTGAGATTTTCACAGCAATCTGTCTTTAACTACCTCTAAAGTATTTCCTACTGATTGTAACACACAGGCCCATCTTTTCCATTGGGCACTATGGGCAAGTGCCCAGGGCCCCGCGATCCATGGGGCCCTAAGTTCCCTTTTTGGAAATTAAGACTTTGATTAAATTTCCATAGAAATATGGATGTATAGGTAGATTGCATAAAATAGTACAACTCTTTTTTTAAAGTCGGTTAAAATAATAAAGTGCCAAGAGCCTCCAATACGTTAAAGACGGCTCTGAATACAGCGGTCTTTTTCGACTGAGAGAAAGAGCTGAAATTCATGTACTTACCTACTTAAGATTAATTTAGTAAGTGAATGTTATGTTACATTTAATATCATACTAACCTAAATCGTTAGGCCTGCTTAAAGGTAGCAGCTGTTGTGGTAGACTAGTAATAGGTGCCGGGGTTTCTGGCACCTCACTGAAGTGCAAGTACGCCTCGCCCACGAACGTGTTGCTCACACTGAACATGTCCTTGTCTTTGATCACAAAGTGCATCAGTCCGTCTTGAACACGCCGCTGCTCGTGTGTCAGTTGTCTGTCAAGAGAGAAAAAGAATATAGTACTTGGTCCTTTGCGCCAATGCATATTTGGAAATATCACCAATCGAAAACCCAGTAAAACTGTGAAATTATTTTGAGAATAGAAAATTTATTTATATCCAGTAATTATTTTTGCAAGGCGATTTTTTTTCTCAATACTGGGTGCCCGGGATGATATTTCAAGAGCTGTCTAAAACTGTCAAAATGATCAACTGTCTATAGGGCGGAGTTTTTGGGGCCGCACTTGATGGCAGCGGTCGAGATTTTTACAACATATTCTTCATATTGTCCGAGTAGAATTGGTTTGTCCACAGAGAAAGTTGATAATTTTTATAATCTTGGATATCTGATGCATTTTTAAATTTAGTCCGCCATACCCGGAAGCCGGCATATTCCTATTTCTTTAAATGCTTTGGTACGCATGAAAACATGATAAATAATAACACTTACATCATAAACATCTCGTCATACAACGGAAAGAGGTTCTTGTTATGTGTCTGAGTCTTCGGCTTCACCACGTTGGCGAATGTATCCTCTGGTAATAGCGTCACTCGGACATATGAGTCGCATAGACCTGCGTAATAATAAAACCATAAATCATTTATTTATTTAATGATTCAAAATTTTGGTTAACGGTTTATGGCGAGGTCTACCTTCAAAGCATTAACATGTTTTAAAAGTTTTAAAATAACTTTTCAACAAACATTTCAAAATATTACAATTTATTTTGCATGTTTATGTTTTCCAGACATGCATTTTTTTCACAGCTTTATATCCCAAAAGTCATTCGTTTTCTGAAGACTCATTTGTTTTAAAAATATTATTCACAAGCGCTCATTGAACTTATTTTAGCAAACACATTGTTTAGGATAGTTTGTCATTTACGTTTGTTATAATGGGTAAGGGAAATTAAACAGGTTAAGCAGTATTATGACTCAAATAGAGTTCACCAAGCATTATTAAAACTAAGAAGACCGCGAAATGTAAAGTTGCGTACCAAGTAGAGGTATCCTTAATACCCCTAGTTTAAGTTCCAATAGAATAAAAAAGCCTCCATATAAATTGCGTTTAACTGTCAAAAATAATTTCCAATACTTCACACGAGTCGCTGCTGTTCATTTCATACTACCTGACAGTTAAACGCAACAGCAGTCGAAACGTTTCGATTCGATAAAAGCCTACTCTTGGTACAGGTTGGGCAACACAGAGCTCACCTAATTGCTCAATTTCACAAGTGACTCATAAACAGGCTGCCTCTAATTCGTACGCGGTTTTAGGCCCATGCATGAGTAGATATCTAAAATTTTATGAAAGTAGGTAGGTGTAGATACCTAGATACCTACGTCTGATTACATTTTGCTAAAGTGGTAGGTATGACTGTATCAATTTTTCATACCGAACCAAAGATTATTAATAACACTTACCATTAGAATCTGTAGCCGTTAAATTCCTCGCATTCATGACCTCAAGTTTCAAATTATCTTCGATGAACTGAGCCCTCACTGTGAGTATTCCATATTTCGGATCTTGTATAGTCTGTTGTTCTTGCCATCGTTCTAAGTAATACTGGTGTATTAACTCACTAGTCTCCATTCCGTGTAATTTTAATAAATATTGAACCCTCTTTAACGTGTCAGAAGTATAAGTTTCCTTACTATCCTGACGGAACGACTGTATCATTATTTTTAGACACTCGTCCAGATTCGAGAAAAAACTTGGAGGTCGTCTTTTCTGTAAAATTATTCGTAACATAAAACTAATGACATAATTAAAATATGGCCGAGATCCAGCACCACAACAAAACATATGGAAACAGGGAGATTCGTTTTATTTAGCTATATTCCTCTTATATAATTAACATATGTACCTATTAAGTAAAACTTTGTTAAAGTTGAAATAATCCTCATCCAGGTAATTTCTCTATAACTCATTGTTATTTAGATATATTTAGTATGTAGTGTTATTTGTTGTCATTTGATGATGATTGTATGATTATATGTAATGAATAGTGTGAATGAAAACCATAACCGAGTATGTGTTAAGTCTGAATGTCACCAATATTTTAAAGAGCAATTTTTAATCTCACTGTTTCATCACTCTGAAGCCATCACCAAACATGCACATGGGTACGTTACGTCATAAGTATATAGATTCTTTTTATGGAGTTAAAACCTAATCATCGATATATAAAATGCAACATGCACATTCTATGGGAATGCAACATGCTCATGGGAACATATCTCAAAAAAAATTAGGAAGTAAGCCGAAAATTTCTTTTAAAATAAATTTGTCACAATGAAATCATTATTTTAAATAAGAATTGGAACAAATTAGTATTATTTAATATAAAACTTTTTAACTAAAGAACTCCTTACCTAATCGAAATCAATAAAATATAATATAACTAAATGAATACCTATAACGTATATTTTTAACCAAAAAATGTATACGTCATACATCAATCTACCCAAAAATATTCACTTACAAAAATGGATACCTATTCATAACGAAAGGGGGACATAGTACAACAGTACTCGTACTTCATAAGCTAACAAACAATGTAACTTCCAATAAGAATAATGGCGAAACTTATATGTACGTGTTTGATTTACATCACTAATCAAAAGCTGTTATTTGAGTTACCAATACTTCTGAATCTCAACGCGGATAATAGAAAAAACGCACTAATGAAGATTTACAAACAAATACCTATTTTATTGAAAACCAGATTTTTTTTATATAAACAAGAAGTAATCGCCACCATTGATATTGTAGATGCACAAATATGACAAATAACATAGCAGTATAAAGTATACACAAAGTGCTGTCTAAGTTAAGATTTACCACATCTAAGTGGGCTGCATCCAATTTGCTCAAGCGCCGAGGGTTGATATATCGGGGTATCTTTACTCTCCGGTGCTATATAACAATACGGACCAACGTCAAAATAAATCCCTTCAACATAATTCACTAGTAATAAAATAAAATATATTAAGAAACAAATTGTAATGTGTCAGTGCACATTTCTAAGTAAAATTGCAGTAGCGTGCGTATACACAATATTATTTACCCGAAACATTACATAGTTGGGAGACACTTTGTTTTTTCCAAAATATCTACGCCTAATCAAGCTGATACGATTGGCGAGTGACTCTTTCTACAAACGAAAGTTAAGTAAATATTAGTCAAAATTTCGTGAGTAAGATGATTCAGCGAACACTAGCTACATAAAATAAAATAAGTAATAAATTATTTACATAATGCTAATAGTGGTAATCAGCATCATTCACAATAATTTACTCAAAATTTTGCCAATAAAGTAATAAATAGTTATTAAGATTAATATAACACTTCCCGATCCCATTCTATAAGTATATTAATAAAAATGTATGAAAAAATTAGCACCGCATATAACAGCGTCCAGTTAGGCGTTAATACAGATTTTTTAATGAAATTCGTTTAAGATTCTACATACCTCCAAGTTGACCTGAATTAGTTCGTAAAGCACTTCAGCTAGTTGTTCCCAAACTATATCCAATGTTCTGGTGAAGTTCTCATTGTTCAAGTGTTGATAGAGAGTGTCGAGGTTAGCTTCGAGATACCTCATCACTCGGTCCATGCTGGAGCAATCTTGATGGAGGAGCTCCGCGCCTTCTATCAAGAACCTTTTGATTGAGGGCATCATCTATAATAACCAAAAATAATTACAAAAGTGACTCACGATCACGATACTTCGTGTAAGAAATCACTGTATTATCTATCACAAATTGCTTTAACACTTTGCACTGAGGGATTCGACGCCGTTAACAAACACTAAGTAATATGTTTCATGGAATAAGCTTATTCTATTGGCTTACCTTCTTAACCATTATTTCAAGAAGATCAACAATCTTATTTTTAACCGTGTCTATAGCATTCGCAATAACATTCTGTAGGGTCTCTTTACATCTGAAAATATTGAAATTGGTATCTAAAAATTTTGTCATAACATAAAAATAAGTTTTTTTATATTAAAATGGGCTTGCTCTTGGTCCAACTCTTGCTCCGAGAGAAATTAAGAGGAGGTCGACGATAAACATACAAGGTATAGGAGTAGGTACATACATAAACCCTAAATATTTTTATACAATCATGAAATTTTACACTGTTTTATATGTCAATCTTTGTTTTTATAAATAAAAAAATAAAAAACAATATTGTATAATTATACCTTTGCGCTTCAATCGGAGACTTAGCTTCACACATTTTCTGTATAATCTCATCCATGCCTAGCTCTTCCACAAAAGGCTGTAAGCTTTGCCTTACATAATCTATATTATTTATGGCAACACACCATTCTGTAGTAACTTCGAATCTCTCTTCATAAACTGTCGTCACTTTACCCACACTGTCTACCCGATCCGACATTCTATCTGAATAGAATACACAGCAACGACAGATATCCTGGAAGAAAATGAATAAAACTTAAATAATTATCCGGCTCGGAGGACCAAAAAGTTATTGTTTACATTGTGGTAGAATACATACATCAACAATCTTTGCAACAAAAGTGTAACATCCTTCCACATCAGGCCAAGCTAATTGCTGCCAAAATATTTTAATTTGATAAAAGATTGCCAATGTATCAACGCCAGAACTGCTGTATTTCACATTTGTATCGACAGGCGCTAAGTTATCTAATTCAACGGCCTTTTCAATGCGAGTTAATGCCTTAAATGCTGCGATGTCCAGCCATTGGGCAACTCCGCCAAAAAACCAGGAGTGGAACTTAGAAATGGCGTAATTGCTCCATTCAGTTTCGTTTAATCCTTGACCCAGCCTATAAAAAAAATAATTAAAATATAATCCATTATTAACATTGTAATGAATTCTTCTTTAAATATTGTAGACTGTGTGTAATTAATTGTTTATAGCTAGAATTATCTTTTAAGGGTAAACAAAATGCGAAGTTTATGAAAACATAATTCTTAGTGACGTCTCTATGATGCACCTTGCAGGTATTATAAAAGTGAAAAATAATCTAAAATCAAAGTAACCAAAGTCCTAATATTACTGAAACTAGCATTACTCTGATAATATATGGAACAAAATACACGTTACGTTAGGGAAAAAATTTAAGATCTGAATTTCTTCATGACTACTTAATGAGTTTTAAATGTAAATCCTTAATATTAAATACTTACGTTAAAAATCTTTGCAGAGTTAGATAAAGTTCAAATAGTGTAGTTCCCATGGCTAAAGGTTCAGTACCAACTTTTGGCGCGCCCATACCCGTCACCCCGTTAAGGCCACCTGCCAGATGTATGCTATTTGTGGAGCCCTCGTCGTACTGAAGCCTCTTGAGGTTCTTGCACACTTGTATCACTTCTGGTTCCACTAGGGAAGCTATCTTGTTTTCATATAAGCCGTACAGAGCCTTTGAGTATGGGAACGACATTACTCTGAGAAATAAAAATAATTAAAGATGACATAATTGTTCGTTAGAAAAATAAAGCTAATAATGTTTAGGTAGAATAAAAAAATCTGATATGACAAAACCTGGTAACTGTTACACTGATCTACCTAGGGCTCTTGTAATTTATTGTAGTATTTCTGTTGTAAGTTCAAGATAACGTCGAAATTATTACGTTTTGAAATAAATAAATAAAGCTGTAGGTCACTGTTAATATGTTAGTTCAAAATATTTCAGGTCATATAAAATTTATATTTTCGAATAAATAATAAAGATACTCACTCTATAAAAACTCTGTCATAGTACTCCACCGCTCGCTGGAGATCAGACCTCACCAGTTGTATCACTCTGATAAGATGCTGTAGTCTTGATTCTTCAGTCTTGTCTTTGCATTCGTTATTGTCCAAAATGTGCACAAACCAATCAGAAGCGCCCTGAATGACAGCCTGATTAAGAACTTCGTGAATAGTAAACTTTTTTTCCTCCTGCCTTAACCAGCCATATAAGGCGGTCGGGAACAAATCTATAGCTTCTGATGCATCTATTACAGACAGTTTGTATAGAATCTTGAGTACTTCTCGGAGCGTCTTCATGACAGTTTTGTCTCCAGCCGTTTTCTTTCTAAGTTTCCTGATGTGACTGAAACATGTCGGTAAGAGTTTCTTGGCGCCATCCCAAAAAAGCTTGACGTTCTCTTCGATAATAAGTCCTGTATAAGAGTTAAAATGTTTAAAGAAAGCGCACCTCGATCTGGTTCTTATCAGTCATCGGATTCGTAATTTCCTTTATTATACTTGATTATTTTACACTCACCAGATTGTAGGGGCTTAGCCAGTTTATCCAGGAGCTGATTGAAGAGAGCGAAGCTGAGCGGATGGTCCATAGTGATGGCACAGTACACGCTCCACTGCGCAAGGCAGTTGTCGGTCTGCGTCAACCCGCTTTGTGCCGCGTGCTGCGTCAAAATACCCTCAGCTGCAGCGCTGAAGTTGCCGCACCACCAGAAATGAGCCACCTGAATATCAAAATTTTGATGACCTCAGTACTTATTTATTAAACAATAATCTGTCTAAACTATACTACACGAGTGAATGTTACTCTGGTTTCAAAAAATTAAGAGAGCTACGTTACATAACTATGTATAAAAAATATTATTTACTAAAAATGTTAAATATAAAATTGAAAATATTAAGTAACCTGCCGGCCTCATTCATCATCTACCTAACACCATCTCATTTAGACTATTCTTATTAGCCTTATTTAGACTATTCTTATTAGGCCGCACACGCTATATCTGCTGTAAGTTTTTAAAGAATTAAACATCCCGCAGACCTATCAGCATAAGGTTAGTATGTCATGGGAATGTCACCGAAGTGACAGTACACCAAATTTCAAACCAATCCTTATTAAATTAAAACCCTTGTATCGTGTAGAAAATGAACTGATAGTCATCAAACGCCTGAACTGATCTTCATAAATTATAGCTTAGAACCATCCTAATCACGTCACTTTCAAACAAAAAAAACCATATCAAAATCGGCCCATTCGTTTAAGAGCTACGATGCCACAGACAGACACACAGATACACAGACAGACACGTCAAACTTATAACACCCCTCTTTTTTCATCGGGTGTTAATAAGTACCAATGTTCAAAATACCGATAATGGCATACTACTACACGCCGAGTTCTTAATTAGATAAAATTGTTATGAATCAATTCATATAAAACTTATAACACCCCTCTTTTTTCGTGGGGGCTAAAAAGCAAACAATTTGACCTAGATTTTTATACAAAATTATCGGAATTGAACATTTTAAATGTGTCGTCACCTTAGAGCTCTCCAGTTCATGCAACAAAAGTATCCTAAGCAGATGCCGGTGCTCCTGCGCAGCCACCTGCGAGTTCTTCTCCGAAGAGAAGTTGAGGCGGACTTTCACGACGCCTTGGCGACGGAGCTTACTCTTCTTACCCAAGTTGAACCACATGGTCATGCCGCCAGCAGGAATTGTCTACGAATTTTTAAAATTGTTCTTATTAAAAACAACTTAGTAAAAATGTCATGAACCTCCTTCGTATTTTTTATTGGAACATTTATTTTTAAAAGTTCACTACACAGTTTATGTTGTATTTAGTGTGATTTTACAATTTATTTCATAAATTTCTAAATCCATTACTTTTTGGCATAGACTATTATTATTCTTGAAAATGAGTGCGTGCATATACCTACACCCTGACCCTATGTGTTATACCTACATATTTGTAACTTATGATAATAGGGTTATTATCATAAGTTAGAAATATGTAGGTACCTACCTAGTCATGTAAATAAAAATAAAAAATCCAAATAATTGTAAGGTATCGGTTAATCAAAGTAATAGTAAGAATTTCTGTCCTAGAATTTTTCGCAACAATGATTTATTAGTTTTACGTTAGATATTCTACCAATGAAAGTACTAGGTAGATATACAATGTTTAAGATAATGAATTGATTTATGCAAAATGTTAATACTGAAGAGGCAAATATTTCAACTTTGTGTAATCAATTAAATGGTGAAGAAAATAGATTATTATATATTTATGTAGTTGATATAATGATTAAGCATACATAAGTAGTTATAAAAGTGCGATTAACTCGCCAGTTACTCATAGTTGCTATGCAACTGAGTAAGTCATGCAGGTGTTTAATATACCCTCTTGTAGCAATGCTTATTACGATAAGTATGGTGATTGTTATTAACATTCCTGGCTTTGTGAGGGCTCGCGTTAGTTATTGGAAATGAGTGAAAAAAATACTTGGCAAAAATTAATTTATCTTTTTTCAAACATAAACGAATTTTTTACGCCTCATTTATGACTAACTTATTTATGGAAATATCTAAACAATATTAAAGAATTTTCAAGGATGAATTTTTAAAATAAGTATATATATATATATATATTTTGAATATTATTATTTCTTATTAAGATAAATTAAAACAATTCAACGCACAGTCCCCATTACTTTTGTGGAAATGTCATTCATTTAATAACAGTGTGTGCGTCAAAATACATGATTTAAACATTAATCGGTTTATTTCAAACATTTATAAAAAAAAACTACTTCTTTAAATTATCACAAGTCAACGCTATTGCATTCACATTCGAATGCGTCTGACATACAATAAATTATTCGATTTGAATATGTTAGCCTATTTGTTTACTATTTGAAATAATCTATCTGTTACACGTCTAATATTATTGCACGCGTTGTTGTAATTTTAATCATTTATAAAAGATTTACAATAAGTGGTAGGCCCGTATGTAGTGTCGTCTGGGTGGGTTCCACCGCCTTTCTAATTTCAGTCATTTCGGATTGAAAAGAAAGGTAGCCAGTGAAATTATTGAGTAAGGTTAGTTAGCCTTAGGCCTCAGTATGACAACGTACCTGCAATACCAAGTGTTTTTTTTTTATATTGTAGATGTCTATAGGCAACTGTAGCTACATACCACTAGGTGGGTCGTCAGCTCGCTTGTCATCTAGTTGTATAATTAAAACACAAGTGATTTTAGGTATTATTACTGTGTGTTATGTAGTTTCACTTACCTTCAGAGGAATATTGGAAGTTCCGATCAGCTCGTTGTCATGTTTTCCAGTAGAGGCCGTGATGGCAATCTCCTTCATCAACTTTCGAAGACCTTTCACGCCTTTCACTTCGAAAATCTTGGTCATTTTCTCTTTTACCGTCTCGGCTGGGTCGAAATCCCTAAAATAAAATAGTAATTAGGTATATAATTATTATTACTAAAACTATACAATAAGTCTCGAGAAAGATGGCACGAAGGTACCTAATGTAATACCTATTTTAATACCCAGTTACAGTCTCTGTGGTGTAGACTACGCAGAATAAAAAATAAAAAACCGACCAAGTGCGAGTCGAACTCGTGCACGAAGGGTTCCGTACCATTATCTATTATAAACAAGCGTCTATCTGTTGCCGTTATCAATATCGAGCAAAAACAGGCAAAAAAATCACATTTGTAGTATTGGAGCCTCCTTAATATTTAAGGAGGCTCCTTAATATACTAGGTGGTAGACCTGTATGTAGGGTCGTCTGGGTAGGTACCACCGCCTTTCTTATTTCAGCCGTGAAACAGTTCGCTGTGTTTCGGATTGAAGGGAAAGGTAGCCAGTGCAATTACTGGGCATGGACGGCATTTCATCTTAGGCCCCAGGATGACAACGCACCTGCAATATCAAGTGACTTTTCCTTGTTATTGCAGGTGTCTATAGGCGGCGGTAACCGCTTACCATCGGGTGGGCCGTCAGCTTGTTTGTCATCCAGTTCTATAAAAAAAAAAAAACAAATTAAGGAGGCTCCCATACTACGAACGTGATTTTTACAAACGTGATTTTTTTCGAGGAGCCCGGTGGCGTATTGGTTTGAGCGCTCTGGTTTCGTTACGAAAAACAAAGCAACTTTCGAAATGGTCGATCCTGGGATGGGTCAATCAAAATTTGTTATCTCGAGCTCCTCCGTGCTTCGGAAGGCACGTTAAGCCGTTGGTCTTCATCGTGGCATAGTCGCGGCCCCATGATAAGATATTATAAGATAAGAAGCCGTTGATCCCGATTGTTCCTGCAACCGCTTTAACCCACAAACCCGCATTGGGCCACCGTGGAGGTGTTAAGGCCCAAACTCCTCATTTGCTTCTCCCATGTAGGAAGGCCTGTGCCCAGCAGTGGGACGTATATAGGTTGGTAGTGATGATAATGATGAAAATCAATCAATACTTATACCTATTTAAAATAGGTACCAAAATTATCTTTAATTGTTTGGTTCGCGTTGAATCAAGGAAGTCCTTGGTATTTAGATTATAATTGACATATTGACAGCTTACTAAGCTGTAAAGTCAAAAGGAAGTATTATTTTACATTGCTCATATTTTTAAGCTTCATCACATTGTTAGGTACATACGGATTAAGTTGAATACAATATTTGTATCAAAAGTTAATCCTTTTTATGTTGTGATACTGAATGAAGATTCAATAAATTGTATTATATTTAATGAAATATCTGAGTTTCAAGAAATGCGCTATTAAATATTTTTCACGAAATTGACAATACTGGCAAATCTTTTAATACGATTATAACTAAACATGTAAATTCTAGACGCTTACCAGACTTCCAAGCATAGAGAGTCTTCGTGTAGATTTCCGGGCATCGGTCTGCAAATACAAACATATTATCCTGTTAGGAAGTACGATTATAGCCAACAAGTCTAAACTTTCATCGCTTACCAAGTGCAAGGCCCGACACTCGATTTAGAATAACGCACTTGTAAAATTGTAACGATTACGAGAATTGTTAGAATAATTATATTCTAAAAATTCTTGTTTATTTAAAATAATTGTCTAAATATTTGTGAAAGTCCTTGAAACCTTTTTCCTCATGTGTGGCTTTCGGATAAAAGTTTGAACTGAGAATAATTATTTATGACTATTCTTAAAATGTAACAATAAATCTAATAGGTTCTTCCCCGATCAAGTCTGGTTATTTATTTATATTAAGTAGAACACTTCTTTTTTAACAAGAATGTTAATATCCCCTTGTAAACAGCAAGCTTTTAATTAAGATCTCGTAGTCAGAGTGCGTTTTCTGTTTCTTTGAAAATTTTGTTCCGTATTTTTTTTTAGATTTTGGAAAATCTATAATCAACCTTTCCATATGGACTACATTAGGTACATAACATATTTAAAAGAAGGCAGAAACATGATTATTAAGAAGAATCCCCACAACTGAGCTGCAACTCACGTCACGTCGCGTGGCTTATATTTTATAATTTTATTTATTTTTTCTTCGGTATTTTTCAAATCACTAAGCTCATAGTACCTACCTAGTATTAGGTACCTACTGAAACTATTCAAACATTTTTTTTAGGTTTTACAGGGTCGATAAGACAGACAAGTTAAGCAACGAACAAACGTACATATAGGCACTTACTATCTGGTGAGCTGTATGTATACTTGGTTACCACCTTAGTGGTATATTAAAAAATTGCGAGACCCGCGTATATAAATAAAGAGCTTCATAAAGTAAGTGATTATGATTATGAGTACGTCGATAGATATATTTTTCTATTAATTATTGAAGTACCTACAAACCAGACACAATGGGTTTTCTATTGTAGAACAGACACCACCGCCGCGCAGAGTGAGGAATAAATATATTAAGTAGGTAACAAAATTCACACTTACAAAGAAAAGTGTTCCTCCCACAGTGGGTTTAGTGTTCCTGACTTCACCGACGTGTTATACCTATGAGTCGAATTGGACATCAAGTATATAGTAACAAATGGATCGCTCAGCCCGTTCGGGTCTTTAGGAACTAAGTCTTTGGCTTCCACGACTTCCACATTTAGCATTAGCTCTGGAGGTTCCTTTGCCTCAGCTGTTGTGAGCAGTTCTATGTGTTTGTCGTTTGATATTTTGAAGGCCTCTTGTACGTAGGACAACATAGCCTGCTGCCCTACTTCGCACTCTACATCACATCCCCCGACATTGTGCAGAATCTCGTAAAGTATCTCCAAGTAGAGTTCATCAATCTGAAATAAAAGGAGATTAGATTTATTATTTATTCGATCTAGTAAAGATCAAACTTAAGAAATCATATTACAAAATACATAACAAATACCTAATTCCGCATACACAAATATTTATTCCTATCTACTAAGTATATATTTTATTTTATATGATAGGTAAATCACAGAACAGATAAGTAGGTACATACTTAGGGAGAAAATAAATGTATCCATGAGTAAGATTATAAGTTTTACTTTGCTTCCTACGTGTTAAAATGGCACAAGTAGACATTTTTCACTAGTTTTGGCATAATATTATTTTGTAAAGGCGCATCACTGAGCACGTCAAATCGTCGAAACCGGAGAAAAGACCGGAATTATATTAGTGATCTGTGAGACCGGATAAGAGTGTTTACTCTTATGCGTGGCGCGCGTGCCCACCCCACTTTCGACTCCTAACCTTTTTTATTACTATTTTGTGAGATAAATAAACATAGCAAAAACCCTTTTTCAACAGCTTATCAAAACTTGTCTAATACTATTAGGTAGGTACCTATATAATGAAATCTTCAGTTAACCCTAAATAAATCATTCGACCCTTTCGAGCATGGATCTATCGATCGACTTTTGACATTAAAACTCGACAAAACGGTTTTATCGAGAATTAAAACTATTAAAACTATTTTGTATATCGAGAGATCAGGCTCGCTCTACTTTTTGCAATTTATAACTTATACACATAGGTATGAAATGAACAAATAAATTACTTAAATCTTAATAAATCTATTCAACTTAAATATGCCATGAGTAGTTCAGGAAAACAAAACATTTCTTTATTCATGTGCTTCATTGCGTAATAAAGAATATTAATTGAAAGACTAAATAACTTAATACAAATAAAGTTATTTAGTGCTTCAAAGGAAATTACAAAAATGAACTTACTTCGTATAACCAAGTCATATACTGTATGAAGTTAAGAGCACTTCTGAGTCACAACAGATAAAAATTTAAATGCTACATACCGCTGGGTTGTTAAATAACTCAATTTTACTAACCAATTATTATTAAAGAATACAAAAATCCACTACCAAATAGTATACCAAACCACTGCAGTGGTTCGCACTTAATGAATCAACAACGAGCAAAGGGTGACCCCCGGTAACCAAGGCACCAAACTGAACAAACCATGACGACACAACACGACCCGATTCCTCCGTCATGACACCACGAACCCACGAAAGAGTAAAATAGACCATCTAAATCGGCAGGTTTACTGCGCCGTCGTGGGAAGCTTATTGATCAGTAAAAGCTTGCTGGTGTTTCCTATTATCCGCTTCGATGGAACGATGTGCCAAGACTTGTCCTAGACTAACGAAGCGAGAGTTTGAAACAGAATTCCCTGAAGTGGTGCTAATGAGTCATTCTTTAAACAAAGAGTGAGAAGGGCACTCAACCTTTACCCGCCGAACCATGACAGCTGACAACTAAACTATGAACGTTAAGTACCAATTCAAAATTTAAATGTCTATTAAGTAACTTCAAAGTTAACACTTTAAAATGTAAAAAATTATAATGACTGCACTGGGATAATTTTATAATTACTAACTTGCGTATTATTTAACAATGAAAGCCATTTCTTTACAATAGGATATTACCACACTAAATGAAAACATACAAAACTATAATGAATAATTTGATTGCTAGATACTTTTCTAGCAATAAAATTAGGTATCTACAGTTTTGTTTAAAAGTTATAGAACATTAATCTTATGATAACAATCTGATGAAACGTACAGTCATAGACTGAATGATGAGGCTCGTCTGTCTGTCCAGCAACTCCTTCTTCACACCCCTGAACCTAGTCCGAAGTGTTTCCATGCCATTCATCGTTGTTAGTTTAAATCAATTGTTTACATAACACTACACTATTAACCAGTCAGTTCATTCACAATCGCGGGAGCACATAGTTGCTAACATGCGGAGTGTTTAACGACTGGGATGACTACTGAAACAGAAATGTATCTGGTGGGAGCTACCGGTGCACTGACGTTCGGATCTTGGGATTCAACCCGCTCTGAACGCCAAAATCTATTTTTGCAAGGCGCCGCAAACGGAGCCGAGCGAACTCAAACAAATAATAAAAAATGCCCAAACTTTTTCAACACCTGATCTTTGGAACTTCCGACTGCATGTTAGAAACCAATGCAGAATAAATTAAAATTTGTAATTATAAAACATAATTAGTGGAAGACGGTAAGCGGTACCTAAGTCATTTTCATATTTATAGATAGATGTCTATGAGGTTTATGAGGCATAAAATAAAATTTTATAGGTTGTATTTTATTCAATCATATCCCATAATCTCTATGGTAATGGGTTAAATAAATTTATAATATAGGTAGTCAAATTGTAAATTATCTTCAATTGCCTATAGACATAAATTTATATTACCTATAAAACTACAAACGAGAAAAAGTATCTGCCTTATCCATTAAATAAGTAAAGCAGCAATGTTTGGACTTTGGCAGGGCGGGGATCTCCAGACATACATCGATTGGTTTACTTACTTTTTATAATAATTATGATGAAAATATGACAAAAATATTATCAAATTTTTGTGATGAAATGTGCACGCAGCAAGGTGCTTGAAACCTCTCGTTTAGTTGAGGAGGATGCGCAATACCAACAGCTTGTACTGTACAATTCGCCCTGTACCTCTGTATTGCACCTCTGATAAAAAGTTTATTTATGAAAAAACTTATGTTTAATAGAAAATAAGATGTCATTTGGCTGCAATAAATATTCTGTTAGTTAGGAACATTAATTTCATATTTATCCTATATCTAAGGCTCAGATATTTATCATTATCTCATGCCATAGAAGACACAATGTGTCTGCGATGGCCAGTTTTGACCAGACACCATCGAACGATAGTTCCGAATTCTGCAGATCCTTTTCTTAGAGCTTAGTACGTGCATGAATAGCATGCTTTATTCGTGGTAGTTAAGGTGTTTCGTCGATTCGCACAAGGAGCTGTTGCCATATGGTACGAATCACACAATGACTCTTTGGTTGGGGAGCCGTACCTACTTTTCCAAGCATTAAGATTTAATGCCATGGTATCCTTTTTTGCGTTCATAGACAATAAACATTATAAAAAGTTTTATAGACTAAAAGCATTCCAAACAGTAAATTATACTAGATATTTGTTTCGATGCATTAAACGCACATAAAATTTTAAAGCCTTCAATATCTTTATTATATCGAATAATTGAAAATGAACATAAAGATTATAAATGGAATTTCAAAAATATCATGATCTATCCATTCTGCGTATATTTACACTGTACCACTTTAAAATACTTACTTCGACTTACTTTTATACAGTCTACGTGTTCTAGCCAGAGCTCGAAATCAATCTTATTGAGACCGGAAAGAACCCGACTTTAGTTGTACTTGTAAATATTATAAGCTGTAATTCAAGGTTCCACAATCCGCCGCAACAGGCGCACGTGCGCGTATTTATTTTATTAACCTCACGTTAGTTTACATTGGCTAAACTATACTTTACCTGAATAGTTCATTTCTTTCAACTATTCACCTAACCTCATAAATTCTAAACATGCGATACGCCGTAGCATGATAAAAAATAGGTACTTTTCAAATGAAATTTCAACATTATAAGAAACCATAATAAAGAAGGTAAGTTGGGAATTCAACAAACTCTCAGAAACCATGTAACAAGCTTTATGATATTGTTAATAGGTATTGTGAAAACTATTATACTAGGTATAACGATTATAAGAAGCAATTTATATTTAAGTTAATAAATTATGTCAAATTATAAAGACAAACCATGTCTAACAGTGTTGTAGGTAACTTGTAACTAAATTAAGGTAATGAATGATCTAGAAATCAATATGAGAGTGGTAATCACCTCTCTAATAGTCTGTGTATGATACTGTGATATAATATTGTTACCGAGTGCATTGCGTCGTCTTGGATCCGCTTCGCTTCAAGTGCTGAAGTGCTTTAAAGAGTGATCTAAAAACAGTTATATTGCTTTCTTATCATTCGTGCACTTTACAGAAAGTAAATGGTAATGCGAACTAATATAACTTCTGCCTATACATCCTATAATTACAGTTAGAATCATAGGTTATTATTTTAAAGTTACAATAGATTATTTAAACTTTAAAGACATCTTGACAACGGGGTTCATATAGTATAAATGTTATAAAAACATATAAAAATGATTATAAACTCATAGATAAGCATCACTTATTAATTTATTTATTTAATGGGTTATTGGGTTTCAGAATACTCAAACGTCACATACATTTTAAGGCCCGCGTAGGAGTGCTCAATTAATTATTATTCAATGACATTAGCCCATAGGTACATTTTTTGTATATATAATACTCGAAATGATAAAATAATGGAAGAAGACATTCGAGGAAAAATGTTAGGAGTTCTTTGAACTCAGATGATGTTTCAGTCAATCCTTTAGCTAACAAGTTTTAGCGACAGGAGAATGACATTGGGGGCGCGCATTCTCTAATGACGTCGGTCATTGAGATCAACCTTGAATGAGGAAGTTGACAAAATAACCGGGGAAAGTAAAGATGCTGGCAAAGTGCCATGTCGAACAAGATTCAATAAAATTATTATGTGCAACACAACGCTTTAGTCGATAGGTACTACCTTGGCGATCAAATAACATAATAAGTCCTTGAAAATCCATTATGATTAATAGTATTAACAAGCGCATAAATATCAATGTAAATTAGTAGGAATACAATATAGCTACCTTGATGCCGATTGACTGCAAAAACTTTTAACAATTGTGACATTATTTTGGAGTGGTGCCCAAAATAAATGAAAGCATACCATCAGCTAAAACTGCGGCATCGTCTGCATCCGACCCACTTACAGGAGAGGTAATCTATTAGACTCAATGTCTAGTTCAGTTTGAAATAAAACGAACGTAGTGACGTGCTACACCTAACCAGCTAAAAATATGGCGGCCCTTGGTTTCGTCATGTAATCAAGTTTTTACGAGATGATGAAATGTTTATAGCAGAACAATATGCACCTCTATTCCTCGTCGTTAAAGATTAATGACAGTCCATAAGTCCATTTCCATAAGCAAACATTGATAAGATTAACAATTTAACGGACGAAGTACTAAATAGCTCTGGATTAGATAAACAAACCAAAAATCTTCTATGATAACATAAAATATCATTTGATAGAGGATGTAGAAATACCCGGGGTGCAAAAAACTAACATAAAATATAATAATGAAACTCAACCTAGAGTGCTAGTCGTCATCATTACTAGAATACGGTCGGAGCGCAGTGTCTAGCTGTCAAAGAGGTACCTACTTTTATATATACTAGCCTACTGGTAGGAAGGCTAACAGCCTCCTTGAGTAAGCATTAATTTTATCGAATAAGAAATAAATATACTATCAAAAAATTAACTCTGGAAGCACTAGTGCCTAGTTTCGTAAAACGTTACTATATACGGAGTCTGTGCTCAACTAATGGCACTTATAATTAAACAAGAACATATACCGGGTGTAATGAAAACGCTCTCGAAAACGAAGGCAGATGGCAGTGCTGGTGGTGATCACAAACACGACTTGTAGAAAAAAAATCAGACAGCTAGTGATTTTTTCGCAATTTTTTTTTTTCTAATAGCCGTGTTTAGAATCATCAACACCGCCATCTGCCCTCGTTTTCGATAGCGTTCTCCATAAACCTGTTTGCACAAAATTAGCTCATGCAGCTATGTAAAATGTCTTACGAAAGTCTGAAAAAATTATGTAAGTGTAACTAAGTAGAAAGATCATGATGGTCTGTGGACAGATCAGTGTTGCATAATAACAAATTGTGTAAGTATATCATGTTTGATGTTGATCATTAAGTAATTACTACTGCATAAAGAAATACTTACGTTCCATCCAACAGCCTCAACGTAAAGGTCTAACTTCTCAGGATCGTCAGGCTCAGAGTCCGTGTCGAGTAAGGTCTCATGCCCACTGTCTGTGTCTCCGTTGAATCTGCTCTCGATTTGTACATCCACCTCCGCTTTTTGTTCGCCATCTTGTTCCTCTACTTCTTTGAGAGGCGCTAAAGGTGTGGACTCTTCTAATGCGGCCTTCTGTGATACTTGTTTCAAAAGAGATCCAAACTTTTCGAAGAAACTGTCATCTACTTCTTGTATCCTGTAATAAAGTTATACAATTAAGTCAGTTTGGTGATTAGGAATCAATGACGCATTTCTTGTGTCAATGTTATGCTTTGCCTAGAATCAGAATGAGTCTTTTAGCTACCTCTCCAAAGCCAGCGTAAACATAAAAATATCCCTATGGTTCGAAATGCCCTACTGTGACTTGGTCATGGACCATGACCATGCCATAGGATAAGCTAAGGTAAGAAGTGAGCTTGAGGTTTCTTAAGCCTAAATATTTGAAAAAAACGTGACCTACGTACAGACGACAGCACATCAAGTGTAACAGTCGCACTACAAAAGCCGCCTCTATTACCAGCAGCGTAAGAACGGTGTCAAGGTCAATCTGTTACTCTTGATGTGCTGTCGACTGTATATGATTGTGAATAACACGACTTATAGAAAAACATCATCTACATAAAGTAGAAATTAGATCGGATTTAAAATAAATGAAACGTTTGAACAAAATAAATTCAAGAATTATAGCAATAAAAACCACTATCAGTTAGGTATATCTGCCCCTAAATCATGAACTCGCTGGGTGCCGACCGGCGTAAACGCTCATAGAGCATGTTTATATTTATTTTAATTAGGTACCTATTACCTACTTAAGTATTTTATTGTTTCATTGAAAAAACATCTTATTTCTTTTACTAATAAGTCGGTTTTTCAATAAATCATTTTTTTTAATATGTAGGTTTATAGTAAGTACCTACCTAAAAAGCAAAGATTAGAAAAGTAACTAAGGTAGAAAAATCATGACCTGGGATGGTAATCGAACCCGCGACTAACCAATCCACAACTTAACCCAATCGTAAGTTTTTGTAAAAATACTCGTTCGGGTGTTGAAATACCTAAACCTAGAATATTTCGACATTGTGAGGGTATGTAACATGAAGATATGCACAGAGTCATCCCAAGTCCTTGGTAGCTCAGATGGTTAGAGCAATCCCCCGCATTGTGAAAAGTCGCGGGTTCAGTTCAAAAATATGTACGATCTTGAGATGAGGGGGGTCGATCCTGGGATGGGTCAATCAAAGTTTGTTATCTCGAGCTCCTCCGTGCTTCGGAAGGCACGTTATGCCGGTTGTTCCTGCAACCGCTTTAACCCACCAACCCGCATTGGGCCAGCGGCAGCATGGTGTTGTGGCCTAAACTCCTCATGTGTTTCTTCCATGTAAGAAAGTCTGTGTGCCCAGCAGTGGGACGTAAATAGGGTGGTGATGATGATGAAACGATGTTAAAAATGTAGGTAGGTAATTAATTCCAAATCTTGACATAATTTTTTTGTTTTCAGGGAAAGCAGGAGTGTGTGGGACTTGCACCCACTATAGCCCCTGCCATATACCTACGGGTTTACAATGGGAAGTATATTTCTTGTCACCAAAATTTATATTTGTCATCAAGTTGTATCACCTAATAAATAGATCTATCGCCACGAAATATTTTCGTTCTCAGATTAACAAAAAGTGTTCCCATCAAATTAATGTAAAATAAGAGATGGATTGCCAATAAAATTGTAGTGCATGAGATGAATATAAACTTCGTTCTTATAATAATTGTTTTATTACTTAAATAATAGCTTTGTGCTCTGAATGTCTGTCACCAAATAAATTGATTATCGATCCCTGACTGCGACTCCTTTTTATTTGTTGTTTTGTCACCTATACAGTAGTTACATTTTATTCGTTACCAATTTAATACATCAATTTGTTCAAAGAGGCGGAAACAAATTGGTGACATTCATGTTTCCGCAAACCATTTTACCAAATAATAGATCCCTTAGATTTTTTTCACTTTTATAATTTTCAACGAATGAACTGTAGACCAATGCACGTTTGACCGATAAAGAAAAACCTAATAAGTAACCACGAAATCTAGGTAGGTACGAGATGGGTACGAGATCAGACAGAGCTGTTCGCGGAAGCCCGACACGGCCGTGGTAGGTTAGAAATCTTAGATATCGTGGTTAATTTTTTTTTGTTTTTTGGTCAAACGTGCATTGGTCCACAGTTCATTCGATGAAAGTTATAAAAGTGAAATAAATCTATGGCATCTATTAGTTGGTAAAATTTTTTTTGGAACTATCTATATGATTTCTTGGCGATCTCAATAAATTAGTTTGCTTAAATACTTATTAGTACCCTAGAAAGCTGTGAGCCCACCCTAGAAAAATACCCATCCTCATACATAAAATAACTTCATCCTCAATTACCGAAACCGAAAACCGTCTTCAAACAAAAAGCTTTCGTTTGGTCAGGGCACAGATAAAAGAAAAAGAATAGTATATTAAGATAGGAGAACTGGGGCCTTACCACCATCTTTATTAAAGCGATTCATATTCCGCTCGGTTCAGTATTGGTTCCTAAACTGCATCGCTGTCATAGTCGTAGATAGCGCCGTAGTACGAAATAAACGATTCTACTCAGTTTAGGTCCTAAACTGGATCGCGATAAAAGATGGTGGTACGGGTGCTGAAATCCATACTTGATACCTACAAAGTTGTGCATGCGCTGATAGTCAGTGACCACCTTGCCGTGGCCGGCCGATTCATGGCTGGGGCCATGGCTCCCCCAAAGGAAAAATCCCTAGCTACGTCAATGAACACCAGTTCGACACAAGCTGTCTGTTTCCTAGTTTATGTTTCAATTTCAATCGAAACGTTTCGATGTCAAACGAAAAGGACAGCAGAGCGCCTCTATTGTAAAATTGAAAACCACTAACATTTGAAATCTCCTCTTGTCGCCCGATACGATAAAGAAAAAAATATCGCATTAAGCTTTTCGAATGGTGATCGAATCTGACAGTAAATCAAACTGACGTCATGCTATCATTGCAACGATAAGTTTCCTATAGAAATGTTATCGTCACACTTGTTAACGATACAACACTTAAGAAAAATTCGAAAAATAATTCCAGAACCGCCCGCTAGGTGCGCTACTGTCCAGACGATAACGAGACGAAAATTTTGAATGCTCTTGGTTTGGTACCTATTGTACTGTAGTGGCAACTGGCAAGTGTTACGGCATTGGTCTCAAATGGCCGGAAATCTGACTACCTATTATGAAGATTATCCCATTGTGACCCGATAAACCAGACAGAAATAAATTTTAATTGTCAGCGCATTAGGTAATGCTTTAGGGGAGTTAGAGGGTTATTATAATGCGCACGACCGATCGGTTTGGGTATTCTTTAATTCTTGGATGCCACATCATCGCAGAATGGATGAAAAAAGGTACTGTCACAAAACTTGACGTTCTGAGAAGTTATTATGTGTAAAAATAAACTAATGTTTTAAGAAATATTTCCTATAAATATTTTTGCACTTTAATTTTTACGTTGTCTATCTATATGGAGCTAGCAATGTTATAAATGTAAGTTATTTAAAAGGCTTAAAGAGCAAAAAAAAATTACCTTACTTGGGATACAAGTAAGGTAATTTTTTTTTGCTTTATTGAGGAGACAAAGAGACAACCTTGATCTTAGCGAGTGTAAACAGTATCCTTGTTTACAATTATAATAAAAAATAAAATATAATGAACAAATATATTTTTAAAACAAAAATACACAAATGCATACAAAATACAACAATTTTAGCCTACTATTCGGTTACTAATGATGATTATACAACAATAAATATTTTCGAATACACATTTATAAACAGCAATATGCCTATCATAGATTCCACTGGATTTCATACCGATATATCTACCTTAATAATTATTAATATTATCACTATGCACTGGAAGACTGGAATGGTTCACAAAATTTAATAGGATTATTCTTATAAATATTGGATTATTCTTAATGTTATTTTTAACTTTTGGACTGGAAGCATTTATTTCTACCTATCTTTAGACTGAGTACATTTATCAAATTAGCTTTAGAAATACATTGACGACTTGTGAAAGATCCTAAACGGTAATCATCAGGTCGTATAAATACATATTTTTGGTATTTAATAACAATAATATTCATATACTCACACCTATTTTATGTAGCTCGAAGTAAGCATCATTATGAGCTTGTGTTGTAGATACTAGATAATGAATTAATAATGATAATAATATGTATATTATAATAAGTATATAAATATTAGAAATATGCTAAATAAACATATAAACATCCATGGCTCGTGAACAAATGTTCATACTTATCTTACTAACATTTGCTCCCACCGGGATACGAACCCGGAACCCCCGACCGAGTAACTTGTATAGCAAGGGGCACAGACCACTCGGCCAGCGGGTCTTATTTACAAAGATATAAGTAAAGTTTTGAGCTAGAATCAAATATTTTTATTACACTTACATAAGAATTACATTAGGTATATCAACTTGGGAAAAAATAAATGCTAAGTTACAAGTTATTACAAGAGCAATGTGTTATTTCAATAGATATAATTATAAATATTCATAATTTAGACAAATTTTATTTAGAGCTTATACTATTTAAAGCAAAAAATGCATTTGAAGTAAATATATAAAAGACGAAGTCAATTTCACTGTTTTATCTTGATTTATCTTAGCTTAATTTATGGGATGAAAAAGTTGTTAAACTTATCTTTGAAAACATGATAGGAACACTAAAATTAGATTACCATACTCACAATCAGAAGGTTTGCAGTAAAATTATAAAATCTTAAGTTCAGTATAGATAAAAAAAAAATAGTGTACAGAATATGTCTTTTGTGTTTTCATTGGTTTTTATTCTCAAATGAATTTTTTTATACTTTACTATTATTACAGTACTGTATTTTTTAATTATTATATTATGGTTATGTCTCCCTCTGATCGTAAATGGTTCAATATTTGTGATTTTACTTATCAAGACCAGACATTAATGTATACTTTATATCAGTGTATTCTTCAGCACCATGTTTACTACCCTCCCTACCAATTCCAGACTCTTTGATTCCTCCAAAAGCAGGCTCGGCCGCAGATAAGATGCCATCATTGATAGCGACCATGCCAAAATCCAACTTTTTAGACATTCTAAATGCCTGTCCTAAGTCCTTTGTAAAGACATAGGCAGCCAAGCCACTTCTTGTGCTATTAGCAATTTTAAGGGCCTCTTCCTCACTGCTGACTTTAAGGCAAGCCGCAACTGGCCCAAATATTTCCTCACTATACAATGTCATGTTTGGTTTCACATTAATCAAGAGTGTTGACTCATAAAAATTGTTACCTAGCTGCTTAGCAACTTTACCACCAGTAATTACTTTTGCTCCTTTAGAAACAGCATCATCTACAAAATTTGACACTTTTTGCACATGTTGTAAGTTAATTAGTGGCCCACAAGTAACCCCTTTCTGAGAACCAGGACCTAAAACACATTTTTCTGAGATTCTTTTTTTGAAACCATTTACAAATTTGTCAAACACTGCTTCATGGATAAGGAATCTATTAGCACCAATACAAGCCTGACCATTGTTTCTGAATTTAGCAAGCATAGCCTGGTCTAAAGCATGTTCAACATCTGCACTAGGAAAAACTATGAATGGGGCATTGCCACCTAGCTCAAGAGCAACTCGTTTAATACCACTAGCCGCTTGTCCATATAGAAGTTTTCCAACTATTGTTGATCCTGTGAATGATATGCAACCAACATTTTCATCAACACACAATACTTTTCCAACAGCGGAGGCATTCTTTCTGCTTGATGTGACAATATTAATAACCCCTTTAGGTACACCAGCTTGTTCAGCAAGGCTTACAGCAGCCAGTGCAGTCAAAGGGGTGTCCTCTGATGGCTTGATTACACAAGTGCAGCCAGCAGCCATTAAAGCTGCTACTTTACGTGTTATCATGGCGAATGGAAAATTCCAAGGAGTTATAACAGACACCACACCAATAGGTTGCCGAGTCAAAAGAATTTGCTTATTAGGCCAAGGGCTTGGAATAATTTCTCCGTTTATATGGCGTGCGGTGTCAGCAAACCATTCCAAGAATGAATTTCCGTAAACTATTTCTCCTTTAGATTCCATTAGTGGCTTCCCAGCTTCAGCAGTAATTACACTAGCTAAGTCATCACTATATTGCTCGCACAAATTAAACCATTTCCTTAAAATATAGGAACGCTCTTTAGCTGTGGTGTCTCTCCAGGTTTCAAAAGATTTTGCAGCGGCGTTGATTGCTTTTTTAGCGTCGGTCTCATCCATATCCGGTATTTCGGCAATAACGCTATCGTCTGCAGGATTTAACACAGGAAATACGGCATTACTTGTAGCCTTCACCCATTCTCCGTTTATGTAAGCCTCATTTTTCAACAGATGCATGTTTCTGCAGTGCGTAATATAACTTTTTGTACTTCTTAGAATGGCAAAACGCAGTACAACCATCGTCAGCTGAAATCTCTTGGGCCCTACAAATTACAAGTCACTTTGACCGTCCGATAAGGATTTTCAAACGATAATCGTATAAATTGCTCTTGAAACGTAGGTAACAACAAAGTTATATCAATTTAAACCATAAATAATAGCCAATCAAAGCAGTAGGTATATTTTATCAAACTCAATTCATTTCATGATATTCAAGTCAAATGAAACATCAAATCAAAATGACTTTGACATTGACATCAATCCTTATGGTCCAAAATACACAAACATTACCAACATTACAAACAGTGCAAACGAACCGAATTGAAACGGCGCTATGAGCACTGTTTGCGTGCAATTAATTCGAATCATACTTTCACTTATGCGTGTGTACTCCTCAATGTCCACAACAAAAACATTCTAAGATCTTACGTTTTTATCAAAGAGTAAAAGGAAGTATTTGTAGCAAATAAAGTGCGATAACAAGTTTTTATCAATTTAAAAATAAATATTTGCAACATTTTTCACAAACTGATAACCTCAAAAAATGTGACATTTGCATAAACACGGGCGCGTTCCAAGCCTACAACTTTTTAGGGCCGTTCCGTGCCTTTCGACATGACGTTTAGCTGTCTCAACTACCCCGTTCCGAGCCTCGGAGAGTTGCAACTTTTTGGCGTTCAAGTTTAATGATTAAAAAACACTCTGACATCTAAAACGTCCTATGTTATAGTGACCATCCGTCAAATGACATGGATATGTCAAATCTCAAAATAGCCACTTCTAAATTTTAGTTTACTTTAAATAAAAGCTAAAATACAAACTTAATACAGAAAACTTAATAGGGAATGGAAGACTCCGTATTAGTTATAGATAATGATGGAACTCCTTGTCAAAATTTGAGATTATAAAAACAACTTGTGTCGTTCTCACACCTTAGAGTAAGACAAAAAACGACTCGGAGTGTTTGGAGTGTAGGCTCGGAACGCACCCCTGCACTATCTCTTTTTCGTAAGCAGCGTCAGCTTCATGACATCACAATACTCTCGTTGGCACGAACACGTTCAATTCAGTTCGTTTGTAAGCGCGATATATGCACACATTTTTCATTTTGGACCTTATGGATAGGGAATGAATGACATAACGCGATATAAAACAAGCGAACGTAATAAACGTAAGATCTCTTATGGTAGTACTTCACGCTCGCAAGAGGCGCTCGGACGAGGTGCTCGGCGAATGACGCCGAGGCGAGTCATTTCGCGATTCTTCACGCTCAGTTATTTATCTCAGTTGCCGCCGAACCGAACCGTTCATCAAGATAGAGGTTGAAAAAGTCGCTGCGGCAACGGCTTTGTGCGCGCTTACTCACTACAATTATGTGCGTACCTATTGTACAAAAAAATAATTAAAAAGCCGTGGAGGAAAAGGAGAGGGTGGACGATTACTGTGCACAAATATAGAACTTTAATATTTTTTCTTAATGTAATTTTTTCTGTAGTTTTTTTTCGTATGTAGAAAGAAAGAAAATATATTAGGTAGATGCCTAACAGATTTTTCTTATATTATGGAGACTCCTAGCGATTAGAAATCCTCCAGAGGCGAATTCGCCCCTCAAGTCTTGAGGACAGAACAAAGTTCTCGCCTCCTTAAAACCCCGGTTACGCTGTAAAGGCCATCTGCACCCAACAACAAAAAAACAGAAAGTTATAACGTTACACAAAAATAAGCTAAAATATTAAGTTATGTAGTTAGGTACCTAGGTATATAAAATAACTAAGTTTCTTGGTCAATCATAATCTATCCACCAAAAAGTAACGCATTTAATTTTCGTACCATATTTCACAAGTCACAACTACTTATTTATTTATTGATTTTAAAACGTCCATATTCCTGCGATAACAAGCACATACAATAAAAGGTAATTAAAAAATATTTTTTAAATAGGTAATGGAGAGTAGCCATTAACTTATAGGTAAGACATTATTTTTAATAAAATTCTTAATTTTATGCAACTTAATGTAAATTTTAAATTAAATGCTTTTAAATTGATTAAGAGCCAAATATCAGTGGGCCTAACTCTGAACATACACTCTTAATCTGAATTTAAGTAAGTATGTACCTCTTAAACCTCTTTATCGCATTAGGTAATGAAAAAGGTAAAAATTGTTTATAACTGTCAACTAAAGGATAGATTTAAAGAAACCATATAAAATTTTAGACGGCTTGTATCCCGGCCGCCATCTGATTGAATTCGCCTCTTAATTGGAAGCCTAGCTCGTTGATTAAACGCCTGCATCCAAAGATGTTTAAAGCCTGCATTCAATTAAATGCCTAGGTCGATAGTTAATTGAACTAGACTCATGTTCAGCGTTTAACATCATGGCGTATTGAAAGTGCGCTAAATTAGATGCCCAGGCGGATCGGTTATGGTGATCGGTAGGTTCAAGGTTATTTTAATAACCATAACGTTTCGGTTTCGGCACAGTTAAAATGCTCTGAGTTTCTAAAGATATACGGTGTCAGCGCCATCTATTAATTAAAAGCTTTTATTGAACTTGCAATGTATATTTGTTCGGGTGGAATCTTGCTACTCGATTTTGAAGCAGATATCTTCAACGATTAGCTGTGTGACGTCATTCGAAATCCAATATGGCGGACCTTCCAAGATGGCGGAATAGTTATTTTTAACCCCCGACGAAAAAAGAGGGGTGTTATAAGTTTGACGTGTCTGTCTGTGTGTCTGTCTGTGGCATCGTAGCGCCTAAACGAATGGACCGATATTGATTCGGTTTTTTTTGTTTGAAAGCTGATGTGCCTACGATGGTTCTTAGCTATAATTTATGAAGATCAGTTCAGGCGTTAGATGACTATCAGCTTATTTTGTACATGATAATAGGGTTTTACTAACTTTTACACATCCGATTGATTTGAAATTTCGTGTACTGTCACTTCGGTGACATTCCCATGACATACTATCCTTGAGCTGATCCTATACCATCAAAAAGTCTGCGAAATGGTTAATTCTTCAAAAACTTACAGCAGATATAGCGTGTTTGGGCTCTTATGAATAGTCTCAATGAGATGGTGATAGATAGATGATTAATGACGCCGGGGGTTACTTTAAATTTTTAATTTTGTAATTATTAATGCATTTCTACAATATGGGTATCAAATGAAAGGCCTTGTTGAGAGTAACTCGAAAAATAATGTGACGTCATTCTAAATCCAATAATATGGCTGATCATCCAAGATGGCGGAATAGTTATTTTTTATGCACTTCTGCAATATGGGTATCAAAAAAAAGGGCTTGCCGAGTCTAATTAGAAAAATATTCGCCATCACTCTTAATCCAATATGGCGAACTTTTAGAGTTTTTTATACCTAGCCAGCGATGACTAAAATGTAAAAAATAAATTAAAAGCAAAAAACCTTTTTCAAAAAAAGCTTTTATTTAATTACTCTAAAAAGAAAAAAAGAAAATTTTCCTTTATTGTACCTCTATATATGTTTTTTCCTCTATTCTACTAGTCAAGTGCTTTTATTTGTTACCCATATTGAGGTAGTTGTGAAAAAATACGTAACCCGCAATTTTGTAGCGGCGGCTATCATGGTTTTACAATGGTACAGGTAATACAGAATTTACATTGTATTGTCATCAGAACTAAAAGTGTGTAAGTACCAAATATCAGATCAAACTGTCAACAGGAAAGGGGGTCAAATTTCAATGAGTCAAACAAATAAATAAATAAACCAATAAACAGGTCAAGCTAAATAAAACTATAAAACCGTTTAAAAATACTAAAATAGTTATCGGTATACAACAAATTACCTAAAAATATTCAAGACACCGTTTAATAGAGTTATTGCGCTTTACGCAGTTACGCAAACACCTTACGCAAAAGTTTTGACACTATGGAATATTTTAATTGTATATCATAGAATAATAATATTATTAAAATACTGATATTGTGTGTATTATTCAAATAATTTGTTTAATTATTAATTTTGATACTAATTGTAAATGCATTATAGTTTTGGATAATTTTGATGTTTGACATTTGCATGCTAAAATTAATAGCCGAATAAATTGATTTCAATATGACTACCTTCTAATGTATTCATAGGCAAATAAAAGTTTTCATTTGATTTGATGGTATGCTGTACTGGTTTGGTTTCTGTATAAGTAAGTGTAAGTAGGATTGTTTTGTGTTGCTTGAATTTTTTAAGATTCACACCCATATGCACAGTCGGCTCCTCGAGATTTTCTCCACTCGACTGTGACTCGACTCAGCCTCAAGGATAAAATCGGTATGCAGAATTCAAAAAACTATCCTCGACTTGAGCAAATTCCTCAGTTGAGTCGAGTAATGAACTGTCAAACTCAAGGTACGTCGCGATCTACCTTGAGGTCTCCTCAAAGTATGTCAACAGTGCTTTTCACGTTATTTCTGAAGTTATTTCAAGTTTTATTAGCATAATGACTGATTTCTATGTTTTTTTTATTGACTAACTTTCAAGTGAGTATATGAGCTAGATACAACTTTATTAATTTACCTAGATATTGTGATGCAAATATAATTATGTCAACCGACAGTGGTGTTTAATTTATACTTTATGATAAATTCCCTCAAGCACGCCTTTACCATTTCACTAAAAACTTGCCTCCCGGCCATAATAATTTTCAAACTGAACGCGAAAAACGAATGAAATCAAATAAATCAAAATTAAGCATTGCAGTATTTGCAGTCGACAGTTGAGTTGAATGACAAATAATGGCAGAACTGAAAGATACGTCACAGAAGTAGAACACAATCTCACAGGAGGACAGCCCACAGATGAAAAAAGTGAACCATAAACATATTATCAACACTTTGCCAACATAATTATAAGAAATTTCATGACGTCATTCCGTCACTCAACCTCAACCCGACTTTACTGGAGTTTCCTCACCGGAGGATGAAGCTAACTGAACATACCGATTTCAATAATGTTTTTAAGATTTCCTTGAGGTGACTTCGACTAAGGTCGAGTGGAGGCGGTTTCGAGGAAACGTGTCTGCATATCGGTGTAATGCTAAGTGTTCGCGGCATTGTAGACAAAGTGGTTTATTTCAATGCTAATTAAATTAATAACGCTTTAATGTATTTTTATGTTGTTCATGAACTTAAATAATAATAATAGTAATAAATAATAACAGAAAAAAATGAAATAATGATTCAAACATGAAACGATACACATGTGGGTAGGTTTACTTTCTATTTTTTATTAAAGTAGGTACCTTGGTGATCATACCTACATACCTAACAATATGCTGTACTTAATCATTTTGACTGCAGTACCCTCAAAGGCAGTACTAGTAACTTTATTTTTTATCTTAACATTGAATCTTATATTTTTTTTACAAATATTAATAAATACTTATGCCGGCTGTTCGTTGCGTTCATCGTAAGAAAAACCACTGGATCTCTTCACTACTTATATTTCATTAAAAACACGATGAAAATATTCAACTCATAATCGGTGTCGTCAATACTACAATAAATTGAAACATGGGCTATATTTGTTCATAGAAATAGTTTGCTTCTTTCAAAAACATCTAATTCAATTTCATGACATTTGTATGAAATTATCAAATGTCATGAAATGTCATGAAATTATCAAATGAATATGATATTTTTGAAAGTGGCAAACTATTTCTATGAATAATACATAAAGCCCAAGTTTCAATTTAGTGTCGTATTGACGGCACTAGCCTCTACGATGTACCGCCTGCTGCATGCTATTCTTAAAATAAAAAAATCGACATCGAGCTCGACGACGATAGCCGCCATTGATTTTGGCTTTTGAGCACGGCGGCGCTGCGCGTAGGTAAGCGTATTCACTAAAGTACGTCGATCTCCTGGGCCCTGTTTAATAAAACTTACAAGTCTACAATTTTGTAAATAAGTGACAAATTTGTAAATTTTTATGACAAGTGCTGTTTAATAAACTTTAAAATTATGTAAGAATTTTACATATAAAAATCTACAATTGTTAAAATTACAAATGCTGTTTAATAAACGTTTACATTTGTAGAAAACGCCTGTAGATTTCGATGAAATATTGTATCTACAAATTTGTAGTTGTAAGTTACAAATTTGTAGTTGTAAATTACAAATTTGTAGTTGTATGTTACAAATGAAATGTAAATTTCCATTGAAGAAAATAACGCGGGTAGATAAAAAAATTGAATCCTTATATAGAATTTGATTTTACCATTGGTTTCCTATTTTTTTGATTCATAATGACAGTCATGGAGCTTAATAACAAAATCACGATTTTGTATCTAAAATACAAGAATAAAGATGTTTTATTCGGTCGGTTTAGTGAAAAACTAACTCACGATATGAAAATAAAAAAGTGGAAAGACATTGCGGATCTTTGTGCATCTACAACAAAGACTGGAAATACCTTGCCACAGCCCATCCAGTGAAATGCACACAAAAGTTTCTGAGTCGGTGTAAAGGCTAAATTTATGTTAGAATCGTATTTATGATCATGTTCCATTTTTGTTACCAAATATTCGACGGTAGTTTGCTGACCTGAAATTTTTCGTTGAATGTATCAGTCACATCAAAAGTAAAGTAATTCCTTTGACGAAAAACTCGCCGTTGCCGTTCACTTACATATTCATCATCACTACTGTCACTACTTCCACCATTTTTTGTGTATAAAAAATAAATTTCTTTACTAATTAGGTTGAGGGACTAAATTGTAAAATTCTGACACACGACGAGTCCACATGTCAGAATTGTAACACAATTCTACAAATATGTAAACTTGTAACTACGATTCTATTTTTAATAAACGAGTTTTTCCTAAAAATTTGTAGATTTTTGTCGGTAAAGTAAAAAAGTTTTATTAAACAGGAATATGTAAAATTGTAGCTACAATTCTACAAATTTTTAGATTTTCCACCATTACAAAATTGTAAATTGTGATTTTTATTAAACAGAAACTTGTAGACTTGTAACCTGATTACAATTACAATTTACAATTTGTAAGTTTTATTAAACAGGGCCCTGGCTGTGTATGTTCGTCGCTATTTAGAGATACGATATAAAGTACAATCGATATTGTAAGATTTAGTTTTTCGCGTGCTTAAAATTTATCGCAATGACTTTTTTTTAATTCACGTTCACGCCATGCTCATTGTAGAAACGCCACTAGGTCGCCAACGTAGTGTAAGTAAGTTTCAGTCGAAACGAAACGAAAACGATCATCGTCGTGTGCACCTCTTACTCAAATCCATGTACAAAAAGTGGTTTCCAATAATAACTTTAGAGAATCGCATAGCTGAATTATTGTTGTTCAGTATGAATTCTTATAAAGTTTTGAGTTAATGATTTCTTTGCGCATTGAAGGGGTAGTGAAATTATAGATATGCTATTTAATTATTTTGGTTTCGTATCTTTTATGAATCCTCATAATTTACTTTTGCTGTTGACTGTATCAATGTAAAAACATTAACTACGATTAGTATTGGACTGATGCCATGTCTGTTCTGTGGGTACCTACACTGAGCTCATATTTCCTTAATTAACCTTGTTTCTCTGATAAGAACTTCAATGCGGTTTTTTTATTCTTGGGTCTATTTTTGCAACTACCCACTTGGCATTGTTATAATGATAGATATCAAGTAACATAATAAGTTTCTGTTTAGTCATAATTATATTACATATATAAGAAACCTGTAGAATATTTGCGTGATAGTAAAAATAAATCAAAAATTGATTCTAATAACAAAAAAGTAAGTAGGTACTTACTTAATAACTAAAAAGAGCTTTGAAAAATTCTGCGAAATTTAAAATAACATACATTTTACGAGACAACGTAAACAGTTCGGGTTACTTTGGGATGTGCTTTGGGTTCTTTTTTCACACTTATTTTTTTTATAATATATGATGAAGAAAGTGCGAAATCTTTGGCGTCAGGATCGCTCCTACAATGCCAAGTGGTATTTTCCTTGTTATTGCAGGTAACCTATATGCGACGGTAACCACTTAGCACCAGGTGGGCCGTCAGATTGTTGTTGTCATCTAGTTGCATAAAAAAAAATATGTAGGTAGTAAATATTACTCATAGGTACATAATAATTTATATGGTCACCTATTATGTATAGATAATTGAAATTTAATTTTTTTCAAACATTTTACTAAGATTACCTACGTTTACGTTTCCTACTGTGATTAGTCATTTTTAATGTTTGATAAGAAAGAGCTGTTACCTATTTAGCACAAAGATACCTAAAGATACAAATGAAATCTTTGCTAATACCCACTATCTATTCATGTAACGGTACAAATTCCCACACGCAAACATGCATCTAGGCCATAATTCTAATACCGCGCACATAAAATTAATAAATCCATTCTATGTATGGAGATGAAGCTCCGTTACCTGGTTTCGTGTTGTTGTTGCTCCACAGACTGTTGTTGCTGCAGTTTTTCGTAAAAACCTCTCCACATTGATTCCTCGTCCATTTTTCTGGTATACTTTCACAATAAATTCTTAAATACGGATAAATAAATACTTTTTTTAAAGTTCTGAGCAGAAGATATGATTATTCAATGATCAAAACTGCTATGTAACCTTAAAAACCCGAGTGCCGGCAACCACTCGTGATTCACTGAAGCCGAGTCATATGCTCCGGTAAGAAATGACGTAAACACTGGAAGTTTACTCGCTAAGATCAAACTCACGGAAATAACATTAGCGTCTGAAAAGCAAGTTCATTTGAGGTCACTCACTGCACCACCGGCTAGTTGCGATTGCAACGGATCAATTAATATTTCTTGACTAATGTAAATTTTTAATTCGTCTCTTTAAAAGCGTCTACAGTCGTTTGTTTTGCTTTGGTTCGAACCGTACACTGACTGACGTAATCCAAGCAAAAAGTAGCGAACGCGCCGCGATCTGCGCACGACGCAACGACAGAATACAAACTAAGCGAACTGTTCATATCCACGTGCTTTTGTATTATAATAATCAAGCAATCACAATGTAAACATTGAACAATGTGAAGATCAAATATTTAAATCAGCGCCATCCGGTATATTCTGCAATCATCAACAAATGTCGCTAAAATTAGAAATATATTGAATAACAGCAAAAGGAATCAAAAGATCAAATCCTATAAGGAAAGATTTAAACGCGTCTTCGTTTTAGTATCATTAATGCTTTTCATAGAAAGTAAACTAAGTAGCAGGTATCCTAAAGACAAATAAAACATTTTAAGACATTTTTTAATTATTGTAGGTATATCTCTTACAAGAAATAGTTGGGTTATCATTTCCAATAGTTGGTTTTGGCTACAATTATACTATACGTGCTTTATACTTTTTATTAACTTCTATACATATTATCTTGTCCTCTGTTGAAGATAATCCTAGCAAAAACTTACTTGCCTATGCAATGCAAAATTCAATTCTGCCTGATTAGTTAGGCATTTATACATGTACTTACGTATGCATATGTAACAGAACTATCTACATTATGTACATCCATAGGGAATTTAATGAAATAGTTGTTAATAATAAAAGTAGGACAGTAGGTTCCTAATGATTGTGATGTTATTTTCACCGCAGGTCTTTACGGAGCAAATAACAAACTTGAAATATCAAACCCGCCGAAGCGAGGCTCTCAAGCCTCGGCCGCTAACCTCGAGATGTCGACCTTGAATGTTACTTCCATTTTACAATTTGGTACCAAACATTGCAAGTAGGTAGATAAAACTATGTACCAAGACGGACAAAGCCCGGCACATTTTTTCTTAAGAACTTGTTACACGATTTTATGATAATGGCCTAGTCATATAAACAAGCAAAAAATATCAAATGGGGTTCTTCTGGCGAGTTTATGTGAAGTTTCGTGGTTATATGAGAGCTTCGTAATAAATAAGCCATTGATTGTTCAAGGTGTAACAAAAATACCCGTAAAGCAGAAAGGGTGCTTAAACGTTTTATAACTTAATAACTTGCTGAAAAATTAATTATTTTGTGATAACAAAATAAAATAATCGACATTGAAGCGCAGCTTTATTAAAAGTTCATCACCCTTACCAGGCGAAATTACCTTCTACTAGAAATCACCGACAACCGATCCCTGGAGTTGTGACATTTAATTAAGAGTTTTTGTATATTAATAATGTATTTTATCGAGTCATTTTGTAACAGTTTGTATAAATGTCTAGATAGAGCAGTGTAGACACAGCGGTCAAACTTCAGTAAAAATATTAGGCAACATATTTGTTTACCCTCAGTGTCAAAGTGTGAAATCAAAAGTTTCACTATACTTATATTACGTCCGTACGACCAATACATACATATATTAATACTAATACGATTACAGTATTACACTTCTCATAACAGCCGCAAATATTGTTTACCTTTAAAATTGATATATGTTACTCGCATGTAATAATCAATATCACTCTCTTAAAAATCTCTTTTACTTTACTAAGTAGATATACCGGGTAAGGGTTTTCACGAGCAGGTGTGACAATGTAGGTATTTATTAATTTAATCGTAAAATAAAAGTGCTCTGAAAGGTAACAAACCTTCAAATGCAACAGACAAGGAAGACAGCACCCCCTTGAAGTTTATTCGGACTTTTGGAACATATGTATATGTGTAGGTATATGTATCTACCAAAAAAAAAAAAAACAATTATAAACGTAAACTTTTTTAATGATATGAATCCAACTTAAATTCTACTTTTTAAGAGATCAAGCATCCTGCCTTGAAAATATTGAAGAAAATACCTCATTAACCATTGATATTGTGATACATTATACCTATCAACATACTAAAAAAATTAAAACCGACTTCAAATAACTGAAAAGGATAAAATAATTAAATTTAAGTAGGTATTCATCCCCTAGAAACATATTTTTGGAGTCGGTGCTTCACTTTCTATTGTTTTTAGAAACCACTTAGCACCAACTCCAAAAATATGTTTCTAGGGGATGAATACCTACTTAAATTTAATCTTTTCAGTTTTTTGAAATCGGTTTTAATTTTTGCTTAAAATGTTTTTTTCACAATTTTTAGTGGTAACTTTCTACGGTCGAAGCTAGATGGGTGACCGTAAACTTATATTGTTTCCTACTATCGTATCGTTTCACTAAAAAGTCATTTGAAAAGCAAAAATTCGCAATTTCTAATTTTAATTTCTGTTTTTTTAAATTTAAAACCAAAGTACCCAACTGTTTTTGTAAAAATTTTTATGGGACCAAATGGCAGCTATTCCGCATCGAACAAAAAAAGAATCACGTAAATCGGATCAGCAATCTCGGCGTAATCGGTGTACATACATAGAAAAAAAAAACATACCAGCCGAATTGAGAACCTCCTCGTTTTTGAAGTCGGTTAAAAACTAATTTTATATAATATATTTTGAATTCTCACATATGTAACAGACCAGCGGACGTTTTTCTTTTATAGCACTATACCCTAAAAGTAAAAATAATTTTAGACAATAATAGGAAGGAGGATAAATATAGGAAGGTCATTTAACATTAGGCATTAGGTAAAATCATACAATAATATGTTTATTTCTCTAAGCAAACGTAAAACTAGCTTTACTGACCTAAGATCAAGATAAAGCCAAAAACGTTCTCACGATAAATAATAGTGTACCTATAACCTCAAGACATACCACCAACAATTAACAGGTAGCTAGGTATGTACATCATATATTATTATATACATTGTATAATAGAACGTTAATACAGGCATATCATAATGACAAGGGGACAATTTATGGACTGGAAATGGTATAGGTACTTTTGTAATGATACGCAGGTAGGTAGTAGGTACAATATAAGCTATTAATAGATCAACATAATACACCGAAAGGCTTCTAAAATAGACAAAAATAGGTTCAGGAAATTTTCTTTTCATATTTTTCATCTATAAATTAATGTAAACCTGGTTGGTAACGATATCGGACATTAAAAAAACTCTAGGTACACTTACCGCAATTGTTTCTCTGTCCACATGAAAATGGGTGAAACTATGTTAAAATTTTTATACAAAAGAACTGTACAGATCAGATAATCTGTAGGTACGAAAACGCTAGTTTACAGTTGCTTGAAGGAAGACATTGACCACAAACAGTTTTGATTCATTTAAAAAGTCTTTTAGGCTTGTATGAAATACCTAATTTCGTTTGGGTGACAAGCTCACACTCAAAATGAAGTCATGAATGAATCATAATTCTTATTTGCGAATATCTGCTAAAATGTAATTAAACTGAAAAATTTTTAGAAATTTTAATGATTGATAATGACTATGATGAGAAATAGATCACTTGCGACATAAGTATGCAGAAAAGAAAACAGTGTATCTTTGGTGGATCCGAAGGGGAACGCATTATGAGGGTACTGGGCAAAACCAGCGATACCGATCGCTAACTTCTAACAGCTTTCAGCGCTTATTAATTCCAGCCATCTAGTCTGGATGGCTGGAATTAATAATCGGAATGGGTGTTAGTATTTCATCAACATAACGCCAGACTAGTCATTAGTCATTTCAAAAATAGCAATTTGAGAGAGAAAACTTCCAGCTGGAAGATCCTTATCTTTCACTTTCAGATTCAAACCTCTGTCGTCGCTTCGGTTTTCTTTAAATACCTAGTGTATTGTTGACATGAAGACGTGACTCAATGCACCATAATGTTACAAACATGATCCTATGGCTTAAAGCTGTAAATGACATCAATGTGTAAGGGAAAAACTCTCATTTTGATGAGAGGATACACATTAACTTGATTTCCAAAAAAAAAACAATAATTATTTATGATATTCATTGCAAAAAATTGACCGTCAAAACGACTTGTCGCTATACTTATTTGATTTTAAAAGTGCCAAAACTTCTACAGTAAGGTGATCTATATACGAGATGGCACATTATAATAATATTTACATATTAAAATTATATGTAATGAAACTATATCTTGAACTTATACAGAATGGTGCCGGCAATGCGACAATAAATTTAAACATGGGCTATCTTAGTCCATAGAAATAGTTTGCCACTTTCAAAAATATCGTATTCATTTGATAATTTTATGACATTTGTATGAAATAATGCTGCCAACGTTACACTATTCCATACAAATGTCATGAAATTATCAAATGAATACGATATTTTTGAAAGTGGCAAACCATTTATATGGACTAATATAGCCCATGTTTAAATTTATTGTCGCATTGACGGCACCACCCTGTATAAAATTAAATACAAAGAAGCTAAATTCCGAACGATGCAGTATGTATGTAATGGGAAAATGTTATATTCATGCCCTACTTCTCTTGCCTCTAGGATAGCCTTTCTGCTATGGTTAAGCTAATAAAATCCCCAAAATCACTCACATTGTGCTAATATTTTTGTCCCTCGCCTGTGTTATTTTTTCTATTCTTAATAATATTAGTAAGTTAAATATAACCAGTTCTACGAGTTTTTCGATCATTTATGTTTTTATTAAGTTTTAAGTAACTAACCGTGACCTAAATTAGAGCAGGAAAAATCACACGATTTCTTTCATATGCTCCATAACTTAAAACAGTACGTATGTTGGTAAACAACGTGAATGTTATTGGCAGTTCAAAAATGTGATTAGTGGTTTACCCTAGGTTTGGCTTTTTAATTTTTAATTTTGAAATAGATATTTGGCTGATGTATTTTCATGCAAGCCTAGAAGTACTTTTTACTTAAAAGACAAAAGTAAAATAACTGTCTCGGGTTTTGCATAGAACTAAGGAAAACAAGTTAAACACTGAATATAGGTACGAATTCAAAAGTTTGTGAAATATTTACGTGCACGCACGAAATGATTAATGGGAATTACCGCGGATTTTGTCAATCGCTTGAATAATTATAAATTTTACCAGTGACCAGGATTATTTTATTTCGGACCAGTAGCGTTGTGGCATGCTTATAACGTTTTATCTATATATTTTACATTTCAATATTTCTGCTTACTTATACATAGACAAAATCCCATCTTCTTTAATTTGATATTTTTTCAACAAAGATACGTCATTTGAGATTGCTAAGATCTTTTTGTATGTCTTTGTAGGTCTGAAAGAACCACAAATAGTACAAATTGCTAAAAATTGTTGGTCATTAAAAGCATATAAGCAATGTCGTTAGTCTACTCTACATAGCAGCGATAACACTCCGGCACATTATAAAATTAAATAACACTTAATTGAAACCTTGTTTCGTCTAGGAAAGTTTTCTCTATCTGGTTTTCTTTTCAAGCTTAAAACCCTGAACTGATTTAATTTGGGACAGAGATAGTTTGAAACCCGGAAGGACATAACAAAAGATACTTTTTAGAGCGATAACCGATATCCAAGGCGAACAACACGATCGGAGCCGCGGGTGCCTATTATACTATAAAAAAAAATGTGTCTTCAAGATAACTGCGGTTAGCTTACAAGAATATTATTTACCTTATTATATAATTGGTGCCCTATTCTATATCTATCGGAAAACAACAAAATGTAAATGTCTAAAAGGAATACAATTTACACCTAATTGGTTTAGTAATGAATTGTCAGTACAACACATAGTTCCCTATACAGTGTGAGTCTTCATAAAGTGCACATATTGAAATTAGGGATACTATGCTTAATATTATCGACGGAAAAAATAGTAAAAAAATATATTGGCTTATTTAATTTTTTATCGTTTTTTTTTAATTTTTTTGATATTGAAATTACCCCGGTGTAGACAAAATCGTGTAACTTTTAAAATAATTGATCTTTTGCGATGAATCAAACTGTTTTATGATTGGTAATATAGGGCGTCTTCATAAAAATAAAATTTTGTAGAAAAAACTACACTCAATTAAAAAAATTGATGAACTCCTTACAAAAAACCGGTTATTTTTTATAGATTTTTGCATAAATTTAAAAATTGCTTCATAAAATGCCCACTTCGCATACCTTTCTGTTAACGTCGTTTTTCCTTTTTAACAGTGTCAATTTCATGTCAATACCATAATCCTATCGTTTTCACAAATGAACTTGCCACAGGAAAGTAATAACTTGTATGTTGAAGTACCATTCATTAACAGTTGATAGAAAACGATATGAATAAGGTATTGGCATGAAATTTTCACCGTTAGAAAGGAAAAACAATGTAGAGTAAATTAAAGTTAAGAGAAAAGTATGTAAAGTGGGCGTTTTATTGAGCAATTTTTAAATTTATGCAAAAAAAATTAAAAAAATCAGGTTTTTTGTTAGAAATTAGGCCTTTTTTTTTATTCAGTGTAGTTTTTTCTACAATATTTTGATTTTATGAATACGCCCTGTCATTTCCAATCATAAAACAGTTTGATTCATCGCGATAGATCAATTATTTTAAAAGTTACACGATTTTGTCTACACCGGGGTAATATCAACGTCAAAAAAATTAAAAATTCGATAAAAAAATTAAATAAGCCAATATAATTTTTGAAACATTTTTTTCGTCGATAAAATTAGCCATAGTATCCCCCATTTTCGTTTGTGCACTTTACCCAGACTCACACTGTATATATTTTTCTATGCATTCTTTTTATACCTTAAATATTTATTGGTCTTCTGTTCTCTAGAGAAAATATATTATATTCCAGTGAGTTAACAAGTTCAAAGGAAAATTTTAACTTCGCCGATGGATATTTTCTGTGAAGAAAAGTCCTTGAAGATAACCAGCCTTTCCAGAGGATTTTTTTCCCAACAGATACCCATTGAAAATATTCAATTTAACGGAAATTTTCATACTTAATTAATAAGGATTTAATAAAGGAACAAAATATTTTACTTTGTTTCAAATTGGAAAAATTGTTTCAGTAACCTTTATTACTTAATAATTATTCTTAGCGTTGAAAGACGCAGATAAAAAAATAAACAAAAATAAAACTAACTTCAGAACACTAAAAAGGAAAGAGTACTTATCTTATAAGAATCTATATTTTGGAGTCACTTTCTATTGTTTCTGGAAACAGTTTTGCACCAACTCCAACAAATACATTTTATGAGATAAGCACCTAGGTACTTTTTTCCTTTGTAGTGTTTTGAAATATGTTGAATTTTAGTTAAAAAAGTCACATTTTTTTAGTGATTTTCTAAGGTCAAAACGAGATGGGTGACCGTCAGCATTATAGACTTGTCTGTCTCTTAGTCTTTGATTGAAATACGTAATATTGTTTCACTATCGTATCCTACCACTGATAAAGTATTATCTAACTCCGAACCGTTACGGAGTTTTACCTTCTAACATCAGTTCACTCACCCGAATAACCCAATACGTACTTACCTATAACATTTAAAGAATTATTTTCTTACTCCTAACCATTAGGGAGCTGTACCTTCCATTACCAGCTCATCAATATGGGATAATGACTAACAGAAGAAAATACTTGAATTGGTTAAGAAAAAAAAATTAAACATACAATACGTGCCTATAAAATTTGAGGGTTTTCCCTGGTTTTCCCTGAGATCTCATCATCAGATCCTGACTTGATGCCAATGGGACCACCTCAGGAGTAAACTCTATCGAATAAAAAAAGAATTTTTAAAATCGGTTCTCAATTGACAGAGAAATCGGTGAACATACATACAAAAAAAAATCATACAGTGAAACATAGCACCTCGTCTTTTTTTAAGTCAGTTAATAAATCATTTTAGTGATACTGATAAGAACCACATAGGGAGTTTGAACATGGCAACACCACGCTGGGCCAATGCGGGTTAGTTGGTAGGTTAAGTTAAAATCAAATGTTGATGACGACACAGACATTGTTATCACGAGTACAAATATTGAGAAAGTGAACCAATATTTTTCATTCAAAGGCCGACGTTACACGAAGAGGTTTTTTGTTATTCAAATGATGATTTATTTTGATCTATGCTTAATATTTTCGACGCTATTTACTACGTCGAAAACTATTGAGCATGTTTTTGAAATGAGTATTACAAAAATAATTTCAGGCGGGACAAGCGTGGCTAAAAATTCCACAAAAGAAATTAGAAATTTAAAAAAACTAGCCAATACTCCACAACTGTACTATTAGCTATTCTGCGGCATTGCTAGTGCTATTAAAAAAAAATGTATTAGAAAAAAAAATCACATCTTCAATTTACTAATGTTGCAAAAAAATTAAGTCATTTGAGATTGTATGTGTATTTTAGGTCAAAAACTACAACAAATAGTAAAAATTGCTAAAAAACGTTAAGAGACCTAAATAAAAAATCATTCTAGTGATAAGAAACAGAAAACATTTCCATCATTCATAAGTGATTTAAGATTGAAAATAAAGCTATTTTACCCCCAAAACTTTTTAAGGGTAAGCTTGCAGCACTAGGCCTTATTCTGAAGACACACGGTACATCTCCTAATGTGTTTTGCCTGTGCCTAGCAGTGGGACGTAGCAGGATATAGGTTAGGTAGGATATAGGTTGTGATGATGACCCTTAATCTAAATTTGGTACAGTTCATCTCTTTCTCTCAATAAGTATGTGAAAAAGACAGCAAGAATTTAATTAGGGCTGTCAAATCGATAGCTTTTATAGAAACCATAGACAATTTTACACAGCTTGTACTTGTTTACGGGTGCTTCCTAAACACTGGTTTTTATTAAGGTCGAAAATTTAACACACCTTTCTAAATGTTATATTATTATGATAGCTGTCCCTTTTATATTCTTCATGAGAGAATGAGATACACTAAACTTAATTTAGATTTAAAGTGTGTTTGTAGAATAAGCCTATTAATACCTTAATCACGCGTTGTCTATTACCTTCCAGAAATCAAGAGAAAGGAGACTTCACGAGACGCGGGTTCGATTCCCGCCTGGAGAATACATGTTTTCATCGTTTTCTTTCTTTATTTTTATTTCTTACAAGAAAGGAGACTTGTCTCCTGTTCCCAACAATTCTAATTGAGCTCCGACGACCTTACTCAGAGCAAGAGAACAAAACACTGTAATGTAGTGGGTTAAATAAATAATGGAATTACAATCAGAATCATTTTATTAAGTACAAAAATTCGTATTCACTGCCAAATTAATGTACTGTACTTTTGCAAGATTTTTGTTATCAGTAGGTATTTGATTTAAATTCTTAATGAAATTAAATTATATTTTTAAACAGTAAGTGTATGTTTTATCTCAAAGATGATTTAATATGAAAAAGAAGATAACAAATTATTAAATATTAGCTTACATTTTACATAATATCGTTGATTTAAAAAAATATCTACTAAAATTATTATGATATTTCTATAATTATGTTACCGCACCGGGGCTGCACGCGGTATGACTAAATTTCTTATATTAGGCTTTATTTTATCAGACATCGTAGAACAGAAATATAACTTTCCTTTATTATCGTCGTCACTTACTTTTTCCTGCTGATAATTTCTCTGTCTTGCAATTTTTTATAAACGTACATCCATGGGTCACTCTTTTCCATCTTAAAACGTCACTCAAAAGAAAACTGTTAGTTGCACGAATTATATTTAATTATTAATAAGTACTCAAAGTTGCACGAATTATACTTAATGTTTACTATGTAAGCAGTCGTGTATTTCGTCTCGTAAAACACTCGCGGCATAGGGAAAAATTTAATTAATTTTGCAAACAAATTTTCAGACGTTCGCGGTACGTGTGTCTGTCACAGTCTGACTGAATTATTTGCGGCTGTAAGCTTTGTTTGCCAACGTTTTTCTTAGTCCTGTTTTTTAGAGATCCAAAGTTGCTACGCAAAAACCTTTTTTATGGTATAGGTAACAACTATGGTTCAGTAACTATTTGACAAGATTTTTATTTCAGAGATTTAACGTAATTACTTAGGCATTTTTTTATACACAGCACGCAAATTGACCCAACACCACCTGATGTGAAGCGGTAAGATGACTCCATATGGGAAGACAGCTAGTGCAGTTTAGACACTGTTCAAAAAGTGCTTTTTCACGCCTCTCTTGAAGGAACCCATAGAAGGAGAGAACAAATGTGCTGGCAAAGAATGCCAAGTTCTGGAAGTACGACAAAGAAACGAGGCACTAAACTTTATGCGTGATGTTGAGGTGGAGACAAACAAAAAAATACATATACTTAAGCAAATTAATTTTAAATTAGCCAAAATCTATTTTATTTATTTATTCGGAAGACCAACAGCATTATTACAATTTAAGCGTCTTAAAATAAACAACAAAAAGCCAATTATAGGTCCTCACAAGTGGCAACGTGTTACCTAAATGCACATGCATACACACTCAATCAGCGTATTAAAAATCTCTTAAATAGGTTCAAAATATATATATAGGCTTTTATGACGCTTCGCCGACACACAACTGGTATTATTAAATAAATACCACACATTACCTATTTTTGATGTAATAGGGAATAAATTAATTGATTTATATAAATTGTAATATAGCATACGTTTGAATTACATAAAAACTATAGATATTAGATACAATTTGTGGTATGTAGGTAGGTATAATACGTAATATGTAGTATGGAAAATGCAAGGCATTTGATTTATGCAACTTAGGAACAACGCTGATGACGACAACTTACCACTATTATTTTTTGTTATTAATAACGTATCTGGTGAAAAATATACCTTCATACTATAATCTAGTTGTCAGTGTACTAAAATAATAACAAGAATTCTTGGCGTAGAAGTATTAAAAATTTATTACGGGAATATTCAACTTATTAATGTGTATTATATTTTTACGCTGCACATTATTAAAAAGTTTAATACGGCAAATAACACTTGTCAAGTGTACATTTCTTAAGCAAATATCTGAATAAAGTTGAATTATACGTAGCACATGACTATTGTTCTTTATTTGTATCATGAAGTGTTTTGTTCTACTTCATTAATTTGTATTCATATCTGAATCCATACTAATGTTATCCTGTTCCGTTTTTACTCTTAATCCACTGAACCGTTTAAGTTAAAATTTGGCATGGAAATAGATTACATCCTGCGAAGTGACATAGACTGAGACTGCCTTTTGGCGCTATTACCGTCATCCACGCAAGTAAACTCATAAAAGATTTATCAGTAATATTTAACCAAATATTCATGTACTAAATAAGTTATTAGTAAGGAACCCTTTCATATAGAATAGAGTAGATACAGTTTATGCCTTTAAATTTGCTGCATCGCTCATACAATAGTTATACAGTTCCATTAAAAGCGTCTCGCAGTTGCTTGGAAATTCCGCAAATTGGTAGACTCACCTTATTCACACTGCTAACATGTAAACAACATAAGAGAACAATACAATGTTAAATTGCTAGCACCGGCACCGGTAACTCATGTTTGTCTGTTAGGAATTTCCTGAACACACTGTTCGTAATTCCCGACATTTCGGGGCTTTTATTTCAAAACTTTAACTTACTTTTAAGGGTATTTCTTTTAAACGATTCGATGTCATATCAGGGACACTAAAATTAGTATTGCAGTTTGAACCTCATTGCGTCCTATAAAAAGAAAAGAAGTCTCGTGAAAGCCCTAAGAGTGTGTACTATCCCGTATTGTACGACATACTATACAGGTACACCACACACCAAAGAGGATACAATCACTAACACACTATACAGAATGGCGCCGTCAATACGACAATAAATTAAAACATGGGCTATATTAGTTCGTAGAAATGGTTTGGCACTTTCAAAAACATCATTTTGATAATTTCATGAGATTGTATGAAATGATATAACATTGGCTGCATTATTTCATAGAAATGTCATGAAATTATCAAATGAATATAAGGTTTTTGAAAGTGGCAAACTATTTCTATGGACTAATATAGCCCATGTTTTAATTTATTGTTGTATTGACGGCACCACCCTATATACACAATCCGCGCGCATACTACGATTCGACCCCGGCAACCCCAGAATCACAAATTTTATTTTGGACTTCTGTAGCACCCGGTATAAAAATAAATCTGAGTACCAACTTAAATAATTTAATTATAATAAAAGTTAAGTTACGATTTCTTACATTGAATTTCGAGGTAAAAATGTAACTATTCTCAATACCCTAACATTACGTGGTTTTTAATGACGACGCAAAGGAATCTTTGCGTCGTCATTAACAAACTACAATTCTAATTTTGGTGTCCTGCCCCCTTATTCTCAACTGTCGGAAAGAATTCGAATTTCGGAAACTCTATACCTGTCACTTTATATCGCGCTGCGTCACAGCGAGACGGCATGTGACTTTTCGAGTCGAATCTGTGATCCGACAGTTGAGAATAAGGGGGCTGAAGTACAATCAATAGCATATTTTGTTATGTGTTATATGTGTCGCTGGGAAATGAAGTAGGTACCAGGGATTTCGTGAAATGCCGGAAAATGTCGAAATGTCCTTTTTCTAGTAGATTTCGATTTTAAAAGTTCAACTTGTCTACACTAGTAGGTGCCAGCCTTATATACTCGTACAGCTTGGTGCAGACAATACGACAATAAATTAAAATTTTGGTAATATTTAATATTAGTTCACAGAAATGGTTTGCAACTTTCAAAAACATCTTTCATTTGATAATTTTGAGACATTTGTATGAACTAATATAACATTGGCTGCATTATTTCATTAATTATTATTTAAAACCACAAAAAACTACAATATGTATGTATGTTTCGCCATTTTCCAAAGTTTCACGAAATCCCTGGTATCTTCATTTCCCTGCCAATCAATTATATTTCAATTATGAGCGCCTGCGGGCTGGTAAGGGACGAAATATTAAGAGAATTAAAAACACCTTACATTTAAAAGTATATAACAAAAGAACAGACAGTTAAGATATGCAAGCATGTTGACTTATTTAGATCGTGTCACGTGGGCATCATGCATCATACTAAGCTTTGCAGAAGAACAAGTCACACAACACACATTCCCACTAAGCACTCTGAATGAGTAATAAGAATCTTTAATTATAAAGTCAATAGCTGTTTCCATTTGAGATAACACATGTGTTTATTTATTAAATCACTCCGAATATGTATTTTGACGAAGGTACCTACCTATCTGTCCTGTTTATGCCACTTCATAATTAATTTTACATCTTACTAATTATTATAAACTAGCGACCCGCCCCGACTTTGCACGGGTGCAATACACTTGTATTATACATATAAACTTTCCTTAAGAATCACTCTATCTATTAAAAAACCGCATCAAAATCCGTTGCGTAGTTTTAAAGATCTAAGCATACATAGGGACAGACAGACGGCGGATAGCGACTTTGTTTTATACTATGTAACATATAAACCTTCCTTAAGAATCACTCTATCTATTAAAAAAACCCGCATCAAAATCCGTTGCGTAGTTTTAAAGCGACTTTGTTTTATACTATGTAGTGATGCGACAGTTTGGACGAATGGATGTTTGTTACTCAACCACGCTAGAACGACTGAACGAATCTGGAAGAAATTTGGCACAGAGATTAATTATAGTCTTGAATAGCACATAGGCTATTTTTTATCTCGGCACTACGTTCCCACAGGAAAACACAGATGAAGTCGTGGGCAGAAGCTAGTATTCCATAATTTTAATATACGCTTATTCCTATTTGACCTTATCATGTATCTTTAGATTGAGGAGCCACTTTACACATCATAAAAGGCTTCATACAGTTATTTAGTAGCTTAAAAAAATGTAGGTCCGATCCGGATTTAGAAGAGGAATACTTTAAAAGTTAAGTCAACATAAAGATGTCTCCTCGATCTAAACGTTTCAATTGAGGTGCCACCTCTGAACTTAGGAATATTATCATTTGAATTCAAAAGCAAGTGAAAATTATGAAGTGTACCTAGTATCTAACTGGCTTATACCGTAAAGCTGCTCTCAAACAACAGAACAGTTAAGTATTCCGTGGCTCAAACATTGAATAACATCGACATACTAGACAATAGTGACTCTTAGCTCGTAGTGACGTATCTAGATTCTCTCTTTGTTGACGTCTTGTTTGTGCTCGTATATTACTTTAATAAAATTAATCCATAGCTTTGTAAGCTTCTTTAACATATGATTTTATATTATATATAATAACACACTGTTTTTTTCTGGTTATTCAACTGTTTTTGGGGTTTTTAATTCCTTTAAAAATATTGTTTTTCATCCCTCTACACATACTTCACCCTTATCGAGTCGTTAACAAAAACCTTTATGAATAAAAGTGCTGATATAAAATTGATTGTATTAATTCATTTCAAAAAACTTTAGCTAAAGAACTATTATACTTTAGCTATGGAAGAGAACTCTACCTACTAATGTAGAGCTTTTCAAGGCTAATGTGAATAAGTTTCTTATAAATAGTAACACGTAGGCTAAATAATAATCAAACATATCCTAAGTGTCGTATATCCAACTCTCTAATCGCACCTACTAGAATACCAAATAACTAACTGTTTTCATAAGTGTCAGTACAGTGATCAATTTTTCTGAATATACATTTGTAAGCGATTATATAGATTTAAAAATAATTATGTATATTAGCTCTACATGTTTTGTGGCGACGACTCTCATCTAATGTGCTCTATTATCCTAAAGGCTAAACTAGGCTTTATAGCATTCAATATAAATAACAAAAAAGCTTTCAATTAGAGACCGACCGGCTGGCCGGTCTCTAATTGGGTCCCGGGTTCGAATCTATTTCTATTATTTATATACATATTATTATTAATATTTCTCCGTTATCTAGTATCTATAACACAATCTGTTAATGATGATTACTTCAGATGATAGGTGTGAGTGTATGAATTATTATTATTATTATTATTAATTAATTAATTCAAGTTTATAATTTAATAAATTATACGCTTCAATTTTAGTAATCGTCTTTACTGTACACACAGACTGTTATGTTAGTGTACCTACTAATATTTGAAGAACAATTTTATCATCTCTAATTTTCAATAAGTCTAAATTCAAAAGTTTATTGTTACCTGCTGTTACTGTTCAATGAAGTTTTATATGTAATTAAAAACTGAATTTTGGCAGACTATCAATAACAACTTGTAATTTGAGTACCAATGTACCGTCATCGGTTGTTCATGCTGGTTGGATAAAGACAAAGAACATTGGAAACAAGTGGAATTGATGCGATCCGTGGTGCAACAAGTCCGCCAGGAAATTATAAAACTGGACTAGTTACTGAGCCCGTTTGTTGATGCGTACATCGAGCGGAACACTCTAGACCAGGGATGCCTTTACGTATCAACGTGCCATTTTTCCAAAGAAATGTTTAATGAGGTCATAGGCGTGCCATCAAATAATTTTGACTTTGTGGGTATTGGCAAAATAATAGTAATAAATAAAATCAACTGAAAACTCTTTATTTACTACAGAAAAATAGGAACATTTTGCAATGTTTCAATTGTACGAGTAATTTAAATTAAAGTAAAATTAGTGTTACTTCGGTTGTTGCAGATTAGATGACAAATAACAAATGCTAGGGTTGTAAGATGTTACTTTTAGCAGAATGCCGCCACCATAAGGTGGGCCGTCAGCTTGTTTGTCATCTAGTTGTATAAAAAAAATGCATGCTGAACTGCCCCCTTATTCAGAAACTGTCGGATCACGGATTCGATTCAAAAAGTCACATGCTGTCTCGCTTTGACGCACAGTGATAAAAAGTGACAAGTATAGAGGTTCCGAAATTCGATTCTTTTCCGACAGTTGTAATTAGGGGGGCGGGAGTAATCTGTCAAACGGTTTCTAACCGAGTTTTTAATGATAATCTTCTCTGAAAATGACTCACAGGCAAAGGTTGACGAAAATATTGTTAAATTAGCATGAGCCAGCTTCTTCAAACAATTAAATGGGTGCCCATTGGTTTGCCATCCCTGCTCTAGACTGATGGCCTTAACTCAGTACAGATATGACTTGTTTGCTGTACACTGCTACACTTGATGTTATATTTCAGAGTACTTTAGATGGATAGGAGTGCTATTTTCTGTACAAATGGACAGTAACGGAGTCGGTATATATTGTTGGATATTTTCCACACGGTGATATTTGATGTGTATAATACTATACCAACCTTTGCCATGAAATAATACCAACCTGAATAATTGATGAGTATATCTTTTTCATCAAGACACAGAGGACTATTAAAACAATCATGTATTAATATCAATGAAATAGTAAATTATAGGACAGAATTGTAAATGAAATAAGTAGTAATTTAAGAAATATGTACATTGAAAATTTATATTTTAACGTACCTATAATAACCATATAACATTATCCTTGTTTGAAACTAAGAGCCAAATATTTTCAAACATAATGATACGGTGATCAGTTGAAGTCATTAAAGCAAACTTTAGTGCGGTGTTAAATACAACGCAACGCAGACACCGACCGACAGTATATTAATGGTAATGAATGACCAAATTCATGGCCACAACATTACTCATGAACATTTTTTTTAACCTGCTATTATCTAACAAAGAGATTGTCATAATTGAAATAGGACAAAAAGTGGTGAAGCGATGAATACAACTCATGTCACCTTATATCGTCGGTGGGCATGCAAGACCGCGTAAGAGCAGTTTGCAATACCGCGTATGTGCTTTTTGTTTATTTCACAGGATGGAAGAAAAAAGATAATATCTAGGATATTTCTACTCATTTCTTTGACTGAACTTGTTTGGAATTTCTCTGGGTGTTGTTTAATGAGAATCTGGTATAAGCGAATCAGCGCTAAGAGCCCGCTGCCGCTGGAACGATATTTCAATTTTGCGACTTTTGTAAATACGCGGTATTGCAAACTGCTCTTATGCGGTCTTGCACGCCCACCGACGATATGTGTAGTGAAATAAACTAGTATATTGTCTATATGTATATCCTGTGCTTAACCTTCTGTGACTGAGATATTAGTCGGCCAGACATCGAAAGTTTTATACTTTCGGTGTCATCATAGTCATTTTAAATGTGATTATGATTAATTGTTCTTAATAAAAAATATGATTGTGATTTTTAATCATTAATTTTCAATCGTTAATCAGGTTAACTTTGGACAAAACTGGTAGGTATAACCCGCTATAACAAAGAGATATTTGTGTGATATACCTACACGAATATTTAGTTCTCGGGTTATGGTTTTTCTATGTTTATGTACTTATGTATATTTAATATTTATTCTTATATAAATTTAAATATTTTTGTAATGTATCTTACGCTATTTTAGTAGTGTCCATAACACAAGCTCTTAAATTTTTCATTTTAGTAGGTACTCCTTATCTAATTTCCAGGTATTTTTGGAGTTGATGCTTAACTTTTTATTGTTTCTGGAAACACGGTGCCATACAAACTGACGATGCGGTAAAACATGTACCTACTTATGTGCGAGTACCTACTTATTTTACCGCACGCTCCGCTGCTGGTGTGTAATATTTATTAACTTTCGATACAGGCTTTGTAAATGCATTTTTGAGCAAACATGTTAAAAATTATTTTTTTGAAGTTTTTAGTGATAAATTATCTAAGGTCAAAGCTAGATGGGTGACCGTTAGCATTTCCTATCGACTTTTCTTTCTGTCAGTCCATGGTTTAAATACATATACATAAGTATTATTGTTATAACTAATCTTCGAAGATTTTCATCAAATCCAGATGAAAATATGTATTGGAGACTACCCTGGATGTACACTCATTTGATACATAAAGAGAATTATTAAAATTTGTCGACATTTGATAGAGATATGAGCTTACATACCTTGTCGTATCCATAAACGTGCTCCTTTTTTGAATTCGATTAAAAAAGATGCTTATTTTGGGCCTCATGGAGTTACCTATCATTGTAAAAGTTTGACTTTTTGGAAAGTTTGACTACCTATGCGTGTTTGAATTTAAGCTAGAAATCTAAATGTAATCCAAATTCGTTTTCTAAATGTAACAAGACCACTTCAGGAAATATCAAGAATACTGGGTATGGGTATACCGAATACTGAATTTTCTTTTAAACATACGAGATAATCTACCGATAGGTTGTAAATCAGGTAGATACCCCTAGCCCGAACACTTTTAAATTTCGAATCGCCATCGTATCGAGTAGTTTCGTTAGCTTTTGTCGGGCTTCTGTTTGAAATTTTAAGCGTACGTGAACGATACGATGGCGATTCGAAATTTAAAAATGTTCGTGCTAGGGGTACTGATCTTCAATAAATAATATTTTTGCGCCATCTATTGTTCTCGTTGGGAACCAAGCATCATTGAACGCACCGGAATTGTGCTGTGATTTAATGAGTCACTCACTGCTGCGGTTTTGAACAACTCATTTAGTTCATATAACGAGCGTTGAGGGGCGCTGTAATGTAATTTAATACCTTTATTATTATATCTCACCACGAAAAGTATGTAACAATGACATAAATCAAGCACTTTAATTACCGTAGAAACTTTTACTTAGTTGCAATAAAAACCTTTTTGACGTATTTTGGGAACTGAAATAGCATAGAGTGTAGGCACTCAATAATGATGTGATTAATAATGAAACACTTCAAAACTGTAAATGTGTGTAAATAAAATGCGACAAATCTAGCTGTTCGATCGAATTCCCATAAAACTATACAGGGTGTTAGGGGGACGCTCTCGAAAACGAAGGCAGATGGCAGTGCTGGTCACCCTAAACACGACTTGTCAGAAAATAAATTTGAAATCGCGAAAAAAATCAGCTGTTCCACAGAAACAGGTCGTGTAGATATTACAATTTGTATCAAACAGCTCATTTTTTTTCGGCAACACTATCTTTAGAAAATAATAGTCTGATTTGGTTCACGGCCGTATCCCAGATGGACTCAAATACAGGTTCTATAATAAAAATATACCTAAAACTATATCAGAGCATGGGCAAATTTGCAACTCATGCGCAATGAAAATTATGAATCAAACCATAAACATTCTTAGTGACGACCAAGCAGCTCTCAAAACTCTTGACTCACCGCACATCAACTCAGATGTAGTCCCTCTAAACAATCTTGGTATACATAATAGGCTATAGCGTGTGTGGGTGCTCGGCCACGTAGGGGTGATGGGCAATTAGAAAAGTCATGAAATTGCAAGGAAGGTCTCAGAAAATATATTCGTAGGTCCTGAACTCTTTCTAGAATTTCACAAAGTTTCATAAACACAGCCATAAGAGAGCATAACAAAAGCAGACACGAGGCTGAGTAGCATAAAATATCGGGATTAGAACACTCCAAATCCTTGCAAGGGGAGCAGGTAGAGGAGGATTTAGTAAATAAATCTATGCAAACAGTAGAACACAAGCTAGCTTCTCAGTTGGGGCGCTCACAGAGCATTTCGCCACTAACCATTTGGGTGACAGACCGATTATGTAGTAGTCACTTTAAGCTCTAGGCAAAAATTAAATGTAGGCAAATTGTGTTCTAGACAGTCCAAGACCAACCCACCACATGCTACACAAAATGAATGCCAGGAGTCTATGAAGCATCACTTGTGTCATTGTGTTGTCCTGGTTACAACCAGATTTTTCTAGAAGAGCCTTCTGGAAGAGCCATTTTCAATGCCAGAAGAATACAGGCTACTTTCGCGCAGGGATATAAGGATAAGTAGCTTTGTCTTTGCTTGAGTAAACTTTCGAAAATAATCAGTGCCGAGACTGTACTAGTGGCTTACCATAGAATTATATTTTGGGAGAACTCAGTCAATAAAACACTACTATTTAAAACACAAAAAAGGTGTATCAGAGCAATAAAGGGACTCAAGTCCACTGACAGTTGAAAACCAATATTAGACAAAAGAAAATATTAACTCTACCGTCCATATTTATACGTTTACGAAGTGACTTAATAATTTATTTTAAAAAAAATTAAAGTAATTATTTTATGTATGTAATTCAGAATCAAGACTAATTTCTTAAATTTTCGAACCAATGCACAACGGGCCATAGACACGGGAGCATAATATGCACAAAAACCTGCGGAACTAAACTAGTGAACAGCAGCTTCGTTACTATTATGGCGCCTAGAATTTTATAAAATTTCTAATAGTTAAACGACTCTATTACCTAATTGAAAAACATTTGATGACATTATATTGCTTCCTCGATAAGGCATAATACTCACATAATTCTATACTGACACCGTGATATTAACCGACTATACTACTTACTCGCTGGCGGAATTTCGAATGGCAATACCTTGAAATAATCAGACGTGTTTCCTTTCTTCTTCTTTTTTTTGGAAATTTTTATCATACGTGTGAGATTTTATTTTATTTTAATTACTCAGATAATTGTAGAATTGTACGTTTGTTTTTATACGGCCCACGTGGTGGTAAGTGGTTACCGCCGCCCATAGACACCTGCAATAACAAAAACTCCCTTGGTATTGCAGGTCATCCTGAGGCCTAAGATGAAATGCTACGTACGTGCCAATTTTGATATCTTGATTAAGGTGGAAATGTAGTAGGAATCAATGACTGTTAACACTAACCTGCATTTCAGAAATCAATTTATTTCTGTTCTAAGTCTTATGGCATCTACATTCTGGACCCAGGAAGGGTAAAGGTAGGGGGAGAAACAAAGATCTCAAAGGGTCCAAGTGCACTGTGACTTGGTCATGGCCCCACGATAAGATAAGGTATCAGGCCAACTAGATTGATTGAGTAATCAGTTTTTTTTAGAATTTGTGCTAGGCTTTTTCCAGAAACAATGAAATAAAAGCACCGACTCAAAAATATTTTTTTTAATAATAGCTTTTTAAGTATTTTAAAGCCGGTTTTTACTTTTTTATTGGCTCTCAATGATGTTCTAAAGCACCGTTATGAATGCCCTATAGTAGGAATATAATTTAATTATAGAAATGATAAAATAAACAAAAGAGAATTCCTCACATAAAACAATAATGACGCCTATTTTTAATAGCTGTTTGGTCATTTGAATTCGAGTTTATTTAAATGTGCTAATCAGCAATCTAATTGCCTCAAACATAATTGGTTTATTGAGACAATTTGATTTATTATTTTAAATATAATATTACTCACTTAATAATTTATTATTTTATTCATTTAAATTGATATTTTTGCTTTTCTTTTAGTTTTGTCACAGTTTATAATAGTATTGTAAAGTATAATGATAGATATCTCTATAAAATTTTTGTTGAAACATTGGCCGTGCCTCTTACACACATCAACGAATGGATAATATGTATATAAACATACATATATTATACCTATACAGCAGTTAATAGGTCATTTGTAAGTAATGATTATAAGAAACATTTAGCTGATATCAGACAGTTTTAATGTCGTCATTTAATCAATCACGTTGGATGTTATCTTAACAAGGAACTTCGCTGATTCCCGACGAAGTGTTAGTAGGTAATTATCTCATTACCAAGTATTATCTATCATTGCAAAATCTCATGTAGGTACCTTATTAATTAGTGGGAATAAATATTTATTTTTTCTGTATCCGCCCCTTAGAATAATATCAGCCCCTTCATCGGGTTGGGCCGTAACATCATATTTGATAAACATCAAAAAGAAAAATAAAGTTACAGCGAGAATTAATCGGGATCTTATCTATTTTAAATATTAAAATAACATAATTTTCTAGAAAGATTAATATAACTGCTAGTAGAACGTCAATAAAATTGCCTGATCTTAACCAAAAGTAAAGTGTAACTACAGTAACTAGTCATTTTATATTAGGTAGCTCTTTTAAATTAAAAAACAAGCGTAAAACGCACAAAAATGTGCTATATCTGATTGACTGTGATTTTTTCTTGTTATTGCAGGTCTATAGGCTGCGGTGAACGCTTACCACCAGGTGGGCCGTCAGTTTGCTTATCATCTAGTTGTATTTAAAAAAATAATTGAATTTAATTAGTTCCTGATCTTATTCTCACATTATCTACCGTACTTATGTAAGTCTCACATAAACCGATTTTAATAAAAAAAAATAACTCACCTATTCGAAGGAGGCTCTTTCGGTCGAGGCTTCTTGACGCGCCACAATAGCAAACAATCCAAAGCACCCTTGCGAAAAGGTGGCTTCAGGAGTTTCCATCGCTTCTTCGTTTCTGTACTCTTCGTCGTCTCCACTGACTCCCTACTAGAACTCACATCCAAAATGTCTGGTACCGAACTACCCTTCCTAAGGCCACTTCCACTACTGTAACTGCTACACTTATCAAAACTGTTTACTGACACTGAATCACCTAATGTACACGTTTTTCTATGAGACAAAGGGGTGGATGTCGCGAAATCGGTCCGATGGCGTAACTCTACACCACTGTCATTCATCAGTGAGATATCTTCGCCTATGCTATGAAGCTTCTGCCTGCTGCGTCGACTAGGCACAGGCTTCGCGTTCAGTATGCTGTTTTCTTCAAAATGTTGACTCTTCATAGTTTTCTCGACGTCGACGAATTCAGTGATATCCTCAAAGCTCTTTGCGTTATACCTTGAAAGACAACGGGGCTTGGCATCGGCAGTCGGGTCTGGATGTAAATCCATAGCACCAACTATGTTTGTAATGTTGTCTTCACTCTTCGATAGTATTTTTAATTTGATTAATTGTTTCTTTTGCCGAGGCGGTGGCTTCGGGGCTTCCACGGGAGTGCGATGTGTCGGTTGCGCTGTACAGTAACGCTCGTCTGCCCTCTTGTAGGGTTTAGAGTACTTTGCGATAATCCTGTTTATTTCAGCACTGTTTTTGCGCCTGTTCGTATGTCGCTTGAAGTTAAGTGGCTGCTGATAAGACTCGGCCACACTTGCGCCGGCGACCCGCACTGACCTCTCGCGCCATTCCGAAACTTTGTCTTCTAGTATCCTTTGCAATTCGAGCGCACGCATCATGGGTCCTAATTCTGGCATTGTAATGATTTTACTGAGTATATTAAATATGAATATATTCTTATGAAATATTACTATTTGGCGATCTCTTTGGTCCTGTTGTAGGTACTTATTTTTTGAGTAGATAAGTCCTTTTTAAATGAACTTTATCACTTTCTACTACCTGCAACAAATGATATTTTTTTTTAGTATTTTTGATAATAAAATATTAAAAGAAATATTTTCATTTATTGGGATGGGCCGATATTCGTAATGGGCCGAATACTCTGCGAAATTGCCGAATGTTCGGCAAAATGTTTGTGATGTTTTTATAGGAAAGGATCGTATAGGAAATTTACTATGTATTATAAATAATTATTACAATACTATAGCTAAATTTAATAACAGCCAATGAAAGAACATTATTACTTTAAAATGTGTAGTTCTATTATAATCAAGCTTCAAGCTTACTTGTAATATATTCAGGACTTCATTGAAATAAACTAAGCATAAAGAGTTTGTAGAATATATTACAAACAATATTTTTAGTTTCTACTTAGAGTACGACAGATGATTTAACTTATTAACTGAAATTACTAAATTCTATAGTCTCGAGGTTATGTTGACAATGTTTTGTTGTTATTTACCTGTATCAAAAGTACCCAGATAAATTGTTAAAAGAAAAGTAAGAATCCCAAATCATGTTATGTGAATCCGCAATTTAGCTTAGACTTCGCCACTTTATTTCTTTTGATATATTTTTTCGTAATTACAATTATTTTCATTCTACACTCTTATAGGTTTTTTAGGGTAAATATATGCAGGTTTTTTTCTTGTTTTGTCATTGTTTATTATGGTTTTATTTTTAAGTTAATTTCATATTTACGTTATTTACTTATTTACACACATTAGAAAATCCTTTGTATCGGACTTATGTAGGTTCTTCACAGAGTGATGAATGTATGTGGTCTAGTGTAATACCATTTTCCTTATAAAAGATGCGACTATAGGTACGAAAGAAGTCAATGACCACCGCTGTGGCGCTAATTTAATTACTTAAATCCAGCAATTAACGAGGTTACGAGCTTCTGGTTAGTAAAAATTTTGGGTCATCTACTGTTCGAGTAATTTTTTTTACACAACTAGATGACAAATATGCTGACGGTTCACATGGTAGTAAGACGCCTTAGACATCTGCAGTAACAAGGAAAAAATCACTTGGTATTGCAGGTTCGTTGTCATCCTGAGACCTGAAAATGAAAAAGATGAAATGCACTCCACGCCCAGTAATTTCACTGGCTACCTTTCCCGTCAATCCGAAACACAGCAAACTGTTTCTCGGCTGAAATAAGAAAGCCGGTGGTACCTACCCAGACGAAAATCCACTTAAAGAAAAACAGTAACAACTTACATGCGTACTAATAAGTCACAATAAGTGATTCAGAATAATATCTATCTCAGAAAATCTTTCATGTCCTTTCACAATACCGATAGACTGGTCTGCCCACTGATCTGCAGTGGACCTATTGTGATAACCCTATAAATTTCTTCTAATAATTAACAAGTAGAGAACATAAGGTAGGTACATCAAAATACTAAACGATTTGCTTAAAAAAACCTCAACATAGCCAGACACAATGTCGAGTAGACGCCGCCGCGCCGGCGCGTCGGCACCGGGGCTATTTATATTTTAAGAAGCTGGTCACTGACAATATGCCTATATCTCTATTTATAATTGTCTGAATCAGGCAGACTTTTAATATTACCATTTGGCATGTATCAAAAATTGAGCATCATACTAACATAAACTAACCAACGAGAAATTGATTTACTCAATATAGCAGATAGCGCGTGTTACTTAATATAGCAGATTTTTCTTACTCCTTTATTAGGTATTATTTAACTATCTGAATCTGACTTCAATAGGTAGAGTGTGTAAGTAATGCAGTTCTTTATAGGACAGATTTAACCATTCATCGTAAATCAAAAATATTAGCAATGCTTCGATAAATTACAACAAAACCCCCTAAAAGACATAAAGCTCAATCTCAAAACCACAACTTAGTAGGTTTGTACCTACAATTTTATGAATGTGGTGTACACATGAAATCCCAACAATATCAAACAACAATGTGCTCCTCTTTGTTCAAATACAATCACTCAGTGCCAGTGCTTCATTTATTTACTAACCTACATCTAGATCAATAGCATAATAAGGTTACGTTATACATTGATTCTTATATAACATAGAATCTAATTCCTCGTTCGAGTTCAGAGCAACTCTACATCATATCTTTCACAAATATCCGATAAAACTTTCATTAATGATCCTTATATTGATTAATGTAGCTTCATCTCCTAAAAGCCCTACAAACATAGGGTGATGTACTCGATAAAATGGAAAACTGTACGTAGGTAACATCAATAAACGACGACGTGTGCGACTCTACGCACACATTTCTCTTTAAAACAAAGACTTGCATCTTTAGAATAATTCGCAATTTTCAAAGCTAGATATTTCGCAGTCATGTCTAACCACACTAACATAGTTCTGTTTAATATTAGGACAAATCAGCGTACCGTAAAATCAGGTATCTATGGTCCAAAATCACGCAGCCTCAACTTTGGACCTTTGTATATACAAAACCATTGGCCAAATTGAGATAGAGTTTGATGAAGTCTGTAGCACATTAAATTATGAATTAGTTGTCGCAGTTGTTATGCCTTAAAAATAAAGGATTATTTGGATTATTTTTATTTTTCAATGGACCATAGTTGCATACGATGTTTTCAACTATAATCCAGATAGAGTTTGACCAAGAATCCGTTCACTTTTTATAATTTGGACTGTAGTTTTAAGCACATAATGCAAGAATAGGATTATCAGATGTGATATCAGTAAAAAAAAACTACGATGAACAGTCAAAATTCTTAATTATTATTAAATCTTTAGAACAAAATTGAGATCAATTATAAAAAAAATTTACTTTTCTTTAAAACTTAACAAAATCAACAAAAACTATTTTTAGTAGGTATTCAGACTATGATCATCGAAAAAAAATTAGGAACATTAACATAATTATAAGTTTAACAAAAGTTATACAATATAAAAAGAGGCAATTATTTTTTAGTCATTCCCCATCGGTTTTCTAACTCCGGGACTTGGAGTAGAGACCTTTTTGTGCTCATTTTTTGCGCTTCAAACAATTATTGCGAAATGCTTTTATTTTTAAAATTATGGTCGATCTTGGAATTTTATACTTTAACGATGCCTCCCGTTGTGTTAAGATTTTGTTTTCTATGTCCTAGAGACATAGTTCCATCTGTCTGTCGCTGACTTGCTGTAGTATTTGTATGCTCTACCTCCTACTTTTCTTCTGGACATTTTTAGTAAGCAGAGTCATGTACCTTCAACATAAAACAAACTTCTTAAATATGGGCCAAAAAAATTATTAGACTATTGTTGAAATCAAAGTATGAAAAAATATTATATTTCAATTATTTTATTAAATCACACATATTTTTTTGAAACTATTATCGCAAAGTAGTCACTAGTAACTTACCTTCAAACGAAAACAAGTCACGTAACTCTGCGCAAAATTTAACTATATTCTCTGAACAAAAGTTTCCAGATGAAAAAGAACGTGGACAATCTTGTTCTTAAATGTTTGGTCGAATTGCCTTCCCGAGTGGTGGCGCTATTTAATCATGAATGGTAAATTATCTCACTCCTGTCTATACTCAATAGTGGTTCTCAATAAATTCGCTAAGCAGCAGTGCTATCGTTCTTTATGAAAACATCAAGTGAGAGGTCCATTTGGACCATACTTGTATGACAGGACTATAGTTGTATGATTTTACGGTACTCTTTTATATTTTCTTGTCGCTTTATACATCTACTATCTGTGGATGTCCCATTACCTAAAGTATCGGGTTCTAATCCCGTTAGGGGTAGACGCTTGTATTTGTAGTAGACGCTTTGAGTATAACTGTGTTTAGAAGAACTCGCCTCATCTTTACTATTTCTCCATTATGTAAATGATCCTAATTATGTTTCTAATAGATACGAAATTATCCGAACTGCGTATGACATTTTTGAAGTTCTAGTCTCTGATATTAACACTACTCTTCAGTAACCTATAGCAGACATAATTCCTTATTTTAATTTTAAGGATAACTCTCTTGACATAAAGTAAGTATAGCAAACATCTTGATCTTTACCTTGTCTCTATGTCCGCGAGATGGGTACTTATACGAAAGAAAATGACTAAATTTCCCATCTTCCGTTGAAATTAAATTCAGGGGAAGATAAAACGAAAATTCCTATCTTGTCCCCATCGGAGATATCGTTTTCTTTTTTAATTGCGTTTAAAATTCATACCTCTATCCCTCAATCTCAGCCGATACAAAAATCACACTTGATTAATTTGTGCTTTGCTTCACGCAGACTTTAAAACACAGACTCGCTATTTTCAAAGCTGTGCGATATTTCGCAGTCACGTCTAACCACACAAACATACACTGAAAAAAATTACAACTGAAGTTTCGACTGCCTGTAGCTCCCTAGCTGCATAGAGATGCACTTATGTTAAATCAAATAAACTGAAGGTAGGTATTTATATCTCGTTAAATTTTGGTTATTACAAATGTAACCGAAATAGTTTGGTTAAATATTTTTTTCAGTGCATGTAGTTCTAACGATATTAAGACAAATCTACTAATATGTACATCTACTATTTGTGGATGTCCCATTACTCACGGTTCTGAAATGATTTTATCACAATATACGGATGTATAGCTATCATACATAGCATATCACTTTATCAGATTAAATTTCAACGTGGAATTCATAATACAATTTTCATATTACACGTTTTAGCAAAAAATTGACTCAAAAATAGTCAATATGGTCATCAATACAAATTTCATTTTAAATCACAACCTACCTTGCTGCTTCGTTTATGCTTATACCTACCTATTAATAATAACTAGCTACACCTAGCATGCTTTGCAATACCGAAGAGAGAAAACTTTGTAAAGACAGAGCTGTAAGCTTTCGAAATAAGAATAAAAAAGTTTTTATAATGCAGGAACTTTCGCGGGCGTCTCCAGAACAGCCTACCAAAGTTTCATCCCAATCTTATCAATGGTTTCGTAGCGCATAGGAGACAAACATACAAACATTGATTTTTATATAGTTATATAAACTATGTAAAGAATTAAATTTTTCAAATTCAATTCTACACATACTTGGTTTGTATTGTTTTTTTTTGTAATGCCCCTAACCTGCTTGTTTACACATTATAGTATTACTTGTATTTTTTTACTAAGCGAATAAGAGTTCTATTTTGATTTCCATAAACCAACTGAAAATCGTTTCAGTAAATATGGTAAGTACACTCGACAGCAAATCAAGCGTAACAGTTTGACCTTAAGGCCGCCCTTACTCCTTTCGTAATAGGAGCGGCTTTCGTAGTGCAACTGTTACAATTGACGTGCTGTCGTCTGTACATAAGATTTATTTACACCTATTAATATCCTTCAAAGAACATTGAAAAATGCCTCGATCCAACCGGTAGCTGGCCATTAATGAGTAAGTAGTTACTTATGATCATACTAACTACGCAATCGGAAATATTGAAATTTTGATGACCATCGTGGAAATAGATAATTCGCAACGTAGGTATTTACTTAAAATTACATTTCATCCGTACAATAATTGCAATAGTAACCTACAAACACACGAAAATACAAGGATCTAGAAAACACAGCACTGCACTCATATTGAAAAACCATTTGTACTTACATAGCTACTTGAAATAGATTTCTTTTATATGGATGTTTATTAACTCACGAAACAATATAGCCCATTAATATTTCACAATAGTCTTATAAAACACGTTGTTTAAATGTTTTGCGAGAATGGTGTGGAACTTTAAAGTAAACAATGATTCTGAAACATCCATCTTTACGCAGTCCACTGATAAGGGACGCACTATGTTTTTATCACCTGAGAAAGAAGATAAAACTGCCAATAGCGACAAATAAAGGCCCATATACATGATACAAGTTTCTTGCCTGTACCATACAATTAAATTGAAGCAAGAAATTACTTCTATAGTCTCAATGTGTTTAGACTAGAGTTGCCACAAATAATGATTTGACCGAATAACCGAATAACGAATATTCGACTTCCCCCTCGACGGAATGGCCGAATATTCGGCGAAGGATAAGCAAAACGATGAAGATGCAGATTTTTTTTTATTTGAAAACTGCTCGCCTAAAGCGCACAGCAGACCCATATGAATGGTGGTCAGCAAACGTAAAATCATACCCAGTCCTCACAAAATTCACTAAGATTTATATATCGTCTCCAGGGCCCTGTTTAATAAAGCCGGCAGTAGTGTCTATAGTGAGAGACTTTTTCAGAAGCGGGTATTATTTATGAAGAAAAGCGCAACCGTTTACTATCAACGAATGCTGAAAAAATTGTTTTTATTCATCAGAACTTACCATTGGTAGATTTTAAGTATTAATATAGTCATTTGTGATAAAAATATCGAATGTTTGAATAATATGTGGTTTTTATTTTCCATGATTTATTATTCGGTATTCGGCCGAATGGTATCTAGTATTCGGCCGAATATTAAAAAAAGTGGCCGAATAGGCTGAAAACCGAATAATGGCCGAATATTCGTGGCATCTCTAGTTTAGACTATGCGAGTCATTTCTTGCTTCAATTTAATTGTATGCTACAGACAAGAAACTTGCATCATGTAGGTAAATGGGCCTTAAGTTTACGATTGAACACATGATTCTATAGTGATCCTATACTTACTATATTTAAAAACGCTGTATAATAAATCAGAATGTATCTAGTGTTGAAAAAGTTTTAAAGCCTATTCTGCGGTGAATTATCTTAAATTCACCGCAGAATAGGCTTTTAAACTTTTAACTTTTAAAAAATACTACCTACACTAAGATTTCAAATTCTCAAAGAAGATTTTAAGAATAGTGACCGAATATTAGTTATAAATTGTTACTAATATTTGGTCACAAATTAATTAAATGATTGTAACTGATAGTAATTTAATTCATTTATAATTTTGAGCTATTGCTTAAATTGTTCTCGGCTCATGAACATGTAGGTCTTACGTGTTTCGAAACTTAAATCCCACAATAGGCTCGACCAATTTACATATCAGTAAAGTTACAATTGTTTTAAACTACTTGTCAGTACCTCGCGTGCTTTACAAAAACTATGAACCAATGAAATTATATGTGTTGGATATCTGTTAAAAGAAAGATGACATGCTACGAAATTTGGCGTAAATATTGATATCATTATTAATTATTATCCATTACTATGTATGTTTGTAGCTACAAACAAAAGGTATTCGTTACCTAACAGTAACATTGAACTAGAAAAATGGAAACTTGATAAACTTACACGAACATCCATCAAAACATCTCAGCAGTCCATTGGTATACACAAAAACACGGCACTGCATAACTTATGAAAATAAGATAATTTACATTCATAGTGGAGCTAATAAAGACTAGCGTACACTGCACCGGTGAATGAATGAACGCAACTTCTTGCAGTGGCTGCACACGTGTGCTCGTTCTCCGTTCTGAGTCAACAGTGAGCACGCAGCGTTCCAGGCGAATGATCCTGCACTTGACTCACAGGCACCATGCCCATAGCTCGCCGGCAATCATAAACAGAACATCGGCCGCAGGTGTACAAAGGGAAAATTATGTAATTTTTCCACTACTAACTTTTTTCTCGTTCACAATCATGCAGACATTTCCGGAATGCATTGCATTATGTATCATGTATCATAATTACCGGCACTTATCACATATTATTATACAATTACTCTTGCTAAGGAGATATTGAAAGATTGATAAAATTCCTGTTTACCTATTACCTATTAGATACTTACAGTACATCTTTCGGAGGAGCTCGGTGGCGTAGTGGTTTGAGCGCTTTGGTATCGATTATGAAAACAAAGCAACTTTCGCCATGGTTGGTCCCGGGATGGGTGAATTAAATTTGTAATTTTGAGCTCCTCCACGCTTCATGCGGGTTGTTTTTTTTTTATACAACTAGATGACAAACAAGCTGACGGCCCACCTGATGGTAAGTGGTTACCGCCGCCTATAGACACCTGCAATAACAAGGAAAAATCACTTGATATTGCAGGTGCGTTGTCATCCTGGGGCCTAAGATGAAATGCCGTCCATGCCCAGTAATTACACTGGCTACCTTTCCCTTCAATCCGAAACACAGCGAACTGTTTCACGGCTGAAATAAGAAAGGCGGTGGTACCTACCCAGACGACCCTATATACGGGCCTACCACTTAGTAAATTGGTACCCGCCAATTCGGGCCAGCGTGGTGGTGTTTTGGCCCAATATCCTCATATGTTTCTTGTTTCTCCCATAAGAAGGCCTGTGGCCAGCAGTGGGACGTATATAGTCTAATGATGATGATGATGATATCTTTCGGTGGTTTGCTCAAAAAAATAGTAATAAAAATAATAATAATTTTCTTGAGAATACAAATATCAGACATATACTAAATAAACATACTCATCTCATTATACAAACTTCATACAGCTACCGGGATTCGAACCAGAGACTTCAGGTTTAGTAGATAGCTGTGGTTCTGACAACTCGACCAGCCAGCCGTCATAATTGCCGTTGATAATGATTATGCTGCAGAAAAACAATGACGAATGAAGAAAGTCCAGGGATCTTTATGACCCACGTGAGTGCCGAGAGACGTGAGGTCTATGTTATCCTGTCTTATTTTTCTAAAATATAGGTAACAGGTGCGGGGGAGACTCGGTTTTTATTCTGAACTTAGAAAATAAAAAATAATTTTCTATAAACGTACACCTGTAAACAATTCTTAGAAGTTATTTAAATTTTATTGCACGCTATTTTATATAGTACGTAAAGTCAACAACAATACTGCTGGTAAGCTCATTTGGTTGAATCAGGAATAAGTTTACAGACAACAATAGCAGGTCAGTCCTATTAGCCTATTAATTTCAGTATTTAGCACATTACAAAACAATTCCTTTTTGGAAGTGATAAGCTTTTATCTTCTGTAAAATAGCGGAGTAAACGGAAAACTCTACCAACAAAATAGACAAGTAACTTCGTCTTGCCGACCGTAGGCGCACTACAAAAATCGGAAACTAGAACAACGACCTAACTATTGAACAATGTTTTCTTGTCGCATTGGGGCATTCGTCACTATCTACCAGCTAATGTGAGTACAATGTTATAGCGTTCCTCGGGCATTGTTCGCCGCTGCTGGCGTGACAATTGCTTCCGCCAAGTTCATTGTCGTGCCACGATCGGCTGCACTCTCTGTGACCCAGCCCTTATTACCATCAGGGACAAGTGGGACTTGAACGCTGAGAATGGCAAAAACATTGACTGTTTGATTGCGTGGGCGACTGTTCCTTTTTTGTGATAATATGTGGAAGGCACGGAACTCTACAAATTGTCAGAGATTCCTTTGGTACAGAGGTTCATTATAAGGTGTAGGGATGCGCTAAGCATGGATTTTTAAAATTCACTCGTCTCGTCGTTTGAAGTCGTAAAATTCAGGTAATTAATTACTTCCTACGTCCTTAGCTCTATTTTGAATTAATTATCATTGGCTGCATTATTTCATAGAAATGTCATAAAATTATCAAATGCATAAGATTTTTTGAAAGTGGCAAACAATTTCTATGAACTAATATAGCCCATGTTCTAATTTATTGTCGTATTGACGGCACGACTCCGTATATTTTAACGTATTCATAGACCCATTCTGTTTTTTTTATTAATTACTTTCACCCAAGGTTGCCTGGAAGAGATTGCTTGTTAGCGATAAGGTCGCCTTTTGTATTATCTACTTATATTTTTGTTTTCTTGCTCTGCTGTATTATATTTTTACTCGTGTGCAATAAAGTGTATAATGTGTAGTTGTACCTATAGGACTACTGTTTCAGGAAAATATATTCCATGTTGGGATTTTTGTAACTACATAACATGCAACCTGTGTATGAGTGCTTTATTACGCTGTGGAGTACTAGGTCGTAGGCTCGTATGTAGGGTCGTCTAGATAGGTACCAACGCCTTTCTTATTTCAGCCGTGAAAAACTGTTTCACGGCTGAAATAAGAAAGGCACGCACATTTATTTCTTCCGTGGGGACAGTCTTACAGGCCTAAAAATAATTAAAATTAAAATGTTAGACAAATTATCAAATAACAAAAATTAAATTGCAACGTGAGAAGTTATGTACTGGATTTGGGTAAAATTTTCTGTAATGATTAATTTTTCGTTTATGTTTTTTAATATAAATCTCTTAAAAATCTTGTCTGAATACATGATAGATGTTTCTTTCGATAAATCAAACTTAATAAAGTAATTCTTATATCGATAAAGTTACTTATAATAAAAATAAAACTACTGCGTGTCTGTACATTGCATATATTTTCAAAAACTGTTTGGGGGACTGAAAATAACTAACAAAGCGAACTTTTGGAATTTTTCTGTATGTCGGTTTGTCTGTGTTTAAAAGAGCACAAACCAAACCTATTGAGTTTAAGGATTTCAAAACATATCTTCTTCTTCGTCGTGCGGGCGGTTTCCGCAAATCGACGTCAGTTGCGCCTGATTTGCGTCGGAGGATAGTGAGCTAGGTTACTCGAGCCATCCCAGCTCCATCAGGAAGTCGCAAACTCGGCTGCAGGCGTAAAGGAGAACTGCCCGCAGTATAGTGGCTTCACAAGGGTGCTCCGTTCGATGCCATCACAAACTATACTTACAAGGTGTAACAAGCGGGCACCTACCCATAGAATTACTCCCTCTGCGTCGACTCTCTTTGCGTCGAGTCTCATTACGGTGACATAGTCATATAAATACTATGGTATTATCCAAAATTCTAAATTGTAAAATTATTTTTTGCATTTTGCTTTACTGACCGAAATATTTTTTTAAAAATTCCTTAAACAGTTCATGATGACACCATCGCCATAGAGTGATAATATAGGGCATACCTATCTTTGTTACACGTACAAACGCATAACAGACATAGGGATAGGGCAAACTGTTGCCTGAAAATCAGATAATGCGAGAAGTTGGAGCACCGGGGCTGTTTTAGTGGTTAGTCTTGACCTATACCATCTTTATCTTTGGTCAAGGAGCCCCGCATACCCATTAACCTCTCTCTCCCGTAGCGCAGGACAGGAGTAAATGCCTGTTTTGTCCACAATAAAGAAGGTCACGCGGGTAAAGCCGCGGGCAGCAGCTAGTAGCTAACCTAATTAGGTCAAGACTCTTGTACTAGAGGATGTGCTCGAAATCAGCATCTTGTCAACACATCACTAATTGCAAGGTCTTTCACTGACCTACCTAATTACGAATTTTATGGCTTTTTAATCAGCCAAGGATTTTATTAGCGTCACTATATGGAATATGTTACTTGATATTTTAATCACTAAACAAACATTAGATATTATTTAGTAGATCAGTAAATAAATAAGTAATTTCGTGATAATTTTACCTTTACCCGTTTCCTTTTAACCTTCACAAAATTTCCTATAATACTTGCATAGTTTATCCAATAAAGTAGTGTAAATTAGGTCATCTGCTTCTTCAATTCTAGTTTTATTCAATCCGAGCACTTACCGAGTGTCCCCTTGTAAGTACTAACGTACAATTTTCTCTGCACCGGCATGAGAGATTCGTTCTCGGGTACATCACAATTGCCTTAATTAACTTGAATTAAGGATGAACACAAAAACATATCCGTCGGTCGAATTCAATTGTAAGGATAACGTCTGGGCCTCAACGATTAATGTAAATATATTTCTAAGAACAGACCAGACTTTAAAACTGTAGATAGGCAAATATCAACAGGAAGTTGAAGAAATATTTCAATAACTAGACTAGTTATTGAAATATTTCAATAAATGATACTCAAATAAGGTACAGTAATTTATTTAAAATATTCGTCTGATCCATCTGTTTAATCGCTGCAGTCAATAAAATTGATATATTATATTGATACTAAATCAATTTAATGGCAAAATGGAAGCAGCATAAAACGTGTAGAAATGTAACCACTTTCCCTACAGTGACAGCTCACTGTTCAGTAACAGTTGTCGCGCATACAAAACAGAGTCCACATCACCTAATTTTCCAATCGTATCTTCACTCGATGTATTGACGGGAGGCTCTATTAGTATGCAACACGAATAGATACTGCACGGACTTGGATGTAATCAAACATTGTATTCGTATGTGACTGTGTCCAGGATGAACTTGATTCAAAGAAAGTAAGTAGGTATACCTGATAGGTATTTCCTCGAAAACAAAGGAAGATGTCAGTGCTCAATAGGAAAAAAATCAGCAGTTCCACACAAACGGATCGTGTAAGTATAAAATTTAGTATGAAACAGTTGATTTTTTTTCGCGATTTCTAATTTTTCTTTTAGCAAGTCTTTTTTACGATGAAAGTGTTCTGAAGACCTTTAAGACCTTATCCCACCTTCCCCCTTCGAGATGCACACGTGCCCGTCTTCGGAGATATCAATTCACTGCCTTCACCTCAACATTATGCACAAAGAAGTTTGGTAACTCGTTTCTTTGTCGTACGTACCTCCAAAACTTGGAATTCATTACCAGTACATTGTGCTCCCTCCTTCCGATAACATAAGGTTCCATTAAAAGAGGTTTGAAAAGGCATCTTATGGGCTGGCAAGCTAGAACAGTGTACTTTAAGCTGCACTAGAGTTTTCTTACCGCTTCACATCAGGTGGTTAAGTCATTTACCGTGCTTTGTATAAATAAAAAAGATGACCCAACACTTCTATTTCTGCCTTCCATTTCGGGAGCATTCCCCTTACAGTTTCATATTATTTGTTGTATAAACTTTTTCTTTCGTGTTGACTATTAACATCAAACTCCTTTAGTAACTTAAAGTCCACTATATTTATTCGAAATAAGGTATATAGCATTATTGGCATGCCTCAAGCCTCAATCATGAATTAAAAGCATCTCTATATAGAGACTTATCGTCAGGCGGGCCGTGTTTATATGTCACCTTTGTTGTCATAAAAAAGTAAAAAACGGAAATAAAATAAATTAAATTTATTTCAAATTATCTAGATCCTAAAATAAATAGATACCTATACCTACTTAGGTAAGTACTTAAAAAATAATTAGTCAGACTTTCTAATGGCACCTACGAATCCTGTCATTCTTCTTCAGTTTTTCGATGCATCATCTCCGCTGAAAAGATGTAAAAGTCCTTTAGGTTGGCGATTTTCAAACGTTTTTTATTCAGGCAGTATCTTTTATACACTATCTATAAAAAACATTAGGTTCAGCGCCCTCTTTTATTCCAAATGAACAAGAAAAGCTGAACTTTAGTCATCATCATCAAATAATTATAATTTTGAGATCTCCCATTAATATAAAATTAATTGTAAGCATAAATTTTAATGTTATCAAATTGTTGGAACATTGGGTACCTTTTAGAAGAAAGAACGGACCCACAATCCTCTTGCCTCAAGAGCTATCGCTGTATTCGTTTAGGAGCTACGATGCCATAGAACTTATAACTTATAATACCTCAGTAAATAATATAAAACTAGAAAAATTTCAGGTCCTGGGGCAGGAATCGAACCCGCGACCTTTCGCAATCCGGGCAACTGCTCTGACCACTGAGCCACCCAGGACTTGGTATATCCCTGTGAAATTCTTCTAGTCTATCTGTATTTGCGTTTATGAGCTAACGTCCACCCTACAATGTCGAAATATTCTATTTCAACATCCAAAACGAGTACTTTTACAAATACCTACGATTCGGTTAAGTTGGGGCAGTGCTTTCCAATATTCTTAATTTTTGATATATTTTTTGATTTTTTTTTGATTTTTGATTTTTTATTTGTCAAACATTTATAATAATGTTAAAATCAAAAATTAAGAATATTATAACACCTCTTCTAGCGTCGGGGGTACGAAAAATCCTCTGATAACTAATTATAGCCTAGCCTGACTTGCGTAATCATGTCAAGTCTTATTAGATTCAGTTTGTTCGTTATCAATATTTTGACTTGAAAGTAGGTATGCATGAAAAGCCGCGCGGCGCGGAAAAACCCCTTAAGAGTCCCGGGAGCATTCGACAACTAAAAACCCATTGTGTCTGAAATGTGCGACTTGACAAGCTCCGACCATAATTTATTGTAACCAAGTTACCAAATTTTTGAAAAAATTTTCAATATTCATTTCCTTTCCTTTTTTTGCGGAGAGCATGATAAAATAAACCGCGCTCGTAACTTTTTTTTATAATAAACTTTTTTTAACTGTAATACATGTCGACATTTGACATCGGTTACATAGTCATGCTATTTGACGATCATAATCTTCTATCCTTTTTCTAAAGCATTTTATTAAAAAGCAGGCAGCGAACTCAATTTTAGTTTTATTTAAAGAACACAAAATGAAAACCAATAAGAAATATTTAATAAAGTTGTTGCGATAAAGTAAATCAGTGTCCAGTAATAGGGTAGTTGACATTTTTTTTTTATTTCATAAATAAGTAGTTTATAACTCATAAAGAAATATTGCAAAAGAAATGGTATGTCTAAGTTCAATAGTTTCACAGATATAGTAGTACCCCTGAAGCATAAGATTCCAGGCACAAGTGATTTTTCAATTGTCATAGCCTTCCAGTAGTTGGGACAATGACGCTTGACGGATTAAAAGCGTTTATGCCGCACGGCCTTTCATACAAACTTTCAAGTTGAAAATATTGGAAACGTACCAACAGATTCTAATAAGACTTTACATACATATAAGCAATTTGGGCTAGTCGAAATATCTATCAGAGGACTTTTCGAAAAACAGTCTTATTCACATTTTAATGTTTTTGTTGAGTTTAATTAAACGCCTACTTTATTGGAACAATTACAAATAAGCAAAGAAAACGGTAAAAAAAACAAAAAAATATATGCTCCAGGCGGGAATCGAACCCGCTTCTCCTGGACGCGTCGTCTGGCCGGACATCAAACGACGCGGGATTTTTTTTATCGCTTTCATTTTTTACTTGTAATGGTTACAACGGTCTTATTGTTGAGTAAGAGCAATTTTTAGCTTTTCATATAAACCAAAAGTCGCCAATAATTTCATTATTTTCTAATCTTTTCCAAAAATTCTCTGGTAACTTTTGTGACTAGCCTGACATGCTTAGGCAAGTTTTGCTAGAATCGTTGGTTCGTTCCCAATATAATATTATTAAGTCTACATGCGTTTATCGATGTTTTGTATTATTAAACCGCTTACACAACATTATTATCGCTTGGTGATTAAGAACTGTACTAACCTGAAGTAAGGTTGGAATTCGTAGATGTCGTCTATGACTCTCCGCACGCGGCACGTGATGCCGCACGACGCCTGTTGTCGCCCATACACCGAGATGGCTCGCTCCAACAATTGCTGCACTGACGTCAGGTCCACTACTGATAGGTAACATAAACAATACTGTTCATGGCTTGCTCTGGTACCATCATAAAGAATCATTAGGAGTAGGTATGGCTACTCGGATGGATAAAAAGCTCCAAATTACCTTTAAAAAATGTAATATGTTCTGTAGCTTCGTTATCTGGTAAAGAAATGCTGTGCTGACGAAACGCAGTCATAATCATAACTTTTCAGAGCTATGCAATGATTATAGACACAGACTACAATGACTAAGATCATATCTAAATTATTATGAATATTTACTAACGCAAGGAAATTGTATAGAAAATATGCAGATCTTACCGTTCCGAGTTCCAAAATGACGTTCATCCTCTTCATTGTTGTTGCTGTTATCGTCTTTCTTAAAACTAATTAGTTTCGGTATAACCAACAGCATACACACCACAGCGAGCATAGTCACAAGTTTTTTGAAGATAAGGAATTTCAAGAAAAGCTTGGCGATTGTAAGAATATCAAGTTTTAACGCTAATTTATCGAATAATCCAAATGCAGGTGCAAATCCAAATGGGACTCCATATGAAGGCTTCGGGGGTGGGCCATAAACCGGCGGGAATGGTTTAGGAGGGCCGTAGCCTGGGGCTGGTGGTCCATATCCTGGCGCTGGCGGTCCATAAATCTGTGCAGGAGGTCCATAACTCTGAGGAGGTCCGTAATTCGCCAAAGGCGGTCCATAGTTTAATGAAGGCGCTCCATAACTCGACGAGGGCGGACCATAAGTATTAGGTGGAGAATTATATGTAATATCTGACTCAAACTTTACGTGGTTGTTTGATGGAGGCAAATAGCTGTTAGTGACTGACGGCCCAGAGAACCCAGATGATCCAGATGAACTGAAACTGTTATCACTAGAGTAAGGTGGAGAGTAGTCGTATCCACTGTTGTCATCTCTATTAGAAATATGTTTCTCTCCATCTTTAGCCGTTATTATAACGACACCTTTCTTAGCTTTTTCTGCTTCTATTCGTGACTTCGAATAAGCATCTAGGTAAGAGTCAGTCCTTGAATTGGCAGACTTGGTGCTATTGCTAGGGCCGACTATCGCAGTAACACAAGCACATATTGATAATAACGCTACACAACTCCTATAAAGCGACATTTTGCTTGTCCTAAAGCTACCGTCCTGCCGGACTGGTCTCCATCGACTGTAGCTGACGAATGACAAGCTACATCGAGCGCCATTCAGTTTTCACTTTTGACTTACAGTAAAAGAACCTAAATATGATAATGGAACACAATTAAATTCTCTAAGTGACCTCTGCGTTCCGCATTGCTCATGGTAAGTAGGTGCGTGCACGTGTGACTCGAATGTAAATATCGCGAGACAGTGCGCACGCGCCCCTGATCACCTCGTGGATGAGCCGCCCCAACCTCGGGACCTTTCGACGCATTAACAAAACTATATTAGTACCCAAATTGTTTGTGAAAGTTTTAGTGGGCTTTAGTAACTCCTTTTAAGTATTTAGTAGCTAGATTATTATCGTCTCTTTTGGTTTTAAAAATGCTGTAAAGAATAACAAACATGAAAAACATGACGCCAATACTCATTTTAGACTAAATTTTAATACCTAAGTACCTACCTACTCACAGGACTTCTCTGTCTCTCAACATGAATACAAAAAGAGTATAAAATAATAGAATGGATATTTTATTTTAAACAAGTCGTGTGTAAGTTTCCATCGAAATAAAACGAAAACGTTCTTCGTCGTGATATCTGTCAAATTGTATGAAAACGGCAGCAGCAGCGCCTCTGTTATGATTTATTGGAAACCACTTTATAAATGTTGCTGAGGAACTTTCGCCATGGTCTTGGCCGGGATGGATCAACCAAAATTTCTTATCTCGAGCTCCTCCATGCTTCGGAAGGCACGTAAAGCCGTTGGTCCCGGTGATTACTGAAACCGCCTTAACCTACCAACCTACATTGGGCCAGCATGGTGCTATGGCCCAAACTCATAACATAGTATCTCATAGCCTGCCTGTGCCCAGCACTGGGGCGTATATAGGCTGGTGATGATGATGATGATGACTTTATAAATATGGATTTGAGAGGAAAACACGACGATGATCGTTTTCGTTTCGTTTCGATTGAAACTTACACTCACATATGTCAAACACACACACACACACACGTACAGCACTGACATATCTGCCTTCGTTTTCTATAACCTTACATTGATGCTATTTCTTTTACTGCATGATAAGTTGATAAGTGATGAATATAAATATTAAGCTCTATAAAATACTTCCTATGTTATGTTACGCAAACAAACTTTCTTAAGCGGAACTTGCCAAGAGCATAAATAAAGATGTCCAACATCTTATACGTGCATGGCGTCATAAAGCAAGAAAAACATTTGCCAAAAAATAATCTTACCTACTGAAACCAACATTCGAAACTATATTACCTACCTCTTTATTAAAATACATCAGTCAATTACATCAGTCAGCTAGTCCAAACTATGTAGAGTTTAGAGCACTGAGGAGTTGTGTAGGAGTTAAATTGACAGTATACGTAGATGCGGCATACGCATACGGCATGCGAGTAAGAGGTATAGTATCCAGGTATGCCAGATCCATAACGATCAGACTTTTGTTCCCATTTAAGTGATTCAACTCTATTACTTACTGCCCTCATTGCATGGTTTTCCCTAACTAGGTACCTACTAACTATTCCATTTAACTTTTTGTGCTGTAATAGTACCTGTCGATAGGTTATGCATGCGTGAATGTTTACCGCTCTATTCTTTCTCTTGTGTTTGAGAAAATAGAGTGTAGGGCTTGCAGCCTCTGAAACCATCATCAATATGGATATGGAGGATGTTTCCGAAAGAACGGGAAAGAGTAGGCTAGGTACTCTACTCTTTCCCGTTCTTTCGGAAACGTTGCAACAGAATACGTGACCACTCCATCAAAGCAGCTGGCTCTAAGTTTCAAAAATCTTGTGCTAGCGTGCTTCAAGCCTTTTGACAGATTAGTTCACTTTTCACTATTTTACTGAGTGACTTCTTCGCCATTCAGAACTCTACGTATATTAGTGTATTACAGCGACCTTCGCCAGATCGTCGGTGCACCAATCAATGCTATCAATCCGACATAATAATACCCTTTCCCTTCAATCCGAAACAGTTCGCTGTGTTTCGGATTGAAGGGAAAGGTAGCCAGTGTAATTACTGGGCATGGACGGCATTTCATCTTACGCCTCAGGATGACAACGCACCTGCAATATCAAGTGCTTCTCCTTGTTATTGCAGGTGTCTATAGGCGGCGGTAACCGCTTACCACCAGGTGGGCTGTCAGCTTGTTTGTCATCTAGTTGTATAAAAAAAATGTATGCTAAGAATTATGTAATCTGTAAAGAATGTACCTAATAATTAATTGTATACCTATCTATTGTTGACCGGCATGATCGTAAGGATAAAAAGTAGAGGTAGGGGAGAGTGGGGTGATTGCTGACGCGGGGTGACTACGGACAAGGCCGTTTACATCATGATAAGCAGCTCAATACCAGGCACTAGGTATGGGTTACATGGGGTGGACTCACCTTTAAATGGTAAATATCGAGGCAGAGGTAGATTATTATTTATCATGGCAAAAGGCCGTAAGTCCGGAATTACCCTGCGAGCGCAATTACCCACTCTCCCCTACCTATCATTGAGACGTAAAGATCTAAAGTCTAAACCATAGACTAGCTGGACATATAATCTGGGTCTAAGCTAAGCTAAAGATTAGTTAACTACGCGTCAGTAATATATGAAATAGAGATGCGCGAAATGTTCGGCTAAATATTTGTATTCGGCGTATTTTTTCAGCTTCGTATTCATCCGAATATTCGGTTATTTTGTCGAATAAGTAACTATCGAATATTTAAAGTAGCTATATTTATAATGATCGTATCATAAAATAAAATTTCAACGGGATTAAATATTTATAGGGATGTTGCCTAAGTTTGAATATGGCGCTATTTCACACAAATTCAGAAAATATAAGCTATTGTTACCCATAAAAACAATTTAGACTTTAAAGTTATGGAATTGTTGTTGTTGTTGTTTGACATTGAACGGTTTGGAAAGTTTGTAAAAATGCTATTATTTTCGAAAAAATATCATAATTTGTAAGTATATTAAGTATATTGCTTACATAAAACAACTATTATTTTGACAACTATGAACAAAAAACATACCTACATAATTATTACTTAGTTAATTTCACCAAGTTTATATTTGTGGCCTATTTGATAAAGATGTTTTGAATTTAAATTATTATCTAGCTATGATGGTTGACCTAACCATCATAGTTAGATAATAATTCAAATTCAAAATCATTAAAATATTTACTTACCTACCTGAATCCTGATGCATAAAAATAAACAAATATACATAAACAAAGACAAGACCACTTATTTAATTCTAAAAAAAAAATAGCGTGTTGAACCTTAAGCTTTAAAAGTAAGTGTAGTTTTCTCCAGTTGGCAAAATTCCAAAGTAACGACCAAGCTATATGGGTAATGTCTAATTCTATATAGGTAGATAAGTATTATAGGCGTATAATATCTACCAATAAATAGGTACGTAGGTAATAAATATGCAAACATAAATTTCTGGCAAAGAAAACAACAATGACATAAATTGCATTTAAACAGATTCAGATTTCTACTGATCTGCGTTGCAAGGGGTATATTTTCACTTGCAAATCTTAGGTCATTTGCAAATTGAAAACCAAACCTTAATACATTGTCATTGGTGTCACATATACCTACTCCTTCCCTAATCCATTTTGTGAGGAATTCACTACTGTCTTGCGACTTACAAAACATAACGCTACATATATAGGTAAGAAATAATTCGAGGAAATAGTCTTTTCGCTTTTTAATATGTATAAACTTATAATAAAATTTATTTGGCTATACTATTTATGTTTAGCTTGGTTTTGATGACATTCAAAATTTAAGTAAATACATTAAAAAAAAAGAGATAAAATAGTAAAAATAAATAATTCAGATAATTTTCATTCGTTTCCGTTAAAATGAGTGAATTGAATAATTTCGATACATTTTAATTATTTATGACAATTAAAATAATTAAATTTAAGTAGGTACTTAAATTTAATTATTTGAATTGTCATCCTCAGACTCATCCCCTAGAAACATATTTTTTGGAGTCGGTGCTTCACTCTTTAATGTTTTTTGAAACAACTTAGCACCAACTCCAAAAAATATGTTTCTAGGGGATGAGTACCCTTAATTTTAATTATTTTAACCTTTTCAGTTTTTTGAAGTCGGTTTTAATTTTTGTTTTTTTTTATTATTTTTGTGATAACTTTCTAAGGTCGAAGTGAAGGTCGTATCGTTTCACTAAAAAGTCATAGGAAAGCAAAAATCCGCCAATTTCGTATACGTAGACGACTTAATGATTTCAGTTCTTTTATATAAAAACCAAAATACCCAACTGATTTTTAAAAAAAAACTTTAATGGGACTAAATGGCAACTATTCCGCTTCGAACAAAAAAGAATCTCGTAAATCGGATCAGTAGTCTCGGTGGAATCGGTGTACCTACATAGAAAAAAAAACATACCAGCCGAATTGAGAACCTCCTCGTTTTTAAAGTCGGTTAAAAATGGAAAAATAGCAACGCAAGTCGCGAAAAAAGTGACGGACATAATGCAGCACTGCCATTCAACCAGATTCAATCCGAGAATGTTTAATTGTCAAAGATGCACTTCGCTCGGCGGGGTGACCGCCAAAAGCATAAAGAAACTTTTCAAAGTGCAGAAACAAAAGAACGAGATTACTTATGATTTCGAAACACCTACAAGATGATTCAGATGAAACTGAATTATTGGAGTGATTCTGATTTATTGATACGCAGATGACCATGATGCGTCTTATCATCTACGCAGAATACCAGAATTTCGTTTCGCTAATGACCGGATACTCAAATTACCAGACCAAACAATCTACGCATAGTGCCAGAAACTACATTTGCTCTGCATGTATGTGTCTACTGCAATAATAGAGTGATTACAGCGAACTGTCCGGCTGTTTTTTTTTTTTTACAAAAATATGAAAAGCAAACTGACGGCCCACCTGATGGTAAGCCGTTACCGCCGCCTATAGACACCTGTAATAACAAGGAAAAATCACTTGATATTGCAGGTGCGTTCACGGCTAAAATAAGAAAAGTTAAATAATAAAATATATAGAGAGTGGTGCCGTCAATACGACAATAAATTAAAACGTGGGCTACATTACTTCATAGAAATGGTTTGCCACTTTCAAAAACATCTAGTTCTTTTCATAATTTCATGACCTTTCTATGAAATATAGCCAAAAATAGAAAATAATAGATAAATATAGAAATATGTAGTATAGCCAATTTCATAGTATTTCATACAAATATCATGAAATTATCAAACTAATAAGGTGTTTTTGAAAGCGGAAAACCATTTGTATGAACGAATATAGCCCATGTTTTAATTTATTGTCGTATTGACAGCACCACCCTGTATATGAAAAAGTCGGTAGTCGATAAGTAAAACGATGTACTAAAAATGCAACTGTAGGGTGATTGTAAATTCAACATATTCCTTGATAGAAGTTATTATATGGCTCTTTCGCGTATCTGAGGGCCTAGACAAGATGCCATTTGACAATCGCTATCGCTATCGCTAAATGGGAAATGTATGGGATTTTACATTTTAGATCGAAACGCAATCGACGGCTTATGTCAAATCCCATACATTTTCCTCTTAGCGATAGCGATAGCGATTATCGAAAAGCATCTTGTCTAGGCCCTCTGGTCTTTCGCGAAAAAAATCCAGCTCCCGTACCACCATCTTTTATCGCGATCCAGTTTAGGACCTAAACTGTGTATAAGCGTTATATTTGTACTAAGTCGCTATCTATGACTATGACAGCGATGCAGTTTAGGAACCAATACTGGGCCTCGATCGCGCTAATTTACATTGTATTTACCAAAGCAAATGTGAAACGTTCCCTTGCGCACAATTTGTGTTGCGCGAAACATATAAACGGCTACCAATTAGCTGTTTTTTCGAAGCAGACATTGATTTCTTTGGTCATAATTATATGACATATTTATTAAGTTCAAATTACATAAATTAATACAGTAAAAACTTTCTAAATTTAGTAAATATATCGATCAGTTTTTGACAGCACCTAGATACAAACACGTTACTATGGCAACCATCTATGGGAACGTATTTTCCGCTGTCCTACAAACATTTTGACAAGTTGCTTAGGCACAACTTAATCAAAAACGTGCGACCGACACCGGAAAATACGTTCCTTTAGATGGTTGCCATAGTAACGAATTTGTATCTAGGTGCTGTCAAAAACCGATCGATATTTTACCCAATTTAGAAAGTTTTTATTTTATTATTTGATGTTATTTGAACTTAATTAATATGTAATATAATTATAATCAAAGATATCAACGCATGTTCCGAAAAAAAACCTAATTGGTTAGTCTCGCGCAACACAAATTGTGCGCAAGGGAACGTTTCACATTTGCTTTGGTAAATACAATGTAAATTAGCGCGATCGAGGCCCTGAACCGAGCGGAATATGAATCGCTTTTATTTAGATGGTGGTAAGGCCCCAGGTCATTTGCGTATCGGGTCTATTGCGTATAATGGTACTTCACCAATGAAATATGGTCATTTGCGTATCAGGTAATTTGCGTTTCTGGCAGTATGCGTCGGAATGCTTTAGCCAATGGTTAATTGACGGAACAACACATGTAGTGTTATTATTTTTGTACAAATAATTTCATCTCTTTCTACCTTTCTGTCTGTTGCGTCTCGAACGGGCAGTTAAGAGTGTTGCTGTTTGTTACATACAGAAGCAGATTTGAGTAGTGTGAAGCAACTGTGAAGAAGATTCGTTTAAAAAGTTTCAGTCATTAAAGAAATTATTTAATAAAAATCTGAAGTCAAGTTTCAATCTTGAAGTAGATTAGGATGATTCAACTGATACTTATGCAATTAGATTTGCCTCACTTAACTATGCTAATTATAATATGATTAAATGTTTTTCTAATTTACAAGACATTATAATTATTACTCGTGTTATTAGAAAAGACTCTACAAGACTATATACTATAAAATTGCTGCTCTCTATAAATATGGATTACAATTTTAAAAATTGTGAAAAGCACAAGCTTAGTGTAGATAATAAATAAATTAGAGGATACAACAATAAATTTATTTCTTGTATAACTACCTACTGGTGTAAAAATGTTAATAAATTATTAAAAGGAGTTAGAACTGATATGACTACCTATAACGATAAAATCAAGAAATGGTTTTTCTTTCTTATAATAAAAAACTAAAAAATAAATAAAATAAAATATCTAGTTTTGTTTTATATAAAAAAATATTAGAAATTAAAAGATAATGTAGCTAGGTCCCCCGTGGGAAAAATGCCTGTTGTTTACCGTTTCAGATCACGAGATGTCGCAGAAGAAGTCAAACGCGATCAAATGCTTTATTTGTGACGGACCACATAGAGCTATACAGATTAATGATATATGTATCAGCTAGAGTTTGTCCTGAAAACCTAAAATTGAAGAAAGATTCTATAGCGGCGGTAACCGCTTACCATCAGGTGGGCTGTCAGCTTGTTTGTCATCTAGTAGTATAAAAAAGCCTTAGGATTTGCAACTTCAGGAAATTCCGAAGAATGGATTCTCGATTCTGGAGCCTCGCGTCATATGACTATAATATAATACTTTATAACTAAAGTAGGTATTCCTGTTATGTACACACGGCAGCACATCAAGTGTAACAGTTGCACTACGAAAGCCGCCTCTATTACGAACGGAGTAAAGGCGGTCTCAAGGTCTAACTGTTACGCTTGATATGGTGTCGACTGTACATAGAACGGTGGAAAAGCCAATCCCGTTCAGAATGTTGTACTTGCTCTCAATTATAATATTGACGGACGTATGAATGTCATACTTGCTTTCAATTATGACATTCACTGACGTGTGAATGACATCATATTTGAATTCAATATAACGTCATTAGCCATACTGAAGTTCATAGATACCAATAAAGGGCGGCGGTCGCCCCGCGGGAAAAGAACTCATCAAATGTGAAAAAAAAGGTTAGCTGTTTTCATTAGATATTACCTTACTAACACCTTCCAAGTCATAATACCTTCTACGTAACTTAATAACAATGAAATACCTTGGTACATTTTATATTTTCTAGAAGGTTCCATGTTGAATGTTGATTCTTATGATTTAGGTACCTACCTAACTTTTCGAGTCATAAAAACTTAAGCTCCAGTTCAGGCAGCTACCTCCCTAGGCGATTTTTTGAAAAATCTGTGAGTGAATGCTGATGTTTTTAAAAGACTACTAATATGACAAAATATTTCTTGTTTTCATGATTTTGGGGGGTGAGGGGTCCTCTCTATCCTCCGGACACATCCAGGGACAGGGTGGTGCCGTCAATACGACAATAAATTGAATCATGGATGAAATAACATAACATTGGCTGCATTATTTCATAGACACGTCATGAAATTATTAAATGAATAAGATGTCTTTGAAAGTGGCAAACCATTTCTATGAACCAATATAGACATTTTAATTTATTGTCGTGTTGTCGGCACCACCCTGTATACATGATCGAAATTTGAGGAAAGGAATCAACAAAAAGTTACATTATTTTGTGCAAAATTCCAGAAAACCTACTAAAATAATATTTTTTCGCCTAAAATTGCGTCCGTTAATTGCATAATAAATTGCGTACTTCTATCGGCGTTTATGGTATCTATACGATGTGGGGCTCACGCCGCTCGGCGTTCCAGGTGTAAAACGGTCCGCACCCAGCTGATACGAGCAATTTTTCGCCGAATTGAATGGGCTATTGGGATCATTTGCTACTAGACTATAATTGCCAAAAGGACAACATACTTACCGCGGTATAGGCAAGGTAGTTTTGATGTTAGATCTTGGTGCAAAAGGTAGAAGTCATTTCAGTAGTTGTAAATGTATGTTTTAGCGGGCGGCTAAACTCAGTTGTTACTCTTGATCTCAGGGTTTTGTTAGAGTTTAATAAAATAATGTAGACGACACATTGATTGCTTGGCAAGACTCATTTATTCTCTTATAATCTTACATTTATAATTGATATACTTAAAATCAGAAAGACATAATATTTTAAGTCAGGACCACTTGTCCAATTACAATATCGCGCCTCTAATTGCGGTAACGCTCGGGCCGCCTGATTGGTCGCGTCTATGGCGCGATCGGGAGTTTCAGCGGGAGAGAGAAGAGTCGCCGACTTCTGACTTCAGTGTTTTCTCCGTCAGAGGGCGTAGTCCGCGCTACAATGTTACATAAATTCATACACAAATAGGAATAACTTTGAACCCAGACATAATTTATAACTATTCGGATAAATAGTTTATTAGTAGACAGTTTCATGTAACTTCTGCCCAGTTCTTTACAGGTTCTCAAACTATGTCCATACCGAATTTCATTTAAATCGATTTAGTGGTTTAGGTGCGATATCGTAACTAACAAACAATCAAACTCACTTTCGCATTTTAATATTAGTTAGGATACTATGTAGGTATATGAATTTCCTTCTTATTAATTTGTAAATTACCAAATAAACAGGAGGCTCCGGCGCGTGCTCAATAGAAACTTTAAAACACCATGAAGTACTATTTTCAGTAGGGTGAGGATGCCGAATATGAGATACCATTTTTGTTTTTTGTCATAAAAAAATAAGTACTTCAATTAGAACTTTATGAATTACAAATTTGGATAGGAAATTTAGTATTGTTTCATAAAACAAACATTATATAATCATAAGTATACAACTTTTTTTTATTTATTCGAAATAATTCAAAATAATATAACATTGTGTTTTGTAAATGGGGCTCCTATTATGAGATACTAGGGAACCCTAATATGAGATGGTATCTCATATTAGGGAATAGGACCAATGAGGATGTAAATATTTAGAAATAAATAAATAACCAATTTGTTTGCTTATCAGGCTGTTAATTATATAGATAAACTTATTAATACTGATTTTGTGGCTTTGACTGATTTAGTGGGCTTACAAAATCAGTCTTAAAATCAAATGAGAACGAAGTAATTTTTGGTACTTCTTAATTAAATAATTATTTTTTAAAAATTTTATTAAATGTCTGAACAAAAACAACATAAAAAAACGATTCTCTATTACGTCTCCGCAATCCCTATGAGACCATTTGAAACAGCCTTGACATTTCTCCCATGATTCTCCTTTCGTATCTTCCAAGAATCTGACGCTGCAGTAAGGACATTCTGCATCAGGTGGATCACTATCACTGCTGCTATCTGACAGCTCAGGCAGGTCCTCCGCCTCTGAACTGGAACTGTCTAGTTTCTTTATATTCTTTTTCTTTACAACTTTCTTGTTCACTCTCTTCTGAGGTCCTTTCTTCAATAAGCGATCTTTTATAAGGCGAAGCAGTTATTATTGCAGCGGATCCACTTCGTATTGGTATTGCACGTTTGTATTCTAGGCACCGGCTTTAGGGCAAAGGGTGAGACATGAGATGATGTGCTAGGCACTAGATTGACGTATTATCCAGCATTATCACGGTGTCCTCACGCTCAAGAGTGCCCTTGGGAACACCAAACTGTTTCGATGCCCCTAAATAACCCATCTGTTTATTCCGTACAGCATCCACGGCTCATATCATAGCATCGCGATCCCAAATCTTCCTTTTTGTCGGTGGCATCTTAAATAAAAATAAATTAATCTAATTTCTAGCGTATCATATTACCATTAGCCTAATATGAGATATCTCATATTAGGATCACTCAACTATCTCATATTAGGAACACACAGAAATTAAACAAAATAATACCTAGTTATGTTTATGATAAATTTAACATGTGAATATTGCACTTGTTTCATAAAATTGATCGTCAAACCTTCACAATAACATTAACTTGAAAACATTTATCGTAATAATAAAATTGTAACACACCTTGTGAAGATAACGTTGAAAAATTTTGAATTTTGGATTGCGTGAAAATCATATCTAACCGTGTTAACAGCGCTGCTGGCCGGCGCACACTAACGTGCGGGGGGAGATGTTACCATAACGTTTCTCGCGACACTAGCGCTAAATAAGTACCGTGCACGAATTGGCCAATACTTTGCTGTCTCATATTTGGCGCCTATCTCATAATAGGCATCCTTACCCTAGTATTTTCATTCAATTTAGGCCTTATTTATATTTTTTCTATAAAATGAACATAATAAGCAAAGTCGAAAAAGATTATATTATACAACTAGCTTTTGATCACGACTTTGTCCATGTGAAAATAGTTTTTGACTCTAGCCCATGCCCACGTCGACCATTCACTGGTTCTACCCACCCAATTGATATGAAACATGATTTAAATTTTAAGTTAGATCTTAAGCTAATCAACTATGAAAACCAAATAAAAATCTATCTAGCGGTTATTGCGTGATGCGCGCACAGACGGAAAAATAAATAGTCAAAAATTTGCATATAACAAATTTTTGGGCATGTTTATGTTCCATGCCATTTTCTAGTAGTTTAAATAGATGAATGTTTTAAAGAATAAGTGTTATTAGCTAACATTCTTTTGGTCATTCTTCCTAAAAGGATATGATTTTTTCTAGTCTGTACCATATTTTTCTAAACAAAAATAATCCTTCTTAATTAAAGTGGCTTCTTCAATGTTTTGTATTTCATTCCAAAGTTGGAATGAAATACAAAACATTGAAGAAGCCACTTCTTATTATATGTATATTTTATGTTAAACTTAAAATTAATAAAAGAGACTAATCTTGTCAAATTATTATTATTATTCAAATGCATTACACATAGTCAAATATCTTTCTTCAAAAAATCTGTGCCTTTTCCGTTTTTTTGTTCCATTTTCAGATACTGGTGCAAAAAATGAGCTAATTGACTTTATGTTCATTTTTTTGGCTGAATTCTCATCATCAATTTCTTCAAAAGTACAATTAGCTGCCTTATCATTTAACATAACTTCAGCAGTTGACCAACTGAAACGCACCAGCAGAGGATAACCAAACACATTATCAATTTGTTCTCTAATGAATTTCTTTGTAAGTGGATCTGAAAATAGATAATATACATTGGTTTTGGTATATTGAGAATTTAGTGTTTGCTGAGCTAATATTTTATCAATTGCGTGTTTTAAATGTGTTAGTTATATTATGCACATTATTCAATTCTAAAGCTCTGTTTTGTTACACAGAATCCAACATACTAACCTAAAACAAAATATTCTAATAAAACTTTTGATATCATGTCAATAAACTTTGGAACATGATGATAAAATAAACTAAGTTAGAGCAAAACAAAGGGAATTGTTTAGTTTACTAGGGCGCTTTGGCTAAAAATGAACATTAACCAATATTATCTAAACATGGAATTTTTAATTCTTTGTATAGTTATGAAAGTAATTATAGCAATATAATCGCCGGAAAGTTAATGATGTGTCTAAATGGGCAAGTATATTCCTCTAAAAAGTTGCAAATATAGCTGAATTTATGTCTGTATTAATTAATAACGTAATTATTATTGCTAAAAATATGTAATTATGAAACCATAATAAATGATTAACAATTGTTTAATGAATTTTTAATATATACCTTATTTATTTCTGAGGTAATGCTATAATATGAATGAACAGTCAACCATAGCATTCATAGTACACGAAGGAAAAGTGAATACTTTTTTTACAAGCGTCATCAACGTGGCATTTTAATACTCTTTATTCATAACCTGGATACAAGTCCTTCGGTCGCATACATTTTACTTCGTTTAATAATCATAAAAATATAAACAATACATACATCAACGTGAAAGGCAATGGTGTTGTCATAAAAAAAAATAGGAAATAAAATCGATACAGGAATAATTGATTTTTTATAATTGTTACTTAAACAATTTGCACTAAAACATAGTGTTTTGCAAGTTTTACTCTAATTGAAGGTAAATTATCAATGAATATGTAAAAGATAACTTAATTGTATATGTCTTAGGGAAGTATATTTTATTTTTATAATCGGTAATTACATATTGATTACTTAGTAGCGATTAAATATTTTTATAACGCATTTATAGCTATAGCAACACAGGATACAATGGCGTCTCTTACCTTCTAAAATACTTTTAAAATTAATATATTTTGATATTTACTTTGCGGCAAGGAGAGTATCAAAAATATTTTAAGGACATTTAATAAGATTATACTGTAAATGTATTTTTTTGAAAATAGCTTGTTCACGAATAGCCGATACTGAACAATTCCCTTTAATCCTTAAAATGATAAAAAACATTACCACCAGGATAGCCACTTCCAAACTCCTTGTAGTCAATTTCAAGGTTTTCACTGAACTGCCATACTCTGAGTGCATGATCCCTGATTACTTTAGCTACTATACTGGCAGCTGACACAATAGGGTAAATTGAATCTGCTTTTTTTGCTACCTGAATATAAAATATGTGATTTATTAGTACCATTCATGCTTATTGCATATTCAAATTACAAATATATTAATATTGTTGATTAATATATTTAGAATATCACCCTGTTCAATGAAACTATTTCCTGTATTATTTGAATACATGCACAACAATTAATACAAAATTTAACATCAAATGAAAAACAAGTCAAATTTAATAGTGGAATATAATAAAAATATAAGCCACTTAAATACTTACAGTGATTTTGTATGTTGGAAATATACCACATAATTTAGCTTGATACTTTTCTGGAGGACCAACAGTATCTACATACACCTCTGTTATGTTCACACCAGCATCTGCCACTCTTTTAATAAGTTGAATGGCAGAATTCATGGATACCTGAATTGAAAATTGAATTGCATCATCAATATGATTTTCAACAAAAAAAAATATTATCCAGTATCACATTCCAGACACAATAGATTTTTCAATTATCACAGACCTCCAGAGGTATAACACCACCTGACAGACTATTGAACTTCTTACCTCATTCAATGAATGTTTTGCTCTTTTATACATTGAGTTTGAGATATAATTGGGTGAAATAATTTCTGCAGCCCATCCTGTGCTAGATAATGCATCATTGTCAGTGAGCATTTTTACAAATATATCATTTCTTTTTTCTTCAGTCAAAGCTTTCGAATCTGCACAGCCTAAACTTTCTAAAACATTTTTTTTGTCAACTGGGCAATAGGCAACACCATAAACCATTGGACCTAAAAATAGAACATGTAGCAATAATACAGTAGCCAAACAAAAATTATCAATTTTGGCTATGTTAGACAGATACACCACTTTGTCGTCATGATGCTTCCCATCATAGTGAATTCTTCATACCTAATACAGGGCCACGACCGGCTTCATCTACACCTAACATACAAGGTTCAGATTTACAAATTTCGGGCACGTCTGAACTGTTGACGAAATTATGAGCGTTATTTTTTGACCTAATCACATCCATGAGTTCTTGCAAAGAATTCATTTTAGTTAGATAATAGTAGATATTGTAGCAATAGAGCACAAAAAGCTGTAAAAGAAATTAAACTTGGCATATATATTCTTAATATTAAATATCACTAAGCGGTTTCGTTTAAAATTTATTTAATTTTCTTATTAATTTATAAAAAAAAACTCTTCTGCTTCTGAATAATCTAATTGTGAATATTGTGATGAGATTTGATTTTGAATAATTTTGATGATTTTGATTGATCACAGATTTTGAGAATATTTTGATTTTTTACTTTTTTGGTTATTTTTTTGCTAATTCTCCCAATAACAAGAAGGCAAAGGAAACTAATGCCCATGCAGCCATGTCTTCAGTATTTCTTCATTTCTTCTTTTATTGCATTAAAATGGAGCAATGCAGCCAATGATATATTATTTCATACAAATGTCATAAAATTATCAAATGAATAAGATGTTTTTGAAAGTGGCAAACTATTTCTATGAACTAATATAGCCCATGTTAAGTCAATTTATTGTCGTATTGACGGCACCACCCTATATAAAACTTCACCACTTTCATAACACAAAGTTCGCTTCGACACAATTTTTAATTATTGAAATAAAAATCGCGACTGTCACCACAAAAACCCGCCAAACACCTTTTGTTTTTATTTTAATTTTGTTAATTCTCCCTTTAAAGGGAAGGCAAAGGGAACTACTGCCCATACAGCCATGTCTTCAGTATTTCTTTATTTCTTCTTTTATAGCATTTAAATGCTGACGTAACACGTTTCAATGCTTTTTGGGAGTATTTGACACGAAATATATGATGACAGTCACTTTACATGCTACTTGATGAGGTAGATAACCACAAAAAAGTTCTCATCGTATTTCACACCATAATCACATCACTTTTATTCTAATAATCTTTTAGTTGCACGTCAACACAAACACTTGAATAATAAAACTACGCCACTTTTATAACTTAATGTTCGCTCCGACACAATTTTTAATTATTGTAATAAAAATCTTGACTGACGCCACAAAAGCCCGCCAAACACTTAAAAATCAAAATTCTTTTTTAAATATGATATTTTAAGGTTCTGGTTACAGGCCTCGTTAAGCCAGTAAAAAAATACTCAAATTGTATTTTCTTAATTTCTACAGTTACCACATTGAAATCCAGGCTTAACACAATTCAATGCATCTCGGAAGAGTTTGGCGCCAAATAAATGATGACCGTTTTACTATGTTATTTCCTGAGGTTGTTAACCACCATTAAATTCTTACTAAATTATATTCATATCACTTGTACACTAACTCAAACACTTGTATCACAAATATATACCAATTATTCAATTTTTTACACAATTGTTAATCATCAACAAAAAAAACGTTTAGTAATCTGTGAAAGAGTTGTAACTCTATATAAGTTATCTGTGCTGTAACTTAGCATTGGAAAAAAAATTAGCATAATATTTTTAGATGTAGAAAATAAGTGTCACTAGATTATTTATTTATCGGAAATTATTGTAATTTCTATTACGCACTCAAGGTAACTATTTTTATTTATATTGCTTTTTTTTCGGCAATCTCTGTGCTCTCAAAGTTATGATCGAGTAATAACTGAAAACTCGTTTGTAGGTTAGAAATAGTGCGATAATATGCAGAACAACCCCCAAGAGCTTTCATGGCAGGCGATACAAGCTATCGTAGGAGTTAAACTTCCAACAAATGTATTACGATTTGATGATATTGGTTTCCACTTAGTCAACAATTCGGTCTCAAGTGCCGAAGATTCTGATTCAGATGTGGAAATCGTGGAGAACGACTGGGAGTCTGATAACAATATATCTTCCCGACCCGAACATTCTGACAATGAAAAAACATCGCCTGATCGAGAGCAAAGTGAGTCGCCCGTTCTACATTTAGTTGAGCCTGATAATAACAATACAGGTAAGGACTCATTGCTATTCACAGAAAAATATTTGAATAAAATGGAATGTAAGGATATTTCAGACAAAGAGCAAATTTCTCAAAATCAAATTGATGATGCTGACAGTTCTAATGGAAATGTAATGTCAATTGAAAACTATTTGGAAGTTACATTGTCAACAGAATCAGAGGCTAGTCATACTTGTGGCCAATGCAATCAAATTTTTCCAACTGAGCAAGCACTTTCTTCACATCACTGCAGTGCTAAATCAGTGGAAGAAAAGAAATACCCATGTCATGTTTGCACTGAGAAATTCCCCAGCTACTGGGAACTACGAAAACATATAAACAGTCACTTTCCGGGAATGCTAGACTCCAAGTCTAGTTTTTGTCACCTATGTCAGAAAGATTACACTAAAACTGGTTTCATGAATCATTTACGTAAACACACTGGTGAGAGACCATTTGTGTGTGAACTTTGCCATAAAGCATTCTCACAATCTAGTTCACTGTCCATACACATGAAGTTCCATTTGAATGTGCGTAAGCATGCATGTACTGTATGTGAGAAAAAATTTGTAACTAAAAGTGAACTCTCTCGTCACATGACTGTACATACAAAACAAAAGTCATATTACTGTGGGGTGTGTGATAAGGCTTTCACTCGCTCTGACAATATGAAGAAACATGAAAAAACTCATGGATAATTTGGGTGTTCAAGTGTGAAAGCATCATCAACAATAACACTTCAATTATGTATAGAAATAGATTATATATATTGATCTTTAACATTTATATAAATATTTCAGTCAATTAACCAGTTGTACATTCGTGAGTAATATTGTACATGATGCATTTCACTTAGCTAAGTTATCAGATTCTCTAATTGCCAAAAAATTAGTTATTATACCTACTCTTATTTTTAAAAATTGCATTACTTTATACCAAATTAAAAATATCATGGTCTAGTTCATAATTTTAGTCATTATGGTGTGTTAATTTGAGTGTTCTTACACTCACAGTGTGCTGTATTTGCTTATTGAGTTAGGATTTTATTTATGCATGTTTGAGGTAATGTTAGTTTAGGTAAAATGCCTCTACAGGTGCTCTACAATAAGGTCACACATATCTCAATCCAAAGTTGCCTTTTAGATAAGTAATATTTAAAAATGTGGTTGAATATAGGTTGAATGTCCAAAGATTCAGATTGCCGTAACTGTAATGTGTACATTAGATAGGAGAAATGCCTACTTCTCATTTGAGGCCTTCTGTTAAAGAATATTGAACTGTACAACTTGTTCCTGCTTTTTAAGAAAGCTTTAAATGAATTATTGATATTTTTGACACAACTATGGTATATAAGTACCTACTGTAAACATATCTTTGCCAAATTTAGAATAAGTGTTTTCAAGTGATTCTTATTGTACTGTGTTGTAACCAAAGCAATAATATTGTTAATTGTGCCTATTTTATATAAGTATATATATTGTGAAATATATTTTTAGATATTAATTCTTGACACAATGTCTTGATAGTTAATAATGCCTATTAGATATAGGTGTAGTACTGTAATAGACTTACAAACTATGAAACTATAGTGAATATTGAGGCACTATTTAACATACTTCATTTCCAGGTGGTCTCATAAATAAATGATTTTAGCCATGTCGAACAAATTATATTATCGTCATGTTAACTAATAGTTGTCTGTACTGCATATACTGTATGTATACATACAGTCATGGAAATATATAATTAAATCATCACAATAACTTTAGAAACTGCACAATAGTGAAAAAAATAACAAAGTTTAGGTACCAAATAATAATATTAATAATCCCAAAGATTTTATGTTAAATAGTTATAATTGGCAAAACCAAAGTCTTGTTAATATACTTACTTTATATATATTTTTCAACTGTGCCACTTTCATTGTTAAGAAACTGGTTGTATGATTTAACTTGCAACTTGTGCATATTTAATTATACTTATAGGAATAGACAATAATCATATTTTAATATATTTATTATAATATTTAAATATTTAGATTTTTAACTGCATGACTTGTTTGTAGAATTAAGGGTTTGAAAATGAGCCAAAAAAGGAAATTTACACAAAATCTACAAGACTGACAATAATATTCAGAGTAGATGTAAACTTGTGCACAAAATATAACTATTTATTGAATAATGCTTGGATAAATAATTTTATAGTTATTAAATTCGAAAATGCACTTTGTTATAAACTCAACATGACAATTAGTGTAAGATTCATTTGATATAATATATTATGAATTATAACGACCCGTTTATGGAAAATGTAATTGATAAATGACGATTTTATTAAAGAGTTGTTTGTTGCAACATTGTTTTTTTTTTCTGAACTAAATAGTTCATTTTCCCTTTGTTCTAGGTAGCCCTAACAGTAGTGATGTCGGCGCGATTACGTAATCTTAATTCATATGAATTACATAAATACCTTGTAAATGTATATTGCCTAAACACAAAGGGTTCGACGGGGATTTTAAAGAGAGACTCTTCGAGGGATCGGACAGATCTCGACGTCATTCGCGAAAATCATAAATTTCTCTGGGAGGACGATGATATTGCAGACTCCTGGGAAAAGCAGTTGGCCAGGAAATATTATGATAAACTCTTCAAAGAATATTGCATTTGTGATTTGTCAAGATACAAAGAAAATAAAGTAAGTCTCGTGCTACTTACATTAATTAGTTGGGAATTGGCGGTTCAATAATATTTCTCTTGGCTGATATACAGGGTGATGCCGTCAATACGACAATGAATTGAAACATGGGCTATATGAGTTCACAGAAATGGTTTGCCACTTTCAAAAACATCTTATTCATTTGATAATTTCATAACATTTGTATGAAATAATATAATATAACATTGGCTGCATTACCTATGTCATTGAAATGTCATGAAATTATCAAATGATTATGATGTTTTTGTAAGTGGCATGCTATTTCTATGAAATTATTATTTCATAGATATAGCCCATGTTTTAATTTATTGTCGTATTGACGGCACCATACTGTATGTTTTACAGGAAAAGCTCAGCTAATGTAAGGAGGTAAGTAGGTACCTTCTACATATTTTAAAAATGTTTAAAGCTAATGTTACAGACTAACGTTCAAATAATAGCGTAAAATCTTCCAATTATTTAAAAACTCATAAAACTACATGTTTTTAGTTAGGGTAGTTACCTACATTTTGTTTGAACAAGTAACATTGTGAAAAGATAATTTAGTCGAGAATTACAATGTCCCCTGATTTTAAGGCTGAGATTTAGGGTCGGACCCCTGCATAGTAACTCAATTGCGTTTTTTGCTCGCTAACCTTTGTGTGGCATGCTAGGGAACGCAACCCATGTCACAAAGGCCGTAGTGCCTTTGTAGGCTAAATATAGCTACTGTATTGATGCGCACGAACTGAGGCGGCTGGCTGTGCTTATACGCACATCTGCCTTGGCAGCGAGAGAGAAACGATAGAAAATGTTGCTACCTCACTCTAACACATGCATATCTATAAGTCTGTAACGCCTGACTACACTATGAGTTAATACCTAATAGGTATTTGGTTGCGAGTTATTTATATTAATGTGTAGATACCTATAAATAAAATAATGGAAGGCCTTTCATCGTAAAATAGGTCTGCGATTTTCAGGTACGTAATTGGTTGATAGGCAAGTAGGTAGGCTATATAAGTTTTATTATAAAACTATAAACAAAATAAACCACCTTGGTGGTCTATTTGTTGAGATCACCTTACTTAGTCAAGAACTCCGGGGTTTAGTTCCCGTAGGGTAGAAATACTCTGCTTGCTTTGGCAGGGAGCTGTTGGTACCTAGGGCTTTTCTAAGTCCGCTTGACTAGCTACCACCATCTTACCTAAGTCACCTAATAAGTCTTCCTCTGTGGCCGAAGAATCCGGGTGAAGCTCACTATTCCATCCGGCCATATAATCACTACCATCATCAGGTGAGAAAGCCAAGAGCTATCCCGTTAAGAATCAAAACCTTTTGTTTGTTTTTGTTTTGTTTGGTTTTGACAAAATTTCTTAACTCAAAAAATATCTAGACAAAAACAACACAAATATTGAAAACGCGTAATAGTACCTAATTAACCGAATCGTCTCGGTATTTGTAAAAATATAAGTTCGGGTTAAAAATTAAATTTCGACATTTTCAAGATAGACGTCGGCTTATTTATAACGTAAAAAAAAAACTACATAGAAATACACAGAATTCTGCCAAGTCCTCAGTAGTTCAGTGGTAACAGTTAGAGCAGTCACCCAGATTGTGAAAGGTTGCGGGTTCGCATCCAGCCCCCAGGACTTTTTACTAGATTTTTCTAAATAAGTATCTTTCAAGCATTTAATAAGTAGGTAGGTACACTAAAATTAAATTTGAGAAAATATTAACTTTAGATAGGTAACTGAAGTTAATTATTGTTTACGTAAATAATAGTTTCATTGCCATTAGGATATTATTTAGGATATTGTTTACCCTTATAAAATTACTTGGGCTTCGATGAATGACACTTCAAACTTGCAAGGAGCATATTATTTTATATCTAACTATTAAAAAAGATCAACCCTTAAATGGATTTACGGTACAAAGATAGGTAGGTACCTATCTACCTTTTTAACGGTTTCTAAGAATTCAAATTTATAGTACAGAATGATACTATTTGGGTATGGTATCATTGTTATATGTTAGGTAGTTAGCGCATACCGAATTACCAACTTTTTTTTTTTTATACCACTAAGGTGGCAATCAAGCATACGGCCCACCTGATGGTAAGCGGTTACCGTAGCCTATGGACGCTTGCAACACCAGGGGTATCACTTGCGCGTTGCCAACCCCGTAAAAACTTTTTCAAACCCTTTTAGAAGAACCCCATGCTGTACTCGTTCGAGAAAACCTCTGCAGGGAGGTCATTCCACAACCTGAGCGTACGCGGGAGAAAGTTTCTCTGAAACCGCACAGTACGAGACCATTTTAGTTCCAACGTGTGAGGATGAATTCCCTGCCGATGGCGAGCGGTGCGATGGTAGAAAGAGGCCGTGGGCATCATGTCAAATAATTCCTCAGAACACACTCCGTTATACAACCGGTAGAACACACATAAGGAAGCAAAATCTCTCCTTAGGCTTAAGGGTTCAATACCGCTTGTGAGTTCGGGATCGTCGACAATTCTCATAGCGCGTCTTTGAATTGCGTCAAACGGTCCAAGCTGGTATCTAGGTGCTCCCGCCCATAGGTGGCAGCAGTATTCCATATGGGGCCTGACTTGAGACTTATACAGTAACAGTCTTTGCCCCGAAGAGAAGTACCGCCGCGCTTTATTGAGCACACCAAGTTTCTTGGATGCCAGCTTGACTTTATCTTCTAAATGTCCGCGGAACTGCACGTCACTAGAGATATCGACACCAAGGATCCCGATACTCTTAGAGATGGAAAGGGGTGTGTCAAGAAATTGTGGAGACACAGCGAATGGGGTTTTTATTAATTTCAACTTGATTTTGGGCTTTAGATATCGAGAAAACATGCATTTTATTCTGCCAAACCTAGCAGTTTCGGCGCAGAACTAAAATTTGGTGCTTTAGTTAAGCGAGTTCGCGCTATAGATAAAAAATTTGTCATTCGAGTAGGCAAAACACGCTAAGACACCCAGCCCTTCAAACACGTAAACCAATATCGACACACAATATACACCTATACTTACTTAGTCACCTACATATTTGATAAGGTACCTAAGCTTCTATTTCATATTTTATGATTAGATAATCTTCCAAAATTATCTACGACTAAACACATAGGTATGGTATTTTCCTGAAGGTTGCTCTTCGATGGCGAGTCGAGAAAGAAGTAGTGCTGGGCAAAGGTCAGTTCCAGTGCGGCAATAAGCGCTGCCTAAATGACCACGAACTCAAGTCATGGGAAGTTAATTTCGCCTATGTTGAAGAGAATGAAAAGAAAAATGCTTTAGTGAAGCTTCGTAAGTATTTCTTTATTTAGTAATTAAAATAGAATAAAACTAGAAAAATTTCACGTCCTGAGGCAGGAATCGAACCTGCGACCTTTCGCTTTCCGGGCGACTGCTCTGACCACTGAGCCACCCAGGACTTGGGATATCCCTGTGAAATTCTTCTAGTCTATCTTGAATTTGCGTTTATGAGCTAACGTCCACCCTACAATGTCGAAATATTCTATTTCAACATCCGAAACGAGTATTTTTACAAATACCGACGAATCGGTTAAGTTGGGGTAGTGCTTTCAAATATTCTTAATTTTTGATTTCAACATTATTATAAATGTTTGAAAAATTACTTAGTAAGGTCGCAGGTTCGATTCCTGCCTCAGGACGTGAAATTTTTCTAGTTTTATTCTATTTTAATTACTAAGTAATTTTTCAAACATTTATAATAATGTTAAAATCAAAAATTAAGAATATTTCTTTATTTTTCATCTCGTCACAAACTATCAACCGATGGCAATCAGATTAAAACATACCCCTTTCAATTTCACTAATAAAATAATATTATGAAGAATGGGATACTACCAAGAAATAGGTACTTAAGGTAATCTACATTGATTTGCGAGTAACAATGTACCTACAATACCTACCTACTTACCTATTTGATATTCCAACCACAGAACCTGAATAGATACAAAAAAGAGCATAACGCCGCCGGCCGTACCGCTATAAAATACAGGGTGTTAGGGGGACGCTCTCGGAAACGAAGGCAGGTGACACCTTAAACACGATTTGAAAAAAAAAAATTAAAATCGCGAAAAAAAACCAGCTGTTCTATACAAACAGGCCGTGTAGATATTACATTTTGTATGAAACAGCTGATTTTTTTTGGCGATTTCAAATTAATTTTTTAGCAAGTCGTATTTAGGGTGACCAGCACTGCCAACTGCCTTCGTATTCGAGAGCGTCCCCCTAACACCCTGTATAAAAGGGGCATCTTCAAGGCAGGGGTGGCTACGCAACAGCGAAATAAAGACTATATCTAACAATTATTTTAAGATACTTAAGGTATTAATAACTACGTAATTAATAGTAAACGAAAGCATAAAATCTGCCGTTTCCACAATCTGCCATTTATGAATAAAGGAAATTATCTCCCTTTCCCAGGTTTATGCCCTGAATGCTCAGATAAGCTGAACTACAGATCAAAGAAACGCGAAATAAAAAGACTGAAGAAAGGAAAAACAAAGAAATCAAAAAAACGCATGAACGCTTCAGACGAGGAAGAGAGCGGGGGTGACCAAGACATCAGCTCTCCAGTGCAGCAAACGGAGGAAGAACCATCTACTAGCTCCTTATCAAACGATGTAACGAATACTGAAAATAACGATGTGTCCTTATGGAAGAAAGGTTTGTTCGTTTTTTTTTTAAATTCAATTTCCAATTGTCCTTTTCCAAGGACAATTCCTTTTTTTCCTTTTTTTGTCATTTTCCAAGGTCTTATTTTCGTATTGATTTTTTCGACCGACTTTCGCTATTTTATTTATTGAATATTTGACTTAAAAATCAAGAAGAGTTTTAGATAAACCAAATTTGACATAGCACGATTTTAGATATATCATCGCTCAGCATACATACAAACTGCTCTAACCGGGATTAAACCCGCGGGACATTTAGTTTAGTGCGTTCAAATTAATGGTTTACTGAAAATCAACCTTATGATAATCAGTACGTAGATATTGGTGTCGATTCGGTTGTACCACTCTCTAAACTAAACTAAACTTAAAAATCTCTAATTTTAATTTAGTTATAGTCAGTTACTATTCTGTTGTCACGTTTAGCTTAATTTAGTCCTCCTGTTTTGACAGGACTAGCGCGACTAAGTTGAATTCAGTGTTACCACAGAATTAATAAAACATGTTTGGGTGAATTCATAAAAATAAATATCGAAGGTAATTAAAATAGAATAAAACTAGAAAAATTTCACGTCCTGAGGCAGGAAACGAACCCGCGACCTTTCGCAATCCGGGCGACTGCTCTGACCACTGAGCCACCCAGGACTTGGGATATCCCTGTGAAATTCTTCTAGTCTATCTTGTATTTGCGTTTATGAGCTAACGTCCACCCTACAATGTCGAAATATTCTATTTCAACATCCGAAACGAGTATTTTTACAAATACCGACGATTCGGTTAAGTTGGGGCAGTGCTTTCAAATAATCTTAATTTTTGATTTTAACATTATTATAAATGTTTGAAAAATTACTTAGTAATTAAAATAGAATAAAACTAGAAAAATTTCACGTCCTGAGGCTTATATCTTATATAGGCTTATATCGAAGGCTTATTTAAATGAATTATTTTTAGAAAATTGATAATATTTCACTTTTTAAAAACCTTAACTTCGTGTTTTTGGGGGTCCCGATTCTAAATAAAACACCTAGTTTAAGAACCAAGACGGCGGACGCAACTTTTTTAATAAATTCTAAAAAGCTGACTTTTTTTTTGGGTTTCGGAGGTCCTCATTCTGAATACTTCATTCGGAAATCCAAGATGGCGGACGCGACTTTTTTTATAAAAAAATCAATATGGATATCATTTTTGTGGTTTTCATGGGTCCCGATTTTGAATAAAACATCTATTACAAGATTCAAGATGGCGGAAGGAACTTTTTTTATAAAAAATCATTATGGGTATCATTTTCGTGGTTTTCAGGGGTCCTAATTCTGAATATAACATCAATTTTAAGGTCAAAGATGGCGGACGCAACTTTTTTACGAAAAATCAATAAAGGTCTAATTTTCGTAGTATTCGGGGGTTCCGATTTAGAATACAACGTTAAATTCGTGATCCAAGATGGCGGACGCGACTTTTTAGAAACAATATGAGTTTTATTGATTTTTTGTTAAAAAAGTTGCGTCCGCCATCTTGGATCTTGGAATTGGTGTTGTATTCAGAATCAGGACCCATGAAAACCACGAAAATGATACCCGTATTGATTTTTATAAAAAAAAAGTTGCGTCCGCCACCTTGGATTTTAAATTGATGTTGTATTCAGAATGAAGACTGTTGTAAGTGTCATTAAATAAAAGTAACATTTGCCTTAATACGTTTTAATCTTATTTGAATTAAATGCTTAGATAAATTACATTTTACAGACATAGCCACATAGGTTATTCACGGTGGCAGAGATAAGTAAGAGAGAGCAACGAGTGTTGCCAACATTAATAAAGGTACCTGGGTGGTCATATACAACAGCTCCTTCCTGACCAACAAAGCAAATTACCTTAGTACCTGATACTAAAACAAATCCAAAATCAAAGTAACAAAAACAGGAAACAACCAAGTTAATATTCAGTAATTTTTTAAACATACTTTTTATGGAATTATATAATGTTACAATAACAACACAAGAATTACAAATTTAATTTAACAACATTTTTTCTTATTCTGGTGCTTTTTCGCACTGGTGCCTGCACAATACCCTCCTGAGGAGTATTAGAAAAATCATTAATTACTTTACTTGGAACAATACTTGAATCATCTTTAGACATATTTAAATCAGAATCGTTTGGAATGATGACATCATTATCATTAGGCTGAACACTCTTCTCAGTACTAAAATGTTTATTAGTATCTTTGAGGTCCTGTTCCGGAATTACTTGATAGTCAGTAGTTGGTGAATGGGGTCTTTGCTATAAGTATTTTCTTGTGGCGTTTTTGGCGCCACAAGGTCACACAGTACATCATAAATTTCAGCTCCAATGTAATGTAGTAAGTATGCTTTCCTGGCGCTTTCCTCCGTTAGATTGTAAATGGTAAATGCACCCTCTAATCTTTCTAACCATCTTCGCAGCTTTAAATTTCTGTTGAAGAATTCAATAAAATTCGGAGGAATTCGTACGGGAGCATTTTCTTGTGACATTTTACTTACTTATTTTACTTATTTGCACGTGCCGGGTTCGCTGCTTGATCCTCGTCGCCAATTGTTGTAAGTGTCATTAAATAAAAGTAACATTTGCCTTAATACGTTTTAATCTTATTTGAATTAAATGCTTAGATAAATTACATTTTACAGACATAGCCACATAGGTTATTCACGGTGGCAGAGATAAGTAAGAGAGAGCAACGAGTGTTGCCAACATTAATAAAGGTACCTGGGTGGTCATATACAACAAAGACCACTGAAAACCACAAAAATCTTATCCCTATTTTGAATTTCGAAATCAAAGATAGCGGACGCGATTTTTTTATACAATCATGTTTATAAAAAATCGCGTCCGCCATCTTGGATCTCGAAATTAACGTTGTTTTCTCAATCGGAACCCCCGAAAGCTACGAAAATGATCCCCATATTGTTAATTAAAATAATATAAAACTAGAAAAATTTCACGTCCTGAGGCGGGAAACGGCGCGGCGGCGTAGTAATTTTTCAAACATTTATAATAATATTAAAATCAAAAATTAAGAATAATTTGAAAGCACTGCCCCAACTTAACCGAATCGTAGGTATTTGTAAAAATACTCGTTTCGTATGTTGAAATAGAATATTTCGACATGTAGGGTGGATGTAGGTTGATAAACGCAAATACAGATAGACTAGAAGAGTTTCACAGGGATATCCCAAGTCCTGGGTGGCTCAGTGGTCAGAGCAGTCGCCCGGATTGCGAAAGGTCGTGGGTTCGTTTCCCGCCTCAGGATGTGAAATTTTTCTAGTTTTATATTATTTTAATTACTAAGTAATTTTTCAAACATTTATAATAATGTTAAAATCAAAAATTAAGAATAACCCATATTGTTTTTCTTTTAAAAAGTTGCATCCACCATCTCATATCTTGAAATTGATGTTTAAAATTTTATCATCAAATTCTCCATACTAATGATTCTTATAAGTCCTACAACTTTCTTTTTTTCTTATTTTGATTATTACAAATGATTCAAAGAAAAAAAAACTATTTAAATCATAGGACTAATTTTAATCGACATCAATTTACATGCTGTCTAAATTTAGCTTGATATTTCTAATTTTAGAGATATTTAGGCATAGAACGTGTACAACAGAATAGCGAATGGCTAAATTGAGTAACTAAAACCAATTTATTCCTGTCAAATTAAAATTAAGTTAACTCCTGTCATTTTAGTCCGTTACAGAATAGGAAACGCAATCTGACAGCACTAAACCGAATTTTAGTTAAGTTTAGTCTAGTTTGTGCCAACAGAATCGCGACCATTGTATTATTTATTAACCTACATAATATTTCCAGTAATAGCACAGTATTACAAATAGCCATAAAACCTAAACAGTAAATAAGAATAGGTAACTATTAGTTTTTTTTATACCACTAAGGTGGCAACCAAGCATACGGGCCACCTGATGGCAAGCGGTTTATCGTAAGCTATGGACGCTTGCAACACCAGGGGTATCACGCGTTGCCGAGCCTTTATAAACCTTATTTCCCTATCTTATTAAGTAAAGTTATTTGTAATACAACCGAGGTGAAATAACTACAGCGGACCGATAGACAGACAGACCGATAGACAGACTGACATTATAACATTGTTAGCTTACGTAAATCCAGACAAGACAAGACAGAGAGACAAACATTGTAGGATTTTTGACGATTCGAAAGTGATTCTTGGGGGCATAATTAAAGAAATATATTTTCATTTTCATTTACAGCCTATAAAAGCAGTCTAAAAATCATTTGACAGTTCTAATTCTTGTTATCTTTACCCACATTATCTAATGTTTCTACCATAACAGTAAATAACGGGGTAAAAGGTAACTAATATAGTTACCTACTGTTATTATTTTACTGTTTAGGTTCAGTGTTAGTGTGTCTTTATAAACGACCCAAGTTGAACCCCTGTAATTTAGCGAAGAAAGGAAAACTGGAAACTAGAGTCGGTTTTGTGGGGAAAAATAACGTGTTTTCTGATATTAGTGTAGAACTGAATTGTTTTATTTTCAGTGCCACAAGAAACAGAAGAGAAAACACGCGAGGAAGAGTTCGAAGAATATTTGGAAGACTTGTTGCTTTAGTTTAGTGCTTAGTAACAATAAAACACACAACTTTATTGATTTCTTTATTTCATTCTATTAAAAACTATGTATTTGTGTGATTAAATAAAAATATTTGAAATAACTACAGATACAAAAAATCACAATATACTTGTAGGTAAATTAAATGTGCCTGAATCAGGATTAAACTCACTAAATCTAAAACTAGATACAGTACATCTCTTCTCTCATTTGGGATGTAAAAAGAATTCCTGTCAAATAATTTGACATTTAGAAAGATGTGTGCAATTTCGAGCATAATGAAAGTGCAAACGCAATTATAGTTTTAGAAATAAAACTTTAATTGGCTTCCATTACATACATTTAAGTCATTTGACAGTTCTAATTATTGTTATCCTTTTCCTTCAAGTATACAAGCGATGATATTTCAATGGTTGTTCTCTTAGTAGTTCTTTAACATAGAATCAAATTTAATAATTAAACATGTAATTATTTCAAATAACTAAAAAGTATGAATCAACTTAAAAGCGTGAAAAACAATAATAATACCTCCCGGCCGGCCGTCCGAGCCTGTAGGTATCGCGAGGTTTTACTATCGACTAGAGGTTACTGTAGAATTTTATTTTCTTATACGAAAAGAACAGCCACTGAAATTCCAACTTGTATATTAAGAGAAAGAAATGTACTGCATTCAAAATTTTAAAAATGTGTGTTATCAGAGTCCGGCGCATATTGTTGTACCTAGGTATAATAACATGTACCAATACAAACAGTACCACATAAAACATAATATCAACGTTAAATAAACTCCAGCTTACCAATGATCAAATCATAAAGTTTTCAAGATGATTAGAGACTAGATTAAATAATAATAATATATTCAAAATAAAACTATAGCAACCGACATTCGTATTTTATATAGGAAATTGTTATCATTCATTGAATTATCATCACACGAGAAAAATTTATGATCATCTCCAATATTTCTTTGTATGTAAGATATAATTATAAAATAACAACAAAACATTTACATTTAGACTCATTAAAAACATAACATTACTCAACAAATTATTAGGTGTCAGACAAATTATTAAAATGCGATTACAGTTTTTTTCATATTGACTCTAGCCTCCATTACGATCGTAATTAATTTAACGATTTGTTAATACGTCCTAATTATAAAAATAATTACATTAAGATAACAATTTGTGGTATTAATTTATCAATTACTACTAACGCTTTTCAAACCAATTTGAAAATCTTATTAATATTTAGGTGCAGTTTTAAATAAAAATACCAATACTACTTCTATCATTCCAGTTGCCGTTTATATAGCTATCTTTATAAAATCACTCACGTGGGTAAAATCAAAATACGTGGATAGGTAGGCCAATTCTATATTTCATTTTATTACAGGCAATAGTAATTGAAAAAAATCTCAATAGGTTCAAAATTATATCCCTAATTATTCACAAAACTGTACACTACTAACACCAGTTGGTACTAGTGGAAATTAGTCGGCGGAACGTCGAAGAACTAAAAAGGGTATTAAAATATAAGGTATTCAATGATAAAATACGTGCTGATTTTAGATACATTTCAAACTTTCATTATTAAAATACTCGTAATACCTACATAACAGACACTAGTTCTCTACTCTGATTGCTGCGTTAATCAGTGACTATGAATCATACACAACCAAGCAATATCTATTTCGTCTTACCAACTTACAAAGCACAGAAAACAGTCTCATTAATGTATGAGCTTATCGAATGACGATTGTATTACAAACTCTCACCGTTTCTAATGAGCTACGTACACTAATCACAGAATTGACTCCAGGCTAAAGCAACGGTTCGTTTTAGAAGACCGAGGGTTGCATTCAGTTTAAGTTGTAAGCGCTCGGGCCAGTTGTATCAAAAAAGAGGTCGTAGAACCGTATGGCCATAACTAAGCTACAGTAAGCCTAATTCTAGAGACACACTCTAAGTTTAAATTTAAGTACAGTATATCTCTTTCTCGCAATATGTAACAGGTATAGATAGCAACAATTCGTTTAGAGCTGTCAACTAAAAACTAAATTTAGACAGATCTCAAAAGAACCATAGACAATTTTAGATGGCATGTACGGAGGTGCCTCCTAAACACTGCATTTTATCACGTTCATTAAGGTCGAAAATTGAACGCATGTTTCTGAGTGTCAAATAATATGACAGCCATCCTTTTTGTATTCATATTGACAGAAAGAGATGGACTGAACTTAAATTTAAACTTAGCATGTGTTCTCCAGAATTAGGGCCAGTATCTCTGTTTGGCGATGAAGTCTATTCGTGCCTTCTTTGAAGCTTATTTTGAAACATCGTCCTCCATATTAATAGAATTCAATTTGATATAGATTTCTGCTAAAATAAATGTTACTGTAACGATAGTATTTTACTAGGTCAGCGATGGATTTAAGCTGCATGTCAAAAGAGATGTCTCATATCCGGCCAGGCATATGTACACTATCAAAAAAAATCAGGAAAAATCTAATGAATCCGGCAAAAATACTAACAATTCGTTTTCATGCATAGTTTGTACAAAAGTTGAAATTTTTCGTCGATTTCACCGTTATTCACTATGGCAATATGGCGGGCGACATAGAAATCAACTAAACGTCACCAAAGTGACATAGGCGCCATGATAAATATACATGCTGTGTTGCAGTTTTTTCTATGAAAATTCTTGTTTTGTACCATGTAACAAAGCAAATAAAAAGAAACTAATAGAACACTGTTCTGTATATTTTTACCAATTTTTCAAAATAGTGTACATAGACCTGACCGGATCTCCATACATTTTTGGTACATCCCTTTTGACAGATTGTTATTGAAGTTCGAATTACAATCTAAATGTGCAGGTCTAGAATTTGTTAATCGATATGGCTTAGCACTGTCTTATTAAATAATTAAAATACTTCAGTCACTTAATTGACAAAGGGTCGATTTTTCAATCCTCAGATAGTATTATTATCTATCTAACAAATAATCAAAGTAAACGTTAAGTCAAGTTATCAAAAGTTATTCTCTGGATAAATGTTAGCTGAGGATTGAAAAATCGGCTCTAAAACATAAGTTATAACTTTGACATTCCGTTTCGCACCAATTTCGTTTTGACAGTTGTTATCAAACAATCCAGTCAACTAAACAGTCGACTGCCCGAATTAGGGTTTTTACACATCTTTGCGAAGCAATAAATAAAAATTAATATCTAGTCGATACTACGACGCATGAACTTTCTATTATTTTCAAACTTTGTGAACGAGTTCACTACTTCAATGTACAACATAAAGTAAGTACATATAAGCCTTTTTTTATTGCATAGACAGGGAAATATCTTGCTATATATGAATCTAGTTGCGAGGATCAATATCGTCGGTGGGCGCGCAAGACGGCCTAAAAGCAGTTTGCAATACCGCGTATTTACAAAAGACGCAAAATTGAAATATCGCGCCAGCGGCCTCTTAGCGCTGATTCGCTTATACCAGATTCTCATTAAACAACACCTAGAGAAACCCCAAACAAGTTCAGTCAAAGAAATGTCTAGAAATATCCAAGGTAATAACTTTTTTCTTGCATCCTGTGAAATAACAAAAGCACATACGCGGTCTTGCACGCCCACCGACGATATCTCAAAAATAAAGCGCATCTTTACTAGTCAAATATTTTTAGTAAAATGCACAGTAGAGCTTCGTTTAGCAAAGTAATAACTCTAAATCACTTTTTTTTTTATTTATATTTATTGCTGTTTGTAACATTTCCTTGAATATTAATTCGCATCGATGTGTGAAGACCCGTACAATAATAATTTACTTAGCGTGCGCGGCCTTGGAGACGTCTTCGTCGTCGGAACAATCCTCGTCGTGCGTGTGCGTCAGTTGTCGCGGCGTCTCCGGCCTCACGTGCGGTACCGACGCCGAAATCTGTTGTAATGAAACAATATTTCAATAGGGTAGTTAACATTTTTTTTTATTTCATAAATAAGATGTTTATAACTCATAAAGTAATATTGCAAAAGAAATAGTATGTCTAAGATTAATAGTTTCACAGATATAGTTGTATGTTTGATGTGTTGCGGCGCATCGCCCAAAAACGCTCCATAGAAAATCTACGGAACAGGTGATGTCACATGTTCCCATATTACTAAGAAATATATGGGCATACTGACAAAATTGATAATAATTATGTATTATGTATGTTTTTGTTAATAGTTGTAATAATAATAGTTGTTTTAATTGATGTCAGCAATCTAATATCATTAACATTTTTGATATATTTTTTTTTAAATATGACCATTTTTTTAATTTTCAAAACACTACAACTTCAACAATATTCCATATCTTTTAAGTTTGAATTGTTTTTATGGATAACAGGAGCGTATATTTACCGAATTTGTGAAAAATAGCGCCATATTGAAACTTAGGCAACATCCCAATTTTAGCACTTTAAACTATTATAGTTATTAACATGATCATTACAAATACAATACAAAGACAAATAATTTATTTCTTCAATTTTTTTTACATGTTTTATACATAGGGGTTGGGGCCTTCTTTTAAGTATTAGATACTTGTGCTAGAGCACCCCGCTCTTCCATAATAATTAATACAAATACCTATATTTAAGAACAAACAGAAAAATACGTGATGTGTATATGTATACATTTATGCGTGCGTGCGTGCGTGCGTGCGTGCGTGCGTGCATACGTGCTTGCGTGCGTGCGTGCGTGTTTGTGTGTGTAAATATGTATTTATGTAATAATTGAAATTATATTCCATGTAATTCGTTTGTAACCGATATATGTAGCGAGTCGATACTGGGCCTTATTTTGAAGGACGCACTCTAAATCTAAATTTAAGTACAGTATATCTCTTTCTTTCTATAGGTATAAGAAAAAGGTAGCAAGAATTTGGTTAGAGTTGTCAACTAAAAGCTTTTAAAGAAACCATAGACATTTGTAGACGGCACGTACGGAGGTGCTTTTTAAACACTGCATTTTATCACGTTCGATAAGGTCGAAAATTGAACAAACGTTTCTAAATGTCAAATTAAATCATCATCACCAGCCTATACACGTCCCACTGCTAGGCACAGGCCTTCCTACATGGGAGAAACACATGAGGAGTTTGGGCTATAGCACCACTACGCTGCCCCAATGCGCGTTGGTGGGTTAAAGCGGTTGCAGGAACAATCGGGACCAACGGCTTAAAGTGCCTTTCGAAGCACGAAGGAGCTCGAGATACCAAACTTTGATTGACCCATGCCAGGATCGACCATGGCGAAAGTAGCTTTATTTTTCGTATCGAAACCAGAGCGCTCATATACGCCACCGAGCTCCCGATTCCGACTGTTGAGTTCGGAAAGGTATCCTCTAATGCAGACTCACAAAGGAGGGAATTTCGCAAGGGTGCCTTTCTTCTTATACTATACAGGCACATAATTATCCATGTTAACATACTCATATAAATAAATACTAAGGAAGGTGTTTTTTTTTAAAAAATAAAATAATAATAATAATATTCATACACTCACACCTATTATCTAGCCCAAAGTAAGCATCATTAAGAGCTTGTGTTATGGATTCTAGATAACTGATTAATATTAATAATAATATGTATATAAATATTAGAAATATACTAAATAAACATATAAACATCCATGACTCGTGAACAAATGCTTGTATTCATCATACAACCATCATACATCATTGAACCCGGGACCTCTTGATCGAGCAGCCCGTATAGCAAGGGGTACAGACCACTCGACCAGCCGGTCGTCGGTGTTACTTACCAAAAGTTAAAAATTGTAAAGTTAATTTTGAAATTTCCGATACATTTTGTTTAACTGGCCAAAATATTTGTATGGAGTTTGAAATTAATTTCACAATTTAGAATTTTTGAAAACACCTTATATGTATAGTATTTAAATGACTGTGTTAACATGGGGAGGTGCCCGCTTGTCATGATATCTACCGAACACCCTGTATATTTAACCGCGTAGCAGTGTATCATAATAAGAGTTTGTCGTATGATTTCTCAACGACTACCGCACGGACAACACACAAACCAATCATTAATACCATTAGGTGACTATTCTAATGCCATCGTCCTATTCCTATTTACTTACTTGTTTATATAACTGTACCAAATAATTTTGTGAGTTTAAATTGTAGGTTAATAAGGTTGAGTTTACCCTATCAGTGGGTTCCGTGATGGTAGCGGCGTCTACTTCCAAAGCCTCCTCTGACACGGACGCAACGCTATAGGCCCGCTGCGCGCTAGGGTGGCGAGAGCTGAAACAATTCGAAAATAAATATTTAATTGGTACATAATTCATACATAAAATAAATATTTCACAGTCGTTACAGACTGACAAACCGCTTTAACTGGTAACACAAAAATCGGGTATCATTATTACGGTATCTAAATTCAGTGACTCATAAAGATATCAAAATTTTAAGCGGTTACACGCGGCCGATATAGCAAAACTTCTAACGGCTACCTTAAAGATTACGGTATCCGTATTTAATCGGATACCGATCGCACAAGCTGACAACGTTACTTGTAAAGCCGTTTTAAAATTCGGGTTCCCGACCTTAAAATTAAGGTACCGTCATTACGGGTACCTTTTAAATTATGGTACCCTTGGAATGGTGGATTAGTTGATATCTAAATTTTTCGGGTATCGGTATTTAAAAGCGCCGTAAACGGTCGGGTACTGAAAACAACATCCATTCAAAACTGTTTTATCGGGTCCCGTTACAGTCTCCGAGTATAGACTACGCAGGATAAAAAATAATCAAACCGGCCAAGTGCGAGTCGGACTCGCGCACGAAGGGTTCCGTGCCATTATCTATAAACAAGCGTCTATGTGTTGCCGTTATCAACATCGAGCAAAAACAAGCAAAAAAATCACGTTTGTTATATGGGAGCCCCCCAAGGAGTATTTATTTTATTCTGTTTATTAGTATTTGTTGTTATAGCGGCAGCAGAAATACATCATCTGTGAAAATTTCAACTTTCTAATTATCACGGTTCATGAGGACAGCGGACAGCGGAGTCTTAGTCATATGCCCCCTTATTCACAACTGTCGGAAAAGAATCGAATTTCGGAATCTCTATACTTGTCACTTTTTATCACAGTGCGTCAAAGCGAGACAGCATGTGACTTTTTCAATCGAATCGGACAGTTTCTGAATAAGGGGGATGGTCTCGCTTTACCCTTTGGGTACGGAACCCTAAAAAAGAATTACTAATAAACACGCATAGTTTACGTCTATGTAGTTGTTAGGTTCGTCTAGATTTAACTTGTAATAAGAAATTGTATGATTGACGAAAAGAACCGTTGGTGACCTATTTAGAAAAGGAATATAATAAACTGAGCAGCTAAAAAATACTAAGTTAGCAACTAAAAATCTGTTTTGCTCGACTATTCACGATTTGTTGCCGAAACCACATTTTTTAGTTGCGCACTTAGTATTTTCGTTGGTTAGGTTAGGTTAGTATGATGCTCGGGGTGGAACGGCTGTAAACCCTCCGGAAATAAGCCCCATCCCCGCTAAGCCTTGGCCCACATACTCGTTTTGCTGTACAGGGACGGTGACCCTTCGGGGTCGGGGAATGGCGGGCCTTTAAGGCCTGCAGCTTGGCGATGCTGTAGGAGCGCTAGAAGTGATGCCATCTTAACTAAGTCCTCCCAAGCCTTTTCTCGTGCAGTGTCAAAGTGCACAAGGGCCCTTATCAGGGCCAGCAGAGCTGCGACGTGTGGCTGCAGGTCTGCTAGGCCGGCGGTTCATCTATGGTTTGGGCTCCGGGCATGGTTAGGGGACTATGTGCGGCTTGCATAGGGTTGCCAGATGGTATCCAAAAGGAGGACATGTCCTCCTTTTCCATGTTTTGTCCTCCCGTTCTCCCTTACCTACTGTAAGTCCTCCTTTTTTCTAAACATTTTGGGCGGGACTTACTCAGTGGAGCAAAGAGAGGAATAGACTAAGTGTGCAGTCAGTTAAATCTTTAATTCTTACTCAATACAACTTCAAAAATATGACATGTGAAGATTTTCATAATTATTTGTTAAAAAAACCAAGAACTTCTTTCCAAAATTGGCAGCTCACCCAATATGATTAAAATAAAGTAAAACAATGTAAAAAATTCGTTTAATTTCTGAATGTCCTCCTTTTTTACAGAAAATCCTCCTTTTTAGACCCATCTGCCCTCCTTTATCAAATTGTCATTTGGCAACCCTACTTGCACAGCCCGGTCCGTGCGTCAATGTATCGGCGTGCGGATCAACCGAAGTTTAGTGGCGAGCCCCCACGAGAGGGGACTGACAGTCGTTGGTCATCTGCCTGTGACGGTATAGCGGATGTCATGCTCCTTGCGCCCCCCGCAATATCGTCATTCCGCAGCAAGTTGGGTACATCGCTGAGGGGTTTAGTGGGTGAGAGTCCCACCTCTTCAATCTCCTCCCCCCGGGAATTGGGCTAGTAGAGCTTCCCCTCAGCAAAAAAAAAGGTTAGTATGAAAGTGGTTTTCCACCAGAGGGGCGAGACAAGACGAGGCGAGAAGAGATTTAAAAATTGTATGGCAAATTTTCAATCCTCGCCTCGCGCATCTTTGGTGGAAATAGTCAGGATTGACGAGGATGTGCGAGACGTGAATTGAAATATTTGTTTGTGTAAAAATGGACCATATTTCTTGCGATATAGAGTATAAATTAACTCTGCAACAGAAACACGCTTCTCGCGATAGGTTTATTGTTGTGCGATTTCAATCCTCATCTGGCCACTCTGGTGGAAAAACATCTCGCGCGAGCTCGCGCGGGCAGTTTTTAATGGAAAAGGGTCAGTGCGATTTCAATTCTAGCCTCGCCTCTCTGGTGGAAAACCACCTTGATGCTGAGTTAAATAGATGCGTTTAAAAAGCTTACCGATCGATGGTGGGCGTGTCGACGGTGAAGCGTTGTTCGTGCGCGACGGTGGACTCGTGCGGCATGAGCATGGCGGGCGCGCGGAACATGTAGCAGAACGGGTAGTACATCAGGTTGAGGAACGACGCCGCGTACAGGTCCGCGTACCTCACCACCTGTTCCCGACATATAAACCACAATACAGTTATTGACTGTATTCAAATTTAAAAAAAAAATGCTTTATTTTTAAAAAGTGTATACAAAGTGTATACATAAACGAAAAAAACAAAATTAAAAATTTTAAGTAACCGGGCGTCATTAATCACCTTTCTAACACAAGCTCATTGAGACTATTCATAAGAGCCCAAACACGCTATATCTGCTGTAAGTTTCTGAAGAATTAAGCACTTCGCAGACTTTTTGATGGTATAATAATAATAATGATAATAATATTCATACACTCACACCTATTATCTAGTTCTATCTCAAAGTAAGCATCATAAGAGCTTGTGTTATGGATACTAGACAACGTAGAAATAATGATAATAATATGTATATAAATATTAGAAATAAACTAAATAAACATATAAACATTCATGACTCGTAAACAAATGCTCGTACTCATCATACAAACATTTGCCTCTACCGGGATTCGAACCCGGGACCTCTTGATAGAGTAGCCTGCATAGCAAGGGGTACAGGCCGCTCGACCAGCCGGTCGTCAAGCGTCGATTATGTATTCAAATAAATATAATTTTGAAATACTGGTAGTTTTTTTAGCAGAAATCCTAAAAAACAATACTTTACTGTACTTATATTACAAAAGGACAATGGCGAACTCCCATACAAATTTTTGTCAACCAATTTTGGAAGCGTCTATAAATGAAATATATATGTAAATGTATAGAATTTAATTTCCTTAACAAATTGGTGTTTAATTTACTATTATTGCAACTCACGAATTACAGATATTTCAGTTTAAAGTTTTTGAGGTAATGACTTACAAAACAACGCATAAATAGTATTATTTATGCGTTGTTTTGTAAGTCATAACCTTTATTTCATTAATTTTTCATTTTCATATTCATAGTATTTTTAGATCAACGTATATAAACTGGTTTTTTTTATACAACTAGATGACAAACAAGCTGACGGCCCACCTGATGGTAAGCGGTTACCGCCGCCTATAGACACCTGCAATAACAAGGAAAAATCACTTGATATTGCAGGTGCGTTGTCATCCTGAGACGTAAGATGAAATGCTGTCCATGCCCAGTAATTACCTACCTACCGTACCGTGTGTGTACCTACAGTATCTCAAAAAATCAGGAAAAATCTCCTAATCCGCGAAAAATACTAATAATTCGTTTTTATCCATAGTTTGTGTGTACAAAAGTTGACCTGGCCGGGTCAGCATACATTTTTGAAACATCTCTTTTAAATAATATTTAATAAACGAAATGCAATAAAATCACTCTCAGCTCACGTAACGAAGAACACCAATATCAGTGTATGACGTCACATATTTTTTAGCATAGTGCACATAGACCTGGCTGGGTGTCTATACATTTCTGAACCCCTTGGTCTGATTTCATTGGTGAACCCCTTGGATCGTTCGATGACTTATATTACCTGTGATGAGAAAAACGTCTGCCTAGACCCAGACCGGAACAGTGAGCCGAGCATGCCGTAAGCGAGGTCCATTTTGTGCGTCACATCACGGATTGACATGCGTAGCTTCGTTATATCAGGCTTCTCTTTTGTACTCGAGTCTAGATCTCTGGAAATCAACAAAACGCTGTAAAAACCACATAAAACACCAAAAACGGTACTAATATAAGTACCTACCAAAACAATAAAATAAAGCAAGTGCGATTCTAAAGGTCAAAAACTAAATATAAGGGCGAAACCTATCTCGTTCTCGGAACCAAGAACCAGCCTACCACATGGCCTCCAAAGTTGTCTATGGTTTCTATTGAAGCAGCTGTCTTCTAAAATAATTTGACGGTTCTAATTTGTGTTGATCTTTTTCCTACAAAATCGTTGGATCTTTTAAAAAACAGTTAAGCCGACGAAAAAAGAAACTGAAAACCGATAAAAATAGTAATAACAAAAGATAAAAGTACATTTATCGGTTTTCAGCTAATTAGTACTTATAACTTAAAAGTCTTAACAACTAAGCTCCTAAAGTAATGTTGTAAGTAAGTGTATAATTTTGAGGTGCTGCCACCAGATTTTGGCGAACTATTATTATTATTATACAACAAAGTCAAAACAAGTCAGTGTCTCATTATCATTAACCAACTACGTTTTTCCCGTATAGGCACTGCTATGCTACTTATCTTACAAAATACATCTAATAAGCTAAATATAAATCGATCAATTAAAATGTCTTTATTGTGAAACACGGATTAGGTACTCAAGTCTTCATTAAAAATAGAAAGTCCAGCTGATTATAGTAGCTGTCAGTTGTATTTTAATAATTTGACATTTGAATATATTTGATTGAATAAATGTTTTGACAGTTGAATGCTAATGTCTTTCTATATTTAGAAGTCCGATCAGATTTCCCCATCCTCAATTTCATCATCAGACTTAACACACTGACTACGATAGATTTTGCAGTATTCAATAATAATTGGATCTCAGTAGATTTAAAATAGAAGTTTCAACAACATATTTCTTCATATTTATTTTCAGATGTGATGTGACCATCAAACTAGTTGCAGATAACATTATTATTAACAACATTTTTTACGGATGTTAGTTACGTGTTTATTTACACAAATGTTTCCTACGATACAACTTAAAACGCTATGATGAGACTGCTCAAAGGCATACAAGTGAACCATTTATTTTGTACAAACAAATTGAATATACCGACTTACCATTACAATACTGTAATGGTAAGCTTCCGTTCTGCCTATCCTCCTATACCTAGTTTAATGGAGTCTATCTTTTTATTATTTATACATAGCGCGGCAAAAGTGGTGTCTCATTACGAATTCAAAAATATAAACAGTAATCATATTTTTGAAAAAATTTATTATCCAATATAACCACATTTCAGCCAGTTTTTGATTTTTTATCTATTCACGCTGCAGTTTTTCCTTCACAATATTCGAGTACGTAGATATATCAACAATATTTTACCTACTTTGTATATTTGATTTGCCCCCTAGTTGTCTGCCAGGCTAAAGTGAGGTGTCAGTAAAATGACCGGCAGTATAACTTACTTGTACATATCTCCGAGCTGTATATCCAAGTTCTGCAATTGCGCAAATAGCTGGCACTTATCGGTCCATACGTGCAACTCTTGTACCAGTTCTGGCACTATAAGGAAAGTTCTCCATCCACCGATCTTCTTTGACTTGAGGATGTCACCAAAGATGTGGTCTCCTATGTATAGCACGTCCTTGCCTTTAGCGCCGATCAGTTCGGTGAATACATCGCACGAACCTTTAAAATATATATATACAATTCTTATTCTGTAGATATTTATAGATTCTAATGAGGTCTGACAAATTATTTAGTAATATTTTAAAAATATTCAGGACCATGAAACTAATCCAATGGAAGGTGAAGAAACAAAATTACGATGGTCGTCTCAATATTATTTATGAAGGTTGTTCAGTTTCCTGGTTTTGAAATATATTTCAAATTAATTAAAATCTTAAAAAGTGCTAAACCAACTTTGGAAAAACACCACTTTAAATTTATTTAAGAAATTTTCACAGATGAATAAGGTCCAATGCTCTAAATTTGTATAGCAAGCATCAAAATAGATTCTTATCCTATTGTACCGAAACTAATAAAAACCTACTTCCCAAAATATTCAAAGATTCGATTAGTTATTCAAAAAACATTAAAATAAAACTAAGTAATATTTTATAAAAAAAAAACTAACGCACTACAGCATTATTCACATTTTTTTAAAAATCATCGGAGGGTTTACTACCGCAAAATTCTAAACACATATAAATATTTTAAAGCAGTACAAATAATTAGTAGGTAAGCAATTAAGTATTTAAGTTAATTAATAATTGGCTGGTACATCTGTTAAGAATTAAAATACATTATTGAACGACAAAAGTATTTAAAGTTGTTGTATTTGCTGGCAAAGCAAATATATTTTTTATCGATAAAGGCGACAGTGTGAACGTTATTTTTATCTGTTTGGTTTTGGCAAACTAAAACAGTCTATAATTAAAGTTTTCAGTATTAATTAAATGATTTCCCAATTTAAATCGTACGAGCGTACAGACATAATTTAGCAGTATATATATTTTCAAGGTTTTATTAACTAATCCTGATTAGTCAAACCTGATGTATTTTCGACCTAAACAGTTGCTATCAACCCACTTGACATGGTTCTTAATATAGAATACACGTTATGTAATTAATTAGGGACTGCCTCAATATCGTGTCCTTCTTATAGTAGTGACTGTATTTTAATTCTTACTAAGGCTATGCACATTTATTAAAAGTACACAAATACACACATGCGTTTTGCGCGGTTAGTTTATTATTTATAATTATAAGTATAAATAAATATCAATGTTATTATGTTTGTCCCCTATACGTTCCGAAAGCATTGGTCAGATTGTGATGAAAATTTGGTAGGGTATTCTGGGTACGCCCGCGAAGGATCCTGGATGACATCTTTTTCATATAGTATTTTCATTATAAAACCTAACTGTTTTCTCTTTTCGGGCATTGCAAATCATGCCGGGTGCAGCTAGTCATTAATTAAATTCATGCACGAACTGACCTCCGGAATAAACAAGTCCTTCATGAAGGGGTCCGACATGGTGGCCCATTTTAAGCGCACCCGTCCTCGTGTCCACTTGCCTAAGGGTAGTGCCTTCTCCGAAGAACAAAGGCTTTTTGGCGTCTACCACGATCCAGTCAAAATAAGTTCTCCAGTTTCTATGAGGTTCGCCAGGCTATCGAAGAAAGAATACCACGTTATTATATTAGCCAAGTCGTAATATCGTACCAATCAAATTCAGTTCCTTTAAATCCAACGTGAAATGCTCAAAACTATTCTCTTCAATTGCAGAAATCAATTCCTAATTGAGTGGTACAGTATCAAATAGGGCTAATAGTTACTATTAGCGCCGACTAAAACTAAAGAGTTCATTAAAGCCCAGCAAAAAAGGACAGATAATAAGTCGCTTCTAAAATAGTAGGTACTATCAAGAGATTTAACTGCCGTATTTTAATGCAAATCTAAAACAATTGTTGTCTTTTAAAAGTATTCTATCTTTTACTAATTGACGTGGAAAGAAAGGGAGACAGATCACTTAAATTTAGTTTAGTTACAATAAATAAATTTAATAAAAAATAATAAATAAATTTAGTTTACATTTTTCATCAAACAATATTTTGTTTTATTTTGTTTCAATAAGTATTTGCAAGATGAAATCCAAAGATACCTGACAAAAGAAACTAAATATAAGCCGGCAACTCACCTTAGCACCGTGTGGAAAGTCGAACAGATAATTCATAATCTTATCTGTAAAGTTGTAGTCACTGTTTGTTAGTATGAACAGTTTGGCTCCACTCTCCGTTATCCTAGAGAGGAACATCGGAAGCCTCTCATCCTTCTTCAAATATAAATCTAGGTTTTCTGTGGTTTTCTTCTTGAGATCTCCGTGGATGTGCACATAGTCTACAGCGCTCCTCACGTCTTGAAAGATTGACTTGAAAGACATTGCCAAATCGCCACATCTTACACCTGACTTTACTCTAAATAAAATATTAAAATTATCGTTTTAGAGCTTGTGTTATGTATACTAGATAACGGAGAAACAAATAATAACATCCTACCTATGTAAATTTGAGAAATATACTAAAACAATACAAACATCTACGAACAAATGTTCGTGCTCATAATAGAGTTTGCCCGTACCAGCTTTGGAACCCGTGACCTCTGGTTTAGTAGAAAGTGGTGCTGACCAGCCGGCCGGCAAATTATTATAATTTTAAAATTATTTTTTGATTGTGCAGTAGTTACCTAGGTTCTAACCGAAATCCGAAATAAAAACAAGGTTGGTTGTTTTTTTTAAATCCACTCTGGCCAATTTTAATTTCATCTTTTTAGTTATTTTTTACAGTCAGTCGGGTTTTCGGTTTTCTTAAATTAATTCAATGCAACAGTAACGGGCCCCGTGTGCCCCTACCACTACGTACTACGTCTTCTACGGACCACTCATGCAAACTCATAATATCAGCGAGACTAGTATATTTCCGCCAATATACATGTCCCACTCTCATCGCTCAACTTGATCAGAAACGTGAAGGCGTTCTAATTATGGTTCTGGAGACTGAAGTTAATGGCTCAGAACACCCGGTTAGCAAAGGAGTTATTTCTGAGTGAATCCCAAAGGACCAAGAGATCTAAGGCTTTATATTGAAACAAGCTGTGTCGCGGTATTGCCCGACTGAAGTTCCATTCTAAGCATTAGTGAAAAAATTTTTGAAATCTGATGATAAGTTTCGGAGATTACCTCTTACATCCAAACTTTACCTCTTTACAATAATATTAGTGTAATTTATCCAAGACTTAAATTAAAGAGAACACGAAATCTTCTTTGTTTATCTGAATTATATATAGCTTTGTCAGTTTATATCAATGAGCTTTGTAGCAAATTTAAAATGACACTGAATATTATTGTTGAATGCGAATGTGAAGGTCGATTTGGGCGCCTCGGGTTGATAATCTTATAATTATTTATTTATCAAATAAGTTTTGTCACAGGAAAAATATTGAACAGATATGGCATGAAGCCAAATCAAGATTTCAAAATTTCGATTACTGTTTCATTACGACCTATACAAAACATTGAGATGTTAGCATTTATTTTAGTCTCGAAGTAGATAATCTAGATTTTGTTGCTGTTTTGTTGTTGTGTATTGCAGCAGATGAGACTTGTTCAACTACTACATCAACCTCATTTATTGCCCTATAAAAATGAGAGTAATTGCCTCTCCTTTTTAATTCACTGAAATCGGATAAGGGAAGCATTGTTTTGACAGTTCTAAAGTAATTTTGTGACAGTTCTCAAACTAACTTTGTGACCGTTGATAAACTAATATTACACAGGTCCAAGATAAAATCTATTAATAATACGTTATTATAACAATAACTTGTTTGCTTATAGATTATATTCTCAGAGTAATAACTCTAAACATCATATCAAAACCAATAACAAATGTTATTGGTTTTGATATGATTTACAAATTTCTAGTGACGTAAATAGCCTTTCGGCGTGGTATTTTTTATAAGTATGTACTACCATTAATATTATATTTCTAACACGGAAATAATTATAGCCTGCTGAAGTGCAGCGGCCTTACCACCATCTTTTAAAAGCGATTCATATTCCGCTCGGTTCAGTATTGGTTCCTAAGCTGCGTAGCATAGTCATGGCGTCGTAGTACGAATTAACGATTCTACTCTCGGTTTAGGACCTAAAGTCCTAAACTGGATCGCGATAAAAGATGGTGGTACGGGTGCTCTGATAGCCGATGAGTTTTAATTATTTGGTATCGGAATAAACGAAACAAATAACAATCATTAATAACTTAGTTAAGCTGCTAAAATTAATAAATTTTAAGTTAAGCAGTTTTAATTCTTACCTCGTGTACTGCGGCGAGTTTGTGAAGAAGTCTATCAGGCAGGCTATTAAATAAGTCTCAGGCAGGTTAAATAGTGTATTCAGAACATACACCCTGGATTCATCTAATGTCAGAAATTTATTTGGATACAATTCGTATACTTGTGAACTGAAACCAAATCAGAATAGCATCAAGATATTAACAAAATTATTAAATAAAGAAATTATTTACATTAACAGTTTGGGCCGATTGTTATAATAATTAATATTTATTTATCCAACGCACTATTTTGAAGTAATGACAGATTTTCTATAGATTAACTGTCGATTTAACAAAGATAAGTATTCTCTGGATAAAAAATATCTGAGTATTATAAGCTCGGCCCTATGAAAATAAGACTCACTGTTTAAGAAACTCAAATCCATGCACGCATACCAAAATATTACCATAAGCGTCTACTTTCAATAGGTTACCGTATAACGTGTCGAACCACAGGCCTCTGGAAAAAGTTTTGTATGTTAAAAAAATGTAGTACAAATATTTTATTGCATACGACAAAACCTCCCTTTGGAATTTTCATCCTATAAAATATAGCCATATTTTGAACAAACCACAACAGGTGGAATGGAAAAAACAAGTATTGGTGTTGATATGGCGTTAATAGAAAGATTGGTTATGAACTCATGAACAACAATTTAAATAATTATGTCTAAAAGGGACGTACCTTACAGGAAACGAAGGATCATACTCAAATTCTAGTATTTCACTTGGATAGCCTATATGCACTAATCTTTCTTTGGTTAGATTAAAACCTAAAGTTTCGTATTGTGGCGATTTATACTCTGTAAACGAAAGTAATATCTATATATATTACAAACAAAATAAATAAACAACGTTAAATTAGTTTATGTAAACATTATTGATTAATTAACAACATACCAGCCAATGTATAATCCATATCAAATCCATAAAATTTTACATTTTCTAAATGTAGAGACCTGTTTACGAATATTCTGAAACAAGTAATAAAAGTTGTCAGCGTCGTTAGAGATAGTCTATAATTTAACGTCTTAGTCACAAAATAAAATTTTACTTAATTTATGATTAAGAATATGAAAATATACGTCTACATGTTTTCATATTCTTCATTTGGGTCTCCAAATAATTACTTATTCTTTTTGGCAATGCATATATTAAATGTTGACTTTATTGCTCATTCGTTTATCCTTATCAATGTAAACATTATACTTCGCAAAGTCTATGACCCAGATTCTGTTACGCAGTGACTAAATATAAATTCAGTGCCACTCTTTCGATTCAATCTGATATGAAAAGCATATTAATCCTATGGTGTTATTATTAGTAAGGTGACGTCATTTGTCGTTTCTAAAATGGCAATTTAATACATTGGCGTTGTCAAGCTTGACATTAGCCATAAATCAAAAATAGAATAGAATAGATATAACTTAAACACTTAGTAGAATACATTGGGACTTGGGACTAATTTTGTAGTACACATCATAAATCTAAATCTAAGTATAGTGCATTTCTTTCTCTCAATATGAATGCATAAAGGACAGCTTTCAAAGATCTTCTTCTTTCTTCACATGTGTTCCGTTCTTCCTATAACATGGGTTCCTTCAAAAGAGGCATGAAAAGGAAACTTATGGGACGGCAAAGTAGAGGCGGCTAGAACAGTGTGTTTCAAGTTTCAAGCCACCATTGTCGCCACCAGCCCGCCTAGCATGACCAGTTGACCACCGAAACGCGATATGATAAAGCCATTTATCGCTTTGAACTGTCAAAAATCATTAGATATACACCCCAATTTGGAATTTTATCGAAACTGCGAACTTGCATTGTATATATACATGTTCGCAGTTTCGATAAAATTTAAAGATAGCGGTTATATCCAATAATTTTTGACAGTTCAAAACGATAAATAGCTTTATCATATCGCGTTTCGGTGGTCAACTGGTCATGCTAGGCGGGCAGCACCAACCTGTATATTTATAAAATATGACTAGCCGTGCCCGCGACTTTATTCGCATGGGGATGTCGAAAACTAATAAAATGTCGTGGATGGGTAGGTAAGATTTATTATGTTATAGAATAGTACCATGTTTACAAAAACACCATCGCATAAAATGCGTTATTTTAGAACAGATTACTAAAAAAAGGTTAAAGTGAGTCAACCTTAAAAGATAAGTATATTCTGTATTGGACTTTTTTTTAGAACTTTTAAAAGAGAACAATTCCGGCGTACATGATTATTGCGAAACTTTAACCGTTTACGCAGCACACGTAACGAAAGCTCTGAAAAGGATTTTTTCCCCCGTTTTTGCAACATTTCAGCTCTTATTGGTCGTAGCGTGATGTTATGTAGCCTATAACTATAGCTATATCTATCTAATCGATAAATGGACTCTTCAACACAAAAAATATATTTCAAATTGAATCATTAGTTCCTAAGATAAGCGCGCACATCCAGAGACAAACAAACAAACAAAAACTTCAGCTGTCAGTTCCCTTCAGCAAGCGTGTCAGCTGTTTTATAATACAAGTATAGATTTTTATTCACTGTAATCAAAATCAGAACCCATAGGGGTATTATTTGAGAATCTGATTGAATCTTGATGAATCTATATTAATTTGAGCTGTCATCACTAATACTAAATCTTCTGAATTTTTTCACACAATTTTTTTATTTATTTACTATGTGTTGAACTACGTTCGAAGTAGATGTCCCGTTTTACCCTTTGGGTACGGAACCCTAAAACAGCCCACGGTCGGTGTTATTTTACTAAATAATAAAAACTAATCGGATATAGCCATTGAATTAAGATCCATGATGAATATTTTATTGTAGTCCGGGAACTTGGAATTCACGTGCAAAAATATGTTTACACTTTTGATATCTCGTGTGCCTTAATCTCATTGCAAAAAGTCGGCCCCGACGCCAATGAAATGTCCACAATGCAATGGTTCTAAATGTTTATTAAAGATACACTGCCACAGTTATTTTGATAGCGCCGCAAATGCAAATCGGTTATTTTTTGAAGATAATGAACATATGTATACAGCGGCTTTTACTGCTCTCTTCTTTCCACTCAACTCTATTTTTTGTCAGAACCAACACCACAGTTACAGGCTGTAATCTGTAATGTTAAAAAGTCGTTTCGAAATAATTGATATGGAAGGGGCTTAGAACACGCATATAATCGTCTGTAATATAAACAACCTTCACTACAACAATAAAATAAGAAATGGCTCAAAATCGAAGCAAATTAAAATTTCATAATTAAACCAAAGACATTATGGTTCATGATTAAAATAATTTCTATTTCTAAGGCAAATCAAAGCGCATAATTGCCTACCACAAAGTAAAATATCGTGACACATAGGATGTTTTATAAGTCAACCAAAGTGATATTTAGGTTAATCTTGAAGAGATAAAAAAAAGACGCCGGAATAATACCAAACTTCATATAGCAGACGAAACTACGTTTCTTTATTTAGGAAACAAATCCAAACCACAACAGAACAATCGTTTTTAAAAATGAAATCACTAAAAGTCACAAATCTGATCACAAAAACGTGATGAACTCTAGCCACGATAAAAGCCACATTCAATTGAGATTTGATAAAGCTATTTGAATCGCATTTAAACAAGGTGTGAACGAATATGATGGGCGGGACTATATTCTTGTGGAGAGAAATGATAGCCTCGACTACGGATAAATTTGTTTATTTACAATTTACATGACACAATGATATTAAGTTGGGGAAAAAGTCTTTTCGCATTATAGTATGTATGAACTTGTAATAAAATCTCTTTGGCTGTACTATTTGTATCTGGCTGGTTTTGGTATCATTAAAAGTTTAGATTTCAAAAACAAAAATTAAAACCGACTTCAAAAAACTGAAAAGTATAAAATAATTAAATTTAAGTACCTAGGTCCTCATCCCCTAGAAATATATTTTTTGGAGTCGGTGCTTCACTTTGTATTGTTTTTGGAAACCACTTAGCACCAACTCCAAAAATATGTTTCTAGGGGTTGAGTACCTACTTAAATTTAATTATTTTATACTTTTCAGTTTTTTGAAGTCGGTTTTAATTTTTGTTTTAAATTTTTTTTTCACAATTTTTAGTGATGAACTTTCTTAGGTCGAAGCTAGATGGGTGACCGTCAACTTATATTGTTTCCTACAGTACTATTGTATTGTTTCACTAAAAAGTCATAGGAAAGCAAAAATTCGCAATTCACATACGCATTCGCATACGTTTAACTTTATACGTTCGACTTAATAATTTCAGTTTTTTTTTATTTAAAACCAAACTGCGCAACTGAATTTGAAAAAAATTTTATGGGACCAAATGGCATCGAACAAAAAAAGAATCACGTAAATCGGATCAGTAATCTCGGCGTAATCGGTGTACATACATAGAAAAAAAAAATTACCGGCCGAATTGAGAACCTCCTCGTTTTTGAAGTCGGTTAAAAAGATAATTCCAAATTCAAATTAGGAAAATGTGTGTTTTTCATTTGTTTTTTGTACTGTCAAGATGAGTGAATCTAATGAAGAAATTCTATACTTACATTTTAAAATTTTACTACAAAAAAGGTAAAAATGCAACGCAAGTCGCGAAAAATAAATTTCGATGTTTATGGACCTAGTGCAGTGTCTGTGAGAGTAGCACAAATTTGGTTTAAGCGTTTTCAATCCGGAAATTGTGATGTCAAAGATGCACGTCGCTCTGGTCGCCCTATTACGGATAAAATTGACAGCAGTTACGACGTAGCTGAAGAACTGGGAATTGACCACAAAACAGTTTTGGCGCATTTAAAAAAAAATGGGAACACAAAAAAGCTTGATATTTGGGTACCCCATGAGCTCACTGAAACAAACCTAATGAACTGTGTACTCATTTGTGATTCTTTATTACGACGTAATGAAACTGAACCATTTTTGAAGAAGCTGATAACTGGTAATGAAAAGTGGATCACGTACGACAAGAACATGCGAAAAAGTTCGTGGTCAAAGGCCGCCGGTCAGGCTTAACAGACTGTGGCGAAAACCGGGTTAACTCGCAACAAGGTGATGGTGTGTGTGTGGTGGAATTGGAAGGGCATTATTCATTATGAGCCGTTACCACCAGGCAGGACCATCGATTCTGAACTCTACTGCAAACAACTGATGAGATTAAAGCAAGAAGTTGAGAGAAAGCGGCCAGAATTAATCAACAGAAGGGGTGTGATTTTCATCATGATAACGCTGGACCTCACACATCTTTAGCCACTCAGCAAAAATTAAGAGAGTTTGGCTGGGAGGTGTTAATGCATCCGCCGTATAGTCGTGACCTTGCACCTTCAGATTTCCGCCTGTTTCGCTCTCTTCAGAATTCTCTAGGCAGTGTCAGGTTAACATCACGAGAGGACTCCCAAAACCACTTATCGCGGTATTTTGATCAGAAGCCCCAAAATTTCTATAGTAATGGGATCATGTACCTACCTACAAGATGGCAAAAAGTTATCGAACAAAATGGTACCTACATACTTTAGTTAAATGTAAATAAACTATATTCAAAAATGTTTTAAATTTTCTAAAAAAATGCGAAGAAACTTTTTCCCCAACCTATTATTTTGTTGTATAAATGGAATACAACAAAATATCATTGTGTCAGCAGCCACAATAACATACATAATCTGGGCCGCACACTCATCTGTTAGTGAAGAATGTGCTCCTTTAAAAAAGAAAAAAACAGTTTTTTTTACACAAAGCACGGCAAACGACTCAGCACCACCTGATGAGAAGCGGTAAGAAGAGGACACGCCGCCTCCACCTTGCCGGCCCATAAGGTTCCTTTTCACGCCTCTTTTGATGGAACTTATATTATCGGAAGCAGGGAACACCATGTGTTAGCAAAGAATTTCAAGTCTTGGAAGTCCGACAAAGAAACGAGTTATTAAACTTCTTTGTCCGTGATGTTGAGGTGGAGACAGTAAATTGATGACTTCGAAGCCCGCACGCGAGCTCCTGAGTAGGAAGGGGGAAGGTGAGATATGGTCGAAAAGCTCCTCAGAACACTGTCCATGATAAAACCGATAGAAGGCGCTAAGCGACGCAATGTCATGACGGAATTGTAAAGGCTCTAAGCTGTTCGTGACCTCTACGTCGTTATTGAGTTTTGTACAGCAGGCATAATTCGTCTGGCGTAAAAAATCATAGAAAGAATTCTTTGATCTGAGATGACAACCAACTTGCAATAAGCAAGTGATTTATTCCTTGTTATTGTAAGTATCTAAGCGACGGTAGCCACTAACCACCAGGTGGACCGTCAGCTTGCTTGTCATCTAGTTGTTAAAAAAATGCAAATAAAACAAAAAGTATCAGATTCTAACCGCTAAATACAAAATGTTGTGATGTAAACAGAGATAATCGGAAACAAAGTAGAATTCATGGACAAAACTCTGTTTTTCAGCATTGAGGTTGACTCAAAATCTTAATAGGGCTAAAAGAGATCTATTATAGAAAATTCCGTGCATAAACTGAATTCAGCTTCCCATGTAATAAACCAAAGGTGACAGATGAATCAACAGTCAGTCAGACTCGTTTATTTTTCATACTTCTAAAGCTTGCTTTGGTGCTCATCAGTTGATTCTGATAAGGTCATAGGTACTTAAATTTAGTAATATAATGACTTTGCCAACCCAATACATTTCTGTAAGCCTTTTATACTCTCGCAGTAGGTAACAAGTATTCACCAAAAACCAGGATCTATGTCATTTCAAAACTATAAATTAAATTCTACTGCCCAAATTCTGACTACGTAAAAGTAGCTCAGTAGATGACTGTTATCTAAGAAACTGTATCAGATTCTATGATAAAATACTTGAGGAAGTGACAGCCCTAACAGATAATACATTCAAAAGATATAAAGCGAGTATAAATTAAATATCTAAATCACAAACATCATGATAACGATCACACGTTTGGAATTTGGAAATGAATAAATCTGTTACATATAGTTACTGGTCAAAGAATAAGCTAAAACGACGAAGAGAGGTTTAAATTAAAAAACTGTGCATAATCTAATTTATAATATTTCTTTCAGTTTAAAATTTTAATTATATTTATAACGTACGTTCCTGATGAATATTTTTATTATATTATTTATTGAAAGTTATGCTGAGGTTAATATTATTTATTTAACAGATTGATAAAACAACCTAAGTTACCTGTTGCCTCTTCTCAGTAAAGAAAGGACCTCCCTAATGTCCGAACCCGCCGCGATAATATAATTATATAATTCTTATTGACATCAACAAGCACTTGCTAAAGTCTATGTTGAGAAAAAGATTTTTTATTTGAATTAAGCCCATAATTAATGCTGTTATTGTATTACAACATTAAAATTGTACAAGTGTTTATTTACTTTACTTCGACGTAAGTATCTAATCTACCCTACGTAATCTACTGTTAAAAATATAAAAATAAAAAAAATAGTAGCCCCTAGGCAAACTTTAAGCTATCCATCAGTCATCACATCGACCATGCTATGTATGTATGACTAAAGGAAGCGGGCGGCGGCGCTTATTGAAGAATATCTCCTAGCCTACTGTCTTTCACTTGAGAGTTATCATCGCTTTCGCTAGATAAATATTATGAGATACCTACATAATAACAATGACTAGAAAATTGTAGGTCCTAGAAAGGCTCCCAGAACAGTTATCGATAGCATGAATCTCCTAAAGTTGACTCACAGTAAACCTTTTAAAAACTCCTCGACACGGACGGAGGCGCCTGCAGAACCTAGTCTCAATTATAATAAATGCCTAACATACTTATCTAGATATTAGATGCAAGCAATATCATTTTTTTGTTGTCGTTTGAAATAATATAGTTTTATGTAAGATCGACTTTAAAGCAGAATAATAATAATATGATCTGTGAACACGACCTATGCGATTAATATTAGTAAATATTATTGTGAATGCGCAGAAAAAAACCAGCTGGAAATTTACGTTGCAACGTGTAAATATAAACGACATTGAGAGACAAGCAAGTGCTAATCCAGATTTAAGCATTGGCGCCAGTGAGTGTAACGTTCGGATTAATAACGAAGCCGAAGTAGATAGTGACACTGACACTTCACGCGTCCACTATACCAGTCTGGCTTGTTTACGAATTCCAGCACTATGCCAAGAGTATGCAACGTACACACGACTCGCACGACTCATACAGATATAATTTGTCATTTCATGTCATAAAATTATAAGAAAACGTTACAATCAAGATTGAAGATAAAGATCCTGGCAACATTCCTTCATTGCACAGCCAGGCTAATTGTGCAAAACAACTGCCAAACCATAGTGCCATTCTTAAAAAAAAAAAATGTATGTATCTGAATCCCACCAATATCAACCTGACGTCAATTCTGGCGTCTATACACTTTCTATGTGTGTGTCGCCTTACTTGGAAATTTTATTAATCTAAAACAATTTTAAACGATTGGGATCATAGAATACGTAATAAAATGGGTACTTGTCATAATGTATAAATTAAAATATATAAGTTTACAATGCATATACGTTCAATATACCTGAAATCAAAAATTATAATGGTTAGAACTAATAACCAAAATCCATAAAGTTCATTATATATAATCGTCCAAATACATACAATCAAAATGTATAAGTTTACAATGTATAAGTTCAAAAAATCCGTAATGGTAAGTTGAGAAAATGGTTACTAGCTGCTCTACTCCTGTAGGTCACGTGATAGGATAGAAATTTAATTTGCCATTTTCTGTGCTAATTGTTATTATAATTAATAGTCATTATTCTTCGTGTTTTCATGACGACGAATTCGAACTTTCATGACGTAACGAAACAAATATTAAGACGTAAATGGCGATAATGACGCAACATTTCAAAACGTGATTATGTTGTGTAAAATATCTGAATAGGGATCCAACTGACGCAAATACTTTTTGAATCTACACTACCAAACAATGCCGTATGTTTCCCAATCGTCAAAACTTACAATATTAGTAATGGTATCTGTTCTTGCTTGATGTTTTCATGTATCGATTTTGATCAGCCTCTATTATGAAAGCCTCAAGATGAAAAAGTTAGGAAAAAGATTTTGCGGCGCACAGCTCTCTCCGTCGCCTTTGTAATTTATGACCAATTAAATCCCTGGCCACAGTCACTCTTACTTTCCATATTATATTACACTGACATTCAAATGTCAGTGTTCGCAGATTCTCTAATATTCAAGGATATCAAAGACTGTTCACAAACTATTTTATTTAATCGAAAAGCAATGTTACAATTTATTAATTTCATTGACAACGGAAAAATCAGATAGAAAACTTAAAATTATAAAAATCTTCCAAAGAGTAAATGGTGTCAAAAAGAGGTTACAGTCCACCGGCATGCAGACATGATGGTATGATCTGCAACATCCTATGTTCATCTGTCAGAGGGACTTATGAATAAACTCGAGCGTCTGCAGAACCTGTGCATACCTGTCTAATTAGCGGAAGTATTAGGCCACGTTCATCGAGACGCAGGGCGCTAGACGCCCCGTGTCTCCTTGAACGTGGCCTAATACTTATATTCAGAGTTAATAATTGGAACTAGACTGAGGTTACCATTGCATCCGTGTGAGTTAGTCCGAACATGACCAGTTTATTGGCCTTGCATCCGGACTTATTAATAATTATTATTTGAAATAGGGAGAAACTTTTTAGAGTAGCACAACTGGGTTAGAATTTCAATTTCATTTTGCTACTAAAATGTCAGAACTTTTTTACAAGAAACCGGTTTTTGTCAACACTTTTCAAACGTTGCGTGTACTTACTCTCGGGGTTCGAAACGTAGTTTCGACAATTACTTGTCCAAATGCTTTTGATCTATTGAACGTTTGTCCGACAAACGACGAGTCGACAGAAATATAAGAACCAACAAACAGTTTTTGACGAACGTTTGTACGACAAACGTTTCGCCAGTTCATAAAATAATTTGCAAACTAACTGCTCTTCGCTTCGGTCCACGGAAGGGAAACTAAAAAAAATAATTATGACACGCATCAAACTTTAAATGGCTAATCAGAATACAGGCCAACCGTTTGTCAGTTTCTATTTTTTGAGGTTGCTTTCCTGACCTAGATGCAAGTCTTTCAGACCATTGTCGGTTTCTTTAAACCGACTCGATTCGACGTTTGTCGGACAAACATTCAGTAGATCGAAGGTAATTCGGACAACTTGTTGAACCTACGTTTCGGACTGGACAATCGTCATTTGTGACTTCAGTAACATTTTTTTTTATAATTTAGGTATTGGGTACATTTAAAGGTATTCTTTGCTCTATTTAGTCCCAAGAAAGAGCCAACCCAATGATCACAAGCTTTCTCTGAGTAAAAGATGGTGTTCAAATCTTCCATAGCAATAGAAAATCATTTTCTTTCGACAGCACATAGCCTACAGTTCATATATCACCTTTAAATGAATTTAATATATCACCTATTAATTTATGGTAAGCTATTCATTAATTTATCAAAAGAACTTACTCGTTAGGCGCCGCTGTATATCTGTCGCCTTTGCCGTAAGAGGATCCATTAGTCTGTGCCCTTTCTCTAAGCACATCAGCAGTAACATTAACCGTAGCCTCACGGAACTTCATGGCGTTTCACTCACTTATGCAGATATGTATTATATTTACACAGACACAACACAACGCACAGTAGGCACAGTTTGGCTCAACTGAATTGCTATCGAAGCGGCCCACGCTCACAAATGTTAATGACGGTTAAACAATGCTCGGTACGAGTTACTGTAGTCCAAATAAGTAGTTACTTACAAAATAATTAATAAAAATTTAATACACACGTGTACATAGAACGTTGCTTGATGATTGCAACATTCACACCAGTGAAACGCAGGAAGCATTTGACGAGATATCCTTGACAGTAACAAGGTTAAATAGACCGGTTTACTTATAGAGATGTTGAATGCCTAACACTACAAAGGACTAGTAACTTTGTAACTACTACTTAGTTCATATAAACATATTATATATATACCTATATTATGTATTTAAAATTCTATTTAAGCTTTCTATTACATTCATTATAATTATCTCTTCATTCTGTGCTATAATCGTGTATGTATATATATCGCGCGTGCCGTCCGTCACCGACTCTCTAACTAGGTACAGGTAGGTAGGTAATCATAATATTATATTTTTTATATTTTTGTTTCGAAAGCCTTTTTTAAGCCTTACCTACATTACGATAGCAAAATAACCTACAGTGGCAGTAGTACAACGTACTAGTAAGAATAACATGGCAGTACAAATTATGTTGTTAGGTATAGTCATATGGTTTTGATAAGATAAAATTGAAAACGATGATGTAATTACCGCTAGTTAACTTCCAGGTATTTTCTGCGAATCAGATATTAACAATAGCAATTCCAAGAAAGCCCTACGCAAACGCAATAGGTAGGTACCTATTTTAGTTCATAGAAAGATGTAGAAATGAATTTGGAACATTTTTACATCGTCAAATCCTTAAGCATGAAGCAAAGCTTCAATCAAATAAAATTACAGCCCTTTCATCAAAAAATTTATATTTTTACGAAAAGAATTATAAAAAATTTTTTTAACAAGGTTAAAATCGCATTGGCAACCATGCCATGGTTTACCGAAAGCCAAGGCCCTTGATTGGCATAAACGAATTATTTTATTGAGCATAAGTTTTTTAAATGTTCTTTATTTTACATCCATACAATGAGTCTACATCAATTAAAATAAATATAACAATCATATGCAGGACTGCTGGCAGAAATTTCTTTAGGGATAATTAGGCCTTTGTAATTATTCTCTAAAGCAGTGTTATTTAGTCGGGTTAGTCAGTCGGGTGAGTCGAAAACACCACTATGCTCTACCTCTCTTAAAATTGATTTCGATATTATCGTTTTGTATTCGGAACTATAAAAATATTTTTAAAAACATAAAACTAAATGAAAAAGTAACCGAAACTCTGTACTTAGGTCTTTACAAGAAGCTTAGATTACCTCTACAAGTAATAAATTAATCCAGTCAAGGATTACGTCACACGACATTCTATGCCGGTCCGAAGAAGTTTAACTGAATATTTTAAGCAAACAAACCTTAAATGGGATAAACAAATAATCAAAACTCTATCTGTAGGTCTTTACTACAAGCTCTTATTATCACTACAAGTATTAGTCCAGTCATGGATTACATTGGACGTCAGTTTAATTGAATATTTTAGCAAACAAACCTAAAATCGGATAAAAAATAATCAAAACTCTGTCTGTAGGTGTTACTACAAGCTTTGATCATGACTACAAGTATTAATCCAGTCATGGATTACGTTGTACGACCTCTGATGAAGATTAACTAAATATTTAACCAAAAAAATATAAGTATATAAAAATACATAATACGTGGTCATGAGAAGTCAAATCCCGATTATTTTTAAAAATGTTGTGCAGTCGTTACCTATAACGTATATTATTCGTATAGATAGACGATATGCCTGTAGGAAATATCAATATGAGGCTTCACAATCGGTTCAGTGGGGGCCGAGATGGGATGCAAAGCGCATGGGGGAGCGGCTGCCAGGATCACCAATCGATATCTTTAATACACCACAGTGTAGTGATTATCCATAAACTCAACTCATACTAATTAATTTAAGAATTTCAGAATTTGAAGTTACAATAACTATTGGGATATTAACTTTTTCCTTTAACATTGTTCACGAAATGTTCCCATAATAAACAAAAACTTAATAATATTTACCATAAATTTTAAAACATTATCGAAAGCACACGGTTAGTTTATGTAAATGTATGTTATGTATTACAACCAACTAAACTATGAATTTGACGATAAACAAAGCGCTTTGTAATTGTAACATTCCCAGGACATATACCACACCTCCAATACAATGAAGATGTGTTTAATAATCATAAATATATTGGATGCATGCAACAAACAACAAAGAGGCAGTACATTTTATACCAATGAATCACTAAGACCTAATATAATAACATCTATTTATGCCTCAATTATTTAAAACATTGTACACCGGACGAATTTTATTACGGAAATACTAATGGTTATAATTATTAATAAACAAAGCACATATTATCGCTTACACAACAAACAATAACCACGCTGCTTGAGTAGGCTAATGAATGTCAAAGTAAAGAAAATATCACTTTCGAAACCACATTCTTCACTTTATCATTATAATTTACAACCGTTATGTTACTGTCAAAGACTCTAATCAAATTAATGATAAAATAACCAATTATGATGCGCATAATAAGGCCGAACATTAAACGTACGGAGGAGAAAAACACAGTGCAAAGTAAACGTCACGTATCAAAATCTAGGCGATAAACAAATTTCAACAAACTAAAACGTATTTCACGGTGGGGGCGTCGGAGTATACTAACGCGAAGTCGACGTTCAATTCAGCAGAGCTATACTATACCAAACAACATTCGCGCGCGGCCCTCTCCCCCACACCGTCAACAGCTGATTCACTGGCTCACCGGCATGCGGCATCGACACCGTCACATTCACTTGATTATTATTTAATAAAGAGGTATATCAGGAAGTATTAATAAGACACCCCCGAGGCATCCATAAAATTGATAATTCAAGAAATCAATAAAATGTGCCTACCTCATACATTACATAACATAACACTTCAGAAGTTTACACCGTAGTGTGTTTGTGTGTAACTATAAGTACCTTTGTAACAGTTACACCTAAGTACTAATAGGTACTTGTTACCCTTAATTAAGATTATATTATTATAAGTCCATCGTTTTGGCCCCATAGATATGCGCTGAATATGGGTTCTACCGAATACGAACGTTTGGCCGAAAATTCTATACAAAATGTATGTACCACACCGAGTTTTCGTTCGAATTACTCGGTTCATTTTTGCGCTGTAGAAAAAAGACTACACCACAAAATACCATTACAAAATATGATGAAAGTGCTTTCAAGCAGCTTTTTGGACTTGTTATATGGGAAGATAAGCTTCCACCAAGCAACCAACAATGTCTGAGGAAATTCCCAATAATAAAAGCCAAAGAGCTTTAGAATTACACAAACCTTTGACCACTAAACCCCTCAGCGATGCACCACCTTTCTGCTTTCAGCCGACCATGCGAGCTAGCCTAGTTGACATTGCAACCGCTTGTCAGCAGGGCAGTGTGACTCGAAAAAGTTTTTTTTTTTTTATACAACTAGATGACAAACAAGCTGACGGCTCACCTGGTGGTAAGCGGCTACCGCCGCCTATAGACACCTGCAATAACAAGGAAAAGCACTTGATATTGCAGGTGCGTTGTCATCCTGAGGCCTAAGATGAAATGCCGTCCATGCCTAGTAATTACACTGGCTACCATTCCCTTCAATCCGAAACACAGCGAACTGTTTCACGGCTGAAATAAGAAAGGCGGTGGTACCTACCCAGGCGACCCTACATATGGGTCTACCACCTAGTCACCTAGTTCCCGTCATATGTGGAGGGTAGGGCTGTAAGAAGGGGGGCTTCATACTATGTTATTTAAAGTCGGAGTGCTGGTGCATTGACACTCCGACTGGGCTGTGCAATCTGGGCACGATCCCCAGCCGCACCCAGAGCCCAAAGGATTTTTTTGGCAGCGCTGGCATCTGAAAGCGCCCATAATGCGCACGTTCCGCCTCCTCCTTGGTGGTCATCACCCTCTCGCAAAATGCGAGGACTGCCTTCCACGACCTGTCGCTCTCGATCATCTTTGAAACGACGGTCGAGAGGGAGAGGTCGTCTCCAATCACAGCGGCCAACTCTCGCCGTTCCTCTGCCCATGCAGGGCACACCTCTAGCGCGTGCTGCGCTTCCTCATCAGGGCAGCCGTCACAATGGTAGCAGGTGGCCGTCGGTTCCCTCCCGGTGATCCGACACAGGTATCCCTCGAAGAATCCGTGCCCCGTGAGGTCTTGTGTCATGCGGAATGTTAGGATCCCGTGCGGCCTTTCCACCCATTGTTTTAAGAGCGGGCCTACTGCCCCAATCGTGCGGACTCCAGCGCTGACCCGCGCGAGTCGACGCACCCATACCCCATACCTCTAACGCCTTATCGCGTAAAGCGGCTCGCTGAACCTCTCGCTCACGCAGAGCCCTTTACGAGGGCCCTCGCTTCCAGGTCCCAGGGGACGGAGCCCGCTAGAACCGACACCGCCTCACCGGATTTTGTCCGGTATCCCCGTTTCATCCTCGTCGCCATCACCCTCTGCGGTTTTCATAGGAGGGCGATTTCCCGGTTATTGAGTACGTCAGCCCATACGGGGGCGCCATAGAGAGCCATCGACCGGAAAATTCCGGCGTATAATCCCCGGCACGCCATGTTAGGACCCGATAAGTTTGGTAGGTGCCACCCCCGCGCTCCAGCCACCCGCAACAATTTGGGGTCTAGCTCCTCCAGATGAGCTCGGAAGCTCCACCTTATGTCAATACGCAGTCCCAAAAATCGAAAGGAGGACTCTATCCTTATTTGGGCGCCTCCGACCACTATACTCGAATCAGGTGGTGGCGCTCTGCGAGGGCCATGGAGACATATGGCTTCTGCCTTTTCAACGCCACCTCCAGGCCTTTTTTATTTTTTATTTTTCAGCCAGGTTTTATTTTTCAAAAAGTCCGGTTTCGATTCCCAAACTGAGTACCCGTTTTTTTTTAAATGTTTGAATGCAGTTTTTCTTTTTACCAAAATCGATGACATGGTACACCTAAGCAGAGATTGTCGTATGTCTTATAGTTTCAGACTTTCCCATACTGACCGATCTAAATGTGCCACCCTGTGTACCTACTTATAAAAATGTTTATTATAATGGTTAATACTTCATTAATATGTAGTCTGATACAAATCCTAATTAATAGATGTTACCAAGGATGATAGGTGCTAGCTACTATGCTAGCACCTATCATCCTTGGTTAATCATCCTAATAAAATTTTGCCCATATCTAACATATAAATAAAAATAATGATTGCATGTTTGTCCGCATAGAGCGTTTTTAAACTATTCATTCGTGTGTGATTAAACGTTAGTAAGCTGTTCTATCTACTTAGGTTCCTTTACTATAAAACCAAACAGTTTTCTCTTTACGGACATTGGAAAGCATGCCGGGTGCAGTTAGGTATTGATAAAATATGTCAATTATTAAATATAATATTCCCTCCGATAATTTTTTCAAGTCTTTCTTTTTTCGCTGTGTCCAACTAGTCTATTCTAATTGTTATTTGCAATAAAAAAATTGTAAACATGAGCTAATCTGCATTGATAAGTTTCATATTCATTAAACATTTTTTACATGAACCAATTACATATATTTTTTTATTTTAACAAATTCATTTCAAGTTTGTAACTAATACAAATAAGTACTTAACAAAAATGAAGTAGGTAACTGGGTAACTATATTTTTGGTATTTATGGTAAACACGCACAAATATTTTGACTGGTTCGTAAAAAATATTAAATTCATACAACATAATCTTTGATTATTATAATGAAAGAACATAATATGATTAGTGATTAAAATTTAGAAACTAAAAACTTATAAATACGTATGGCGCCGTCTATTAATTTTATTAACGTCTTAACATAATAGGACCACGCGGTTTTTAATAGATTAAATTTATACCTGTGTTCCAGAACTCTTTTGTCGAACCAGGTGCTATGCATTGTTGTGAGTGATTCAGCAAAACTATCTATTTCAATTTCAGTCCTGTCAGCTCTCAATGGTTTGTCGACACCAACTATTGACTTATCCGGTATTTCTAGGGCTTCATCCCCCGCAAAAAACGTCACCGCTGGCTTTTTCTTAGACGAAGAATTAGCGCGTGCGCGAATGTCTTGCGGATTTACAAGTGGCGTCAGCGGATACGCACTTTCAAACGCGTCTGGCATTATGTATTTCACGAAAATAGCACAACCAGTCAGTATAAAACTCAAGTGACTTCTGTAACTTCGTAGAACATTTAGCACAACAAATAGTGATTATTTCATGACCCTTGGGCCGATAACTCTTGACTTGTCACGTCAACGACTCATGTAAACAGTTTCGATTCGAGCTTGTGGCATTTCTCGCTCGCTCGCAGCGTTATTGATTATCAATAACATTTACTAATTATTATTTTCATTTCTTTTTTATTATTATTATTTTTCTTATTATTATTTTCTTTTTTTTCATTTTTAATAAAATTTAGTTACTAATTTTTATTTTGTGAAACTTAACAGCGTGTTTACTTTAAGTTCAAATAGAATTTGTGTGAAAAAATATTTGTATGTGATAATCTATTATACAAACACGATGCGAATGTGTGGGTAAGCACAGGAGCCATAGACTAGGACTAGGACATGATCACAGGCAGGAGCTCTCAGTGTCGTCCGGGCGGGACTCGGGCGAAGTAAGAAGTGTATTTGGGATCTGTATTCTAGCGTCGCTTCAAGTAGCCTCAGTATGGAAAGAGTGAAAAGTTGACCATCCATTGTCATAGTGAGGTTGATTCAGTATGTTTATTTTTTAGATTTGTTGTTATACGAGTATTGACATAGATGAAATTAAATATTTTTTAGACTACACGTTTTAAAAATATCTAAACTTGAAAAATTTCACGTCCTGAGGCCGGGACGTGAAATTTTTCTAAGATGAAGTAAAAATATTTTTATAGGTAAATAATTTTTCAATCATTTATAATAATATTAAAATGAAAATTAAGAAAAAGTTTTAAAATTATTTTTTGATTTTTTATTTATTATATTTTAGTAACAAAATAAAGCACAGAAAATATCTAAGGCGAGACGTGTTGAGCAAAACTTTTTAATTGGATTTATTTATATGGATTATGATTTCGAAATTACTATAACATTACAAGTTTTTTTTTACACCTAGATGACAAACAAGCTGATGACCCACCTGGTGGTAAGCCGTTACCGCCACCTATAGACATCTGCAATAAAAAGGAAAAATCACTTGATATTGCAGGTGCGTTGTCTGTCATCATCATCAAATTAATGAAATTAACAATTATTCGAGTGATTCTGATTTATTTAATTAAATATTGATGACTGTTTTTTTTATACGACAGGTAACACGTTCTTATTTTATTCTGTTCTTTAAGCTTAAGATAAAGAACCTTCAAGATATCATCATTTATTTTTATTTACTTGTCTATTTATTTTATATATTATTAACTTACATTATTTCATTATTATTACATTATTGTATATACACTTATAAGTATTAGTATTTTAAAAAAATGGAGTCATGGTGTCAGGGCATTATATTCGGCATCACCACTTTTTTGTTACCGGAAAACCTGTAATTGGGATTTTGTTATAGCTTAAGTTGTTTTTTGAGGTAATAAATGCGGAAATATATCTATCCACATTATTTAATCAACCCTCAGTTGGATTTCTTTTATATACCCTATTTTTTTCGCTTGGGCCCAAGATGTAAACAAATATGGCGACTTTGACATTTATGATGGATGACACAGCCAGAGATGGGAAAATTCTTAGATCAGAAATGTCTGAAATAGTTACTTTGTACAAATATAACAAAACAATAACGACTACAATATTAACGTAACATAATTAAGTGTAACCGTCTAGCAATAAATCCGCCATTCAAACCGTTTTTGTGTTACAAAGAAAGAATTAAAGATGAAATAAAGATGAAATAAACAAAACAGTTACATTAGAAATATATACAATTGAAAAATATTTATTTATTAAATAAATAATAATTTAAAATCATATAGAATTAATATTCTTTATCGACTAAGTACATATCAGACTCTGACAAAGACGACAATTTTTTAAATACGTTTACGTTGCACCATCGGTCATAGTCATGCATGTCGTCCATCAGCCCGTCAATTTTTTATCCTCTATTTTTTTACATGATTAACGCAGAAGTCCATTGAACCTTACCGATTAAACTTTCACTCTTGTTATAATGAATCCAGGATATGTGAAATAAACACTAGTGCCAAAAGCCGTATCCGAAAATAAAAGTTTTGCATATTTATTGCTTCGTTCACGAATATGACGTATACTTTCTCGGGCAAGCTTTTTGACTAATTAAACATTATAATTAAAATATTTTGTCAATAAATATTTCAAAAAAATAAAATTTTCAATAAAAAAAAACATAATGAACGTTAGAAACAATCAAAGTTTGATTTTCCTACATGTTTAAGTAGTTGAAGTTAGAAGTTTTTATTTATGCGTTCCCAGAATTATAATTACCTACTTATTTTTCAAATCAAACATTTCAGGTATAGAAATATCGAACTAATTTCAATGGTATTTAATAATTATTTACTGTAATTCATTTTTTTTTTTCAGTTGCCAAACCGAAATCGTCACCTTGGTGGTTTTGTGCCGTATGCTCTAATGCGAAACTTTGGGGTGATTTTCAGGTGTATGGTTCTATTGACCAGCGAGGTAGGCTATGTACTGACTTACCTCGCTTGTCAATAAACCAAGTGGCTGTCAACCTCGCTCGACATGGCCAAAACCTTTTATCTGGTCTGGGCATATAACGTTATTTCTTTCCTTTGATTATAGTCGCATGAACCATGAGGCCCATGGGTTTTTTCACCAGCACACGCGTTCAGTGAAAACATAGTAGCTTTCGTCATGATCTACCCCGGGATGGGTGAATTAAAATTTGTAATCTCGAGCCCTTCGAATCTTTTATTCCACCAACCCGCAATGGGCCAGCACTATGGAATATGGTAGAACAAGAGCATATCAAAAATGGTTTTTACGCATGTCATATTTTGGCTAATACGTTAACGTTTTACGTTCTCTAATAGTCAAATAATAATAAAAAAATCTCATTAACATTTTTTCACTTCATAGGGCGACAGGGGTGCCGAATTCAAGTCTTTGCGTCATGTTTCAAAACTACATTGTGAAAAGAATATGTGGCGGTCAAAAAGGTTATTTATCCTTATTACGATACAGCTTTTTGATTTTCAAAATAGGCTTAAATATTTAAGTACTTAAAAAGTGACATACCTCATTTTTCGCTTATTTTTATTTTCGTCGAAGGTTTTCAATTTTACACGCGCTACTTTTTGTGTTAACTAATAGTTATCTATTCATAAATACCTTTATTTATGAAGACTATAGAAAAAAACAGCTCCGGATATTTGCGGTTTAAGAAGATATGAGAAAAATTGGGGCAAAATCGAAACAGAAAAGTCGGTATCTGTTGCAGTTTACCACAGACACTGGTCGTATGAACATTATAAGACTTTTTGGGTATTTATTTCATTATTTCGTGATAAAAAATCGATCTTATCAAATCTTAGAAATAATGAAATGATAGTGGCGTAGGTACCCATTTGATATTGTAAAATGGGTATACCTATAAAGGGAAACAAAAAGTATTTTAACCATCCACAACACTGTAACTTTAAGTGAAGTAAAGCTTATCTACGCCTGTAATTTCGCAGATAGTGAAGTGTTAAAATGTTATCCTTCAGCTGTTTCAGTGATTTCATAATCCCCTATAACGACAACGGCAGGACAATAGAATCATTATCCAAAGTTTCAGTGGATAAATTCAATGTTTCTGAAAATAACTTGTGTCTTATAATTAGTGACATACAAAGGCACAGTCTTCCTACATTCAAGAAGCGCTGGGCCCTGGCATCTCAAAAAAAAGACACTTTTTACAGAGGAATACTACTTAGTTGGATTCAGGGTATTTTTTAAATTTACCAGGCTCTGAACAATATTCTACGCCATCAACATCTAGCCAACGAGAAAGAGACTCCTTAGAATCATCCAAGACGAGAAAAAATACTCTTCTACTCAAATATTATGGCTTGAAGCTTAAAAATAACGCCTACGTGCAGGGACTACGGGCCTTGGGTGAAAAGCCCACCTTGTCGAAGAATTAAGAAACGCTGACATCAAAAGAAATTTGACATCTTAGGTAAGTAAGTGGAACGACTGGGACCCTAAGAAGATTCTTTCCGATCCGGAATTTTGGTTATAGATTTTGTTATGGTTGGCTGTATGATGCATTTCCCGCAGCAGAAGTTGGCGCCGACAACGGCGAGACGTCAAGGTGTGGATCAGGCACCGATGTGATTATCGTACGATTCAATTAAGATTTAATGTTATAATTCTCTAATAAACGAACTTATTAAATAATAATGTGTTTATTATAACATGGTGGCAGCGGAAAAAATCTTAAGATGGAACAAGCACAATTTCAACAATTGATAGCTCAGCAGACAAACCTGCTAAGTTTAATGCAAGAACAGATTACGAAATTAACGGAAAGAAATACGCCTCATAATATAAATGTACCATGGCCAGCACCGATGAATATTCATAGATCCCGAAGATGCTTTTAAGATATTCGAATCAGCATGGAGCAATTATTGTAGAGCTACCCAAATGGACATATGGCCAATTTCCGACGAAAAACGTAAAGCAAGCATATTATTCAGCGCTCTTGGAGAATAAGCACTTAAAAAGTATGGCTATTTCGGTATCAATCAAAATGAAGACTTAAAATGCTCAGAAATATTAAAAATAATAGGTTCAAAAATGGTACCCAAAAAAAATATCATCTATAACAGATACATTTTTCTCAGCCATAGTCAAGGTAATGAACCTTTTATATATATTTAAGTGATCTCTCTAAATTAGTCGAAGATTGTGATTATAAAGAACTCAAAGAGGAAATGCTGCGAGACAAAATAGTTTTGGGATTAAAAGATAATATGATTAAAAAAGAATTATTAAAAAAGGACAATTTAACTTTAAAAGATACAATAAATATGTGTCGAGCAGCCGAAGCAACAGAAAAACAAATGAAGAATATTTCTACTCCAGTCTTAACAGATTATGTGGCTGAGATAAAAAAACTAGAAACTAACACTGTTAAATCAAAAAAAGGGAAATGTAGATACTGTGATAATAACCATATTTTTAATAAACATAATTGTCCGGCATGGGGAAAGACATGCGAAAATTGTGGAGGAAAGAATCACATAGCCAAAGTATGCAAAAAGAAAAAACAAATAAAAGAAATTAAAGATAATATACATAAAGATAGCTATGATACAGATTCGGATTCTGAAATGGTTATTAATAAAATAATAAGTGATAAATGCAAAAATTTGGCAGAATGTACTGTTCAATATAAGTTTAACAAAAATTGGATTTCAACCACATGTTTATTGGACACAGCAGCTGATGAATCCTAGATTGGATCATACAATTTAGAAAAAATGTTCAGTGTTGATTACGTTAAGAAGAATATGAGACCATCAATGAAATGTTTAGTTAGTTTCAGTGGTCACAAAATTAACATTCAAGGAGAAATAGATATTAAAATAAAAATAGCTGTGTCTGGATGTACTAAGAAATATAAAGTGACATTTCAAATCGTAAATAATAAGCACATCCCCCTGCTTTCTTGTAAGGCTTGCACTGATATGGGGCTAGTCAAGTTTTGTAAAGAGGTGCGGTGTGACTTTTCATCAAATGAAACAAATAGTATAATCAAGAATTATGAGTCTGTATTTCAGGGAAGAGGTAGTTTTGCAGGGGAAGTTACTCTGGAAATTGATGAATCTGTTTCTCCTGTCATACAAAAAGCTCGTCGAGTTCCTGTTGCTCTGAGACCTATGCTAAAAGAAGAGCTAAAGCTTTTTCCGTGTAAAAGCAAGGAATTATTACACAAGAAAATAACTACACAGAATGGGTGAGTAATATTTTACTCATTAAAAGAAAAGACAACTTTAGAATTTGTCTGGATCCAATCCCTCTAAATAGAGCAATCAAGCGCCCAAATCATCAATATACCACAGTAGAAGAGATTCTCCCTGAGTTAGGAAAAGCTAAGGTTTTTTCAACATTTGATGTCAAAAAAGGCTTTTGGCATTTAAATTTATCAGAAATTAGTAGTAAACTGACCACTTTTTGGACTCCATTCGGAAAATACAGATGGAAAGTCCTTCTTGTTGGTATTGCATCTTCTCCAGATTACTTCCAAATAAAAATGAGTGAAGTGGTTCAGGGCCTAAGTGGAGTAGAAGTCCTAGTTGACGATTTGCTTGTATATGGCGTAGGAGATAGTATGTCAGAAGCAATCAAAAACCATAATAAAAATTTAGAAAATATGTTTCAAAGACTGAATTTGTTTAATTGCAAGCTAAACAAATCCAAAATGCGATTGTTACAAACTTCTGTCAAATATTTTGGCCATGTATTTACAAATAAAGGTCTTCAACCTGATCCTACTAAAATAGATGCAATATTAAATATTCCAGAACCAAAAAATAAAAAACAATTGCAACGATTTTTAGGAGTAGTAACATATTTAAGTAAATTTCTTCCAAATCTTAGTGCAGAATCATCACATCTTCGAAATCTTACTCATGATAAAACAGACTGGATCTGGAACACTAAAGCACAAAAAGAGTTCATTAACCTCAAACATATAATTAGTGACATAAAAACGTTGAAATACTATGACAAAAATAAACCACTTGTTGTTGAATGCGATTCCAGTGAAGGAGCCCTGGGAGTAGCCCTTTTTCAAGACAATCAACCGGTGGCATATGCATCAAGAACATTAACACCGACGGAAAGAAGATATGCCCAGATAGAAAAAGAGCTACTGGCTGTAGTTTTCGCATGTACAAGGTTTGATCAGTATATTGTTGGAAATCCTAAGATAGTAATCAAAACTGACCATAAGCCTCTGTTGAATATATTCAAGAAACCTCTACTGAATGCTCCTAAAAGATTACAGTCCATGTTACTCATATTGCAACGATACAGTTTAGAGCTTCAGTTTGTTTCTGGAAAAGATAATATTATGGCAGATGCTCTATCCAGATTTTATTTGGAGTGTAAAAATATAGATAAATCTAAAGATTTCAAAATATTTAAAATAATTGAAAAAATCAATCCTATAAACAATTTACCAATAATAGACAAACTTGTGAAGGAAATAGAAACAGCAACAACAAAAGATCTCGATTGCATTACACTCATAAAATATATCCAACAGGGTTGGCCAAAATACATTAGTGCTGTACCAGATGGTTTGAAACCACTATTTAGCTTACAGGAAAATTTCACATTTTATGAAGGTCTCATTTTAAAAAATCATGCTATGTTTATACCAATATTTTTGCGTACTAAAATCTTAAATAAATTACACAAAGCATAGAAAACACTTTAAAATTAGCTCGAGATGCTGTATTTTGGCCTTCTATGTCTATGGATATTAAGGAAATGATAAAAAATTGCCACACCTGTAATAAATTTCAATCAAGTCAACCAAAATTCACAATGCAAAGTCATAAAATACCTGAATACCCATTTCAGATAGTATCTATGGATGTTTTCTTTTTTATGCAAAATGGAAGACAGTCAAAATTTTTGGTGACAGTAGATCATTATTCTGATTACTTTGAAATAGACAAATTAAAGGATCTTTCAGCAAAATCAGTTATTGAAACTTGTAAGAAAAACTTTTCAAGACATGGAATTCCTGAACTGGTAATTACAGACGGAGGAACTAATTTTGTCAATCAAGAGTTTTCAAACTTTGCAGAGTCATGGGTATTTTCTCAAGTGACCTCATCTCCGAATCATCCACAAGGAAACGGAAAAGCAGAGGCTACAGTAAAAATAGCAAAGAAATTACTTAACAAGTGTAAAGAAAAAAATGAGGATTTTTGGTTAAGTTTACTGTGTCTAAGAAATACACCAAATAAAATAAATTCAAGCTCAGTTCAAAGGCTATATTCTAGAAGAACTCGAAGGAATCTACCTTTAATATCTGATTTATTAAAACCAAAGGTAGTTCAAAATGTAACTAAAGATATTATAAAAAATAAAGATGTTGTGAAAAGAACCTTTGATAGACATGCAAAAAAGTTCTGTTCTTTAGAAATTGGTCAGCCTGTTTATGTTCAGCTGCAACCCGCAGTACAGAAGTCATGGACTCCAGGACCTGTAACGGATGTTCTCTCTGACAGATCATATATAGTTAATGTCAATGACACCAACTACAGAAGAGATTTATCACACATTCGTCCATACTCAGTGTCCACAAAATGTAACGATTTAGCAGAAAATACTGACAACTCAAGTACCCTAAATAACAAATCAAATCATGAAATTGAAATCCCATGTAACACTCAAAAAGAAGACCAAAAATTAGTCCCCCAGAATGATTCCATGGAACAATGTTCTACAAATAGTTTAGATTCTAATGGTTTGTCTAATACAGTACCCACTCATGATAATGTAATTGATAACTTTGAACTGATTAGACCAAAGAGGGAAATCAGGAAGCCTTTGTATCTTAAAGACTATGTTTGTTGAATGAATGAAGAACTCAAAGTTGGTCATGTAGTTATGAGTTTCTTAAAATTATTTAAAAAGGGAAACGTGTTATGGTTGGCTGTATGATGCATTTCCCGCAGCAGAAGTTGGCGCCGACAACGGCGAGACGTCAAGGTGTGGATCAGGCACCGATGTTATTATCGTACGATTCAATTAAGATTTGATGTTATAATTCTCTAATAAACGAACTTATTAAATAATAATGTGTTTATTATAACAGATTTGGATTTAATAAAAGCACAATATATTTACCTGAGAAACTTAACCAACGAACGAAAGTGTTATATAACCCCGCCATACTACAAAATACAAGAAATAAAAAAACTTACTATCCACCATATTACTACAATCGACATCACAAATACTTATGCAAAAGTGCTTAATATTCAAGATTTATTGGACCACACTGCTGCCATACGTAAGAAATAATAATGAGTCCGAACACGAAATTCCATTGGCAATGCAAAATTTAAGACAAATTCTTTGTTCGATGTTTTCCTCCATTATGAAATTCCCTATAAACACTAGATATGATATAACTAAAAACAGCACTGTATTTAATATGAATAACAGATGCAACTCAAACTCCGCGCCAAAATGGAAAACCAACCAGCCAATCCAACAACAAAAAAAAAACAAAAATTGAATTGGGATCTATAAACAAATCATCCATTCTCAATTGTTTTTGACTGAATGTATGTTAAAAATAGTATTGATATAAGTATTAGTTATGTATGTGCCTATCGATCTTGATGCCAGAGTACAGGATGTGCCTAGTTTGGGAGTCAGGTCAGGTATTATAATGATTATATGATTAAGTACGTATTTAAAAATTACTTTTCATTTTGTAATTAATGGTATTTTGTTATTTAAACTAAATATTTAACTTTTAATAAATTTAAACAATTTTTTCAATTTTTTTCAGGTTTTTTCATTCTATGCTAAATAAAAGAAATGGATGTACAAACAACATTATAAATTATACACCATTAAAATCTCCAAACCTACTGCATATCTTAACCAAATTTTATCAAGATACCATAAAATTCAAGAAGTTACAGATTTTTGATCCGATACCGACCTGAATTTTCTACTGTGCAGCGTGGTGGTTGTTATGGCCGAAACTTCTTATGTATTTCTCCCATGTAGAAAGGCCTGTGCCCAGCAAGGAGACGTATAAAAGCTGGTGATGTCGGTTTTGCATTCGTTTGACAGTTTAACGCCAATATCAACGCTGAATGAGCCGTTCGGCATCCTCTTCGCACGTGGGCGCTATCCCAGAAAAAGTACTCGTAACCATAACCTGCTACATCAATTTCGGATCACGTACCAACAGTGATCAAAATCAAAGATATGAGGAATCCCAGTTTTACCAGGCGCGTCGAGAAAAAATTACACACCATTTCGATGATGGCTTTATTAGCTTACTAGCTACTAGACTTCCTCCGCCTGAAGTTAGTAATTTGGGTAGCTTATTTTTTATCCAATCTGCTTTTTCATCAATCTGCTTACTATTTACACTTATTACTTATTTTGAGACCACGATTTGGGAATCGAATATTTATCAATATTGCATTCATAAGCATATTGGATATTGATAGATATTCGAATATTTCGAATGTATTTTCGAATGAAGTAATGTAGTAGTACCTAATCATCAGTTTTGATCTTAAAACTATTGGGAAAGTTAATTAATATTGACTTTGATTCCTTACTTAAGAAATTATTAAGTTTAATTATTTTTAAAATTTACCATACAAACTTCTAGCCCCGTTTTCACTACCTTAAAGGATGATATTTGGAATATAAACTATCCTGTGTCCTTTCCCGGGACTCTTACTGCAGAGCTACTTAAATCAGGTGATACACCGGTACTTGACTATAATATAGTCTTTCAAAGGCTATTCAATTCCATCATACTCGAGAGTGAGGGTCCTTCAAAAAAAGTGACAAAACCTTATTGAGGAACTACAGACATAGCGCTTCTGAGCCACGTTTACAAATTGTTTTCGAGGGTCATAACGAATCGTCCGGCCACTTTGCTTGGCGTTTGTGGACTACGAGAAGGCATTCGATTCGATTGAAAAGTTGGGCCGTGCTTTAGTCCCTTCAGAGGGGCCACATTGGTTATCGGTATATCAAGATGACGAGATACTTGTACGAGAGCGCCAGCATGTCGGTCCGGGTACAGAATCAGTATACGAAACCTATCCAACTGCAGAGGGGTAAGACAGGGAGATGATATTATTAAAGCGGAATGAAACGCAGTTGAAGATTTCACTTTATATTTTTACCAATCAAGCGTCACAAGTTATTGGGCAACCATAGCAACATCAAAAACACAGATATAAAACAATACTGATATAAAACTACAAGATGTGGCCGTATACTAGATATGCCATCTTAACATTCCCTCTCCTTTTTATTGGGATAGGCCAATCTCTTGACACATTCTTGTTAGTGCTGGTTTGTACAACGGCTTAGTAAAACCATCAGCTAGTTGTTTATCAGTAGATATTTGTTGTACTTTTAAATCTGCCTCAGCCACACATTGCCGTACATAAAAATGCTTAAGCTTGATGTGTTTGGTTTTCCTATGTTGTTCATACGGAGGATTATCAGAAAGCTTTATTGCGGATTCATTGTCTATGTATAATATCGGCGTATTAAGGTTTAACTTCAAATTTTGGAATAACCCTTTTAGCCAGACAATTTCTCGACATGCCTCACTAGCAGCGACTATTTCAGCTTCTGTGGACGAGAGCGCGACCATAGACTGTTTTGCACTTCGCCAGGATATTGCTGAACCAGCAAATAGGCACAGCATCCCGCTTGTCGAGCAGCCATCAATGGCGTCGCCTCCGTGATCCGCATCACTGTAACATACAAGACGCTTTTCGCTCTTCTTGTATACTAGTCCAACGTCGACCGTTCCCCGCAAGTATCTAAATATTCTTTTTACTTGCTGAATATTTTCCTTGGTTGGTTTATCTAAGGTTCTGGATACAACACCGACTGCATATGCAATATCAGGTCTCGTGCCCACCATTAAATAAGCTAAAGAACCAACAGCTTGTCTGTAAGGGAAAGCTATAGGACTGGCTTCTTCCTCCCCCTTTGTTCCAGAATCTTTGATTATAGGCGTTCCAACAACCTTACAGTCACTCATCCCAAATTTCTCTAATATCCTTTTTGTATAGGCAGCTTGATGTACTTTAATAATACCATCACTTTGTCGCTCTATTTCTAGGCCAAGAAAATATGAGGGCGGTTTTGTAGTTATTTTAAAACGTCTTTTTAACTCGTTTTCAATAAAACTGTAAGCTTCCTTTTCACTTGTCGCAGCTAGTAATCCGTCATCTACATATAGACCTAGCAATAGTTTTGTCTCTCCTCGTTGTCTTACATATAGACAAGGATCTGCTTCACTTTGAATAAAGCCAGATGCTAGCAAAAAATCATGTATGCACTCGTTCCAACATTTTGGTGCTTGTTTTAACCCGTATAGACTACGCTTTAATTTGCAAACGCGTCCGGTACCATCGTCAAATCCTGTAGGTTGATGCATAAACAGTTCTTCTTTAACTGTTCCGTATAAGAACGCTGTAGAAACATCAAACTGCTTAAGTGTCAAACCTTCGTTCGCAGCAATACTTAACAATATTCTTATTGTGCTCATTTTAGCTACGGGGCTGAAAGTATGTTCGTAATCCAACCCTTTCTTTTGGGAATAGCCTACAACAACTAAGCGTGCTTTGTATTTATCAACGGTTCCATCAGGGTTCCTTTTGATTTTAAAGACCCATTTGCAACGCAGTGCTTTCCTATTTGCAGGAAGAGTAGTCAGTTCCCAGGTTTGATTCTCTTTAAGCGAATTTAGTTCTGAATTCATTGCCTGAAGCCACTTATTCTTATCAGCACTGCGTAAGGCATCTTGATATGTTGAGGGCTCTGGAACGTGTATGGTTGCATTAATGAACTGCTCAAAATTAAATCTCTCGGGTGGTTTAATTTGGCTTCGATCACGAAGACGCCGGTTGCATATTTCTTCAACAGGCGAACTTTCGTTTTGTCGTGTCACATCATCACCATTTGTTTCAACCTCAACCGAAGGTTCTAAGTCTCCGCAACTTTCATGTGTGTCTGAATGTAAATCAACTTCATTTTCGACAATTTGTGAACTTGTGGAAGGTGCGGGTAGCTCATAAGTTTTGACTTTATCAGGTTTAATTATCGTTTGTACAGGTTCATCGTTCTTACTTTTTTGTTGTAATGGTACTTCATCAAACGTAACATCTCTTGATCTTATCAACTTATGAGTCTTTACATTAAAAATGCGATACCCTTCATCACCATCATATCCTATAAGTATCCCTTTCTCAGCTTTTTTGTCTAGCTTTCTTAATACTTTTTGTTTTGGAATGTGAGCATAGCAAATGCTGCCTATGATTTTGAGATGATTTATTCTTGCTTTTTTATTAAACCATAGCTCGTGCGGTGTCTTCCCTTCTATCGAGGTAGGTCCCGTTCGATTCAGTATGTACACTGAGGTTCCCGATATCTCAGCCCATAAACCTTTTGGTATCTCATCATGAGCATGCATGAGTGCCCTTGTCATTTCTACTACTGTGCGATTTTCTCTTTCAGCCGAACCGTTTTGTTCTGGTGTGTATGGCATAGTCAACCTTTGCTTTATCCCATATTCTCTCAAAATATTTCGTATTTGTTCATTATCATATTCTCCTCCATTATCGCTGAGTAAAACTTGTATGACATGTCCTGATGTCTTAACTTCAGCGAGGAATTCCGCTAATCGAACAAGAACCTCAGACTTGTGTCGAAGGAAGTAGATCCAACGATATTTTGAGAAATTATCTTTGAACAATACGTAGTATCTATACTTAGAAATTGAATAAGGAAATGGCCCGCATACATCAGTACTTATCAACTCGCCAGGTTTAGTAGCTTTAGGTCTCTCTCCAAATTTTTGTCTATGACTCTTACCGTAAACACAGCCTTCACAGATATCAGATGAACTCGTTTCTATTTTTATTCCAAGTTCTCTTTGTATCAGCTTTGCTACATGTCTTTTATTTTGGTGTCCTAGACGTTCATGGTATAGTTGAATGTTATGTGACGTCGTTAGTTCATTTATCACCAATTCAACTTTAGGTTTTAGTACCTTGATGTTAAGTTTGTACAATCCACCATATGTGTTGCGATTTCCGACTAAAATTATTTTTTTGTTTGTTTGTAGGGTACATGATTGAGAAGTTGATTGGAACGTACTATTTCCCAGGGTGTCTTGAGCAGCTAAAACAGAGAATAAATTTCTATGAATATCTGGTACATACCACACATTAGAAAAAAATAGCAGCTCTCTGTGTCCAAACACATCGGCTTCAACCTTAATAGTTCCTTTTCCAATGGCCCTTACTACTTGCCCATTTGCAGTCATAATCTTGTGCAGTTCCTTGAAATACTCAAAAGATTCAAATACATCTCTTCTATTCGTTACGTGACTGGTGGCTCCGTTATCTACGTACCATGATTCGTTTTCTTCATAGCAGGCTAATGTTAGTCCTGTCAGCACCGCTGCATTGTGATTAGGGTTTGGTGGTTTACCATCCTCTATCCATTTCTTACACGATCTGACTTTGTGACATCCTTTTTTGCAATAATTGCATAATTTATTTTTCTTTCTGCCTTGCTTTTGAAACATAAAGACTTCATCGCTATCATCGACATCTTTATTTTTTAGAATTAGTGATCTTTCGTATGCGCACAGCTGAGTAGTCAGATTTTCTATTGTGTGATCTTTTATTGACATCAATGCCCAACTCGACTTGAAGTTAAAGTATTCATCAGGAAGTGTATCCATGACTTTACATATTAACAGCATATCTGGTAGTTGACTCTTGTTTTGTTTGGTCAAAATTAGATTCAATTCATGCCATAAATTCTTAGCTGTAGTTAAATGTGTTCCCATATTATGTGTAGGATCAAACTTGTAACTAAAGAATTTCATACATATATCATAGAAGTGATCTTGTGTTACTCTTTCATAAAGCCGGTTAAGTTCATCCCATGCTTCTTTAGCTGTAGTGAATCGCATTACTTTTGTAAGCATCTGCTCCGTCATATTGGTGGTGAGTAGTAAGAATGCAATACTTTCGATTCTTTGGTAATTATCGTAATCGATTTTGTACCTTTCTAATTCCTGTGATCTAGCGTCGGCACCTGGTTGCATCGGCTTTGCCAAAGTTCCCTGTACCGCGTCTAACGCTCCGGGATGGGCTTTGAGCAGCATCAACACTTGGAATTTCCATGTGGTCCAGTTATTTTCGTCAAACGGTCGTATTTCGAGTTTCACGTTTGTTGCCATGTTTACTCTAACTATACTGTATACCTTTGTCCACTTAAGAAAAACTGTTTTAGGTGCTTTCGGCTCTTTTAACGCTCTGCTACCATATTAAAGCGGAATGAAACGCAGTTGAAGATTTCACTTTATATTTTTACCAATCAAGCGTCACAAGTTATTGGGCAACCATAGCAACATCAAAAACACAGATATAAAACAATACTGATATAAAACTACAAGATGTGGCCGTATACTAGATATGCCATCTTAACAGATATATCTCCCAGTTTAATGCTGCGTGAGAAAATGTTTTCAAACTAGTGGATTAGACAGGACTCGACATCAACATTAACGGCAACTACATCACTCATCTTCGATTTGCCGACGATATGGTAGTCATAGCAGAAGCCTTGGAGGAATTGAGCATAATACTCGGAAACTTAGACAGAACTTTAAGACAGGTAGTCCATTCTTAATGAACATGGGCAAATAATTGTGTGCAATATATATGTCGCACCTATACCAATTACAGTTGGGAGGTTCATAAAGTTGTTGACGAGTACGTTTACCTCGAACAAATGGTCCAGCTAGGTAAGTCCAACTTCGAGAAAGATGTAAACTAACGAATCCTACTCGGATGGGCAGCATTCGAGCAATTGTATAAGATACTTTCGTCCAAAATTTCTCAGTGCCTTAAGTCGAAAGTCTTCGAACATAGTGATGTCATACGGCTGTGAAACGTAGTCGCTTACTAAGAGCCCTCAAACAACGTACGTACAAGTTCACAGTGGCCCAACGAGCTATGGAACGAGCTATGTTAGGTGTTTCCCTTCGTGATAGAATTAGAAATGAGGACATCCTAAGATAAGTAAGAGAACTAAAGTCACTGACATAGCTCATATGGGATTAAAACAACTTAAAGAGTTGGAAAAGTTTGGGCAGGGCACATAGCAGCCAGGACGGGCGGCTGATGGGGCGTTAAAGTTCTAGCATGGCGTAACCAAGTACCTGAAACCGCAAAGTAGGATGGCCTCCCACAAGATGAACAGACTACCTGGTCAGGATCGCGAGAAGCCGTTTGATGAAGACTGCGCAAAACCGACCCGTTTGGGAATCGATGGGGGAGGCATTTGTTAAGCAGTGGACTTCATAGGCTGTTCTGATGATAACGATGATGATGAATTAATTTCTCAATGCAAAAGGATGCCCGAATCTCATGGTAGGTCATATGCCATGCTATAATTTGTAGCTTGTCTGCAGAATTAAAACATGCTCTCAATCTTTGTGACAAATGTTGTGATGATCTTCAGTCTATTACTGTGAACAACGAAAACATCAATGCTGCACACTGTATAATCGAAATAGATGGGCATGTGACCTACCATGAGATTCGGGCATCCTTAGGCATAGGCATGAGTTCATCATGTTTATAGCCTGTAAACAATCAACTTGTGTTTCATCGCTAAAGGCAGTTTAGACAGTCTGCTGAGGTGTCAAGCTAATTTAAAAACAAAATACACACACGAGATGGAAGAGATCTCTGATAGAGATAAGTCCTCCCTTGTATTCATTTTTTTTATTTTGGTGCAATTAATAGTTTATATTATTAAAATGGTATTAAGGTTTTTTTATATGTATAGGTACAACTAAATGACAGGCAATCTGACTGCCCACCTGGTGGTCGGTGGCTTCCGTATTGCAGGTGTTGTCATTCTTAAGCATTACACTGTTATTGTACAGCCAAGATAGGAAAGGCGTTGGTACCTACCCAGGTGGCCAAAATGAGGAAGAGAGGGATAGATAGATATGACATCAAAAAGCCAATAAATAGCATGTGCATAACGTAACAGACAAATTAGAAATATTTTTATTTTATTTAAAATTCTAACTGGTTTTTGAAGTATACATTTTTTTTAATAGCTCCATTATTTTATTGCCTTTCTAATAAACTTTGGGTTTAAAGCATTCATTAAAGCAAGCAGAAAAAGAGAACAATAAGTATTATTATTGGTATTTTTAACACCCGACGAAAAAAGAGGGGTGTAATAAGTTTGATGTGTTGTTTGTGTACATCTGTGTGTCTGTCTGTGGCATTGTAGCTCCTAAACGAATGGACCGATTTTGATTTGGTTTTTTGTTTGAAAGCTGACATGATTAGGATGGTTTACAGCTATAATTTCAGTTCAGAAGTTTGATGACTGTCAGCTTATTTTCTACACAGTAAAATGGTTTTACTATATTTCACAGATCTAATTGATTTGAAATTTGGTGTACTGTCACTTTGGTGACATTCCCATGACATACTAACCTTGAGTTGATCCTATACCACCTATACGATACCATCAAAAAGTCTGTGGAATGCTTAATGCTTCAGTAACTTACAGCTGATATATAGTGTGTTTGGGCTCATAAGAATAGTCTCAATGAGCTGGTGTTATAGATAGGTGATTAATGAGGCCAGGGGTTACTCATAATTTGTAATTTTATATTTTTTATTAAGAAACTTGTTTCCATTTCATGTTTTGATTTTTGTAAAATACTTTATTGATTAGTCAACTATAACATATTTTTATTTTAAAATAAGAACCTCAGAAGTAGAATTATGTATTATTCAAAATTCTGAATGCCAATAGATATCTAGCACTGGACATGTGAATTAGCATATGGGAGGGAAAGAACTGTGTTCATCTCTGTCGCTCTTCCATACTATAATGGTAATTCTGCAATATTGTCCGACTGCACACCATTTTTAATCAATTTTTGTTTACAAATCATACAACTCGCCTTGCACAGTTGAACCGGATGTATGCTGATGATGTTGTAGCGGATTGGGTTCGCAAGGAGATCCTCTTCCCAGGCCCTTTCCGAAATATCTTTTAAACCTCTATTAACCTTTGACCATTAATATGCATTCATTAATATAACATCTAATTAAAGGTGAGTTAAATCTGGTAAATTGGTTTTATGTTATATTTTAGAACTGTATAGAATAAATTTTTGAAAACCATTTAAAAATATTACCTATGTCTATTTATAACTATACCTATAACTTACCTGTGTTCAGCTCGACGATAATATTTTTTTGAATACATTGAATTTTCCTTTGGCAGTTGTTTGAGACATACATTATCCTTACAGGTATCCATTTTCTGAGCACTATATGATTTATTCACTTTAATTATGATGCCGTTTGAATAACAAGGTCTTTTGTTAGGAAGTTTACCCACAACTATACATGTCAATCTAAACATGCATTACCTATATTAATGTTACCGCTAGTAAATTATACGCTAAAAAATTTGTACTAAAACTTTTTAGAAATTAATAGCAATTTCAAGATTGCAGATAAAATGTTTTTCATGAATTTTAACAACTAAATAATTTTGAACATACTTCACGGTAGGTAATCGAAATAAAGTACAATTAATAGGTAAGCCAAAAATTATGCAATTTCAATTAGGAATCTAAATTTTGGAATTTATTCATTTTTATAGAGACGAAAAACTTTACACTAAACCTTTGCAGCACAGAATCACAGATCATTTAGTTATGAAGACTTTCAGAAAGAAAAATATTTCAATTAAAATAATAGGATTTTGTAATGATTTATTTTTTACTCAAATCACAGTGATTGTAAATGTCAAATAATGTCAAACAAGAGTGTCAAGAGTTGCATTCCGTTTTTGTTGCTCACGGTGCTTACGTGTAGACAGGGGCGCGTTCCGAGCCTACACTCCAAACACTCCGAGTTGATTTTTGTCTTGCTCTAATGCTATATTTACACGCTTGCCGAGGCTCGGCATCTCGGCAAGTGTCTACAAGCTCCAAGCCTTCACAAACGCTTGGATGCCATTTACACGCTTGCGGGTTCTTTAATCTTTATTGTGTTCCAGACAGGCACGCAAAAGTAGTCGTGGAAGTCGAAATTTTCTATCATTAAGTTTAGTTTGAAATTTAATTTAAAATATAATCAAAAACAAAGAAAGCTTAACTGACGAATGAAAAGATGATGAATGTTTAAAAAATCCATAGAAATCATACCAAATAATTACTAAATTCTAATTTTTATTGGCTATGAACGCGCCAGCGTGTAAACTAGAGATGTGTAACTCGTGAGTGATTGGTTTAAAAGATGTACATCCGTAAAAAAGATTGATTAAATCACTAAATCACTTGGCTTCCAAATACATCTTTAAATCTTTTAAATCTTTGATTCATTTCATTCTCTGATACATTCAACCCAATTCAACCAATGAGTGAAAGAATGAACGGATTCTTATTTTTGTATTTTTTCTCTATTACAGAGAAGGCAAAAGAAACAAATGCCTATACAGCCATATTTTAAGAATTTTCTTTAATTCTGCAAATATTGAATCGAAATGCTGGTTTCAATGTATCATGAGAGTTTGGCGCGAAATATATGATGACAGTCTCCATGATAATACTTTGATGAGGTAGATAACCACGATAAAACTCTCAACGTCTTTCACATCAAATTCACTTATATTACAATGATCTTCCAATTGCACGTCACCATAAACACTTGCTTCACAAAACAATTTTGCGAGTCATTATCATCATCATCATCGCCACCACCAGCCTACATACCTCCCACTGCTGGACCTTCTTACATGGGAGAAACACATGAAGAGTTTGGGCCATAGCATCACCACGCTGGTCCAGTGCGGGTTGGTGGGTTATGGCGGTTTCAGTAAAAACCGGGACCAATAGCTTAACGTACCTTCCGAAACAAGGAGGAACTGTAGATAATAAATTTTGATTGACCCATCCCGGGATCGACCATGGCGAAAGTTGCTTTGTTTCCGTAATCGAAATAAACGTTTACTTCAATGATTGCACCAATGCTAAGACAATATCCGACCGAAAAAATTGTAATCATTTTTATATCTACGTAAAATGTTACAGTAAGTAGGTAGGTAGGTAGGTCTCATTAAAAAACTTTACATAAAAATATATAAAATTCACTAAATTGTACTGTCACTCAAGTGTATGATCAGGACCCGTGAAGTAATAAATATTTCACAACACAATTCAGTGAAATAGATAATTGAAAATATTGTGTCTTGATAAACTGATTTGCAAAAGATTTAAAGATTTAAAAGAGTGATTTGAAGATGAATGGAAATGATGTGTTTTGATCAAGTGAGTTACTAATGATTGAAAGATTTAAAAGAGTTAATGTAAAGGTGATTGAAATTACGTGTCTTGATCAACTGAGTTACAAAAGATTTAAAGATTTAAAAGAGTGATTTAAATCTTTTCGTCAAAAGATTTATATAAATCTTTTCTTTTTAAAGATTTATATTGCGCATCTCTGGTGTAAACGCGTCGCAGGCGGCGAGCGCACGCTCGCTCCTTTGCAGGGGGTGTCAACTTTCCTTAAACAAATATTAATACCTACGGGGGCAAACTTTTCTCATTGCTAGTTTAAAAAATGTCGGTTTTTTTAATTATGGTATCCCTTGGGGATACTCTTTGTTATATCCTGAATACTATAAGTAGATTTTTGTGAAGAAAATATTGCTTTATCATTCAATTTATCGGCAACAAAACAATTTTAGACCAATTTCTCTCTATGCATTGCTATTTTTAAAAGCAAAATGTGATAAAAAAAATAATTTGATTGAAGAAAAACAATTTATTTTTCGTACGTTGATAAAATGATGGTAGATAAATTACCACGTACGCTGGCAAGACTGATCTTACAATTTGGACGGACGTAAACAATCATGGCGGATTTTACTTTTGTTTGCCGGCCAGGGTCTTCGTTTGTATTTCGGGATCTCTCAATTTCATGTGGTTTGGTTTTCGGAGTATAAATAAATTTATATTTTTAACATGCATACGACGTCGAATTGATTGAGTTCCTCCGTCCATGTTTTTGTTCCTGAATTCTCCTCAGTGATCAGTGATATGGTACCTACCTACAAGACAGTGACTTTAATTATTTATTTACGAGACAGTGACTCTAAGCCGGTGCAATATGTCTATTACAATGGAAAGCAGGAGAAAGTGTTCTGAGTGTGGCAAATCACATGCCTTAGACGAAATCAAACATTTTCGTTTTTTATATCCTAACCTATTGCGGTATGTACTTGTGTGCTATTTACGCCGTATTATGACATGCATCAGAATTAGTTTTATCTGAAACTTGGATTAGTATATGTTATGTATGTTATGTGGAAGTACTAAATAAAAAATAAATACCTCCGTAGCATAAAATTATAGTTTTATTTTACCTTTTAAGGGCAAAATATTTTTGAATGGAGGGAGGGATGGGCAATTTCACTTGTAAGAAAACTAAAAAAAAATAGTTTTCTTACAAGTGAAATTGCCCATCCCTCCATTCAAACTTAAATAAATATTTTTGCAAGGAATTTATATTTTGCCGCTGAAATAGTTGACGGTGGGTCAACTATAGGTGGCACTAGAGTGTTGTGCTTACGCTAAAAACCGGAAATATAATTTTTAACTATGGAGTTGTCATTCTTCTCCTTGGAGTAATATTATTCTATCCTCCTTTGATCCCTGTTCAAAAACCGACACCGACTCGGGTCGGCCACAAGCTATCACAAGCTTACACAAGCCAAGCCAAACAGCCCGATTACGCTTAAAGGTCGATTCCCACATATCAGACATGCCTCAGTTCCGGCACAGATCCGGCACAGTTCCGTATCAGTGCTTCAGTGCACAGATTACTATAAGATACAGATGGGAAACAGCCCTTGATAGGCCTATTCGATAGTGGATGACAGCTGACCATTGATAAGTGACGTGCGGAAGCTATCGACTAGCTAGTATCGATATCGATACAATTCTATTAGACTATCGATACCTAAATACAACCCTAGTATGGAATGAAAATATTGGGAAGTATTTTATAAGGATAAGGATTAATAAATAAAATATCAACGATAAGAATGATTTTTTTATTCTAATGAAACAAAAATAACAATAAATAAATTCTCTTTTAGAAGATTTTTTATCTCGTACAGGAAAAGATTCCTCTTCCTTCTAATTCGGGTCCTTGTAATTCTGGATCTAAACAAAAACACGATTTTATAATAAAGTATATACCAAAAGAAAGTAATATAGTATTTTTAAAATATCAGTCTATGAAACTATCGCATTAAATGAGGGGTATTCAAACACGTGTGTTTAAAAACCGACCCGCACGTAGGTGAGGTTTTTAACAGTATTACGTGTTTCAATACCTAGTTATGTGTGCTTTATCTATACTGATTAATTCGCACTATTAACTTCAGCCCCTCTAGACAAGAATGCCGTTTCAGAAACGCTATAGCTAAATGGAAAATGTATAGGATTTGTCATTTTTTCCAGCCCACAGTCAATTGATGGCTTATGTGAAATCCCATACATTTACCGCTTGGCAATATTCATGGCTATTGTAGAATATTGTTTTATAGACATAAAATGTCCTTAAATCCACATTCAATTCACTGTGTTAAAAAGTATGTCAATATAATATATTCACCTTTCGAGATATTAATTTGAATATTAAAACATGAGTGGATAAAATAATAATTTCTGCCTCCTTATTCGATAAAAATGACGAGTATCAGTGCTTTTATTTTATACGTTGTTGTTTTACACTACAATGGAATGAAACATTTTGTTGAAACTTCAATTTACGTAAAAACGCGGAATTTTTATGCACAGACGGATGTCATCTGAGTTAACGAATAAGGGGGCTGTTTAGCATACTATTTATACCGAAACTAAATTATTAGAAAAATTTCATTAGACAAATAACATTCAGAAAATAAAAAAATTAGAAAATCAGAAAATAAATTAAATCAGATGTTACATAAAAAAATTACACTAACTTTTTTGCTAAGAAAATCTTTGACTTGTGCCAGCCGCCCAGCCTTGAGTGTGCATCATGGTGCAAGGATGGTTATGAAAGTTTCTTCTCCCAGCAGATGATTTGGTGATCTCTAAACAAATAATTTAAAACCAAATTTATTTAATAATATTACTTTTTAATGTGATAAAATAATTAATATTTCCGTATTCTAAATTATATTTTAACATTATACAGGGTGGTGCGGTTAATAAGACAATAAAATAGAACATGGGCTATATTAGTTCATAGAAATGTTTCGCAGCTTTTAAATACTATCATTTGTTAATTTTATGACATTTGTATGAAATAATATAACTTTAACTTCATTATTTCATAGAAATGTTATAAAATTATGAAATGAATAAGATGTATTTAAAAGTTGCAAAACATTTCTATGAACTAATATGTCCCGTGTTTTAATTTATTATCGTATTGATAGCATCACCATGTATACATTTTTAAAACCATTAGAAAAGCATTTAAAGCAAAAAACCACATCCGCAGGCCGGACTTAAACTTCAACCTTTTACAATCCGGGTATCTAACTGTTCCAACTATCTGAGCTACCAAGGACTTATCTTCTTTCAAGTGCTTGGTAGCTCAGGTGGTTCATTTCCTTCCTGAGGACATGAATTTTTTTTGGACATGAAACTTTTCCAAAATAATATTTATTTTCATTTATTTCGGAACTATGTATCTATTTGAAATGTCTCTTAATTTATGATTCCAAAAAATACAACTCTACAGAATAATTTGCTCATATTACTTACCATAATATTGAGAAAGATTTGTAAATCCTCACATAATGCCGAGATCTCCTTGGTGATTCTGCACCTGAAATAATATAAACATACATTATCACGTAGCAGAATATCCTTTACAAAGTATTTCTAAACAACTTTGTATAGTTTTATCTTTACACACATATAGTTTTATTTATTTATAAATTCATAAACACTTAATTTACTTTCTTTTTTACATTTATTAATTTTAGTTCAAGTAAATAAAGTTTCTTACCAGTTTCAATATAAATCTTCCATTATTCATCATGCATTATTCTTCCATGATCACATCATGTAAGTTTACTGTGGTCCACTGATGTCCACTTTTAATATTAGATCTGTAAATAATAAAAATATAAGTAAATCAGTTTCCCACGCAATGTTTAAATGAAATGTGTGAAATGTGAAAAGTTTTCATAAACTTATTACTCATTTTGTGTATTTTTTTTAACATAGTTTTAGTCATGATTATGTACTTTATGTATTACGAAGTTCAATTGTAAATCGAAGATGAACAAAATACCCCCGACACATAGTTTTCTAAAAATTTTTAAAATAAGAAGAAGTAAAAACCTTTGAAATCAATTAACTCAAAAAGCAATTAACACAAACCGCAGGAAGAGAAATCTATTATTAGACATGTTTGTATTGATAGCCTTAAAAAGATAGGCATTAAAAAAGTAAGGGTTTAGGGACATCTGTAGATTCGAAAATTTCGGCCCCAACTGGATCAAAACTTATTTTGACGAAAAAATCAATTCGAGATTATTTTTTCGATTACTGACAACTCCTTTTTTTCGTGCCTATCTTGTTAAGGCTAACATACAAAAATGTTTTATCGTAGATTATTTTCTTTTGCGGTTGATACTTTTCGAGTTATTTGAGTTCAAAGTATTTTTACTTTTCTTATTTTTGAAATTTCTCTACAACTATGAGTCCGGGGTATGTCATGCATATAAAATAAATTGAAGAGGACGACTATAAAAATATGTCGGAAAGATAAAAATGGGTAAATATCAGTTGTCGAAAAAAAAATATGGAAAATGACGGCGGCCGCGTACCTGGAGACGCAGCGTTGGTAGGCCCCCTACAAGGTGGACCGACGATCTGGTGAAGGTCAATGGATGCGGACAGCGCAGTACCGATCAGTTTGAAGATCCTAGGGGGAGGCCTATACCCAGCAGTGGGCGTCTCTGGGCTGAAATGATGATGAAATAACGTTGTTATAACCGGTTTTATTTCTTCTATTAAATTCATCAATCCCAAACCTCTGAGGTGTCTCTTCCATGTAGGAAGGCCTGTGCCCAGCAGTGGGACGCATAATAGCACGCACCTGAAATACCAAGTGATTTTTTCCTTGTTATTTTAGGTGTCCATAGGCCACGATAGCCACTTACCAGTGGGCCGTCAGTTTATTTGTCATGTAGTTTTATAATTCAAAAAAATATATTAAAAAAGCATTTAAAGCAAAAAACCACATCCGCAGGCCGGACTGAAACCTCAACCTTTCACAGTTCCGGTATCTGACTGTTCCAACAATCTGAGTTATCAAGGACGTATCTTCTTTTAAATGCTTGGTAGCTCAGGTAGTTCATTTCCTTCCAGAGGACATGAATTTTTTTTGGACATGAAACTTTTCCAAAATAATATTTATTTTCATTTATTTTGGAACTATGTTCTATTTGAGATGTCTCTTAATTTATGATTCCAAAAAATACAACTCTACAGAATAATTTGCTCATATTACTTACCATAATATTGAGAAAGATTTGTAAATCCGCACATAATGCCGAGATCTCCTTGGTGATTCTGCACCTGAAATAATATAAACATACATTATTACGTAGCAGAATATCCTTTACAAAGTATTTCTAAACAACTTTGTATAGTTTTATCTTGACACACATATAGTTTTATTTATTTATAAATTCACAAACACTTCAATTTACTTCCTATTTTACATTTATTAATTTTAGTTCAAGTAAATAAATTTTCTTATCAGTTTCAATATAAATCTTCCATTATTACATGTAGTATTTTGTATATTCCTGATCACATCATGTAAGTTTACTGTGGCCCACTGATGTCAACTTATCTGGATATCAGTGGACCGAAGTAGCTTGGTGGCATAGTGGAGGAGCTCGGTAGCGTAGTGGTTTGAGCGTTCTGGTTTCGATTACGAAAACAAAGCAACTTTCGCCATGGAAGGTCCCGAGATGGGACAATCAAATTTATAATCTCGAGCTCCTCCGCCCTTCAGAAGGCACGTTAAGCTGTTGGTCCCGGTTGTTACTGCATCCGCTTTAACCCACCAACCCGCATTAGGCCAGCGTGTTTCTCCCATGTGGGAAGGTCTGTGCCTAGCAGTGGGACGTATACAGGCTGATGATAATTATGATGATGATGTAAAAAAATGTACGTACAACATTGAAGATTTTTCACCGGCACTGGTCAGTTTGCGAATAATGGTTTGCTGGTAATTTGTATAAGGGAAATAAAAAAAAATTGGAATGATTGTTAAACTAAAGATTAGATTCAGAAAAAAAGTGTCAAAAAAATACACTAACTTTATATGCTAAGAAAATCTCTGAGTTGCGCCAGCCACCCACCCTTGAGTGTGCATTATGGAGCAATGATGATCAAGAAAGTTTCTTCTCACAGCATGATTTGGTGATCTAAACAAACATGTTTTTAAAAAAATATATTTAATTACATATTACGTTATAAAGTTATAAATAAATTAATATTTCTAATTATTAATTATATTTTAACAACAATTTATAGTATTATATTATATTTTTTTTAAAATATTAGAAATGCATATAAAAAAAAAACATCCTCAGGCGGGGATTGAACCCCTAATCTTTTACAATGGGTATCTGACTGCCCCAACTATCTGAGCTACCAAGAACTTATCTTCTTTTAAGTGCTTGGTAGCTCAGATGGTTTAGTTCCTTTCTGGGGAAATTACATTTTTCTGGGTCAAATACTTTTCTCAGTTCCTTCCCGAGGAAAATATTTTTTTCTAGGTTAAATACTTTTCTATATTAATGTATGTATTTGAAATGTTTCTTAATTTATGACGTCAAAAATAATGGATACAGCTTTACAGAATAATTTGCTCATATTACTTACCATAATAATCAGAAAGGTTTGTAAATCCTCACATAATGCCAAGATCTCCTTGGTGATTCTGCATCTGAAATAATATACACATAAATCATATCATAGTAGAAGCTCCTTTACAAAGTATTCATATACAATCATGCATAGTTTGCTCTTGACAAACAAACAGTTTTATTAATTTATGTGAAAAAGAAACATTTTTTTTTAATGTTTATTAATTAAATTAAATTTCTTACCATTTTAAATATGATCATATCATGTAAGTTTACTGCGGTCCGCAGATGTCCACTCTTAATGTTAGATCTGTGAATAACAAAAATATAAGTAAACCATTTGCAGACATTTTTACACAATGTTTAACAAGTTTTTATAACTCATAAAAATGTATCTAAGCCAGAAAAATTGCACGTCACGAAATTTTTCTAGTTTAGATACATTTTTATTAGTAATAAATTTTTCAAACATTTATAATAATGTTAAAATCAGAATTAAGTTTTTATAAGCTTCTTACACTTTGTGTGTACTTTTTTCTGAAGATAGTTATAGTCATGATATAAACTGTATTACTATATTATGTAGTTCAATTGTAAAAGGCTAGTTGTCTAAAAAATTCAATAAGAAGAAGAAATAAAAAGCTTTGAAATGAATTAATTAACTCAAAAAGCAATGAAAACAAACTGCAGGAAAAAATAATATATTATAAAACATGTTTATTATGATAGCCATAACTAGATAGGAATTAAAAAAGGTGTTCTGTAGATTCGAAAATTTCTACCCTAACTGGCTCAGAACTTATTTAAAAAAAAAACGAGATTTTTTTTCGATGACTGACAATGACCTACGGTTGGTACTTTTTAAATTATTTAATTTCAAATATTTTTTAGTTTTTCTTATTTTTGAGTTTTCTCTACGACTATAAGTCGATGGGAAGTCCAAGAAATAAATTGATGGGGATGATGATACAGATACGTTCAAAAGAGAAAAAGGGATGGTTATCGGTTGTCAAACAAATTCTCCACAATTCCCGTCCTAAATTTATTGAATTCTCTTTATCTAATTGAATATACATTTTAGGAAGAAAGTTAAAAAATCTGAATTGTTCCTATAGATGTCCTAAATCGAATGACATAAAAAAGGAGGTTAGTAGTCAATTATTATTCGTCAACATTTTTCTAAGACAGAAAGAGGTGTAAAAGCTTATTATTTTTGGTAATATTTTTCTAGCTTTATTGACGCCTCATAGAGCCCTTACCTCTATCTATACTCCAATAAATTGGACCACTCATAAGTCTACTGGGTCTAATTCGTTATGGGACATCTATAGGAACAATTTAGGTTATATAAACTTTTTTCCTACAATGCATATTTACCGAGTTATAGAAAATTAAATATATTTTGTGACTAAAAAAAAATTGGCGATAATTTTTTCGATAACATTACTCCCCTGTTTTCGTTTCAACATGTTTGTATTATCGTACCCATCAATTTATTTCATATACATGACATACCCCGAATTCATAGTTTGCGAGTTAATAAAAAAACTGAAATCAAATAACTCAAAAAATATCAACCGCAGGAAAAAAATGTTTTCTATAAACTATGTTTGTCTTGATAGCCACAACACGATAGGCATGAAAAAAGGTTTTGTAGGAGCATCGGAAGCTTCGAAAATTTTTCGTGTCTGCCCGCTTCCTTCAATAGCACCGTAAATGGAGTCTTCTAGAGTCAGTTATCCCCCAATTTTGTTGGTCGGAATAAAATCGTCGGTCTAAATCGTACTTTAGGGCATGTATAACAACAATTTAGGTCCTATAAACTTTTTTCCTAAAATGCATGATTATTTACCGAGTTATAAATAATTAAAAATTTTTTGGGACTAAAAACTTTTCAAAAATGTTTTTTTCAATGACTGATAACTCCTTATTTTTTTCATTTCAACGTGTTTGTATCATTATCTCCATCAATTGATTTCATAAATACACGATATACCCTAGACTAATAGTATTAGAATTATTTGATTTCAAAGCTATTTTTTGTTGTTTATGAATTAACTCTAAAACTATGAGTCTGCAACATTTCATGTATATGAACTAAATTGATGAGGACTATGATGCAAACACATTAAAATGTAACAAACAGACCTCATAAAGCCCCGAACGCTATACTCCAACTTGCCCCAAAGACGACACTCTGACCAGCTGGTTAGTTTTATGTCAAAATTAATAAGAAAAATTACCTGAAATCAATGTTCGCTGGCAGGCTGTCATTATCAATAATGTTTTCTTGCCTATTGAAACCTGTAAAATAAAAACAAATTACATTATTATCTTAAATTTTTATTATAATTCATTGAATCAAACCTCCAGAAAGTTCATATAAAAATAAAAAAATTAAACAAAAATTAAAAGACTAAAATACTAAAAAGGATAAAATAATGAAATTGGTGCTTCAATTTTTATTGTTTCTGGAAACAACTTAGCACCAACTCCAAAAAATATGTTTCTAGAGGATAAATACCTACTTAATTTTATTTGAATTTTATCCTTTTTAGTATTTTGAAGTTGGTTTTAATTTTAATTTTTTTTTCTCAATTTTTACTGATAACTTTCTAAGGTTTGAGCTAGATGAGTGACCATCTGCATAAATTGTTCCCTACTATCATATCTTTTCACTAAATAGTCATAGGAAAGCAAAAATTTGCAATTTCGGATACAAAGACGACTTACTCATTCTAGTTATTTTGATTTAAAAACCAAACTGCCCTATAGATTTTAACAAATCTTTTATAGAATCCAATGGCAACTATTCCGCATCAAACAAAAAAAGAATCACATAATCGGATCACAAATCGCGGCGTAATTGATGTACATTCTTAAAAAAAAAATACAAACTGAATTGATAGCCTCCTTGTTTTAGAAGTTGTTTAAAAAGTCATTGGTAAGCAAAACTCTGCAATTTCGCATACACAGATGACTTAATTATACCAGTTATTTTGACAAAAAAAGAATCAGGTAAATCGGATCAGAAATCTCAGCCTAATCAGTATACGTACATAGAAAAAAAACATACTAACCGAATTGAGAACCACTGTGGTTTTAAAATCGGTTAAAAACTGTCTGACTTAAATAATAGCCTTGATATGCTATCATCAAAATTAGAAAGATGGATATTTAGTTTAACCTCTTCAAACACCACATACCAGACAAATACATTTATTAGGTCTGGGTGTTAATGGATTCAAAGTACATATAGATTAGTTTTAAAAATATAAATGTGAATATTAAGTAGGTAGTAGAGTTAGAATTAAAATTCTAGTAAATCATGATATAGACAAGTACTTACTCAGTGAAGAGGGGTTAGTGGGTTTTCTTGAATGTATCTCACATGGTAATAATGAGAGGGTATAGAGTGCTTCAGTCTTCTGTACGGCCCTCAATTATTTGGCTTTAAAGTGTTTTTACTTTGCTTTCTACAACACCATATTGTTGACATCATACATTTCGGTCTAGTAGCAATGTCAAGGAGGGATACTTTGCAAGTATAACATCTTTCCATGCTTGTCATAACATTTTATCAGTAGAAATGAGGTCAGTGCATGTGTGTATAGAATTTAAAACTTATTTTTTGTCGCCCTGCAAATGAAATAGATAAATGAATGCAAACTAAATAATAACCTTAAAATCTTACTATCAGTTAACCGAACATACCTTAAAATCTGCACACATTATCGAAAAGTACTGGAATGTCTTGCTAATCACAACTACACACATAATCGGGGTAAAGAAACAAATGAAAATGAAAAGAACAGATTTAAAATTCAAATTATAGCTTAGCAAGAAAAAACATGGTTGAAGACAAAATAAAAATGGCGTCATTTATTTGGCTGACAGGTAGACATATTGTAAACCATAATTCAGCTAGGTTCACTCAGAGACAACATTGTTTTACAAAATGGAAAAAAGCGTATGGTAATGTCATCCACTAACGGAGGTACCTTTGTTTGGTTGTTTCCTACGGCTGCTTCAGTGATTCAATTCACACATGTCAGTGCCCGATCAGTTCACGGAGCTTCAGTGAAAACGTGTCCGTCGTCAATCGTGATTGTATTTCGTATCCATATACTTTGCATGAGATAAATCATCTCTAAATAGAGATAAAACTCTATATTCACGAACCAATTCTATTAATCGCTCGTCCTCTATTTTGTTTTTGTTGATGTCGGCGTCCGAGATCCGTCAGTGATCGGTCCGTCCGACAAAAAATATCGTTGTCGACGATACCTTCCGTGCCGGAACCACGCCGGAACGGACACTGAGAGCACTGAGCCGTCACTGAACGGACAAGTGGAGATACGTTCATAGATAATGTATGAAATAATATTTCGCACTGATACGGAACTGTGCCGGATCTGTGCCGGAACTGAGGCTTGTCTGATATGTGTGAATAGACCTTAACGCTTGTGTATGTGGAGGGTTGTCGAGGCGCGCCACGCGTCTAAACGCGGAATAAGGTGTGGAACGACACAAGTTGTTTTTATAACCTCAAATTTTGACAAGGAGTTCCATCATTTTCTAAAACTAATACGAAGTCTTCGAATTTCAAATTTTATTCACTTTTATTTAAAGTAAACTAAAAATAAGAATTCCCTTTTTTGAGATTTGACATATCCCATCACATTTGCCGGATGGTCACCAATACAAATGACGTAAACGTCAGAGTATTTTTTTTTATTCTCCCTACAATGGAAAGGCAACGGAAACTAATGTCCATACAGCCATGTTGTCAGTATTTTTTATTTCTTCATTTATTGCATTGAAATGCCGGTGTTACACAGTATTTGAGGCGAAATACATGATGACAGCCACTTTATGTGCTACTTGATGAGGTGGATAACCACAAAAAAGTTCTCATCGTGTTTCACACCATAATCACTTTTATTCTCATAACATTTTAGTTGTATGTATGGTGAAATATATTCGATACACACAAAACATATTATTTAACTCCGTCTTAAGCACCTTCACATTCATTTATTATATTTAGCAAATAAAAAAATATTTATTTTATCGATACTTCAAGATCGTAAAGACCGTACTATGTTATTGTGTGTGACAGCAAATGTACCACGTGACTTGGCGAAGACTGGCTTCAAAGGTACTACATGGTAATGACGTCACAGAAAAAAAGTGCAAAAAGAAGTATTCAACAAGTAATTTTTATCCCTCTTTTCAAATGCAACATTATTTGCTTGGTTAAAAATGGGACAACATAACATTTGAGGTTTTTATGTTGACATGATAGATATTTCTATACTCACGATATGTATAGAACATTAGAACATCTTAAAATCCTTCCTCATTGGGTTACCACTGTAATCAATCACGTAAGCACCGTGTTTGGCGCGTTTTCATGGCGTCGGTCAAGATTTTTATTTAAATAATTAAAAATTGTGTCGGAGCGAACTTTGTGTTATAAAAGTGGTGTTATTTTATATACAAAGTGTTTGTGTTGACGTGCAACTAAAAGATTATAAGAATAAAAGTGATTATGTTGTGAAATACGATGAGAACTTTTTTGTGGTTATCCACTTCATCAAGTAGCACATAAAGTGACCGTCATCATATATTTCGTGTCAAATACTCCCAAGAAGCATTGAAATGTGTTACACCAGCATTTCAATGCAATAAATGAAGAAATAAGAAATACTGAAGACATGGCTGTATGGACTTTAGTATCCGTTGCCTTCCCATTGTAGGGAGAATGAAGCAACAAAAAAAAGTAAGCACCGTAAGTTTAAAAGAACACTCAAGACACGTAGTATCCCCTTAGTAGTCTGTGCTCAAGACGGAATCAAGGAACTTATATCCTAACTGGAATGCTGACGGGAATCTAAAAACCGTTCCGAAGAGTAAAGCGACATAGTAGGAGTGTGTCTCTTTCTACTAATGTGTCCATATAGTAGCTTCGAACAGTGGGACAATTTTAATTGTATTAAGATTGATATTTAAGTAATTGTCGAGTCTAAAACAAAATTAATTGAGCATAGAATACATATAATTTAAAAATTATTCATATATTTAAAGCCAATTAACTTAAATCTTCAATAAATTATGTACGAATAACTACATAGGTACCTACATAAAAAAAGGAATAACATAAAGACATTTTTATTAAATGTTAAATATGTTTACATTAAAACGTAAAACAAAGAACATCTCGTTATTATATTCTAAATAAAAAGATTTTGTTTTCATTTACCTGTCTGTTTTTAGTGTATTAAATTTCCTTAATTTTTGATTTCAACATTATTATAAATGTTTGAAAAATTACTTAGTAATTTTAAATAGAATAAAACTAGAAAAATGTTCACGTCCTGAGGCAGGAATCAAATTCTCGAATCATAAATCGGAATCGATTCCTGCCTCAGGACGTGAAATTTTTCTAGTTTTATTCTATTTTAATTACTATGTGTTAAATTTATCAAATCAAAAGAACAAAATTCAAACATAATTTGCTATGAAAATTTGGTCCAATACAAATAAGAGATATTTGGGGCACGTGGATACACTGCTTTACCTATTGTTAATAATAATATATTTCCACGCTCACACCATTTATCTAGCCCAAAGTAAATTTCATTAAGAACTTGTGTTAGGGATACTACACAACGGAATTATTTTACATATTAATTATAGATATTTTGTTAATAAATTTAAATATACATATAAACAACCATGACTCGTTGACAGATGTTCGTGTTCATCACATAAACATTTGCCGCTATCAGAGGGCCTAGACAAGATGCGATTTGACAATCGGTATCGCTATCGCTAAATGAAAAATGTATAGGATTCGACACTAACTATCGAAAGTCGTTCAATGTCTTATGTCAAATCCCATACATTTTCCGCTAAGCGATAGCGATAATCGATTGGCATCTTGTCTAGGCCCTCAGGACCGCTTGATATGTTGGCAGCCATACTGACCACTTCACCAAGACGGCGTCATTGTACACCTAACTCTCGGTTTACCTTTTCTAATATAGCAAGATATTTTTAGAATTTTAAATAAAACGAAACCATTGAGTAGCACACGATGTTTTATTTTTCAAGTTACACATGAAGTTGACGAGTAGCATTTCTTTAATTATAACTAAAACCTGCTTTAGTGACCGGTTTTAATAACTTATATAATTATCTAAACTTTTCCGTGCTGCAAGGGATTGTTCGTTTGTTACGATATTGAAGCCCGCCGTTAGTATGTTACTTACTACAAACAGTTGTAGATACAAACTTGGGTATTATCTGCAAGGAGTCTTGCCACAAGATCGACTTTCTCCTGCGGCTTGTGAACCGGAGACCCATATGGACGCCGTATATGGGTCTCCGGGTGGCAGCGAGGCCTATCAGAAATTAATTAGTAACAAGCATAGAAAGCTAATTTCGGACTGAAGATTTTTCAAGTGTTCATCTTGTCGAGATTTCTTCCATGGAGGTTCCATTGATGGTCCTGGGTCCTGGAGTTAGCTCCAAATTTTCTTTTTCAGAAATATCGATGTTCACAGATTTTGAACGATTGTCAGACTGTAAAAAAATAACAAATTAAATTATTTAAGATACGGTACCCACAAGAAACACAAGAACAATATCAAGGAAAGAAAATAGTAAAAAACTACCTTATTAACATACTGATGAATGTTTTTTTGAGTTGGGTTTAAAATAAGGTTGCTTAAAACTTTGACATGCTTATCTGGTGAAAGTGGTGAAACCTAAAAATAAAGTAATATGATTTTTGTGTTGCTGCAGTTTTGTATGATAACTGCTGGTATAACTGATTTAAAAATCTAGGACAGAATGTCTCTGTATTTTAATACCAAATTAGAATACTTAAAATTTAAATTATTAAAAATATTACTTACAGGAGAAATAGATGGAACGGAATCAGGTTTCAGTATAGTTTTCATATTATGGATTAGGATATGTACAGTCGGCAGCACATCAAGCGTAACAGTATACATAACCCTAGTAAACGCTATGTATAGCTATTAGAAAGAAAGCACACCCTCTTCGCTATTGGTTCAACTTCAACCATCTTTTAGAATTTAACCAATAGCAGAGCTTGTCAGAATGCTTCTAGCGTTTATTGGTTAAAATTGGTCGAATTGTTTGAGCTAACGCTATTTGTACGCGGAGTTTAGTCTAATTTCTATGACATCGCATTTTTTAAGTATGAAGTTGGGGCTCAAGTTTAGAAGTTTTTTTTTTGTATCTGTGGTATTTAAAAGTTGAGTAGGTATAGAAAAATATCGTCCATTTTGTATTGAGACCTGAATTGTATGGGGCGACCTAATATTAAGGGTTCAAACTATTGAATAAGAAATCACAAAATCAACTTTGACTGCTTGTTTACTTTATTTGTAGATAAATATTAGTTTCTTTGAAAAAAATATCCAAGTAAAGTAATATACGAAATGGCCACGCACTTGAATGGAATAAAAATAAAATAGTAGCACTACACAATTATATAAATAATATGAAAATCCGACCGAATATCGGTAAGTTAGAATGCCTACTTTTGTTCTACTGTTTTTAAGAGAACAGGGACACACCAACCTATATTTTAAATAAACTGCGCTTTTCTTCGTGTTTTTGAATGTAAACATTCAAATGAACGCCATATAAGTGTATGAAAGTATTTTGCTTCATTTATTTTTTTACCTTTATACGAAACAGGTTTTGGTCAATGTCATTTGATTTTCTTCAACTTATAAGTTTCTAACAAAATGAAAAGTATTTGGTTAGGTTAGGAGACTTCCTTGCTAAACAAATTAACCTAGCAAGGTTACTTATGTTAATTAGTTTGATTATTTGGTATACATATACCAACTAATCATATTTGTAAAATGATTCCAGCTACTATTGTTTTGTAATTAAAAACACCTTTAAATTAAGTAGCTGAAAGACTCAATCCAGTTCATATAAGAACAGGTTAATAAAACAAATATTACTTTGCAGGTGGCGGGCAGACCATATATTTTTGGTTTTTATATATGAGATGAAGATCCAGGCTGTTTAAGAGGCTACAAGATAGTGTGTTGATGTGTGGTGTATTTGTTCACATAATTCTTGTTATTAGTGAATTCTATACCTATGTCTGTGAAATAACTAAGTAGGTAACCACAAACCAGACAAGAGATATTCTATTGTTGAGTGGATGCCAGTGTCAAAATTTATGTTATTTTATTAGATATTAACCTGTCAAGCATGAGATTCCAGACACAATTGATTCTTCCATTGTCATCGCCCCCGGTGGTATATCGCCGCTTGACAGATATTAAAAGCTTCAGACATAAATATTTTTTTTACAAAAAGTATATAAATGACCACCACATAGAGGTTAGGGTAAGTTTCAGTTTATAATTTTATGACTGACTTCGAAAAAAATGTAAGGTTATTGAAGATATTTTTTTTTAGATACTTAGTTCAACATTTTGGCTTAGCAATAGTGAGCACTTTAAATCAATACATAAGCAACCAGAGACATAATTACATTAGTTTTTGTTTCCTGGGGTGATAAGATCAACAGGGCCTGGTAAAAATACTAATAACACCACCACATTACAAAGTAGGTTAGGAAGAGTTGTCCCTATAGGTTCCTTTACCTAGCTCTGCCTGGACAACTGTAATATTCACACGTGCATAATTGTTCAGCAACAGCAGTGTTCCAAGTTCCTACATGATATTAGTGTAACTGTCATGACCTGTAAATTCAAATGCTTACCAGTAATAGTAAGGCTATCCAATTATCTATGTGATTTTTATGATTAGAAATTGATATAATTTCAAAGGACAATGGTGTTAATTTACCCAAATCATTATTTTCTTAGCCCAAATTATAATAAAATATAGTTTCTAAACCTAACAGTCTTCTAACATATTTTCTCCTATTACTATTGTTGTTTATTATTATTTAAATTCAAGATGAAAAACCTTACTTCTCATTGCAATGGTTATTTGATTTAGAATGGTGTTCAAAATTTAATAATACATCTTAGGCAATTTTATAGGTTAGGTAGTAATATTTCTCACATCATAGGAATGGTTTTTCTATACCTGTCAAGTATCAGATTCCAGACACAACTGATTTTTCAATTGTTGTAGCCATCCAGAGGGATAATCCCATTTGACAGATTAATAAATTACTAGCATAAAACAAAAAAATGTTTAACTCTACTAGTAAAAGAGAGATTTCTGAAAGTTATTTTAGATTTCATTAAATAATTATAGAAAAGAATAAGGGAGGAAAAATGGTGCTAAAAATACTAATATCTACCTACCAATCTACTTAACTGCATATTGTTATAATTAATTCCATTTAAATATTAGGCACCTAAGTTATTCATAAAATTACCCTAGGCCTACAGATTACTTTTTATTTTTTATAGCCCCCGACCCTAAAAGAGGGGTGTTTTATGTGTCTGTCTTTGTATCTGTAAGTTTGTCTGTGCCATCGTCAGCCATGCAATTTTTTTTGTTAGAAAGGTAATGTGGTTGAGATGGTTCTTGACTTTGAATTATGAAGATCTGTTCAGGCGTTTGATGATAATCTTTCACAGATTCGATTATTTTGAAATTTGGTGTACTCTTACTTTAGTGATATTTCAAAGACAAGGCTGAGGGTTAATTAAAATTATAATTTAATATTGTTAACTTTTAAATAAACATGTTAAATCAATTTTGACTCTCTTATTTCTTACACATTCCCAATTAGACCTGATCCTTTCGACGCATAATACCAAAAACGCAAAACGCCACTTTGTCGTTTTACGTAATGAAAAAAAAATCCAAGCATAATACCTAATACGCATAATACCAAATACGCATAATACCAAATACGCAGAATGCCAAATACGCATAATACCAAATACGCAGAATGCCAAATACGCAGAATTCCGGAATGCTTGGTGCCAAAAACGCAAAACACGTGTAGATAAAACGTAAGTTTCAAGTAGGTACTATAAGTACCATAAATCGATCATTACTGTCAAGTATGCTGTATGGAATATCTTCTTGGGTAATACAATATCAAAAAACCGGTATAATTCGACGGTGGCAAACAAGCATACGTTCTGCCTAATAATCAGGCAGGACGTATTGTTGTAGCATATGTATCCAACAAATAATTTCATCTCTTTCTACCTTTCTGTATGTTGCGTCTCGACGAACGGGCAGTTAAGATTGTTGCTGTTTGTACGTGAACCACATTTTGACATTATACGTCTCTCTTAAAATATTCGGCATCATGCGTATTTGGCATTTAGCATATTTAGCTTTGGCATTGTGCGTGTTTGGCATAACCAGAATTTGGCAATATACGTGTTTGGCATTAAGCGTATTTAGTTTTTATGCAGCTTTGGTATTATGCGTGTTTGGCATTACCAGAATTTGGCAATACACGTTTTTGGCGTTTTGCGTATAAATGGCGTTTTGCGTTTTTGGCATTATGCGTCGAAAGGGACCTGATTGCTCTCAAATAAAGAATTTCTTTTATCTGTCAAATCATGGATTGCAAAAACAATTGGTTTTTAGTTTTGTCCAAAAAAAATTGTATTTTTAAGTAATTTTATTGTCATGATTCAACCCTTACTTGTACTGAGGTTAAAAGAGTTCACCTCAGAGAAGTAGACCAAAGTAGCAGTTTCAGAATGTTAATGGAGTATTTGGCTGAATCATGATGCAATTTGAATTGCAATAATACACTTAAGGCTTATAAAATTACTAATCCAAATGTTTTTACATTCAAGAGACAGCACTTTACCATTTCACCTGTAATTTCAGTTTTGTTATTACTACTTTTAGTTATTTATCTTATCACAATAATTTGACACCAGTGGCACAGATGAACTAGTAGCGACCAGTGTCTAGGAATTGTCAACAAAGCTGTTAGCTTCTTAAACTAGTCATATTAACAACCTATAAAAATATACAGCTTTGGAATTTGTTGAATATCATAGCATAGCAGAATATTTTAAAACTAAGTGTTTCTGGTGTATGTAAGTGAGGTCGCCAGAGCTCTTGGAGATATACTTATGGTAGCCTGGTACTTCAGACTGGAAATATACATTTATTAGGTGTCAATAGATGAAATGAATTAACGGACTGAATTACTTTCTCCAGTGCTCATGGGGTGTAGCATCAGTCCGATCAGTCTACCTGTCTGTCTGTGTGTCAACTTAATATCTTGTTTGCACCCTTAGCTTAAAAAACTTGTAATAAAATTTGAATCCAATTTCTATTAATTCCCTACTATTATTTTATTTCAATTAATTTTAAAATCCCTACACATAATCATCATGTCAGATAAGAGATACCCACCGCTGAGCTTAAGCAATTGGGCAAGGACCTCCAAACCGATCGGTCTTGCACTGCCTTCACATGAGAATAATTTTGAATCTTAAAATTACAAATCGATCCTAAGTAGGTAAGTATGATGATCTTGAAAAAGACTGAACATTTTTTGTTACAAAAGTACCTAGGTATAATTGTGTAAAAATTTGTTTCAACTAGAAAAGAAATGTCCTTCCCCCCCCCCCCCCCCCCCCGCGCCAGCGCTCATAGCATGGCGAACTCCCGGGAGGAGTGAATAAAAGATCTCTCTTCGTCAGAGAGAATTAATGAAATAAAACACATTAATTTGTCTCATAATATGTGGACAGGTGGTGGTGGAGAGAGATTTTGTCCACGGTCCGTTCTACCTTCTACGAGTGCTCGTGGGTCCGAACCCGCGACCTTACCACTGAGCTATAGAGGATTTAACTGAATCCTATAAAGTTATTAAAGATATTCTTTAGATTTATACACAATTAATCTAAGTGATAATCTTTCAGTTTTTTAGAAGCGTTTACTTAGATGGCTGAGGAGCTCAGTGGCGTAGTGGTATGGGCGCTCTGGTTTCGATTACGAAAACAAAGCAACTTTCGCCATGGTCGGTCCCGGGATGGGTCAACCAAATTTTTTATCTTGAGCTCCTCCGTGCTTCGGAAGGCACGTTAAACCGTTGGTCCCGGTTGTTACTGCACCCGCTTTAACTCACCAACCCGCATTGGGCCAGCGTGGTGGTGTTATGGCCCAAGCTCCTCGTGTGTTTCTCCCATGTAGGAAGGCCTGTGCCCAGTAGTGGGACGTATATAGGCTGAAGATGACTTAGATGGCCAAAACTTATAGACTAGTATAACTATAGATTTTGAAATGTATTTAAACTAAGTATAACCCCCGACTTTACACAAACCTTTCACAAACTGACTTCTCTAACCTGAGACCATCCTTAAACTCTACTAACACAAATCAAAAAGTAATGTAATGTCATCGATAGGCGAATTTGATGCCTACCTATGGATAAAAATATCATGAGCCATACCTTGATAATTAATAATCGACCTAAAGTATCAGATATAAGGTCTTAATTCCATTGAAAACGTAACCGCATTGCACCTTAAATTATTGTCGTATGGTAATAAAGTAGATAGAAAAGGTAGCTCAAATTAAAAATGGTCTTTTTACTAAGTATTTAGAACCTACCCAAGTAAGTATATTAGAAAAAAACAAAGCACAAAGACCTATCTACCACATTGATCTACCATACCTATGATACCTACTTCACATAATTGAAAGTTATCCAAATAAGTAAGTATTAGTTTTTTGATAGTGATTTACACCAACAAATCATTACAATTTTATACATTTACTAGTATACACAGCCATCACAGCTCACAGCCGAAATATAAAATGAAGCTACAATAATATGCGAAGATTATCATTATAATTTCAACTTTAGTGTCATGTAGTTAAGCTTCAAAATTGCTTGCATCACACATCACTGTGTGTAGTAAAATACAATGAATAAATTCGAAAAAAAATTAGCAACACCCGTGGTCGATATCGTCACATACTCGTCTTCATTCTTGGGGACACCGGTTCAAATCTCAGAAATTAAATTTTTAAGTCAATTTATTTTTAAAACTAAAATTCACTAAGATTTTGTGTTGTGTTTGTGTTAGGTCTATTTTCTTCAAAATTGTTATTTCATATTCTATTCACATTTGTAGAGTAGAATGTTAGGTCTTTAAAATATTGTGAATGAGTAGTAGTTACAGGTATGATAATAGGAGGTGAACGTTATAAATGTTTAGTATAATTAGAATATAAAATTAGAAAAATTTCAGGTCCTGAAGCAGGAGTCGAACCGGCGACCTTTCGCAATCCGGGCGACTGCTCTGAGCCACTGAGCCACCCAGGACTTGGGATATCCCTGTGAAATTCTTCTAGTCCATCTGTATTTGCGTTTATGAGCTAACGTCCACCCTACAATGTCGAAATATTCTATTTTTATTTTCTATTCTGTTTTTAATTACTTACTAAGTAATTTTTCAAACATTTATAATAATGTAAAAATCAAAAATTAAGGTTATAAATGTTTTTATTTGTTTTATTAACATTAAATAAATGTAGAAAAACAAACCTAAGTAAACGTTTATTTTAATTTCTCGCCATAACAATGGACCATAATAATGACCTGACAATAGAAATATATTTTTAAGTTAATAACAATGAATAAATAATGAAGCCTGTATTTTAATAGGTATAATAATAGTTGATTGAAATAATTAAGTACGCTGAGCATTATTGTTACATAGGTAGCGTAAATAAAATATCATAACTAGCCATTAGAATATGTAGAAAACTTTTTGTTTTAAATTAATGCAATGGTCTTCGCCGTACTTTAATTTTAAATAAGTTGAAACAACGAAGCGAAAAGAGTAGACCGCGTACGTAGCTAGCTGTAGCTATAGCTACCTATAAACCTACACATATTTAGTCGGAGGCTATAACGAAGAAATACAAATTTTAATAGTCGTCGCGATCACGTTCAAGGCCATCTGCGAGTATTGTAGGTACAGAGTACTTGAGAGAGAGACGTTAGAAAGAGGCGCTGAGAGACATATGTTTATCCTTTGCGCACAAATTTTCTGTGCGTTGCGCTCTAGGTTCAAGGACAAACTGTTACGCTTGACGTGCTGCCGACTGTACACTTTTAAAGTGGTAGCTGCATATGAAGCTAGTTCTTGAAAATTTTTTCTTAAGCGGCCGGTACAACTTCCAGCCACCGCTGCAAAAGGGGTTAATTTTTTGGGAAACTGAAAAAAAAACAATAAGGAAAATTTTTTTTTACAGTGCAATACAACCGTATAAAGGTTTACTTACTATTTAATCAAAAGAAACAAATCCGAAATTTCAAAACTCCTTTATGAAATTTCGGATTTGTTTCTTTACACGGCAGCCTATTAATAATTTATTTATATAAATAAATTTATTATTAGTGCAATAAACATGTATTGTCTACCTATATACACGGACTTAGTAGTTAATGAATATTACGGGTGACCCATCGTTTTTGCTGCTAAGCGCAAAATATCTATTTGCGAATTAATTAGATTACCGTTTATTGTATGTACCTATGTATTGTGATTGTCCATCAAGAATATTTCATTTGTTGTTACCCTACCCATGTAATATGTAAACAAAGATAAAAACTCACCCAAAAAATGAAATACCGCTACCAGCAAACGCCTCACTAGTACACCACTTTACACAATAAGTTTTCACTATTATTAACTATAAAATTTAACTTCAAATGTAAATAAAAAGCATGCAACGTGCAGAAATACGGAAGGCGCTAGATAATAGGCCATATTGTTTATCGAAACGTCATAATTGTTGCTATGCGTAATTTATAAATTGTTACTGATTGCTACTATTCTTTTAATTTTTCTTTTTTTAATAACATAGCAAATCAATATAAATATAAACATTTACTTAGTTTATAATTAGACCCCTATTTATTACAATTAACTCATCAGCCAAAATTTATTGAGGGAGTTACCAGAAAAGTATAAAAGCTACATTTATTTTAAATTATTAACACTAGCAATTGCAAGAAAGGGACACACTCCCATAATGTCGTTGTCCTGCTCGGAACGTTTTCCTCTTTTGATAAATTACAATCAAATATAGATCTTATAACCATAACGCTAAGTTATAATATTCATTTCATGATAATTTTTCGTGAGCATTCCAGTTATGTTATAAGTTCCTTGGACGGAATGCAGCCTAGCCGAGACGCATTATTTTAGTTATCACCATCTGTGGTTATAATATCACCACAGATTAGTGATTTATGTATCTCGGTATCTACGATTAATTTTTATTTTCTCTCATGCAGTTTGTCCGTAATAAATTATAAATGGCATATACCGAGAAAATTTCTCTTAGTGGCACCGCGCTATCTTTTTTATTGTACGAATGTATGAACTCAGTAAATAGTCAGGTAAAAAAAGTGATTTGTGTAATAGCTGTATACATTTAGGGTTCTCAAATAAATAAACATAAAAAACTTTAAACTTTTAATTTACAGGAAGGATTTCTCATAGGAGATGTGACTTCTGAAATAACTAACCACATATCAGACTCTCAAAGTGATAATGCACGCTTAGACACACAGATTGTTGTAAGAACCGTGCTTCCATTACCTTCAGTTTCATTATTTTACTTACCAACAGGTAGAATAAAAGAAGATGTTTTATCTAGTTTGTTATCAAGCTGTGCCAGTGAAGTTGTTGGTTGGTACAAATATAGAAAAAATACCAACATGAAACCTACACTAAGAGATAAACTTATAACAAAAGGTTTACAAAAATACTTTGATAAATTCCTTGGAAAGAAACATTTTGTTACATGCCATTTATCGAATAAAACATCATCAACTGGTTCTACTCACACATTTACGTACAGGTTTGGGAAAATCAATTGTTTTGATATGTATGAGTATATTGATGATGTGACTGCAAATCTAGGTGAGAAGCTTACTGGTTACAGGAAAGCTAATCGATTGTCTCCCCATAACATATTTAATAAAATTATAAAAGAAAGTAATGTTCAAAGTAATAATTCAAGTGATGCAATATTGCACATACAAGAAGCTGTTGATTTGAGACTAATGGATGAAGCCAAAATTGCAGCAAAAAGTGAGAGTGCTATTCGAGAATTAGAAGCAGAAATTAAACAAATGAGTACAATTCTCTCTGACAAACAATCAGTTGAACTACATTCTGCTTATAGCAAAATACTTGAAGAAAGATTTGCAGCAAGAGAAATTGAAATGGCGGAAGCTTGTGTAAAAGCATTGAAGACTCCACCTGATGTGGACATACTGAATGTTCCAAATATACTTATGAACAGTAATCATTTATCAGATAGTGAGAACTCTGTTCAACTGATAGGAAATGATATAAAAGGACGAAGTCCTAGTCCAGTATTGTTGCCAACAAGTTCCACGAAACCAGTTTTAAACTATGCTGCTGCATTAAAAAACACCACAGATCCTTCAACTAGTGTAAGCTGATTGAAATAGTACTTACCTTTTCAGTTTTGATATCTTTGTAAATGCCACCTTGTCTCTAGCAACAACTCAAAAAGTGCCTTGTTATTTTATATATTTTTTAATTTAATTTCAAGTACAAAATATCCCAAAATGAATTCTATATAGCCTCTTTCAGGTTGTCTACTACAGACAATCTGGCATTTCAAAGATTGTTTGTTTTTTGATAAGCATTAACTTTTTCAACAATACACTAGTGATGATACTTGTTAAAGAAAAGTATATTTTATTTTTTATTATAGATATTAGCATCATTATTTTTCTTATAAAAAAAATTAAGACTGGACAAAAGACAAACATAGACAACCATTTTTTTTATTAAAGAAATCAGTTTTTAAAATGTTTAACTTTCAAATATCTTTATATTTAAAAAAAATCTTTCATAACAATAATTTAACTTTATTGCAATAACATAATATTTATAAACAAGATCTTATGAGTTATTATATTCTGACATTAGATGGACCCTGTCGGGCACAGCTAAACAAAGCAAATATAAATTTATGGTTCATGGTAGATTATTAATTTTTACAATTTTCATATTAATTGCTTTAAATTATACATTTTACACATTGTCAGAATAATTTCTATTTATCAACATAAGTATTTATCATAATATTATGCAATTTTATTATAATTTTAGTTTAAGTCAAAGCTATCATGAAAAAATTCCTGTATTGTATATTAACACTTGTACATTAATAGTATTTAGTTCTGTTTTAAATTTTTTATTATTATCTTCCCTTTTACTTATATTAAAGTACTATTTAAGTCATGTTTATCGTAATTTCATACAAACTCAAAAGTAATTACCTGTCTTGTGTCATTGATGAGATAGAACTGCTTTTATAGCATTGTTATAGATACTGAAGAACTTTCATTCATTGAAAGGGCTTAGAGACATTAAAACTTGTTAACATACAATAATTGTAATTTATCAACTAAGGGAAAGAAGTAGTGTGAGTATAAAATTATATAAATTTACTTTATAAATTGAAAAATATTTTCCTAAATCAAAATTGTAGGCATAATCTAGAAAACAACTTTTTCAATATTCTGAGTAATATGATAAGGTTAGTGCTTATCAGGTATAATATCTTTATTATTGCCTCAGCTAAGGATAAGTAATAAATTAGGTAAGTTGAAGGCCAACCATCTAGTTAAGTGTTGCGTTTACTGACTTGTCTAGTTGTACTTCAGCTGTTTGATTGGATGCCGGCGGTCAATCAACGGGCTAGGCGTCCAGTTAAGAGGCTGATTTAACCAGACTGATGTGGCATACGGGGCGGACACTAAATTAAAACATGGACTATATTAGTTCATAGAAATGGTTTGCCACTTTCAAAAACATATTTCATGACATTTCTTTAAAATAATGCAGCCATTGCTATTTTATTTTATACAAATATAATGAAATTACTAAATGAATAAGATGTTTTTGAAAGTGGCAAACCATTTCTATGAACTAATATAGCCCATGTTTTAATTTACTGTCGTATTGACGGCACCACTCTGTATAGATACCCATTTTAAAGATATAATTAAGTTATGAATAAACTCATTAACTAGTACACTATAAAGATATGTATGAACTGAAGATGTACTATGATGATGATGCTTGTGTATACTGATAATTGGCAAAAATCTAAGCAAAAGTTATTATAGCAATCTTACTTATTGTGATTGGTTTTCTATGTATCGCTGTTAGTGTACTTTTAATAAAAAATTAAAATAATGTGCTGTATTAATAGAATGCTGGTGGCGATGTGCGAATTGGCAAAAAATACTTATCTGCATATTTTAATATTGTTTTTGTTGCAGGAGTCAAATCTCTTCAATGACGATCTTATCAGTTTTGATGTAGAAGATAAACACATCAAGAAATCTATAATTGTAAATGATGATGTAAAACATCTAGGTGACAGTTCACCTGAATATTGACAAGTGCCTTAGGAAATTAACTTTTATTGTTATCAAATAAGTATTGACCCTACTTGGTTGTTCTGTCTATCCAACTTGTTTAAATTGTTGTTTAATATTTGGCAGTACACTCAATATCATTATATTTTACACACTAGGGAAGGCATATAAAATTACATAAATGCTGACAAGCCAAGATTAACAAAGTGATCTAACTAAAGGAATTGGTGACATATTTTTAATAATTATAGACATATAACAATCTACAGGCTGTTACAAAAGTCCGAAATAAAAATTTAAGGGGGTGGGTTACCTCTGAAAGTTTGACACCTGTAAGACCACTTGTATATTCCGAAATGAAATTTATAAAAACAGGTGTCACACCTGCGCGTCACAAGCCTAAAAATGCGTACTGTCGCGTATCGTACGACACTAAAGTTAGACCACTCACACACACACACAACCCGCGCACATATCTACTACGATATCGGCCCCCCCAACCACAGAATACCAAATTTTATTTCGGATTTCTGTAAAACCCGGTATATGTATATCTCTGTTATCTAGTATCCTTAGCACATATTTTAATTTATGCTTAATTTTGACTATTCATATTATGTGTGTGTGTAAGAAAATTATGATTATTAATTAGTATATTATTTGTTATATTATTTGTTACGCCGAGTCTCGATGCGTTGCGCGGCGACCCTTGCCGCTAATTAATTAAAACAAAAACTGGGTGTTTGACAATCAATATGGCATACAGCGGTAGGCAATAGCTCCGGCGGTGATTTTTTTCGCATATCAAAGAAAATTACCGCGTTAAGTAAAGCGTGTGTAACTACACTATAGTTTGTCCAGTGCGCAACATGAGTTTATCGGAAACGCACGGGTCGTGAATGAAAGGGCGCTCGAGATTTTGAATTATTCTTATCTCAAACATGTCTATGGGATACCAGTCTGAAGGATAATAGAGATCGTCCACCGTCTTCTTTCAAATCTTGGTTTGGCTATTATGAAATTTAAAGATTTATTCCGCCGTAGCATCAACGTATGTTTTTACCGCTTAGTTCATTAGCATATCTGGGTAAACTGTACTGTAGCCACACTACTTTAGGCGGTAATTAAATGCCACAGTTATTGCGGTAACAGGCGGTAGACGCTAAAGGTAGTGTAGCCATAGCTAGCTAGCGCTAGCGACTCGCCACGAGGAACAAAAAAAAAGCACAACGCGTCCTCCTGAATGAAAGTGTGGGTTTATCCGAGTGATTATGTAAACTGAGGAGGTATCTACCTATTTCAAGTCTAAATATTAATTTTAAAGTAAAATCTATTAAATCTATGTCGTGTTTATTTGAAATTATCTTGCTTAGCTATAATTGTATTTTTGTTCTTAAGTTAATCGTATATTCGACTAATTTTCTTATCTGATTGAGATAGACAGAATTGCCAACTGTATCAAGTAAAATTTTATGCTAACACTTAAATCTTTTAATTTTGAAACTATTTAGAAATACCTACCTAAGTATGTAATGCATTAACATACCTAACGTTTATCATATATTTGTTACCAATATAAGTTAAGTTAGTATATTTTTTATAGTTTATAGAAATATACTTTTTATTATTTTACGCATCTATGTAGTTACCTACTTTCTTAAATTCTTTTAAGTTTGGTTGCATACGACGCGATAAACGAGTTTTTAGTCTGTAAATTAATCTTACTTTTACAAACTATGTTTTCAAAATTTTAGCAAATGATCATTTCTTTTTACACATTATTAGCCATTTAGGTACTTACATTATTCAACAATGCTGTACAAAGAAGCAAATATTTATTTTAAATGTTCATTTGTTTACTGTTATGATGACTGTTTTATACTATGACGATAATACTATAATTATAATTATAATGAAAATGTAAGTATCTAAGGGGTAAAATCATAAAACCATATTGTTACAATAACTATAGGTATACATACATTGCATATTTTTATATCGGTGAAAATTATCCTTTTAAGATCAGGACTAAATTGGAATAAAAATTTCTCAGCAGGTGATAATTTTTGTTTAATAATGCTCCATATTAACAAAAATACAAAATTAAAAATTTTAAGTAACCCCCGGCGTCATTAATCATCTATCTAACACCATCTCATTCATTGAGACTATTCATAAGAGCCCAAACACGCTATATCTGCTGTAATTTTCTGAAATATTCAGCATTTTGCAGACTTTTTGATAGTATAGGATCAGCTCAAGGATAGTATGTCATGAGAATGTCACCGAAGTGACAGTCCACCAAATTTCAAATCAATCGGATCTGTAAAAGTTAGTAAAACCCTATTATAATGTAGAAAATGAGCTCATAGTCATCGAATGTCTCAACTGATCTTCATAGATTATAGCTAAGAACCATCGTAGTCACATCAGTTTTCAAACAAAAAAAACCGAATCAAAATCGGTCCTTTCGTTTAGGCGCTACGATGCCACAGACAGACACACAAATACACAGCAGACACGTCAAACTTATAACACCCCTCTTTTTTCGTCGAGGGTTAAAAATACCCATGAGTGAATGCTAGAAGTCAATATTAATTTGTATTTGTTCAATCGTCTCTACTTCTTGTTTTATTTAATTCCACGACCGGCTGGTCGAGTAGTCTGTACCCCTTGCTAAACAGGCTACTCTTTCGAGGATCATCATCATCATCATAACCAGTTTATTAGGTTGGGGAAAAAGTCTTTTCGCATTATAGTATGTATGAACTTGTAATAAAATCTCTTTGGCTGTAGGTACTATTTGTATCTGGCTGGTTTTGGTATCATTAAAAGTTTAAATTTTGAAGAAAATAATTCCAAATTCAAACTAGGAAAATGTGAGTTTTTGATTTGTTTTTCGTACTGTCGAGATGAGTGAATCTAATGAAGAAATCGATACATTTTAAAATTTTACTACAAAAAAGGTAAAAATGCAACGCAAACCGCGAAAGAAATTTGTGATGCGATAAACATCGCAAAGAGAAGTTACTAAGAATGAACTCTACCAAAGTGTAATAAAAAAAAACATTAGTTGTATTTACAGTTATTTTACTTATTAGTTAGTCATGTCATCATTTCCATTTCCATTTGCCGTCATTTACATTTTGCTGGGTTCATATTGCTTCCACTCTTTGATGAATTCAAGTACTTTTTTCCGTTGAATGTCTCCATATTCTTTTCTGGGATTTTTCCATAAATGGTGATCTAGGTCTAACATTCCTCCAATAATTTCCTGCAAAAAAGAAAAAATTCAATGTTTGTTTACATATAATTTTGCTAAGTCATGTTATTTTGGTTTAAAATATTTAAATCAATGTTATATAAGTATGTAATTTAAAATGTTTTTGATAATATCAATTTCACCCATTCTACCGACTATCCACAGGTATAGGGAATGCAATCCCGTGGGAAATTCTCTAATATATGTATATGTATTGGATCCCGCGTGATTAATAAAACTTCGCAAATAATTTATAACTTCTCACGGCACTTAGATGAAATTAATTCATTGCGTTGCATAAATACGTAAACAAAACAATACTTCATTTGGTTGTCCCCCTCCCGTGCGCCGTGTTTCCGAGTGCAAGCACAAAATAACTAATAATAGGAGGTTCACTCTTGAACAAGTCAAGTTTAGGTATAAAAATATGTCTACTTTTACGACCGTTACCTGCGCAAAATTTACTTTTATCATGTGACTCAAACGTTCATATTCTGATGGGGACTGCTCACTCGAAACCGGTATAGCGGCAACAGCACTGAGTTTCCCACTTAGTCTTATCTATTTATACTATAGGTAAATAGTTAATAGTACAATAAATTCGCCCAGGGACCCTTGACCGCCTAAGGGATAAAGTGTAGTAAGTAAAAACACTAAAATATACATAGCTTTTTCCAAAGTGATCTGTAAATCTATGCCGAAATTCGTCAAAATTGTTCAATTGTTCAACAATTTTGACGAACAATTTTTCACGCTTATGCATGAAAAGTTAATAGGCAGACATAGGTACTTTCGCAGTTATAATATTAATATAGCTGATAGATAACCCACTGGGCTACCAAATACTTATTGTTGTAAAACATGTCTGTCTGTTCCTAATATTATTTCTGACCAACCAGTATTTTTTTTAATTGCTTGATAACTACAATAATACGCCAGTATTACTGGAACAGGAAATTAATAAAGATTTTAAAAAAACTGGAGTGACACCCCCTTGGTGCAAGTATACAATCAAAGCGATCGTCATTGTCGCGCAGCCGTGCGCTATGCGACATGAATTTTGCTTCTCTTTACTCCCACTAATCCCGCGCGGGATTCCGTTTATTTTACGAAGTGGATTAGGCCTGCAAATGGCATGCGGGATCCCGGTATTGCATTCCATATCAACTGGCAAACAGAAAAGTTAAGTCCTTCCGAATGTGTCAGTGGGTCATATTTTAAAATAACATTATTACCTCTCCAAATGTCCTAGGGAATAATTGTTGATCTTCTATTACATGTGCGAATCCAGGATCCATACCAAAGTCGACCCAAAAATATGGTAACCCTTTAGGCACACCTTTTCTAATATCTTTTCCTTTTAATTCTACCACTTTCTTGTTCATGGACCACTCTGTTTCACATTCCAGGAGTGCCTTTTTAAAATATATGGCAGCCATGTCTCCAACATCTCTTGGCAATGGTACACAATTAATTACCACATGAGGATACCTGTGCAATTTTAAAGCAGTTTCGAAAAAAACAACATCCATATCTTTCATATTAAAAAATTGAGTAAGAGCCTTTCTGTATGTCTGTAATAAAAAAGATATATATTTTAATAACAAATATTCAATGAATGAACAGTGCTCGGAATTGGGTAAGTATTTTACCGGTGGCAACTGGGAAGCTATTTTTAAAAACTTCCCAATTGCCACCGGTGGCAACTTACCGGTGACAAATGGCTGATTTTTTTAAAAGAAATTGTCGCCAATGGAGTAGGTAACTTTAAACATTTTTATCAAGGTATTTGCATGAAATCATGCAAAATAACTTAAACACTCCAATAGGTGCCTAAACTATTTACCATATCGATCGTTTTTTTAACAGGTGTGTCGGTCTCCTTTTGTTAACCAAAACAATGCGCATTCCAGGACATAGATCAAACTTACAGTAAACAACACATACATTTTTGCTTGGCCGTACACCGTTGCAATCTTACAATCAGGAGGGGGAAGTTTTTGCGTGGACCAGTTCATAGAAAATAAACTTTATATGTATACACCCAACTTAGTTCTATGTATGTGTGCCATAGTCGGGATATGGCTCGGCGGGGGGTACGGTGTAACATGAATGAGGTTTTCTTTACTTATCAGGGCATTCTCAACAATGTCAGGGTCAAGTGCATCCTGTAGTTCTAGTGCAGTTTCATTAGTATATATAAAAAGGCGGCACGGAACTATTTTGTTTCGCGCAGGACACCAGTACAACACAAAAAGAAAATACAAAAGTGGCCTTGGTTGGTATATAAAGTTTAATTTTCTATGAACTGGTCCACGCAAAAACTTCCTCCTCCTGATTGGAAGATTGCAACGGCGTACGGCCAAGCAAAAATGTATGTGTTGTTTACTGTAAGTTTGATCTATTTCCTGGAATGCGCATTGTTTTGGATAACAAAAGGAGACTGACACACCTGTTAAAAAAAACGATCGAGATGGTAACTAGTTTAGGCACCTATCGAAGTGTTTAAGTTATTTTGCATGATTGCATGCAAGCACCTTGATAAACATGTTTAAAGGTACCTACTCCATCGGCGACAACTTTTAAAAAAATCTGCCACTTGCCACCGGTAAGCTGCCACCGGTGGCAATTGGGAAGTTTTTAAAAATAGCTTCCTAGTTGCCACCGGTAAACCGCCACCGGTGGCAATCGGCAAGTTTTTTTTAATCTTCCTAGTCGCCACCGGCGGTGGCGTAGCAGGCGGTGGCAACTGGGAATGACCCAAAAATCGGGACTTCCTTAAAACAAATTTTTTATCTTACCGATAATTAACCGAAATTTTACCTACGTAAATTCAAACATCAAATTAATTAATAGAAAGTCCTCTTGCGTAAATATTCTTCTTATAAAATTTTTCACATGGCTCTTTATTTTTAATACCTTCAAAAAAAAAACGTTTTCATCCGACTATTTATTAGGTTGGGGAAAAAGTCTTTTCGCAATTTATAGTTACTATGTATGAACTTGCAATAAAATCTCTTTGGCTGTACTATTTGTATCTGGCTGGTTTTGGTATCATTAAAAGTTTAGATTTTAAAAAAGATAATTCTAAATTCAAATTAGGAAAATGTGTGTTTTTCGTACTGTCAAGAGAGAGAATGAACCTAGTGTCTGTGAGAGTAGCACAAATTTGGTTTAAGCGTTTTCAATCCGGAAATTTTGATGTCAAAGATGCACGTCGCCCTGGTCGCCCTATTACGGATAAAATTGCTGCCATTTTTGAAAAACTGGAGCAAGATCGGCATATCAGTAGTTACGACGTAGCTGAAGAACTGGGAATGACCACAACACAGTTTTGGCGCATTTAAAAAAAAAATGGGTACACAAAAAAGGTCGATATTTGGGTACCCCATGAGCTCACTGAAACAAACCTAATGAACTGTGTACTCATTTGTGATTCTTTATTACGACGTAATGAAACCGAACCATTTTTGAAGAACCTGATAACTGGTAATGAAAAGTGGATCACGTACGACAAGAACGTGCGAAAAAGTTCGTGGTCAAAGGCCGGTCAGGCTTCATAGACTGTGGCGAAACCCGGGTTAACTCGCAACAAGGCGATGCTGTGTGTGTGGTGGGACTGGAAGGGCATTATTCATTATGAACTGTTACCACCAGGCAGGACCATCGATTCTGAACTGTACTGCGAACAACTGATGAGATTAAAGCAAGAAGTTGAGAGAAAGTGGCCAGAATTAATCAACAGAAGGGGTGTGGTTTTTCATCATGATAATGCTAGACCTCACACATCTTTAGCCACTCAGCAAAAATTAAGAGAGTTTGGCTGGGAGGTGTTAATGCATCCGCTGTATAGTCCTGACCTTGCACCTTCAGATTTCCACCTATCAGAAAGCCGCAAAATTTCTATAGCAATGGGATCATGTCCCTACCTACAAGATGGCAAAAAGTTATCGAACAAAATGGTACCTACATACTTTAGTTAAATGTAAATAAACTATATTAAAAATGTTTTGAATTTTCTTCAAAAATGTGAAGAAACTTTTTCCCCAACCTATTAAGATTGTTTTTTTTGTATGTTTGTTATTCGGTAAATATTAATAATAAAATGTTTAAATTCACGTAATTAAAGATCCGGTAAATTTACCAGTAAAAATATATTGCAGAGATGTCTTCAATTTTTATCTCTGTTCTACAAACTGTAGGTAAATATACTCACCCTATTCTGATCACTGATAATGAATGAGAACAAAGGATATCAATAAATTTCAAACTTACTAAAATTTCTTCCCATACATCTTCATCTAACATAGTAACACAAGTGTTATGTTGGATAGTTGTTATAACGCAATGGCCTTTAACAAGTGACTGTTTGCTAGGTAATGCTACATATATCTTGCTTCCACAGCTCACCATAAGATGTTTCAACATATTCTTGGAGTCCAGACAATATTCACATCCCTCCATTGAGCGCTCCAGCTTAAGATGTTGGTGAATAGCTCTATGTTTCTCCACTTCTCGATCTTTGGCATCATTTGTGTTCTTTGATATATCATCAATAAAAATATCTTCAAGGTCATCATTAGGATTCTTATGCTTTGCTGCTATTTTTGCTAGCTGAGCTTCATCATTGTAATTGTTGCCATACTTTTCTTGCTCAAACTAAAAACATTAAATTTTTATAAAAGTAAACTAACAACGTATTTTTATAAAATTTAAATATAATAATTTTAATATATTATTATAAGTAATCTTACCATTTGTGACAAACTGTATTTGTCATCATTACCAAAGTATTTAGTTCTTTCTCCAGATGAATGAGTGTCAGCTTTGCGTTTCCCACCTTTACTTCTAGGATCCCCCTTTATCGTATTTGCTAAAGGTCTACTGCTACCAGAACTATTCATAGATGTCAACATGACTCCATCGTCTTTCTCTTTTCCAGCATCAGGGTTTTTCTTTCTATACTCCCTAGCGGCTTCCAACTTTGCTCTTAATTCTTTCACTAATACAGTATCACCCATAATTTCAGCTTTAACAACTTTGGCTGCTAGTTTATTTAGTTTCTCATCGCTCATAAACAAATCATTATTTTTTTCTTTATTTTCCCTAACTTTGTTTTGAGATGTATCCCCCAATTGTTTTTCTGTGTCATCAATAACTTGTGTAGATGGTTCAATTTTTTTAAATTTCTTCCAATTGTAAGACTTGGACAAATGTGTTTCAGATCTATCATATTTCTGTTTATTTGATTTTTCAGAATATCCAGGGGAATGTGTTTTAGTCTCTTGAGATGTTGAGGTCACATAGTGCTTTGATGATGATGGTTTTTTATAATAATTGTCATCCTCGTCATCATCTGGTTTCATAAATTGTCTTGATTTGCGAAAATTATCTATTTCTGGTAAGCCTTTACCACCATTTTTCCAATAAGGGTTTAGTTCTCTGACACTAGTAGACGGGTTGTATGAATCTATGTGACCTTTACTTTTTTGTTCTCTTTTATGTTTAATGTCTTCTTTTGTGTAAGTTTTCAACATACCTGTCATGGACATCCAGTCTTCACGTTCATGTGTGGGTATATTTTTTGAAGATTCTTTTTCTATCCATTCATTTGACTGTGAACTACTTGAACTTGATGTCTAGAAAAAAATATATATTTGATTAATTTATGCGGTATGATATTGAAATAAAATAAAACAATATTAAATTATGCCTAATAATATTAATATATCAAGCACTTTCAAATCAGTGCCGTGAAATAAAAGCAGCAAACATTATGTCAGAGGGTTGACTTCAAAATACAATAATTTTATGTTAAATTTACGCTATGACATCGATGTCTTGCTTTTTTTTCATTTCTTCGTTTAGACTTTGTATTAGGTTTATCGTTTTTACTAATTTCTTTCATTTTCAGTACAGTACAGTTCATTTCAAGTAAACTTCCAACGAAAGATCACTTCGACATAAACGCACAGATCACTTATATTTTAAAGTCAATAAATCACAGATTAGAAAGAGTATGTCTAAAGACAATAAATGGGGCAATTCTGTTATTTATTCTTTCAACAACAAAGTTGATTCATTGCAGAGATAATTTTATTGAGATAATAGAGAGAGACGAATCGATATGAATCTATATTATGCTCCATCGATACAAAGCAATGTTATGTATCGATATTTTCTATCGATACACGACTATATTAATGCGCATCGATATATAGTAGACTCTGGCCAGTGAATCGTGTCACTGAGAAAGAGCGGCAATTTTAAAAAATCTTTAGCTGTAAACACTTATTTCGCAAGGAATAAATAGTCTTGATACTTCGTTTTTTAAGTATGTAATAATTTATTTAAATGGATGCCTACCTTATTAAATACATAATATTCTAATTACTACAGTTTTGTTTTGATTGACCCATCCTGGGATAGGCCATGGTGACAGTTGCATTGTTTCCGTAATCGAAACCCGAGTGTTCAACTTCAAACAACGTGGCCACCGAGCTCTTTCACAAGTATAATTTAAAGTTATTAGGGTTTTAAAAACCGTCGGGTATCAGATACTCTGCCACAATGACGCCGAGTAAAACCTATTTTAGCTTTAAACATTTTATACATGGTGAAACGCGCGTGCATTAGGAATGTTCTATTCTTTTTTAAATAATTCAATAATAAAATCAACAAAACATTTATAATTTTAATACTCTTTTAGATGTTCTAATGGTTCTTGAAAAACAAGGTGATATATGCTTACGCAATAATCTGTTTCACAAACTTGAGTAGACTTAATATATTATGGGTATAATTCATGGATATATCATCCTTGGTATAGATAAAATAATTTGATGAGCATTAATGAGTTAGACCATATGATAGACCAAGTATGGCTGTAGGTAGGCAAACTATCACTACATTAAACAGTTTTTATACCAGCTTATTAATTAGCTTGCCTCAAAATATTCGAATTGTTGTATGATTTAGTGCTAGAACTTCCAATACTATTCCACTTGCCTATTCTCTGTGTAAAAAGAAAAAATGTGATATTGAACTTCACGTAAATTTTATCATCATCATATCAGCTGACAGATGCCAACTACTGGGCATAGGCCGACGATACTTTAAAATAAATAAATTATAAAAATAGTATCTGTCACTTAATTTGTTCACATCAATAATAGACTGGAAAAAATTAAATAAAATCTATACTACATAACACAAATCTTAATTTTGAATCTCAATTTTTTAAATCATAATGTTTACTTACTTCACTTTCTTAAAGGCTCTACTTATAACATACCTAATTGTAATGAATTACCAGCTATTCGCTTACTACTAGTCATTATAGACGCTTACAGGCTGACTATCAAAACAGGGAAAAAAAGAGGATAAAAAGTAATGGGCAGGTATAAAATAAAATTTGAAAAAAGGCATATTTAATAAGTTGTTCAGGATGATTCATAATCAAAGTCAGATTCTAAATACATATGTTGTCATAAACAAAGCACAATAACATTTGTATGGGTACTCTTGAAATGTTACATTGTTTTCTATTAACCATTTCCGAATATCAGCTTTGCTATTAGACATAGTGGGAGGTTTGTTTGTTAGTTTTACATGGTAACTTGCATTGCATTATACATAAAATTTACACATGGCTTTGTTAGAATAGGTAGATATTCCCTTATCCATTTCAATAAGTTTTATGCATTCATGTCACCATGGTAATCAGCTGATTTGGATTTTGCACTGAAAACTATTAAAGCACCAGGCAGAAAACATTCTTCAGATCTTGCATGCAACATTTCGGGATTCTCTAAGTTTTAAGTGAATTAATATTTTGAGTTTTAATTCTTCATATACACTTTCTGAAAATACGATAAACATGAATATTATGTGTTCCGTGAGACATCCGAAGTCCATTATGAGAGAGTACATCGTCTTTTTCCCGTCACTTCCGCTAGTTGTCGCTGTTCCCGCCACGTTTTGAGCACCTTGGCGCCCCCTATAGCGCTATCTATGAACTAACTGTCAGCCGAGTACAAGCCGCCATGTTTTTAAATCATTGTTGCGTCGTTTTTTGAACCGTTCGCGTGTCCGTTACATTGTCGCAAACTTTTTTTTATATAAAATTCATGCGAATTTTTGAGATTAAAGTAGAAAATTCGGTAAATTAGTGTTGAAATTAAATACAATAGTGTGTTTCCGTTGCGTAAAGTGGTTTTAAACTGAAATTGAGCATTTTTAGTAATGAGTGATAAAAACGAGTTGTTATCGGGTGACGCGGTTTCGAGGAAATCGCAAAGTTCAAGGTCGTTATCTTCAAGTGAGCATGCATCGGATTCGTCGCGAGACGCGAGTCCTCCGCCGAAGAGGCGGAAGTTGCGCTCCAGCGGGTCAGACGAAACGCTTGAAAATCTGGACTTAGAAAAAAGGTTTGACATGCTGTCTCAACAGCTGGTGAGTCATGTTTATAATTTTTTACTGTCACAATGCAATCAATTATCGTCCATTACCTCTGCAACTGCACCAAGCGAAGATAGGACGAATGAATTTAAAATACCCACAAATTGTTCTAGCCTACAAAATGAAGGTTCCTTTTTGCGCCCCCCACCTGAGGGTAATTCTAAAATTAGTAATATAGCCAATTTAGATGTGTCGGTTAAGGAACCTACGATAGTTAAAGCAAATCCTGAACGCTTAGCTAAAATAAGTACCATGCAAAGATTTGATTCACCTGATTGGAACTCTGTGCGCTATACGGAAGTTCAAAAGAAATGTATGGCGACCCCCGCCTTTACTGAACTCAAACTAAACGAAGAGTTGCGACGGTTTGAGGACCCTCATTCTCCGATAAGATGGTTTCAGATAGAGCGAAGTTTTGCGGCCTTGTCTAACGCTTTTATATCTTAAAATGAAGTTGTTAACCTAGCTTTGCAAAATCTGATAGATTGGTCAGCTACCCCTAACTTACAACTAACACCTACAGCCCTTTACACGAAATTGTCAGAATTATTCGGTAACGATTCAAGTTATAAGAACGTATCTCACGACATTCTTCAGATAATTTGCGGAAAACGGGCCGAAGCTCTAGAGTTACGTCGCCGTTCAATATTAAAGTCGTTGAAGGATAAATATGTTCGGGAGGACTTAGAAAAAATTCCTCCTTCTTCCGAATATATGTTTAATCCGCAACAGTTATCCTCTTACATAAATAAAATAGGGGGTATTGATAAATTGAAAAGGGAAGTTAGTTCCAATATAATTCGTCCTCGCACAAAGTCACCACAACCTTCTACGTCTTTTCAAAATAAGCCATTTCGAAGCGGAGCCACTAAATTTAAGCGAAACGAGAAGCCGGAAACTAACTCTCGAAAAAATGCCGACGAATTTACGGCAAGAAAAAAAGGAGAGAGGAAAGACAAGCCTTACAGACGTTCAAGTAATAAACAGAAATGACTCGATGCATTTTTCGGGGGGGTGTCTACGGCTTTATCGATCCAACTGGACACGCCTAAACCCTCCGAAAGCTATTTTAAAGATGGTGACCGGGGCGCGAATTCCTTTCAGCACCCGGCCACCGCTTGTTCTACCAACCCTAGATGTGATGTCCAAGTACCAGACTGTAATGTCACGTCAGATGGCAGACGAAATATCATTGCTGATTCGTTCTCGTGTTTTAGAACTAGCTCCAATGACACCATCTTTCATTTCTCCTATGTTCCTGGTGTCAAAAACAAACGGAAAAAATCGAGTGATTTTAAATTTAAAAGCCCTGAATCAATTTATAAAGCCAAAACATTTTCGTCTTTTTCACCACCATCACATGCACGAGTTCCTTCAGCCCTTCGACTGGATGGTGAAGTTAGATCTCAGTCAGGCCTACTTTCACTTGCCGATAAGAGCAGATCATCGACGCTACCTCCGTATCAGCTTCAACGGTCAATTGCTACAAATGACGTGTCTACCGTTCGGTCTGTCGGCAGCCCCTCGAATGTTCGCTTCAGTGACAAACTGGACAGCCGAGGTACTACGGAGAAAAGGCATGCGCCTAATAGTCTACCTCGACGACTATTTAATTGTTCACCAGAACAGAAATGTTTTATTGAGCCAGATAGAGTCAGCCAACAATCTCTTGACCAGTCTAGGTTGGTCTATCAATTTGGAGAAATCGGTCATCAAACCCACCCGATCGAGTTTCTCGGGATAAATTGGGATACAAAATCCAACACAAAATCCCTGCCCATAGAAAAGGTGTCAAAAATTCGTCAGAATCTACTGACTCGACTCGCTGCAGGCAGTTGGTCCCTCAAGCAGGCTCAACGCCTCTTAGGGTATCTCAACTTTGCAACCTTCATCACCCACCGGGGAAGGTTGCATTGCCGAACATTGCAGCGCCACAGCAATCGATTACGCCGCTCCCTACACAAGTCCAGGCTGTTCAAAGAAGAAGTACGCGCCGAGCTAGAATGGTGGTTAGAAAATCTACATCAAAAAACCCCAATTCATATGACCAAAATGACCACAAATTATGTTATAACGGATGCATCAGACATTCAATGGGGCGCTCTGGTCAACAATACAAAAGTGCAGGGGACTTGGAAGAGCCATCAAAAGACTTGGCATTGCAATTTGAAGGAAATGTACGCCGTCATTGCAGCGATTTCAGCACAAGAGAAAATGCTGAGGGGCTCCAAAATTGTTCTACAAAGCGACAACAAGTCCGTAGTATCATACATAAAAAACGAGGGAGGGACAAAGTCCCACAAGCTATTGAGCTTAACAAAGGACCTTCTAGCCTTGACGGACAGTCTAAATGCCATGTTAGTCCCTCATCACCTCCCTGGGAGGTACAACTCCGAGGCCGATCACCTCTCGCGCAATCGGGGCGGCACAGTGGTTCCTGCGAGAAGAGGCTACATCAAAAATCTTCGAAAAATGGGGGATGCCAGACATCGATTTATTCGCCTCACAGACCGCTCACGTCGTGCCGAATTATGCTACGCTCGACTTATTAGACTGGAAAGCATGCTTTTACGACGCCTTCAGCAAGACTTGGAGCTACAAGTTGGCCTGGGTCTTCCCCCCTCCAGGACTTTTACCTCGAATACTCAACCACCTAAACTCAGCCAGAGGTCGGTACATAATAATAGCACCCAAGTGGTAGAAGCCCTTTTGGCGAGCGGACTTAAAGAGTCGATCTCTAACGCGTCCACTGAAAATAAGGAACCTGGAACTCGATTTACTCGACACGAAGACCGGCCGACCTCCGCCAGGCGTCAACAGTCTGCAGTTGGAAGCTTGGCTCATTTCGGGTGGGATTCAATAACAACAAGTTGGTCTGTAGCAGAAAAACAGCTATTGTCTTCTTGTTGGAGAAGTTCTACTATTAAAACTTATACTCCTATTTGGAACAAGTGGTCCTTGCTTACCTAATCCGTCAGATGTGGCTAGGTTTTTAGCATATTTACACTTAGTGGAATCTTTAGCTTATCGTACAATTCTTGTCTACAAATCTGTTATTGCCTCAATTTGTGAAACTGCTTCGGATGTAAAAATTTCATCTAATCATGTAGTTAAGCATATTTTAAAGGCTATATTGTTGGCGAAGCCAGTACCACCCAAGGCGCCAATATGGGACGCTAGAATTCTCATAAGTTATTTAAAGAACGAAAACCCTAAAACGGAGAGCATTTATGATATTTCCAGGCGCGTTGCAGCAATTCTTTTACTGACTTCAGGGCGAAGGGTCCATGATCTTACACTTCTACACTGTGATGATATGCATTTTATAGATAATCAAAATTATATTACATTAATTCCTACCTTTGGTTCTAGAACTGATACTGTAAATTATAAACAATCTAACTGGACTCTTTTATCTTCTCCCGATAAGAACATAGACCCTGTGCGTTGGCTTAGGATTCTTAAAGAGGTTACATCTCATGTTAGAGGACCTCTTACAAACTTATTTATAACAGTTAAAGGCTCGCCTAAACCAGCAAGCCCAACCATAATTGGAAATGGGTTAAAACGTCTTTTAGCAGATGCAGGAATAGAGGCATCAGCTGGTAGCTTTCGATCGGCCGTTGCGTCCCTCAATTGGCTTGAAAATTATCCAATTAATGACATCTTGGCTAAAGCAAATTGGCAACATGAATGTACCTTTAGAAAATATTATCAGAGAAAGATCAAATCTAATCCTAATATTTTAATCCAAGAAAAATCGATTTCTAATTTGTTTTCTGCAAACTGATTACATAATTTAAGTATTAAACTTACCATATAACAAATAATCATACATTAAGTAATTATTAAACGATTATTGTCAAGTAACTACTACTATGAAACTACATATTTGAATTAAAGAAGCTTTCATAATCACATTGTTGCTTACTTATTTCCGAATAACAATCCACCAGAAGATAACAAACAGATCTCTCATAATGGACTTCGGATGTCTCACGGAACACATAATATAAAAATTTTACCTTACAATAAAATTTGTATTATGTTTCCTTCGACATCCGAAGTCCACATAATGTCTTTCTGGTGACCAACCATTATGATGATCCGAACAATGATTTAAAAACATGGCGGCTTGTACTCGGCTGACAGTTAGTTCATAGATAGCGCTATAGGGGGCGCCAAGGTGCTCAAAACGTGGCGGGAACAGCGACAACTAGCGGAAGTGACGGGAAAAAGACGATGTACTCTCTCATAATGGACTTCGGATGTCGAAGGAAACATAATACAAATTTTATTGTAAGGTAAATTTTTTATATTATGAAATATTGGATTTTATTAGGTAGGTGATGTGGGCAGAAAACAGAAAAGTATTAAGCCATAACGCCCTGAAAACAATAAACTAACCTGTAGCGAACGTATTTCCTCCAAATGTCGAATTTTCTCTACAGATTTCCGATTAAATTCACTATGTACATCTTTATATTTATGTATCATATTGTATACAAGCTTTCGAGTAGTACTTTTTATTGATTTAGACATTATTTTAAAGTAAAACTAAAAATTAAACTCAATGAAAGAATAAGAAATGAAACGTCAATATGGCATTTCGAGTGTTGCCATAAAAAAACTTCATTGAAAATACGAGTGACACGATACACTGGCCAGACTCTATCTCCATGTAAAAAATATCGAATCAATCTAGGTATACATACTTATATCTGCTTAAAATAATATTTTTACTAAACCTGTAATATTAAACGTCCTATGTTTTGGTAAGGAGAGATTAATGTAAACGAACTTTGCACCGACCAACTGAGCTGGCGGGGCACGTGGCATGCTTTTACACTACCTACCCGATAATTGTTTATTTTTGTAGATAGGTTATTATAATTATTATTTTCTTGCTTGCTTTATTGACGAGTCGTCTTTGTGTTAAGTACACACGCGTGCACGCGTCGTCTATAACAAACTTTGTTATAATATTTTTTTATTGAAGTATTTCCGCAACGCCTTTCTACTCTCCAATTTTTACGTAGCCTATCAATGGCAATTGTAAAATATTGTATTAGGTATAACTTCAATTTTTTACTTTATAAATTCTTTTTTACTGTTTGAACGAATACTTTTGTTTTATTTTAACCTGTTTAAAAATGGATAAACATCGTTTGTATCGATAAAAGACGTTACGATACATCTCTGATCGATATGATTGGTTGCGATTCGTATCGATACGCTGTATCAATGCAAACGATTATTTTGGACATCTTTAGATTTACACGATAGCGATGAGACTCAAATCACATTGGATAGAATGAATCAACCGACATAAGCACACCTCGATTTATGTTTTTTTTTTATACAACTAGATGACAAACAAGCTGACGGCACACCTGGTGGTAAGCGGTTACCGCCGCCTTTAGACACCTGCAATAACAAGGAAAAGCACTTGATATTGCAGGTGCGTTGTCATCCTGAGGCCTAAGATGAAACGCCGTCCATGTTCAGTAATTACACTGGCTACCTTTCCCTTCAATCCGAAACACAGCGAACTGTTTCACGGCTGAAATAAGAAAGGCGGTGGTACCTACCCAGGCGACCCTACATATGGGTCTACCACCTAGTTATGTTATGTTAATTCGAATCATCACTAGATTCGAATCGGTTGGCTGATTCGAATCTATTTATTCGTCTGTGTTGACATATTTTGAGGATAACTTTATCATTCCGATTCCAAAATTTGTATACCTCCACATTTAAATGCATGTTGGGAGTATTTGACACGAAATATATGATGACAGTGTCCATATGACGCTACTTGATGAGGTGGATAACCACAAAAAAAATCTCATCATATTTCACAGCATAATTACTTTTAGTTTAATAATCTTTTAGTTGCACGTCAACACAAACACATCACTACATAGTGTAAAACAAAGTCGCTATCCGCCGTCTGTCTGTCCCTATGTATGCTTAGATCTTTAAAACTACGCAACAGATTTTGATGCGGTTTTTTTTAATAGATAGAGTGATTCAAGGAAGGTTAATATGTATAATACATGCATAATATTTACATAAGCATTGCACCCGTGCAAAGCTGGGGCGGGTCGCTAGTGATTTATAAAACTACACCAATTTTGATAACACTTTGGGCCTGATTCTGAAGACACACTCTAATTCTAAATTTAAGTACAGTATATCTCTTTCTCGCAATATGTAATAGGAAAAAGATAGCAATAATTTGTTTAGAGCTGTCACTTAAATTTAGACAGATTTCATAGGAACCATAGACAATTTTAGACGGCATGTACGGAGGTGCCTTCTAAACACTGCATTTTATCACGTTCAATAAGGTCGAAAATTGAACGCACGTGTCTAAATGTCAAATGATATGATAGCTATCCTTTTCGTATTCATATTGAGAGAAAGAAACGCACTGAACTTAAATTTAAACTTAGCATGTGTTTCCCAGAATTAGGGCAATAGTTCGCTCCGACACAATTTTTAATTATTGTAATAAAAATCTTGACTGACATCACAAAATCCCGCCAAACACTCCTTTTTTTATTCATTTTCCCTACAATGGGAAGGCAACGGAAACTAATGTCCATACAGCCATGTCTTCAGTATTTCTTTTTTTATTGTATTAAAATGCTGGCGTAACACGTTTCAATACTTCTTGGGAGTATTTGACACGAAATATATGATGACAGTCACTTTATGTGCTACTTGATAAGGTTGATAACCACAAAAAAGTTCTCATTGTATTTCACACCATAATCACTTTACTTTTATTCTAATAATATTTTAGTTGCACGTCAACACAAACACTTGAATAATAACACTACGCCACTTTTATAACTCAATGTTCGCTCCAACACAATTTTTAATTATTGTAATAAAAATCTTGACTGACGCCACAAAAGCCCGACAAACACACCATTTGTTATTTTTTATTATACCTATATAATTTAGTTTTACGGCTCTGATTTCAAGATCTTTTAAGCTAGTCATAAATGTTTTTCTTTAATTCTTCATTTAATGCATTGTAATCTTGTAATGCGTGAGCCGTCAGCTGGTATGTCATATAAAAAAAAATCACAAGAATATTGCTTGTCTGGTGCGGTGTCATTGGATTTAATTTAAGAGATCGTTAGGAAATGTAGAATTTTTGAAAAGAATTGAAGGTATTTTACGTAAAACACGATAAGATATATAAATCCGGCATAAGGCATCTCCTTGACCCCCTTTTCCTTCACATGACGGTGGAGAGGGGGGAGGGGGGGGGAGGACCGTAATGTGAAGGCAAAAGGAATTAATGCACATAGAGCCATGTCTTAAGCATTTCTTTCTTTCTTGATTTATTGCATTACAATGATGGTGTTAGACATTTCAATGCATCTTGGGAGAATATGACGGAAAATATATGATGACAGTCTCCATATGATGCTATTTATGAGGTGGATAACCAGGGAAAAATTTCTTATCGTCTTTCACACCATAATCACTTTTATTCATAGAATCTTTTAGTTGTACATACGTCAGCACAAACACTTGGTTCATAAAACTACAACAATTTTATAACACAAAGTTTACCCACCAGACTGACTCGTGGACCCATTGCGGTGACCTACTAGTGGATCCACGAGTAATTTTATTAAGTTTAGTTGTGGTCCTACCGCTTCGCTATAGTGCATAAGAACAAATGGTCTAAGGTTGATTCTAAGGCTAACATGCTGTATAGCTGCTGAAAAATGGCTTTTGGCCTTTACAAAATAAGAGGAATTCACCTAAAATAAAAAATGCAACAAATATTACGATTGTGTTTAATATCTTTATCGACTTCTTTTTGAATAAGATCGGAATATCTTCAATATACCTACTAAGTAATTGTTTCTAAAATATAAAGTATACCTGTTTTAAAACTACATAGTTACTTTATTATAGAAAAAAGCTAATTATTTTAAAATAAAGACATACCGAAGTAAAAATAAAATAAATTTATATAATTAACAAGACTAGCATTACTGACCTCAGTCTTTAATTAATATAGTATTTGAAATTTAAAGTATAGAGAAGGACGACACCATCCCATCGCATCGCTACTATGTTCCATTCAAGTGCAGCGATTGTGCTGCACTTCGCTCGCTTCGGTTCACCTTTTGATCGCGAAAAACTACATCCTAGTAGAAGTCATATAAGAGCGCTGCGTGCGTTTGCGATGCTTAACTCCTGTACTAACAAGACGTAAGTATTGTTTGGTTAGACGAAAAAATGTTGAAGAGTTGCAGCGCAGTTTAGGTTTAGGTTTTCAAAATGGAACTTGAATTTTGCGTGCGATAGCTTCTGTATACTTTTTATCTCAATGGCTATGTACAGTCGACAGCACATCAAGCGTACCAGCTCGACCTTGACACCGCCCTTATTCCGTTGGTAATAGAGACGGCTTTCCTAGTACAACTGTTACACATGATGTGCTGTCGTCTGTACACTGGCAGACTAACTTAACACTACACTGACATTTTATTTAAGCTTGTAGTAGTTTTTTAAAAAGAGACCATTTTAACATTTGCAATCTCACAATTAAGGACAAGACGTTTAAACCAAGAGCTTTCATTAACCTTAGTGCTATGATCTATAAAAAAATTAAAGTCACTTGAAAGTTACCTTTTTACGCTCAGACACTCAAATGGAATGGAATCAAGATTGAAAACTGGTAAAATTCAGTTCGCGAGTTAGCCTTCCTGGAAGTTTACCAGATCCTCAATTGAGTACTATCAAACAGGAAATGCTTATCACTATTATGATATTTAACACTTTGCATAATGCATCATAAGGGCTCCCACTACCACACCCACGACCAGGGTATATCTGTTAAATTAGCCAATTAGTTGGATGCCTGGCCCGTTGATTGAACGCTGGGATGCAATTCATTGCCTAGGCCGCTGGTTGATTGAACTAGACTCACTCAACGTTTAAGGACATGACGTATTGAAAGTCCTCTCAATTAGATACCTAGGTAGATCGTTTTGTACTGAGAAGTTTTGGTGTGATCGGTATTGGTTCAAGGTTTTTTATGACGACTTATAACCAAAACGATTTCGGTTGAAAAAAAAAAGTGGTCATAAAAATAACGTTGAACCTACCAATCAGTCAAACAGCCACACAAAATCTCTTAGATTCAAACGACCTCCCTAGGCGTCCAATTGAATAGCTACCCATGTATACATGTGTTTTACCTACACACTTCATCTTAGGCCCCAGGATGAAACGCACCTGCAATATCAAGTGATTTTTCCTTGTTATTGCAGGTGTCTATAGGCGGCGGTTACCGCTTTCCATCAGGTAGGCCGTCAGCTTGTTTGTCATACAGTTGTATAAAATAAAATAAAATGTATAAAGCTCTCGATTGTCTTTCGATCGTAAATATAAAATCTCATTAATTTTCCATTTAGCGATAGCGTTTGTCAAATGGCATCTTGCCTAGGCCCTCTGGTGAGTTGAGAATCTAGTAAATTACTTCTAAAGAGAGTGTAAAACCCCAGATGCATCTGAGAAACAAAGGAGTCTGCGAAGCGGGAGCATCAAACGCGCGGTTGGCGGCGGTGGGCGCCGCTCTTGTTTTCAGATAAATCTACACACCTAGGCCGAGGCCATAGTAAAAGGAAAAAGTAATTTATCTTCTACGAATCGCCGCACGAACATTACTACTTATTTTAATGATGATAAAGGTACGCCAGCACTTGTAGGACGAGCTCAGGGCAAAATCTCTCTCCATCACTTATGCTACTTTACAGGAGACAAATTTGCGTTTATCCCTTGGTGGACTAGGTTGTAGACCCTTAGATAGAGTCGTCCGCGTAGGTACCACCGCCTTTACTTATTCAGCCGTGAAACAGTTTGCTGTGTTTCGGATTGAAGGGAGAGACTTATGTCCGGTCTTGCGTCGAATATTGCTCGCACCTGTGGGATGGCTTCGCCAAGTACCTTCTCGATGCACTGGACAGATTGCAGCCTCGTACCTTCCGTATTATTGACGACGTAGAGGTCACGAACAGCCTAGAGCCTCTATAATTCCGTCGTGACATTGCATCGCTTAGCGCCTCCTATCCGCTTTATCATGGAGGGTGTTCTGAGAAGCTTTTCGAACTTATCCCACCTTCTCCCTTCCTACTCAGGCTCAGGATCACGCGTGCCGGTCTTCGGAGTCATCAATTTACTGTCTCCACCTCAACATCACGCATAAAGAAGTTTAGTAACTCGTTTCTTTATCGGACTTCCAAAACTTGGAATTATTTGCCAGCACATGTGTTCCCTCCTTCCTATGAGATCCTTCAATAGAGGCGTCAAAAGGCTAATGGGCCGGCAAGGTGGAGGCGGCTAGAAGAGTGTGTTTCAAGCTGCACCGCATATGGACTTTTCTTACCGCTTCACATCAGGTGGTGTTGAGTCATTTGGCGTGTTTAGTATAAAATAAGAAAGGTAGCCAGTGTAAATTACTGGGCATGGAAGGCATTTCATCTTAGGCCTCAGAATGACAACGCACATGGAATATTAAGTGATTTTTACTTGTTATTGTAGGTGACGGTAATCACATTTCCACCAAGTGGGCTGTCAGCTAATTTAAAATCTAGTTGTATTCAAAAACATGCTTTTTTTTTGTCTCAGAAGAGAAGAGGCAAACGTTTGTCCACTTCCCAGGCAGTTTGCTATGCTAAGGGGAGAGTGGAGAATGCCTGTTCGGTAACACCGCGCGCCCACATTTGGTCGGTGCCATTGTAATTTGTTTACGTACTTGTTATTTATATAAGTTAAGCTCAAAGACCGTAAACGCTCATTGAACGAAAAGTTGTGGTAATCCTGTCAGAAAGACCACATAGCGAAATATAACCTCAACGCATTGTGGCAAACTAGGCTTTATAATTTTACGACAGGCTCTAGCTAAGTGCAAAACTAGTAAAGTAGGTAATCATCTCTCGGTGTACGGACAGAAAACCTATGAATAATAAACTTAGTACATATTATGGAATCCTGATGCTCTGCCGACGTATGGGTATAAGAGACTATACCCCTACCGCGCGGTACATAGCGGAGTCATTGGCTTTGCGACGATTAACTTTTTCTTTTTATACTACTAGATGACAAACAAGCTGACGGCCCACCTGGTGGTAAGCGGTTAGCGCCGCCTATAGACACCTGCAATAGCAAGGAAAAGCACTTGATATTGCAGGTGCGTTGTCAATGAAATAAAAGCGACAACCCTACATGAGTAGGTTATTGTCGGGTCGGATGATAACCTCTTTTCTTTTTACTATGCAAAATATTCTGTATGGTACATAGCGTTTTAGTCGTCCCCGCTTTGCAGACGTTTTCATCGCGTAGGTTAACTATTATCTAATCTGTGTTGTAATCCATTTAAATACAATTAAGATATACTTAGTTAAATGAGATCATTGGTTACGGCAGGGTTGTCACCGGCTAATTCGTGCACTGAGTGCGCAAGCCGCCGCGCTTGCTGCACTGCGGTCGACGCGGGCAGTAGTCCCAAATGTACGCATATTAACTCCTTTATACTTACGCCTTGCGTATCGTTTGGGAATGCCTGCTCTAACAGTTGTCTGAGAACAAATAAAAACGACAATAATGATCATTTCAACTTAAAAATTTGTCAATTAAAGTCATCGAGAACTCTGCAGCCTTGGATTTGTAGTAAAGGTGGAGGAAACCAGTCTGCATAATTAACAGACTGTTTCAACCGAACTTTGACACGTGGTGATATACACACTATAACTGAAAACTCCCTATAAATGTTGTCTAAACTAATATTGAAAGATTTTCTATAGATGATGAAATCATGCCATAGACAATTAAAATTTTATTAGTGTCTGGCATGAAAGAGTTACTGTTAACTTTTTAAAAATATACTCTGGATTAAAAGTGGTGAGTATTGAGCGTAAAAATAAAAAACGAAGACTAAAAGATAGCTCTTACCGCTGCAACACTTACGATGGAGGCTCTACGGATAGCGAAGTATTATCGAGAGTATTTTTTGCATACCTGTAAAAGGTGCCAAGTATGTCCCCGGGAGGAGGCAACGCGCGTACCGCGGCGGGGTGCGGGGCACGGACCGGACGGACGGCCACGCCGCGGCGCTCCCACCACAGCACCGAGACCGCGTGGAGCGCCCCGCGCCGCCACGTGGCCGCGCAGTACCCCTCGTGCACCACGGACCGCGCCCGCGACACAATACCGCGGACCTTCACACAACCAACAATCTCTCATCGTGCTCAAAAGTGACTCTTTTACGCTAGACGCACAAATACGGTTCCCTGATCAGGATGTCAGTGGGCCTAGCATAATCAGACATTCGATTTTTCCTTACTTTCGAAACGAATTTCAGATTTTCTCCATTAGGAAAATATACGAACGTTTGTAGGCGTGCATTCAGGTTTCCGAATCTGAGTTCCTGATCAGAAAACCGTATTTGTGCGTCAAGCCTGGTTAAGATCAGACAATTTAAAATCTCTCCATATTAATGGACGGAAGGCTACGCCGCGGCGCTCCCACCACAGCACCGAGACCGCGTGGAGCGCCCCGCGCCGCCACGTGGCCGCGCAGTACCCCTCGTGCACCACGGACCGCGCCCGCGACACAATACCGCGGACCTTCACACAACCATCTCTCATCGTGCTTAAAAATTGACTCTTTTAGAGCGCCTTTTAGCTATACACTAGCGTTTGTCCAGCGTAGGCGTTCGATGAACGTATGCGCAGCGCTGTTTCTGCTGGGCACATGAGTACGCTGCGCTAGCGTCGCAGGTGCGCGACGCATGCGCCGCGTTACGTTACGTAAACGAAATTGTGTGACGTCTGCGCCGCGTTAGCGCAGCGTTGAATTAACTGAAAATGAAACACTGCGAAAACGCAACGCGTGTGTTACGTTGTCGCGGCGTCTGCGCTGCGCATACGTTCATTGAACGCCTACGCTGGACAAACGCTAGTGTGAAGGCGCTCTTAGGCTAGACGAACAAATACGGTTCCCTGATCAGGATGTAAGTAAGCCTTGCGTATCAGACATTCGATTTTTTCCCCAACCAAATGGTAAGGTGCGCACCTTACTTTCGAAACGAACTTCATAGTCATAGTCATATCCACTTCAGATTATTTCCATTAGGAAAATATACGAACGTTTGCAGCTGTGCATTCAGGTTTCCGAATCTGAAATCCTCATCAGAGATCCGTATTTGTGCGTCAAGCTTGGTTTAGATCAAACAATTTAAAATCTCTCCTTATTAAACACAAGGATAATTTAGGAAAATATCTTTGTGCGATGAAGCAGCAAGTGGTCATCATCATCATTTTAGCCTATTATATCAACTGCTGGACCTTTGTCTAACAGTGAATATATTGGGGGCCTCCCAAAACAATATCGGTTCTCCAGCCTTCTGACGAGCCCATACAATTGGGGCTATACAATTAGGGGACATCATCCATTTATCTTGTGGGAGGCTGTACCAGTTTGCGTTATAACAGTAATGTTAGGTACACCATTTTGCAATTAGGCTGCACGCGCATCGCCAAGGCACGTTGTGCTTACTAAAGTGTTTAACTATAAATTTATTACAATGTTTGTACTATACGCAGTCACTGTCATGCACCGGGGCCAGAGGACTTATATCTGTTGCCAGATCAACTGGAGAAAAGGAGTACCTCTTTTTTCCTCTGTCAAATCTTACTTAAGCAGGGTTTTGGTTTCGGACTAAAACTATTTTGTTCCATATTTTGCTGGCTAGATTTTCCTTACCCGAATGTCTTCGAATATAGGTTATATTATATCATAAGCATAAACTTTGCCACTTGCGCCAAATACACACAAAACTGATTTCTCCCACATGTACTCGCTGACAAGGTTTAAACAAAAGATGCTTACTGTATCAGGCGTCAACATGTCTGCGCAGTCAGCCATGTCAGGCGCCAGAAACCTTCCTGTGGTGCGGTCCACGTACACGAAGTGGATCAGCCCCGGAAACTCCTCCACATACTTGTGCAGCGTTAGGGAACAACTCACGTCTGTCTCGCCCGTGCACTCACAAACAACCCACATTAAGCGAAATAATCATTTCATACATGGCAAACCATTAAAATAAAAATAATTGTTTCGTGATGCGATGTATCTGCAAATCTACATTACAGCACAGATAGATTTTACCAATATTCCTGCCTTAAATTATTGATAAACTACTTATAACAACGTAAAAACCAAGGTTTATTTAACGTGCAACTGCAAGTAAATAAATATTGATAATTTAGACTTATAGCCTATCACGAAACAATTTTCAGTATCATGCATGATATCAAAATTAATGCCAACTAAAAGGGTACATTGCCCCTTATTCGTCGCGTCTCCATGCTACACTGATTATACCAAAATTAAGCCTTTAGCTGCAGCAAACTATCCTGGTCCCTAAAATGTTTTTTTCTAAATAGGTATCTTTCAAACATTTGTCCAAAAATGGAATTAAACAAATACGCTTTTATGTTATGAAAATCAGATTTGAGTATTATTTTGTACCTATGTAACTGATGATTACGAGAAGCGTGTTATGCATCATGATTTAATGGCAAAAAAATAGGAGTGGAAATAAAGTAAGTATTGTTGAAACCATGTTAAGCTAACTGAGTAAATAATCATTGCTTAGGTCAGCTCAGCAGAACAGTTCGCTGTGTTTCAGATTGAAGGGAAAGGTAGCTAGTATATTTACTGGGTATGGAAGGCATTTCATCTTAGGCCTCTGGATGACAACGCACCTGCAATACCAAGTGATTTTTTCCTAGTGATTGTAGGTGTCTATAGGCGGCGGTAACCACTGGTGTTAGGTGGGCCGTCAGCTTGTTTGTCATCTAGTTGTATAAAAAAGCTATAAATGCAAATATCACAATATTATGCATATCAAATAAAGCAAGGCAAATCAGCACACATCGCGCAAACAAGTTATTTTTCTAGCATAAATTTTAGACTTTCGTTACCATATCTAAGTCAAAACATGCAAAAAATTATTGAAAAATTGTGGCACCGTGTTTGGAGCTTGGCGAAAAAGATTTTAAAAAAGTACCCACCTCATCAAGCGGACTTTGCTTATATTATTACATTTTATTTAATAATGTTTTGAGGACATTTGGCGACAATTGGGCGGTTAATGAGGAGTTACGGTTACCAAGAAGGAATCTGTGGGTGTCATTTGTATTTTTTTAAGCAATTTTATATTTATAAGCCATTAATTTACTAGCTTTGTTTCATTTAAAAAGGATATGATCCCAAGCTGAAGTATCTCATAGCTTTGACACGTAGGAAATCCACGTAAGGAGCAAGAATGGCTCTCAGTTCTTTGGTCGGCTGTAGAAGTTTAATACTAGGTATATCTGGTTTCAGTTGTTCTATGACTGCATCTAAGGCGGTGTGCATCGCGGTGGCTGCCGTCTCCGGCGTTAGAGGCGTGGTCGTTGTGCAAGACTTTCGCAACTCTAGCATTCGTGACGTCAGTCGCGCACATAGATTGGTGTTTGATTTATTCTTGCGTAGAGCATCCGTTGTCTGTATAGAAATAATAAAAGTAGGTTATTCGTTTAGTTAGTGTCCATGCAATATCTCCGTGAACTATGTTTCGGCTGAAAGATACTTACGAGGGTTGTATAAATGTCAGCGCGGGAACAAAGACAATAATAATGAAAGCGAACGCGCGCGTAACGTGTAAGCGATAGCAAAGTATTTGTTTATTTTTAAAAATAAATTTGAAAATTTTGAATAAAAAAAGCATAGTAAAAGGAAATCAGTACGCGCCGACTCGGAGCCTGTGCGAGAGATAATAGCCTATTAATGATGGGTTGTCGCTTTTAGTTTATTCAATCGTCGCAAATGTAGGGCTTGTCTCTGTGCATAATATTTAGTTGTGGAGCCATTTTTCAGCTCGGATAAATAAATAACAAGTACCCAGCTATAGATAAATAAATAAATTACAATGGTAGCGACGAAATTTGGCGTGGGCCCGCGGCGCGTCGTTAAATTTTGTCTTAAGAGATATAGAAGGCCTCGCTCCGAGCGTTTATATAAAGGTAACATACGTTTCCTTTTTACAATGACTTTAGTCCCATTTTCTATTGTAGCTATAAACTTAAAATTGTAAGATGCCAGATTTGCTTATTCTACCATTTCACCTTTTTTAAAGCAGTTTCTAAGGAGTCCAATGTTGCAGGCAGCAATTCTAAATTTCTTTGTAACAACAGTCTCCTCAAGTTCGTTAATATTTGGATGGACATATGCGCGGTTATACCAATATCTCTGTAAAACACATATTATGTTTAATCATTAAGAAGATCAAATGTACCCGTTAGTTACATAAATAAGTTGATTATAATGTTTAAATTAAATTCTTTACCTTACATCCATGTCTATTAGAACGAGGAATGTAATGCGTGGCGCTACTTCGGCAATATGCATTGAATATGGAGCGCAAGGGTTTCCTGTTGCACCCGCACAAATATTAACTACCGCGCTGTTCTCTTTAGAAAGCCCTGAAACAAAATATGTTGATAATATTAAGAGCAATAAAAAAGACATTATAGAGCACTCGATCTCAAAATGTAATGATTTATATAGTAGTTTCCACTCGAATCTTGTACCGCGTGGGGAGTAGGGTGGTGTGGGTAAATACCACTGCCTTTCTTATTTTAGCCGTGAAACAGTTCGCTGTTTCGGATTGAAGGGAAAGGTAGCCAGTGTAGTTGGAGGGCATTTCATTTTAAGCCTCAAAATGGCATCGCACCTGTAATATCAAGTGATTTTTTCTTGTTATTGCAGGTGTCTATAGGCGGCGGTAATCGCTCACCACCAGGTGTGCCGTCAGCTTGTCATCTATTTGAATTAAAAAAAAGCTCTGCTGGATTATAAAGGTCGTAAGTTCCAACGGCATCACAGTCTATAACATCTCTTATCCATCCTAAAAATTATTCAAAATAAAATAAAAATTCTATAAAAAAAGTTAAATAAACATAGAATGTTTATTTAACTTTTTTTATAGAATTTTTTTTTTGAAGAAAAATACACACAAGCCCTGATAAAATTGCTTTATTACTATATACATCTACTGAAATGATATAACGAGAAATGATATAAAAAAACAAATTCTCACATGGTAATCTTGAGACTTCATTGTAATCATTGTCAGGTTTTTCAATACTTTTCCAATGTTCTTGTGACGCAATGCACTGGATGCTCATTAAAATTAAGTCGGGTGCAGACAAATCTTCACTGCCTCTGCTACAAAAAGAGTCAGACATAACATAATTTATGATAGTTAATTTTTTGTTTTTTTTCTATAAATAAAACACATTTTTTATATTGAATGTTCAAAATTAAAAATAATAAAATATTAATAACGCAATAAAATGTAAAATATCATAATTAAAAATCATAATAATGATAATATAAATAAACAAATCAATCCGGTACTATACCGAAGATATCCCGGATTTCAGCCAGTTCGACATTGAGTGGCTCAAAAAACTTTAGAATAATAAGGCATCGGGACAGGACGGAATTACTGCAGAGCGTCAGATTGCGGGTGGTATACCGGTACAAGTCCTTCAGAGGCTATTCAATTCCGCCATACTCGAGGGTACAACGCCACAAGCGTGGAACGGAGGTCTCGTGGTGTTCTTTAAAAAAGGTGACAAAACCTTACTGAACCACTACAGACCCATCACGCGTCTGAGCCACGTTACAAGTTGTTTTTGAGGGTTATCACAAATAGTCTCGCCCGCAGATTTGTCTACTTACAGCCTCCCGAACAAGCCGGTTTTTTTTTAAATACCTACTAAGCACGAAAACTGACTCAACACCACCTGATGTGAATCGGTAAGAAGAGTCCATGTGCGAATACAGCTGGTGTAGTTTAGACACTGATCTAGCCGCCTCCACCTTGCCGGCCCAAAAGGTACTTTTTCACGCGTCTTTTGAAGGATATGTTATACACCCATGTTATAGAAAGGAGAGACACATGTGCTGGCAAAGATTACCAAGTTCTATAAGTACGACATGGAAACGAGGTACTACATTTCTTGAGGTGGTGGTGAGATGACGAGGTGGTGACAGTCAATTGATAACTCCGAAGACCGGCATGCGTGTTCCTGAGTAGGAAGGGCGAAGGTGGGATAAGATCAAAAATCTCTTCAAGGCACTCTCCGTGATATAACCGATAGGCGCTAAGCGAAGCAATATCTCGACGCAAGTGCAGAGGCTCAAGGTTTTACCAAACTGCCGTAAGGCTATTTTGATCACGGTTGCGATGTAGTTTCTGAATTCAGATCGCAATATTATATATCTCCATGCCAAGCAAGTTTATTTTGGAAACTTTACCCAAAAACTATTGTTTCATTAAAAATAATAAAAAAGTACATCACAGGTAAAATTACCATTGATTCTTATTACAAAATTTAAAGCAGTAAGGCTGTAAAGCCGGTATTGACAACATCAGACTAAATTATTATTATTTTTTGTTTGCAAATACTGTTTACTAATGGTAAAGATACCTAGGATATTTCAATAAGAGATGTTTAAAAATTGTATGGAGGCCCGGCCAGGTCTATGTCTCTACACTATACGGAAAATAGGTAAAATATGCAGAACAGTATTCAATTGTCCGTTTTCTTTTTATTTACTTTTTTGGGTGTAACAAAACAAGAAGGTGAAGTTGTTGCCGTTGATCAGATGCCAGTATCTGTTTAAATGAATAATAAATAATGTCTCTAAAAGAGCATTCAGAAAATATTTGATTAATGTAGTATGTCTTTATTTGCTATTTTATAACTCACCTAGAATATAGAGCCAATAACTTGTCCCCAACATAAAGCATTAGATGATAGTGCTGATAAGGTGAACATTTTATTTCCTTAGCCACTGTTTTGAGGGAATTAAGTGCAGCTGAAGTAGCCCCACTTTCACCAATCATTCCACTGGCCCCAGGGATTGAATCACCTTTTATCCGACAGTCCAATAGTACTGACAGCCATTTTTGATATATTGGTGACTGTAAGCTGGTAAGAAAATTTAATTAAACAAAAAGATGCCTATTAACATATTTGTAATGAGTTTATAACCAAAAATAAGTACAATTTTCATTGGAATATTATTAGATTAATACATAGGGTGCACTAAAAATTTCAGGAACTGCCCACTTACTTACACAATAATTAAACACCAATTTCAAGATTTGGATTAGAATTAAATTTGGGATATTCACCATGTAATCCCGAAATCAACCATTATGAATATCATAGAGATTATCGGTCACCATCCATCATGTAATTCTGAATCTACCTAATTCAAATATTATTAAAAATGAAAGTATAAATTGGTAATTTCGATATTTGCAAATGCAACTCCAACTGTAAAATGCAGTTTGTTTCATCTTTCGTTTTTACCTTTCGTAACAATAACTTACAGATTGATATTCTGTCCACATATATGTTGCACAAAAGTTTTGCAATCCAAAAGTTCATTACGCGAGTCATCAACACTGTCTCCACTAATAATCATGAACACGTGATCTAGCCACTGAAATTTAAGTAACTATTGTAATATGTTGGTAGTTAATAGATTATGAATCTACATATATCACTGTCCAACAAGAGATAGTATTATCAATGTGAGAAATTCATGGTAGGTACCTCATCAAAAACAATAGTGGTGTTATCTCTACATTGCATTGAGGAGTATGAGTTGCCAAATTGAGCAGCCATAACCCTTTGTGATGTTATAATAGGAGATAGTAACTGTGAAACATTGTAGTTATCTGTAATTTCTTCATTTTCCTGAAAGTGAGTATAACATGGAAATTAACAAAGCTATAATAATTTGGATGGAGTATAATAATTTGAAAGTTAACAAATACATAATACAAATAAGTTACAAAAAGTCAAAGAATAAAATAAAAAAAGTGACAAAAAGTATTATGAACCATATTTAAAAAAAACTAGTGTCTATAATTTTTAGATATGTACCTAATATGTTGAGGGACAACCAAAAAGATGAGACGACGACTTAAACCTAACCTTGGGCCCTTACTGGTGGAGAATGGCAACTGACAGAGCCCAAAGGAAAGAGTTAAGAGGAGCCCTATGTCAAAGGGCACACAGAATTAAAGGATATACATAGTATATTCTGCACTAGCTGTCTTCGCATATGGACTCTTCTTACCACTTTACATCAGGTGGCGTTGGGTCAATTGCCATGCTTTGAATAAAAAAAAGAATGGTTACCTAGTTTTGGTGTATTGTACTTCCTTACATTTCTGCATTAAAAGGCTTTTTAATTTTATTTATTTTATTACCTACTGTCGGGTAACTAATAATAATTGCACATTGACAGAAAACATTAATCGTGTCTGGCCGGAAATCAGAAGATGTGGGTTTGATGCCCGCCTGGAGCATAGATTTTTTCATCATTTTATTTCTTTATTTGTAATTGTTACAGTAAAGTAGGCGTTTGAAAGCATTAAAAAACATTAAAATGTGAGAACACATCAAATCACATAAAACTATTTTTTTATGCTGGAGACTAGCGAAGAAGAAAAAACCCACTCTACTAACTTACCTATATCAAATTTAAGATATGATATTATGTGGGGAAACTCATGTAGTTTAAATTCTTGTAAGGTTGCACAAAACTACAACTTATTGACATTAACAATAAATGGTATCTTGAAGAGATTTATTAATTAAATTTTTATTTCACACTTTTTTTTTGTAACAGACAACAGAAGCAACAACTCAAATAAGTAGGAAACCTCCTACTTATTTGAGTTGTTACATATTAACAACACAGTCCAGGTGTGGATCAGGAGTAGTACAGTTCGAACAGACTACAGAAATATTAGCTTCACTAGTTTCTCAACATTCTTAAGCATGAGACCCATTCACACAATGCAAGTTTCTGGCCTGTAGCATACAATTAAATTAAAGCAAGTATTGACTAAACAACACACTAAGACTATTCACGTCATGTCTTGTTTCTTTTTAATTGTATGCTACAGGCTAGAAACTTGCATAAATAGGTCTTTAAAAAAGCGCTATTAAATAGTAAACATTTCTTATTTTGAAATAATATTTTTTATGCCTATACTCAAGTAGGTACCGCTTGTATAGATTTATGGCGAAAGGTAGGTGTAAACATAGATAATTTGGTTTAATAATTAATATATAAAGAATGATGTTTTTCATATATTTTGGGATTAGGTTAAGTTGATTATCAAAAATTCATAATTATCTCGAAAGGTAGTCTTTCCCTCCCATCATGAAAAGCGTGCGTGATTAATCAATAGCCCTTCCATTTGTATAATGTTGTATACTTTTTTAAGATAATATGGTATAAACCGAATCATGAAATATTATACACAAAGATCTTACTTACAAGTTCATTAAAACACTTCAATTGTTGTATGAATGAATCGTCCCATTTTGAAAATAATAAATCATTAACACTATCGAATATCAAAACAGCTTTCATTGTTTTAAAAGTATTATTAATTCATTGAAAAAACAATTCTTTGTCAGAGAAAGTTGTTAATAATACAATTGATCACTGAGCATATAAACACTACGTTCTACAATTGATATAAATAGTGACATATGTCACATAGGTGAAAAACAAAGTGATAGATGTCAAAACCAGTGCTGCCAGCCGGGTCTAGTCAAAGTAACCTAAAAAAGTAACCTTTTAGTGTAAAAAGTAACCTTTAATTTTTTTAAGTGGGAAGGTATTAATAGTTAATAGAATAGGTACATGTCGATCGATTGTTTTAATTTACAGAATAACTATCAATGTTCAACAAATCAAAAGCGTTTACGTCGCCCGACTTTTAATACATACTTTCAAGTCGAAAATATTTGGCAGTTATCAGAGGATTTTTAGAAGACCCGTATTATTGTTGAATAAGACTACTCTTAGCTTTTCATACAAACCAGAAATTGCCACAAATTAGACACTACACTACAAACACTCTACGAATGAAGTTTAGCGGTAGCTAACTGACTGTTAAATAAATAAAAGAGCGTTCTGTTTGACTCAGGTTTTATGTAAGAAATTATATGAATGAATTCTACTTTCGAAAAATCACTTAAAAGTAACCTTTTGAGTAGTGTAACCTAGCAGTAACCTTTTGGAGTTAAAAATCACCTAAAAGGTTACAAAAGTAACCTTCTGGCAACGCTGGTCAAAACCATAGATTACATTTTATCAAAAAGTAAACTTTTTGTTTTTATGTTTGTTTATTCTTCCTGTAATGGTAAGGCTAAGGGAACTAACGCCCATACAGCCATGTCTTGAGTATTTCTTTATTCATTCTTTATTGTATCATTTGTCAATCGCCGTTCCGTCAAGTTATTTATCCTATAATCTACGTATTTTACGCAGTATAGCTCTCTTTTGTTTTCGGCACCCGAAGAAGATTTCGATTCAGAAAAGATACAATATTAAACGTCACCTTGCCACTTTTGAATTTTACACAGAGTGCCAATAGCCGCGGTCTGCCAATATCACCTCTGTTGCAGTTTTTCATAGCAGTGAGATTTTATGCCACAGGGAACTATTAGGTATGTAGATATATGTCAACTAAAAGATTATTAGAATAAAAGTGATTATGGTCTGAAAGTCGATGAGAACTTTTTTGTGGTAATCCACCTCATCAAGTAGCATCATATGGAGACTGTCATCATATAATTCGCGTCAAATACTCCCAAGAAGCATTGAAATGTGTTACGATATGGCAGCATTTTAATTCAATAAAAGAAGAAATAAAGAAATACTGAAGACATGGCTGCATGGGCATTAGTTCCCTTTGTCTTCCCTTTATAGGGATATTTAACATAAAAAAATATTTAGACAAAAAAAAAGTGGCCATATTTGTTTACGTATTGCTACATGTTGGGTATAAAATATAAATAGTATGCCAAAAAAATTTAGTTTTTCAATCTCACTAAAAAATTGCTGCAAAAAACCGAGAGATTTAAATCACTACCTACGTAACAATACAGTACTGTAGTGGATAATATATTTTGGATCTCTTTACATAAATATGAGCAACAAAAAACAAGCAGTGGTAAAACAATTTTAATGCACTGTTAAAATTGGCAAGCCATGTTAATCATGCCAATCACAAAAATTCGTTTTATTTACAGACTAAGATTAAATCGCTATGCTACCTAACGCTTGGGGGTTACGTGGCCTATCAGTATATTTATTTCAAAAAAGATTTCAATGGATATTATGATAAAATTTTACATCCTGCTACCCAGTATATAAATCCAGAATGGGCGCATAAAATTGGAGTATTGGCACTTAAATATGGTTTTTTTCCACCGGAAAGTTATGAAGATCCAAAAATATTAGTAAGTTCATAGCTTCTGATTGTTTTTATGAAGATCCAAAAATTTTTATTTAAAGCTTCTAATGATTCTTTTTATCTTTATTATTTTGAAGCAATTATTTTGAGTTATTTATTAAAAGTTTATGAAAATATATTTACAGCATACAAAATTTTTAAACTATGAATTGAGTAATCCTATTGGCATAGCTGCTGGGTTTGATAAGCATGGAGATGCTGTCAAAGGACTAAGAAATATTGGATTTTCTATAGTAGAAATTGGTTCAGTTACACCGAACTATCAGCCTGGAAATCCTAAACCTAGAGTGTTTCGGTTGCCAGAAGATAAAGCTGTTATTAATAGATATGGTTTTAATAGTGAGGGTCATGATGAAGTATATAGGAAATTAAAAAGCATTGATAAAGCAATATTAAATAAAGGCCTACTAGGCATTAATTTAGGTAAAAATAAATTATCTCACAATGCTAGTGAGGACTATATTCAAGGAATTAAGAAGTTTGGAAATATTGCTGATTATTTTGTCATTAACATAAGCAGGTGTGTATTAAACAAAATAATTATTAATGCTGCTATTTATTTTAATATAACCTTATATATTTCATCATAACATATAATTTATAATAATAATAAATTATTAATAAATTTTTTTCAGTCCGAATACACCTGGTTTGAGATCTCTCCAAAATAAAGATGAATTACAGTCACTTCTTATTGAAGTGAATAAAGTAATGAACACATTACCTGTTCATAATAAATTGCCACTATTACTTAAACTTGCCCCAGACCTCAGTTTACAAGAGATGAATGATATTGTTTCAGTAATTACCAAAAAAGAAAGTAAGGTTGATGGTCTTATTATTTCTAATACAACAGTAGACAGATCCTGCCTACTGAATAAAGAATTTTCTAATGAACCAGGAGGTTTGAGTGGAAAACCTCTAACTGACAAATCTACAATAATGATAAAGCAAATGTACAAATTAACAAAAGGTAAGCAGTATATTCACAGGACAAGTCAAGATTTATATAGTAGTATTTAGTAGTTATATAGTAGACTTTTTAATTGGACTGCATTATGGAATAAGAAATGAAGTTATATTACCATAAAAATGTGAAAATGGTCTCAAAGTCTAGAAACTTTCGTTTTTTGCTGTACATACATTTAATATATGTATAACCCGTGTTATGACTTTACAAAGTGGATCATCTTTCCAGTTTTACAACTGGAAATTTATTTATTTACAACCGGGTTATCCATTTATTCCATGTTTCATAGTTGGTGTAAATTTAGTCTATAATATAGACTAGTATTAGGGTAATTTATTTTCATTCCTCATGCTCGGAAAGTAGCGTTTTCTTGATCTGAGTACTGGGAGGAAAACGCTAGTTCCCACCACGGGGCGGGAAAAACTCATACTAATTGCTTCCTTTCCTAGGACGGGAATAAAAATTTAAAAATAGAACTGAATTTGGTTAAGTACAATCTGTGGTACAATGAAAAAAAAAAGTATTCATTGAATGACCAGTAGGCAGTAAACGCGATGTGTTCCAAATTTAAAAATACTCTTTTCCACACAAAAATTTAAATATACAGTTCTCAAATTGAACTAACATTACAATTAATTTTAAATAGGTTATACTCATATTAGGAGTATTTATATTAATAAATATTATAAAAACTATTTTCTAATTTCCTTGCATTTGAAATGAAAAGTAGAGTGCTACACACGGGTAAAAGAAATCAAATCCTACTCGGACTATAGCCTCGTCTAACAACCTCGTAGAGATTGATTCCTTTCCACCCTTTTAAAGCAAACTACTATTCATTTATTTATTTGACAATATTTATTAGTATATAGATTTAACAGTGAGAGTCAGTACTTCTGTTAAAAGAACGACATTCTCTAAAGATGAGCGGCATGTTCATTATGGGATAATATAGTTTGATTTCTTAGGAGATATGAATATTCTTGTATGAAATAATGCAAGACTTACAAATTAAGACCTTTTTACATTTCACCTGGCACCTGGCAGTCTATTACTGATCAATTTGGAAGTCAGTTTGGTTCCCGTCGCGAGGATTACGCGCGACTACATCGCCATCGGTTGTGCGAACGTGTTCCTTACGTGCAACCTATATGGTGATCTGGTATGCGATACAGTATTCCTTTCGCGCAACTACTTTTCCATCTGATGTGCGATCCTATGTTCCTTACGCGAGCGGTGACGCGCATCGCCCAGTTCGGAAACTCGTGGCAGGAGATGTCTTCTCAGTTTCGAACTTCCAAGTGATATTGTAACGAGTTAATACGGTGTGCGTTAGATATCATTTCCCAAAGACGGAGTAGCGGAGGTGCAGAGATCCCGCACGAAGCACTTCCCGCGTGATTTCGCCCGGCGCCCATCGGCGGACATTGGGTAGACCAGAGAAAACATTAACCGCCGTGGTGGGGATGGCAAGTGATGGAGTGGGGCTCTGTCACCCGTGCCAGACGTTCTCCGCATAGACGAGAACCGTTTTGTCTCGCCTGTAATCCCTTCCTGTGAGGGGGTCACAATCATCGACGCATGACAGCGATTGCGAAAATTACCCCGTCGTCTGTCGAAGCCGTGACTCTAAGAAACACGTTGGTTTTTAGTGGGTATGCCTGAAATTAGCTTTAGAGACTCACCTCACATAACCCAAAGGCTTCCCCACCCTCCTCTTCGTATCCATAAAGGATTTACCAACTTAAAAAAAGGAGTCTTTGGTGATGAGTTTATTTATTAATTTTAGATACACGCAACAGTTATGAACACTTATGAAATGAAGATGCTGATAAACCAGTTATAGGTAGGTACCTACACATAATTGAAATCTCTTAATGGAGAAGTCAATAGGAAAGATGTACTAAATACATGGGCGAAGCACTTCAAAACACTACTGAATATGGAGCGGCCATTTGATTTACACCACACGTTCGATTCCTCAACTCGCCTTTGCGGCCGAGCTGGACGAGATATTCTTGCTGTTGATTGATTCAACAGCAAAACAAACGCGTGGTTGGCATAGACTCTGTTCCCACTGTTGACGACAGATCATAAACAGCAGTGGCGCTTGTGCGCTCTAATGTGACTCACAAATAACCTATCTTTTTGGAGAACGTTCGCGAACAATGTGGGCACGTTAAGATCCCGTTTTCATCATTGAAACTGATTACCACCGGTGGTCGGTCAGCTCATCGCATTTGGCATCAAGCTCAGAGCGCTCGGAGTACTCTGCCAGCCAGGTGCTCCCACTAGACGTTATCTATAGCACATTTTTTCATGTGGTGCTTCACCACATCCTTATGTCCTCCTCGCATCTCGCTCCGTTTTGCCAGCCTTGCATTAAAATCCCTCAATAGTGAAATGAGTTTTAGAAATATGCACGTGCAATATCAAGTGATTTTTCCTTGTTATTGCAGGCGTCTATAGGCGGCGGTAACCGCTTGCCACTAGGTGGGGCCGTCAGCTTGTTTGTCATCTAGTTGTATAAAAAAAACGTATGTCTCTAGATCTCTCCACATACATACTTTCTACCTCATCAGAATGTATCGCGTGCATAGAGTACATTTTTTTATACGGAATAGAGATATCGCTCCCTACTTCAGAATTTATTACACTTATCGAAATCTCGTGATCTGAAATGTAATTACTTGATTCTTTATTCCATAAGGCAGTCCAATCTTATATTTGGGTAAGACTTTTTAAATGATATATTACATAAAAAATACAAGTTTTCTCTCTATAAATCTCATTATTTTACGAAACATAAAATTTTCAGGTCAAATTCCTATCATAGGTGTTGGTGGTGTATTTGATGGTCAAGATGCTTATGACAAGATTTTGGCAGGTGCAAGTGTTATACAGATATACACAGCACTTATTTATCATGGTCCTCCGGTAGTAACGAAAATTAAAACAGAATTAGCCTATTTACTTAAACAGGATGGATACAACAATGTGAATGATGCTATCGGTAAAGGAGTTAAAATATAGATCCACAATAATAAGCAACTTTAGTATATTTATTGTTATTAACAGTTGATTTTTTCAAATTAAGTTATTATATTTGTGAAAATTGTAAGCTATTCTTGAAGAGCTAAGTTGTTTCTTTGGGTTCTGGAAATCCTGCAAAATTGTGAACGTAATATTATTAAGGTTGAACATATGTTTTACAAAGAACTCTTATTGAACACATCTTATGTCATCGTGGCTGAAATAATTTCACATGAATGTGCTGCGAATTCACTCATGGGCCCCGCGGCGGCTTTTGCCTGCATATGCACGATTTATTCCGAACATTTACGAAAGCGCTAAATCAGTACGGATTTTGTTTTGAACAGACCGATAAAACAACCATATTCATTCAATTGCACATTGTTTTATAAACCTTCTTTTAACGTTGCTTCATCTCAAAAGCGTGCGCAGTTGACGCGAGCCAAGCACGGGTTGGTATAATTGTGTAGTAATACAAAGGCGTGCGGATTTCGCGAGACCGGTGTTGCCACTTGAACACGGAAATATACGCCGCGCCGGCGCGCTGGTAAAGGACAAAAGTTTTTAAAGAAATTGTCGGTCGCTGAATTCTAGGTCTGCCTCTGTTTGTAAACAATTAATATAATCGTCAATTTTACGATAAAATCTCATTTTGTTACTGCAACTGAACTCACTACTCCTTTTAGGGAGGAGATAGTTAACATACTTGCATTATTATCAAGAAGATATCAGTTCCTTTACCATTCGAAATAAAAAGAGATGTCTATCTTCCGTTCCTAATCAGCACTCTCACACACAATAGAAAATCTATTGTCTGATGCGTGGGTACATCACAGATCAATCCTCTTCTATAGGAGGGCTTTGGCGGTGAATCTGCTTTTGTAGCGGTTCCCCGTGCAGTAAGGTGGTAAACGCGTTTGTCCGCGCGGATAGATTTAACGTGGTTTTGATCGTGGTTTGATAATAGACACTGACTAGAATATCCTGCATCCACGATGAACCACTCGGTTAAGCGGCGCGTCGTGTGCAAGGCGCGTCGTGTGCAAGGCGCCGGCGCCGCCGCCCCGCGCGGACGGCATTTCGGAGGGGCGGTGGCGGCGTGAGCACCGCTAGGCTGCGCGGTCGGGCGGTGTTCGTGTGTGCATCAACAGTTTTCTTAAAGGCCAATGCGACATGAGATCCACTCTACCGCCTACCACCTACTATAAGACGCAGGAGTGTATGACAATTAAAAACCAATTGTGTCTGGAATGTATGACTTGACAGGTTATTTACTAGAGGTTTATGTAATTAATTGTGTGTTTAAAATAATTGTATTTCTTTAAACTTAAAGTACAGTTTTGTCTATTTGCACACAATGACTCCACATTTCAGTTCATTTTGCTACATATTGGAGAGATTTATTAATAATTTAAGTTCTATAAGTATAATAACTAGACTATTATTTACCTTTTATTGTGCAATTTGGCAGTTGGGCTTTTAAGTAATTAATACAATCATCAAGATTTGCAACACTGTCTAGATCAAAGAGCACTAATTGTTGCAGTTTAGAGAGTACTTTTATCTCTTTTACACCAGCATCAGTAACACTGGGACATTTAGAAACTTGAACATGAAGTAGCGTTTCTTTGCCATGTGAAAGGCTTTTTAGCGCTCTGTCTTCAATGTATTTGTCATTGTGCAAAATAATCTTTTGTAGCTTGCGACATCCACCTAAAACAATTTGTTAACAAAATTATTAAGATGCATATTATACTATGTAAATATGCATTTTATTTTTCGAGAATAGTAGGTAGGTACTATCCAGTTCAATTTCAGTTAAGGCAACCTTCTGGAATCACATGTAGAATCAGAAAAACAAATTGTGGTACTTTTTTAACAGCATAACATGTATCCATGTACCTACCTACCGTGTGTAACAATACTTTCAAGTTATCCAAAACAGCAGTCAACATAAGCCTTAACTGAACGTCAGATTTGAAAACAATTGATTTTTCAATTGTCATCTCCGGTGGGTAACACCGGTCCGGTGGGCAGTTTGACAGGTAAATATTTAATAACTGGTAATGTTATCTTATTTGCGATAATTACTTAAATGAGCAAATCCATAATGAGAGATAGAAGAATCTGATCCATCTATTTCCATTAATTTAGGGACTCCCTTATCTTCAGGTGGTAATTTGTTGTAATCTGTCATCTTTTTACCATCATCCCAAACTACTTTGCCACCATTTCGTAAAACCCATTCTGCACAAGCCCGGTCCGGGCCTAAGAGTTCAATACGTGCAGGGTCCGGTTTGTTGAACATCATGTTTACATATTCCCAAAATGTACGATATTGGACATTTTTAGAGATGAATATTTTCGAACTTGTATTGCTCTGAAAGAATAAATAAATACAAATTTTCCTACAGAAATAATGTAGGAGTAATATTTTATTTCAATCAAAAAAACACTATACATACAGAAGAACGTAATAATGACAATAAAGACATTCTGTTGTACCACCGTACCACTCTCTTTTAACCTCAGAAGTACTCAGAACAATAAAAATAACTTTAAAAATATCTCATAAAAATATTCATTTATTTTTAGTAATTTGTAATTTGTTATTCTTTCATTCTTTATAGATTAATAAGTAACGCTGTGGTCCGAATACCGCTAAAAGTAACTCAGCGATATTTAGCGCGCTCAAATGCGTCCCGAAACGCTAATAAGCGCGCTAATATCCCTGACAGTTTTAGCGCTATTCGGACCGCAGCCTATGTAAGTAGTATAGGTCTACCAGAATCTCATGGCAAATTGGGAAATAAAAAACTGCCGATTGCAATACTGGGGAAATTGGACTAAACTGTCTTGATACTGTTAATTTTTATTTGTTTTTCGGACAGCAGTAGACATAGGTATTAATTATTTGTAATAGGTTAAGATATGAACAATTATGATTGCTAACATTTTCAATTCATTGCGTTAAAAAAAAGTTGTTAATTACAAAACAGAACAAAATTGAGAGGGGCAATAATACTATCAAAGTGCTGTTTGAACTTTTGATGCGTTATTAAGGCGAAGTTGTGGTACTTTTTAAGTTTTTTAAACATATTTTAAGCATTTTCGACACTCTACCTACGATATTTACGCTACACTGTGGCTTGTCCGACTGCAAGCTAGAACTAGCGCTAGTAGCGGTTGTCATTCATGCGTAATAACTGCGGCGGTTGAGGTAACGTTTTGACAGCTTCAAACGTTACTACACTTAAGCAAGAAAAATAATTTTATTAAAAACAAAAATAAATTTAAGTTCCTATAACTTTATTGTAACATAGGTTGAAATAAATATACAAAAACATCTATAAAACAAAGAATATTGTTAAGATGAATGAAGACGTATAGGGGAGTGAAGTACGGTGCGCGGGGGCAGCACGGGCCAATTGACTCGGGAGCCATTTTATTGATTATAACTCGCCTATCCGCCGCCACCGCGAGTGTTGAATATACTATATAAATATGTACATATACCTACTTAATATTGTAAAACCAATCAGTAAAGAAATTACAAGTATCATCTTTTAATAACAAACAAGTGTACAATTACCTACAAATAACCATTGGAGAAAGACTAAGGACAACAAATATAAAGCACAGAATTATTGTATGTTAATTTGTAATCACTTCAGCTACATCATTATCGTCATCTGCACTATTTGTTTTATAACATGTAAAAAAACTATTTTCTTTTCAACACTCAGAATATCATTTTATATCATGCCGCTCCATCAAAATTGTCCTTTTTTATTCACATTTAACATATCTTTTCACCAATCTCCATAATTATGTCTATAAAAAAATAATCTTAGTTTAATTTACCACAATGAAAAATGCCATCAATATCAATTATATAATTAATAATTAATGTTGATAGTAAATACAAAAGAAGTAAGAGTATAATAATTATACTTTTATATATGTTACAGTAACATAGTGTTTATTTGTATAAAAGATTGATGGATGTAAAGGAAGCTAGGGATGTTTATTTTTCTAAGACAATATGTAAGTCCATCCTCTCTGCCTACCCCAATGCGAAACAGGTGTACCGGAATATAATATGTCGAGTAGACTTGGTAAAAATAATTTTCTCACCTCAAAGATTCTCTCCCTCCGTTGAAATCAATGTTTTGACTTGCAATAGCTTTATTACTGTTGGAATTTCCTTCCGTCTATGTAAAATTCTTTTACTTTATTTTTAATCAACTCTAAATCAAAACTGTCCAAGTTTTTTTTCCACCGCTCCTGTTTTTACCACGCGTGGAAAATACACCATGATTCGATGCGCTTTCGCCTATGATTCACGGTATAGTCGTACTGGAAACCCCTACAAAGACGTTGTAATATTATTTATGTGACAAAGAGTAAAAATATAGGTAAAAGTATCAAGATGGTACAACCCAACTTACCGGTCAAATCTACGACGCGCTTTGTAATCGAAGATTGTAATTAATTTACAACTTCTTCTTCACGTATTTTACGATACACACTGAAAACAATATTTCTCGCTTGAGATCGAAGTGGCTTTTTTGACATTTTCACAATAACAAAATATGTTTTAGGAAAATACACAAAAATCTTTCAGCACTTGACAAACGTTGTACCAGGGGGTGGACGCTTAGAGCAAAGCTGTCATATGGTTGTCATTTTACATTTATTTTCCCATGTTCGTCTGGCCCGCCCAACCCCGCGGCTTTGGAAAACGAGATTTACATCAATCCTATGTACTCTTTTACCCAATCATATGTACAACTTTAATTTTCAATGTAACGCTAATATAAATAAGTTAGAAGCATCACTGGTGGCCGGGCCAGCCTGACGTTTTCAGCCCGGCCCCTTCTCCATCACCACTACTACAACAACTAGTGACAATTAATTGTTAGAAAACTAATGTACTACATAAAATACATACATTCAAGCCTTTATTTCATACTAAAATGCAATATCTTAGGAGATATCAAAGTAAGGTGGGGCCGGGCTGAAATTATTGAAATAGCTAATAACAATAAAAATACAAAACCTAAGAACCCATATTCTATGTGTGTGTAATCTCCCAGAGGTGCAGTATATATGTACAACTTTATTTTTAAGTAACATTATTTAAATATAAAAATATGAACACTAGAAATTATTTCAGCCCGGCCCCCTACAATCGTTTATATCTTTTTAGCTATTGCATCAATCTGCACAAAACGACAATGTGTGGACTCGTATACAGTAGTACTTTGATGAATTTTGGCTCATGAATTTACTAAGATTATATTCGACGAGATAATTAAAATCTAAGATAGTACTAGTGGAGTGACCATCAGTCACGTGTCAATTTCAGGACATGTGTTTTATCGAACGAAACAAGTAATAATTAGAGTTTTTTTTATTAATACAACATTTTCAGATTTATAAAAATCAACAATCTTCGTATTTAAAATTATTAATACGTAATAGGGATATTGACAACAAGTAAAAAAGTAGGATTTTCACTTAAATTCAAAAATATGAGTTATTTTATTTACAAAAATACTTTAAGAGCACATATTTTTATGTCATATTGGTCTAATTATTTGCAATTTTTAAAAAATTACGATGTAAATAAAACAAAACTAATTATGGTAACATGGTCATATATAAAGTACCAAGATGCTATTAAACATTCAATAAAATGTTGTCAAATACCCTATTAATTAACTTCCATATAATCTATTAAATCACAGTCTTTCATTAGGTACTTCAAAAATTATGACTTATAGAGGTATTGGTTAATATTTGGTCTACATATAAGTAGTAGGTAGCAATTACTTTTATAATCTAGGTAACTTCAATAAATATGGTACGGTTGTAAATATTATATTATACCATAAAACATTGATATAAACTTATATCTATGTATAAAAAGTCTAATATTCTTATATACCCTAGTAAATCACAGGTTTTCGCACAAATATGTGTCCACAATTTAAATATAGATGTATGTTTATCATAATAAAGTGTAAAATTAAAAAGATAGAATGAAATCCCGGGATTCCAAGGAAAATTTGGTAGACCAGTCGCCCGAAGTGAGGTTAGCAGGTTAACCTCGCTTCGGGCGACTGTTCCGCCAATTTTTTCTATGTAGCTCAATTTCATTATTTTACTACATTGAGCAAATTTTCAATCATTTCTTAAAATATCAAGATAAATATTAACAAACAGATCTTAAATTCTTGAATCTCAAAAAATCAAATGACTGTTTCTTACACATTTTTATTATAAATGTATATATCTTATGACGGGGTAGATGCCCGTCATAATATATATAATATTTGTAAGAAATATAAGAAAATTACTAATAGGCAATCAATTACTGGTCATTGTTTAGTGACGCTTGTATAATATTAAATTCTTAAAACAACTTTACCGGATCTTCACGTGACCATAATAATTATATGTAGATACGCCGTAAAGTTAAAATATTTGGTTCTTAAGAGTTACCCCGTTAAGGTTAAAAACATGTTTTTTTCCTTGTCTAAACCTCATAAAATCAATTTTATTATAATTATAATTGTTGATAGTAAAAAATAAGAATGTTGCTGAATTTCACAAATCTTAAAAGGTCTTCCTAATTTAAAAAACCATACCCACCGAATTGGCAACCTCTTCGTTTTTGAAGTCGGTTACAAATCCTGTAATTATAAATTGTATTATTCAATAAAAACATGTTTCCTAAATGGTAGGCCCATATGTAGAGTTGTCTGGGTAGGCCTTTCTTATTTCAGCCTTAAGACAGTTCGCTGTGTTTTGGATTGAAGGGAAAGATAGCCAATAAAGTAATTTAGAGGGCATGTACGGCATTTCAACTTAGGCCTCAGGATAACAACCGAACTGCAATATCAAGTGATTTTTCCTTATTAAAGCAGCTGTTTATATGTGGCGGAAACTGTTTACCACCAGCTGGGCCATTAACTTGTATATCATCTACTTAGATAATTTAAAAAATGTCCTGAAATTAGCACGTGCCTGATGGTCACTCCACTAGTACTATCTTAGATTTTAATTATCTCGTCGAATATAATCTTATTAAATTCATGAGCCAAAATTTATCAAAGTACTACCGTATACGAGTCCACACATTGTCGTTTTGTGCAGATTGATGCAATAGCTAAAAAGATATAAACGATTGTAGGGGGCCGGGCTGAAATAATTTCTAGTGCTCATAGTTTTATATTTAAATAATGTAACTTAAAAATAAAGTTGTACATATATTCTGCACCTCTGGGAGATCACACACACATAGAATATGGGTTCTTAGGTTTTGTATTTTTATTGTTATTAGCTATTTCAATAATTTCAGCCCGGCCCCACCTTACTTTGATATCTCCTAAGATATTGCATTTTAGTATGAAATAAAGGCTTGAATGTATGTATTTTATGTAGTACATTAGTTTTCTAACAATTAATTGTCGCTAGTTGTTGTAGTAGTGGTGATGGAGAAGGGGCCGGGCTGAAAACGTCAGGCTGGCCCGGCCACCAGTGATGCTTCTAACTTATTTATATTAGCGTTACATTGAAAATTAAAGTTGTACATATGGTTGGGTAAAAGAGTACATAGGATTGATGTAAATCTCGTTTTCCAAAGCCGCGGGGTTGGGCGGGCCAGACGAACATATTTTCCCGGTGTATTATATTCCTCTATGCGTTGTACTTTGATTTGACTTTGACTGATAACAGTTGACGTTGCCATATCAAAATCATTTTTTTTTTTTTTATGAGATTCGAATGAGGAAGGTGCAAGGAACTTATATCATAACTGGAATGCTTACGAAAAATTATCATGAAATGAATATTATAACTTAGCGTTATGGTTATAAGATCTATATTTGATTGTAATTTATCAAAAGAGGAAAACGTTCCGAGCAGGACAACGACATTATGGGAGTGTGTCCCTTTCTTGCAATTGCTAGTGTTAATAATTTAAAATAAATGTAGTTTTTATACTTTTCTAGTAACTGTCTCAATAAATTTTGGCTGATGAGTTAATTGTAATAAACAGGGGTCTAATTATAAACTACGAAAATTTTTATATTTATATGGATTTGCTATGTTATTAAAAAGAGAGAATTTAAAAGAATAGTAGCAATCAGTAAGAATTTATAAATTACGCATAGCAACATTAAGACGTTTCGATAAACAATATGGCGTATATTCTAGCGCGCTAGAGTGTTATTTCTGCACGTTGCATGCTTATTATTTACATTTCAAGTGAAATTTGATAGCTCATAATGGTGAAAACTTGTTGTGTAAAGTGGTGTACTAGTGAGGCGTTTGCTGGTAACGGTATTTCATTTTTTGGGTAAGTTTTTATCTTTGTTTACTTAATACATAGGTAGGGTAACAACAAATAAAATATTCTTGATGGACAATCACAATACATAGGTACGTAAAATAAACGGTAATGTAATTAATTCGCAAAATAGATATTTTGCGCTTCGCGGCAAAAACGATGGGTCACCCGTAATATTCATTTAGTCAACTATTTAGTCCGTGTAGACCAATGCATGTTTATTGCACTAATAATAAATTTATTTATATAAATGAATTATTAATAGTCGAGTGGGCTGCCGTTCTCCTTTATAAAATTTCGGATTTGTTTCTTTAGATTAAATAGTAAGTAAACCTTTATACGGTTGTATTGTATTGTAAAAAAATACTTACTTTTGGTTTTTTTTTCAGTTTCCCAAAAAATGAATCCCTTTTGCAGCGGTGGCTGGAAGTTGTACCGTTTAAGAAAAAATTTACAAGAACGAGCTTCATATGCAGCTACCACTTTAAAAGTGTAGACATCATAATGCATAATATCAAAACTATACTGAAACCTGATTCTGTTCCATCTATTTTTCCTGTAAGTAATACTTTTAATAATTTAAATTTTAAGTGTTCTAATCTGGTATTGAAATAAATAGACATCTGTCACTAGATTTTTAAATCAGTTATACCAGCAGTTAACATACAAAACTGCAGCAACACAAAACTCATATTACTTATTTTTATTTTTAGGTTTCACACGATAAACATGTCAAAGTTTTAAGCAATCTTGTTTTAAAACCAACTCAAAAAAACATTCATCAGTATGTTAATAAGGTAATTTTTTACTATTTTCTTTCCTTGATACTGTTCTTGTTTCCCGTGGGTACCGTATCTTAAATAATTTAATTTGTTATTTTTTTACAGCATGACAATTGTTCAAAATCTGTGAACATCAATATTTCGGAAAAAGAAAATTTGGAGCCAACTCCAGGACCATCAATGGAACCTCCATGGAAGAAACCTCGACAAGGTGAAGACTTGCAAAATCTTCAGTCCGAGAAATCCCATTTACAGTATAAAGTCAAATTATTATCTCAGCGCCTAAAGAGGCGGGATAGTAAAATTAATAACTTAAAATCCGCTTTGAATATTATTAAGAAAAAGTGCAGAAATTATGAAGAAGTAGAAAGTGTACTAGTTAATAACTTTAGTAATATTCATAATCATATTAACGTTAAAAAATCTGATAAAACAGTACGCTATAGTGACGAACTTAAATCATTTGCTTTAACGTTATATTTTTACTCGCCAAAGGCATTTCGGTTTTTAAGAAACCACATTAGTCTACCACATCCGTCAACATTAAGGCGCCTTATATCGACAAATGATTGTAACACAGGGTTCATGGTAGAAGTTTTAGAATTCTTAAAAAAATCTGTTTTTAAAGATGTTTTTTTAAAAGATGTTAGTCTTACATTTGATGCAATGTCCATTAGATCAGAATTGACATATGACAAGCATATGGACAAATACTGGGGTTACGTATTATGGTGGTATAGTACATAATGATTCCGAATCATTAGCCACCGAAGTACTTGTTATAATGCTAGTATCATATACGAGAAAATTTAAATGCCCAATTGGATATTTTTTTATTAATAAAATTTCAGCTAATGTTCAATTACAATTAATATTAACCGCCATTAGGCTCTTGGCTGACATTAACATTACGGTCAGATCATTAACTTGTGATGGTACTGCTACCAACATTAAAACTTTTGAACTTCTAGGCTGCAATTTTTCGGACGTAAATAATTTTAAAACGTGTTTTAAACATCCTACGAAAGACAACAGTATACACTGCTTGTTAGATCCACCGCACATGATAAAATTAGCACGCAATGTTTTCGCGGAATGTTGTCTTAGTTCAGACAAAGGACAAATTGATTTTAAATTCATAAAAAAGTTACATGATTTACAGGAACAGGAAGGATTAAAGTTAAAAAACAAAATTTCTGCTGTACACGTAAACTTTTATGGCAAAAAAATGAATGTGAAATTAGCTGTACAAGTACTGAGTAATTCTGTAGCTGATGCGATAGAATTTCTTAATAAAAGTGGCCATGAAAATTTCAGTGGTAGCGAAGCAACAGTAGAATTTATACGAATGCTAGATAGGATTTTTGACATTTTAAATGCCAAAAATCCTTTTGGCGCAGGTTATAAGGCACCCCTACGATTAAATAATAAAGATTTTTGGATGAGTGCTATATCCAAAACCAAAAAATATTTAATGTCACTAAAAATTGGTCAAGAAAACATACTTACACATAGGCGTAAAACCCCTATTCTCGGCCTAATTATTGACTGCATTAGTTTTACAAATTTGGTTACCAAACTCTTAAGTGACGCTAAAAACAATATAAATTATTTTTTGCCGTATAAATGTTCGCAAGACCATTTAGAAATATTTTTTTCTTGTATTAGAGCTTGCGGAGCATTAAATGATAACCCAAATGCGCTACAATTTAGATACATACTGCGTAAACTGTTGTTCAGAAATAGCGTACAACCATCTCAAAGTGCCAACATTATCGCTGATAACAGCAGTATACAATCCTCGCCAATTTTACAATTTAAAAACCCTAAAAGACCTAATTCGTCAAATATTGAGTATACAAACGTTGATGATGAAAACATTCAACAATTATTGGCACAGGTTGGCAGTACAACAATTTCCAATTTTAAAGAAAATATTTTATATTATATTGCAGGCTACATCGCAAATAATTTATCAAAAAAAATTAATTGCGAACATTGCATTGCTGCCTTGTTCAAGGTAAAGGAGCAATGCGATCATAATTACGCGGTGGACGTTTGTAAATTTTCATCATTTACTACCTTCATAGATAGAGGAAAATTAAAATATGTCACAAAGTTTACATATGAAATTGTAAAATATTGTGAAAAATTATTTACGTCAATGTGTCATACAAACAGTTTAAAAAATTTAAACAAAACTAAAATGATATTATTAGTAATTCAACAGTTTTGTGTTTCAGGAAATTGTCTGCATTTTAATCCACCCCACCCTATACAAGCGTTTGATTGCGAAGATTCGCATGAAATTGTTTTATGTAAGAGCATTGCCTTTTCGTATTTTAATTTAAGGCTACTAAGCCATACAAAAACATATAACTTACAAATAATTGGACAACGCTCTACGCTGCGCCAACGGCTCCACAAAGCTATTTTATTTAATAATGTCTAAATATGCACCACACATCTACCTAATATATAAAATTTTCGTGACACAAATTTAGTTACCATACTCCTCAGAAACGGTTGGACCGATTTTGAATAAATTTTGTATCGAGTAGGTCTGAGAATCGGCTAACGTCTATTTTTCATACCTCTAAAAGTTAAGGGTGGCCCACCCCAATTGTTTTTAAATATTTTGGATTTTTTTTTTATTATGGTGAAACATTAAAAAATACATACAGCCCTAAATTATCACCCTTCTACCATGAACCCCTATTCTTAATAGCGATATTAGCGGGCAGAAGTGACACCGGTTGTTTCCGACAGGTGACAACCGGTGTCACTTCTGCCCCACTCAATGTGTAACTTGAAAAATAAACATCGTGTGCTACTTAGTGGTTTCATTTTATTTAAAATTCTAAAAATATCTTGCTATATTAGAAAAGGTAAACCGAGAGTTAGGTGAACAATGACGTTGTCTTGGTGAAGTCCAATATCAAGCGGTCCGGGTTCGAATCCTGATAGCGGCAAATGTTTGTGCGATGAACACGAACATCTGTCGACGAGTCATGGTTGTTTATCATCATATCAGCCGAGAGACGCCCACTGTTGAGCATAGGCCTCCCCCAAGGATCTCCAAACCGATGGGTCCTGCGCTGCCCTCATCCAACGGCTTCCCGCGACCCTCACAAGATCTTCGGTCCACCTTGTGGGGGGCCTACCAACACTGCGTCTCCCGGTACGCGGCCGCCACTCGAGGACCTTTTCGCCCCAAAACGGCCGTCAGTCCTCCTCCTTGAACCTGGTGTAAGTCGTTTTAAATACATAATTATATGTATTTAATTGGTTTCTCAAGATACAGGCTCTGCCTATTTTGAGAACCCATGGCAACTCTTTATTTGCAGGATTACACTTTATTTTAGAATCCAATAACGAGATGTTCTTTGTTTTACGATGTAATGTAAACATAATTTAACATTTAATAAAAATGTCTGTATATTATTCCTATTCATACATAATTTATTGAAGATTTAAGCTAATTGGCTCTATATATATAAATAATTCTTGAATTATAGGTATTCTATGCTCAATTAACTTTGTTTTAGACACGACAATTACTTAAATATCAATCTTAATACAATTAAAATTGTCCCACTGTTCGAAGCTACTATATGGACACATTAGTGGAAAGAGACACACTCCTACTATGTCGGTTTACTCTTCGGAGCGGTTTTTAGATTCCCGTCAGCATTCCAGTTAGGATATAAGTTCCTTGGGAAGGTGAGATTCTAGTACACCTATAGCAAAGAGTATACAGTAGTAGCACAGATCACATATTTCCCCTTTATTAATGATGAGCGGTCCGAAAACCCCTAAAAGTAACTGCTGTACCGAAATGTACGCGCGGTAACGCAAAGAGTACATTTTTTATACGGGTATAGATAGAGGCATCACTCCATACTACAAAATATATCGCGCTTAATGATATCTAGTGATCTGCTATGCGGTTCTCAGCAGTCAGTCAGTTCAAGTCAGCAGCCATGAATTCGTGGCTGTCGGCAGCGCCGTCATACTTTTGGCGTTTGACAACCGTTGGCGACACCAGCGTTCCGACGACGAACACTGCGTGTACCGGAACTAAAAAGTTGTCGATTTTTATATCTTTATGTAAAAATCAATCAAATATTGAATGAAGTCATTGCGATACAATTTTAACACAACAAAAACGAAATAAAAAAAAATATTGATTGTGTACTTCATGTCGGATAACCAAAACAGAGAAAATCATACACAGCCTAGCGACCGACGTCGAGATTAGTGAATACGCTTTCGCGCAACGCAGTGCGTAAGCGTCAAAACCAATGGCAGCTCGACGTCTTATCAGACTTCAAACTCGATGTCGAATATTTTTGTTTGTGAATCACACTGCTGAACCTTTTTTTCTTAAAAACTAAATTTAAATAATCATAACAATGGCCCTAATTCTGGTAAACACATGCTAAGTCTAAATTTAAGTTCAGTGCATTTCTTTCTATCAAAAGGAATACGAAAAGGATGGCTGTCATATAATTTGACATTTAGATACGTGTGTTCAATTTTCGACCTTATTGAACGTGATAAAATGCAGTGTTTAGGAGGCACCTCCGTACATGCCGTCTAAAATTGTCTATGGTTTCTATGAAATCTATCTAAACTTAAGTGACAGCTATAAACAGATTCTTGCTATCTTTTTCCTATGAGTAATTGCGAGAAAGAGATATGGGGCCTAATTCTGGTGAACACACGCTAAGTCTAAATTTAAGTTCAGCGCATTTCTTTCTATCAAAAGGAATACGAAAAGGATAGCTGTCATATAATTTGACATTTAGAAACGTGCGTTCAATTTTCGACCTTATTGAACGTGATAAAATGCAGTGTTTAGGAGGCACCTCCGTACATGCCGTCTAAAATTGTCTATGGTTTCTATGAAATCTATCTAAACTTAAGTGACAGTTCTAAACAGATTCTTGCTATCTTGCTTTAATAGGAAAAAGATAGCAAGAATCTGTTTAGAGCTGTCACTTAAATTTAGATAGATTTCAAAGAAACCATCGACAATTTTAGACGGCATGTACGGAGGTGCCTCCTAAACACTGCATTTTAGCACGTTTAATAAGGTCGAAAATTGAACGCACCTTTATAAATGTCAATTAATATGACTGCCATCCTTTTCTTTTTCATTTTGAGAGAAAGAAATAGACTGAACTTTAATTTAAACTTAGCATGTGTTCGCCAGAATTAGGGCCACTGTACTTAAAATTAGAATTAAAGTGTGTCTTCAGAATTAGGCCCAATATCAGTTACATAAAAAAAAAAATTGATGTTTTTTTTTAAAAAAACAAATAAATGTTTGGCGGGATGGCGGGATTTTGTGGTGTCACTGTCACAGTCAAGATTTTTACTACAATAATTAAAAATTGTGTCGGAGCGAACTTTGTGTTATATATTTCGTGTCAAATACTCCCAAGAAGCATTGAAATATGTTACGCCAGCATTTTAAGGCATTATATGAAGAAATAAGAAATACTGAAGATATGGCTGTATGGACATTAGTTTCCGTTGCCTTCTCTTTACAGGTAGATTTAACAAAAAAATTAATAAAAAAAAATGTATTAGTAAATAAATAAAGTCTTTCACTTTTCTTCGTTACGTTGTTACAAAATCACATTAACAAAAGATTGAATTGATTCAGCATAATTGAATCAGTATCCCCTTAGTAGCTTACTAGTCTGTGATTGAATCTCTTTGAACAATCATTGCATTGGATTGTTTATCTTTACTATATTAATTTTTGCGACACAGGAAATGTCGGAATCCTACGGTAATTATTTCAAACCGTAATCTATGAACCAACCAACTAAACGATCAAGATCCATGTGTATTTATTTTGGTGTATTGTTTCAGAATATTTGTTTAAATTCCTTGTTATAGGAAGTGCTGGTACAGGTAAATCAAGCCTGCTAAATAACTTTATTGGAAATAAATGTGAGTACTGATGAAAATACATGATAATAGTTGTTTGAAAACATTATTTAATCCGGATTTGTTAGTAATGGGAAGTTTTATTTTAATGCATAAACCTGTATTCATTTCAGTCAAAGAAGATAGATGTCATACAATTGGGGTTGAATTTGGTTCTAAAATTGTCAATATTGGGGGAAAATCAACAAAACTGCAAATTTGGGATACTGCTGGTCAAGAAAGATTTCGTTCTGTCACTCGATCTTATTACCGTGGTGCGGCAGGGGCGCTTCTTGTTTATGACATCACATCCCGTGATTCTTTTAATGCACTCTCGAATTGGCTGCGGGATGCCAGAACACTAGCTAGTCCCAATATTGTAATTCTACTAGTTGGAAACAAAAAAGATTTAGAAGGATCTAGGGAAGTCACCTTCACAGAAGCTAGTCAATTTGCCCAAGAAAATGGTGATTATTCTATATTCTTAACTAATTTACCTTTTGTCATTTAATAGCCATATTTAATATGCTTTATAAATAACACACTGGTGCTGACACTCAATAAAATAACTATCTATCCACTATTCTGTCTGATATATGCAGGCCCTTCACAGATTAAATCAATATATTTTTCATCCTACTACAACTGCCTTGACCAATATTTATAAAAATAAAAGTATTTTAATTTTTAAAATGTGTATAGCATAGAAAAAAAACTTACATGTCCTGTGGCCCCGTGGTGTGTGGAACTGAAACTGCAACCTTTCACTATCAGGGTGACTGCACTAACAACTGTCTTGGGAGAAATGTACTAATTTCTTCTACTGTGTCTTCTAGTGTACTACAAATTTCTTCTACCTTTGTATGCTATCATATACCTTTACAATGTTGAAAATATAATATTTTAATGAGAAATTATTTTTTCAGAGTTAATGTTCCTTGAGACTAGTGCTAAAACAGGAGAAAATGTAGAAGAAGCATTTTTAAAATGCTCAAAAACTATACTTGCAAAGATAGAAACTGGAGAGTTAGATCCAGAAAGGATAGGATCTGGAATACAATATGGTACATCTGCATCTAAGAGATTAAGCACACCCAAGAAACCCGCCCGGACACAATCTGAATGTGCTTGTCGAGTTTAGGAATAATGGTATGGAAAATTTTGATACACTTTGCAAGACAGTGATCCAGATATAGTAGAAGTCTTATTATAATGTCAATAGCCATTCACTGTCCCGCAAAGTGTTAAACAAGTTGTGGAGATTACATACAACTAAGGAGTCATAAATACAAACTATTTTTGTGCTTTAAGATATAATTTAGTATGAAATCTATATTGGACTTAGTGCTGATTATTATTAACTATGAAGTACCCTACAAGAACTGTAGGCTATGACCCCTACCTCACCAATTTCCCATGGTTAGTTATAAATCAATTAAAAGCATTTTATTATTTATATAATATGTATGTACTAGAATTACCATTTATTTTATCTTGGTAGGATTATTATTTTGTGTTAGTATGGTTAGTAGTCTTCTTATTTTATTTTTATACAAAGAATGTCAAATAATGTCAAATCAAACTCGACACCACCTGATGTGAAATGGTAAAAAGAGTCCATATGTGAAGACAGCTAGTGCAGCTTGAACATACCTTGCAAGGTTATGTGTGATGTTGAGGTGGAGTCAGTGAATTGATGACTCCAAACACCAGCACACATGATCTTGAGTAAGAAGGAAAAATGGTGGGATAAGGTCAAAAGCTCTTCAGAAAACTAGCATGATATGGTTATGGTTAAAGATATACCTGATAGAAGGATTAACCTGACACTTGAAATGCAAGATTGCACCTTACTTGAAAAGCATGCATAATTGTGTAGGTGTGAAAAAACAATTTACCTTGTTCAGTATACCACGCTTCTGTGAGGCTGTTTTGATCACGAGATATCAAAATCGTGATTTTTCTATTGATTCAGATTGCAGCATATCTCAATACCTAATAATTTGATGGCACCCTGTTGCAAAAAGGCTTTACTTAGAAGAGAGGAAAAGGTAATGATCGGGGACTTTTTGGCTGTAAACACGCACACCTGTGGTGTCTTAGCATTGAACTCAACAAGATAGTTTGAACTCTTATTCAGATATAAGGTTCAACACCCTGTAATATTCACTATGGATTGAACGGTCATCCAAATAGCAATGAATCATTCCTAATAGAAGCATGTCATAGATATATAGAAAAAAGAGTGTAGGGCACAGAACAGTGCCTTGTGTTACACCAGCGTTCACATGACACGAACCCCCAAGTGTATCGATCTGCGAGGAAATGGATTCTCCACTTATGCAGGAACCTGGCAATCTAGTGGCATAGCTGAGCGGGCAGACTGTACGCCGTGCGCTTGGAGAGAAGAGCCCTGTGCCAGACCTGATGAAAGACTTTGACTATGTCGAAGCTAACAGCTGCCAACTTACCACCTTTGTTAATAGCTTTACCCCAGATATGCATTAAATATGTTAGAAGATCACCCACTGACTGTTATGGCTGAAATGCATATTAATTAATGAGGGATCTTTTAGGTATCGGATCAGCTGGTTATTTAAGACCCATTCTATGCATGTCCTTCCAAAGACCTGAGTTGTCACCTTAGGTCATGTCAGATCAGATCCAACTTGATAGTTGGATCTGATCTGACCAATAGCTGTTTCTATTGGTTGATAATTAGTTGGGTCTGATCGCTCTCCATTTTTGGGGACTGGTTGCACATTGTGCTCTCTCCAACATTTCGGCACACGCCCAGATGAAAGAGAAAGATGGTATAACCACGTTAAAACCCTGAGAAAACAAGATGCGACCACAGATACCGGTGGCGACGCGACGCCCATTGCACTGCACCACCGCTCACCAATCGGCACGACAAACCTCGAGATTTTGCGTGGCATGATAACGCAGCCTCGCGATCTGGTTAGGTTCGCTCCGAACCCTGTACTGTGCAACAGGTGACCAGCGAAACAGCCGTTTCTTCGGGTCTACCTGGCCGGCCGGCGGCGAGTCAACGCAGTCCTACTGTCACTGGTTAGACGAAAACCATTGCTGACTGGATCCATTGCGACATCGTCTCCCCAACCTCTTCACATACATGGCCCACCAAGTGGCCACAAGTGGTCACTTGGCGGGCCATGTATGTGTTGGTCGCTATTAACCAGACGGGTGCTCAAACCAGTGGGTGTATTACTAGTGGAGCAGTTGGTAGCTCAGATATGTTTCATAGTTGCCTCGCCTCTTACGACACCCGCGGGAAGAAAATATTCCTAAATCGTCATTGTCACCGTATGGACAAATACCTACTATACTAATGCTACGAATAGTTATTATTAATCGTAAATCTCATGTTTGTTATTCGGATAATGTATCCCATACTCGATATTTATTTACAAATTACATTTATGTGCAATTGTAAAAGCGTGGACCCACAGTAGGACTAATTCTGAAGACACTCTAAATTTTAGTACAGTATATCTCTTTCTCGCAATATGTACAGGAAAAACATAGCAAGAATTGCTTTAGATCTGTCAACTAAAAGAGATGTTTCATATCTGGCCAGGTATATGTACAGTATCTCACAAAATCAGGAAAAAATTCCTGAATACAAATAATTCGTTTTCATGCTTAGTTTGTTTGTACAAAAGTTGAAATTTTTAATCAATTTCACCGATATTCAATATGACAATATGGCGGGCGAGATAGAAATCAACTAAACGTAACCAGTGACATGGGCGCCATGATGAATATTTGGCCGTGTTGCAGTTTTTGCCATAAAAAATCTTGTTTTGTACCACGCAACAAAGTAAATAAAAAGAAAACGGACTATTAAACACTGTTCTACATATTTTTACCTATTTTTCAGTATACTGTACATAGACCTGCTATGCGAGTCTCTAAAGTCAGCAGCCGTGAATTCGTGGCTGTCGGCAGCGCCGTCATACTTTTAGCGTTTGTTTGACAACCGTTGGCGACACCACATCAGCGTTCCGACGTCGAGCACGGCGTGAACCGGATCTAAAAAGTGGTTGATTTTTATATCTTTAAGTAAAAAATCTATCAGATATTGAATGAAGTCATTGCGATACAATTTTAACACAACAAAAAAGAAATCAAAAAATATCGATTGTACTTCATGTCGTATAAACAAAACAGAGACAATCGTACACAGATCGTACAAGAGTCCGGCGTAAAGATTAGTAAATACGGATTCACGCAGCGCAGTGCTCAAACGTCAAAACCAATGGCAGCTCGTCGTCTTTGTCAGCCGTCAAGCTCGATGTCTTTGTTTGTGAATCACACTGCTGGCCGTGGCCGGGTCTCCATACATTTTTGAAACATCTCTTTTAAATAGATTTTAAAGAAACCATAGCCAATTGAAGACTGCATGTACGAAAGTGCTTCCTAAACACATCACATACAAAATACACACACGTTTCTTAATGACAAATTACATGACAATTATCCATTTTGTATTCATATTGAGAGAATGAGATGGACTGAACTTACATTTAGATTATGCGTGTGTTCTACAGAATTAGGGTCAGTATGAGAGGTTTTTATAATAAAGTATAATTGAACCATTAGTTGCCTTATTGCGTAGGTATCTTTTAATAATCTTGACAAAATTATTTATGTTCTGGATACGAAACTGCTTCGATGAGACCTATTAATTTAAGGATACTATTAGATTACGAATTGTGTATATTGTCACAGACTGCTACCTATTATACGTCTCATTTTTAAATTAATTTCACTATCAAATTTTAATGCTAGTTCATGTGGGTAAGAGCTGATTTTCAATCCCCAGCTATGATTTATCCAGAGAATAACTTTGACAAGTTGACAGTTAATCTCTAGAAAATCTTTCTAAAAGTAAAAAATATTCTCTAGTTACGAATTTTCTGAGGATTGAAAAATCAGCCCTAAGTTGTTTAAAAAGGGATAGTTAGTTAATATTTGTGTTGTAATCACTTACACTTATAATGTAAATTGCACCACATTGACTTATTATCAATATTAAAAGTTGTGAAAAAATAAATTATGACAATAAAAAGTAAAGCAAGTACTTTTATTTTATTAGGTACTGACCGGATTATTTCATCATAAAATATGAAACAAAGTCGGGTTTGTCCGACTACTTATAACTCCCGTCACTTAATTCATCCCGTCGATACGGTAAATAAAGGTTTTGAATCGACAAGATAGGTATATTCACAATATACGGATAATGGCGTATTTAAAATTTAAAAAATGTAGAATAAAGTCGGTAATGAAAAAGGATTGATATATTTATTGTTATCAAATATTTATTTTGTGTAAACTAAGGAAAATATATCCAGCTAGGTACCTAAATATAGAACAAATGACTTAAGTAATGAAAGAAATGGCAAATTGGATTGGTCTCACCCAATGAACCGTTAGACGTAATGACGTAATAATTGATTTGATATTTATTTTGTATTCATTGTATTACTTTTATAAAACATTATCATCATCATCTTTCATTGTATTATTTTCTTTATTTCCCCGCCTAAGGACGTGAAATTTTTCCAGTTTAGATACATTTTTATTAGATAACATAAATTATGTTTTGCTAATCTGTAACACGACATTCATTGACTGTTAGCGGTACGAAGTTCGCCGGGTCAGCTAGTTTTTATATAAATTATGTACCGTAATTATTGGATCCAAGGGGGCCCGGGGCTGATCTTTTATAGATAGGTCATCATCATCATGTCAGCTGAGAGACGCCCACTGCTAGGCATAGGCCTCCCCCGAGGATCTCTTAGCCGATCGGTCTATCCATCGGCTTCCCGCGACCTTCACCAGATCGTCGGTCCACCTTGTGGCTTCACGCTGCGTCTCACATCAAAGGCCTTAACAGATCTTCATAAATTATAAATCTCGATCATGTCAAACAAAAAAACCGAAACAAAATTGGTCCATTAGTTTAATAGTAGCTAAAGCTATACCATTCCACAGATACAGACAGACAGTTCAAACATATAACACCTTTTTTTTTGCGTCGGGGGCTAAAACATAATATCGTGCAGAAATTCAGCCAGAGGTAGAGAGCACCCCTAGAATTACCCGAATCACTTCCCTAAATAGGTACCTAACAATTTTTAACAAAAAAATCCGCGAGCGAGCGCTGCTCCGGGCAGCTATGCACGTACGACCTACGAGGCGCGGCGGGCGCGCAAACTATTTTCGCCTTAGGCGATTAACACACGGCGTCGCGCACCGCCGTGGTAGGCGGTGGAGCGGATCTCATGTCGCATTGGCCTTTAAGAAATCCGTTGATGCCAAACACACGAACACCGCCCGACCGCGCGGCCTAGCGGTGCTCACGCCGCCACCGCCCGCCCCTTCGAGCTGCATGCCGGCCGCGCGGGGCGGCGGCGTACAAGGCGCTTAACCGCGCGGTGCATCTTGAATGCAGGACGTTCTTGTCAATGTCTATGATCAAACTGGTCAAAACCACGTTAAATGTATCCGCGCGGACAAACTCGTTAACCCACATACGAGACACAATTAAATTTTAATTGTTTATGACATAGATCTATGCCGTCTGGTAGTTGAAGCATTAAGAGCGCCTTCACATTAGGTCGCAAGGAGTGCAGCGCGGCAGCAGCGGATGCCTTCTCATTACAAATACAGCCGCGCGACTTGCTTACATTAGGGTGGCCAGTTCATTTCAATAATGGACTCCAACGAGGAAACAATTGTTGCTCCTGCTTTTGTTGGTTCTCCTTCGGCGCCATCGACGTCGCATTCATAATAAAAAAAAAAGAATGTACTGGATTGATCCTTTGTTTATATATTAAAATAAAATAAAATAAATATTGATGTTAACTATATGGGACAAAACATACTGGAAGTAACACATACAAAATTCTTAAGTGTTGTTGTAATAGACGATAACTGTAATTGGAAGAATTATGTTCTAAACAGGTTGCGTCACATCTCGGCAATGTCCAGCACCCTTACAGCATATCACGGTTATGTTTCGTCTTTACTTAATTATGGACTCATAATTTGGGGAAATTCTGTAGACTCTAATAAATTATTTAAAAATGTGTTCGAGCTATGTGTGGCAGCTCACCTCGTGATTCTTGTAAACCTTTATTCAAATCATTGGGCATTTTAAACCTTCCTTGTATGTGTATGTAAATTCTTGAAGTAGCCAATTTTGTAAAGTGTAATATTTATCTTTTTAAAACAATAAATAGCATTAGCTGTAGAAGCACTAGTTATCCCAATAAATTAGATTATAATAATTATCCACATTTAAGCTATTATCTTCGACAATGTGACGCTATGTGCGTGAAAATCTACAACTCTGTGCCTAGTGATATGAAACTACTGCCAAACCAATTATTTAAAAGAAATTTAACGAAATGGCTCCAGGAAAAGTCTTTCTATTCTGTAAAGGAGTTTTTTGATTATAAAAATAAACTCTGATTTTATGTGTTGTCGTTGTCCGTAAAGCCAAAAATAGTGTCCCTATGCCTAAGTATATTTTATATTTTGCATGGCAAGTCTGGTGAAATGTGAAGAAACCTATTGTATAACATTACCCATAAGACCTATTGTAACCACATTTGAAGCAAATAAAGTTAATTCTATTCTATTCTATTCGGAATCGGCATGTGAATACTTAGTGACTATGTAACAGTATTCAAAGTAATTAACATATAAAACTCGAAAAATTTCACGTCCTGAGGCGGGAATCGAACCTGCGACCTTTCGCAATCCGGGCGACTGCGCACAGTTGGTTAGAGCAGTCGAATTTTTCAAACATTTATAAATGTAAAAATCAAAAAATTAAGAATAGTATTCAAAGTGTTGATTGAAATCTTGTTGAAAACTTTTCTCTGGCCCGGTTTTAGTATTGAAATTTGGAATAAACAATTCAAATAATTCATTCCAGCTTTTCTTTTTTATGACCCTAATGCTATAATCATCGGTCCTGGAATCCCACAAAGCAGGACGCCTTTGAACTTCAATGATAAATTGTTCTGTGTCAAATTCGCTTATTGTGCAATTATGTTAACGTGCGTTTGCAACACTAGCTCGAAACCTTTTTAGTATAGAAGTTTGCCGCATGTGACTGTTATTAATCTGTGCCTGTGAGCAGCGCGACTGTCGCGCTGCTACAATCGCGCTGCTGCCCCTGCTGCCGCACTACTTGCGACCTAATGTGAATGCGCCCTAAGACGGCTGCGACATAATTATACTCCATCATATTATAATTCCCACCTTAGGGTAAGTAAGTCGTATGAGCGCGAATTTATTATGCGTAATGTTGTTTCGGGCGAGCGAGACAGAGAGGTATAGTTAGGTATATGACTTCTCAGCGCGATGAAAATACATAGACAAATAGTGTGTGCGCGCATAATAATATTCGCTTTGGTGCAAAGCGCAACTGACAAGGAGACTGTAGTCAAGTAGCATCTCTACTTGGTCTGTGTAGTCAAGTCTTTACAAACAGATAACTGGAAATACATAGTTAGTATGAATCCATTTAAATAAAAAACTTCTAGGTTAGATTATTATTTTGAATAAATAAACATTTTCATATAAATTTATTTTTAATAAGTAACATTGCTAACAGCTCATACTTACACAGACGGAGCTAACTACAAAAAAAAACATTTTATTATAATCTGTCTCAACATAATATTCCATAAAAATTATCTATCTACATAATTTATCCATTTCAACATCATCAGTATATTGAATCACATAATGCTATGCTATTATAATTTTATTGTTATTGCGGGGTTTACACGGATCAATAAAATTTTCGTCATGTTTTAGCTTAGGCGATCAGTTAGTGAAATACCACAGATACCTATCTACTAAGTAGGTAGGTACCTAGGTATATACTATTGGTACCAGCAGGGCAACCGCCTAACGGCCTGGCCACGAGAACAGGCAGCGGCGTCTTGGCAACCACTGCTCGGTCACACGACCGACGCGGTGCGAGCTGCGAGGCCGACATTGAGACAGCGCGCAGTGGTTGCTGAGATGGGAGACGCAGGACGCTTGTGCGGTGATGACGTGGCCAAGCCGTAACGGCCTGGCCACGGGAACGGGCGGCGGCGGCGACGGCGACGCGACTGGCGAGGTCGTCGGTCGTCGATACGCGTGGCGTGCTTAGTATATTGCCATACATTTGTTTCCATTACGGCGAATAGAACCGCGAATATTCGCCGCGGCAAATTTCCCGTGGCCAGGCCGTAACTCAAAGTCATATGAATAGAACTTATTGCGTATTACTTTGAAAACCTTAATATTTCTTTCATAGCTGGGACGACATGGCAGACGATCGATACGATTTGACGTCTCAGACAATACCAATTTTTAAATTATTGCATTCAGGTGGTCGCCCCGCGAAGTGTATTATTATACCTACTTTTTAAATATGAAATAGACTATAAAAATAAAAAATCTGGTAATGCTAGAAAATTGTGTTTTCTATACGACGCAGTAGAGAACATCTATCTATTTGTACTTTATTTGAGTGACTCTAAAAAAATAGGTAATAATTTTTAACTACCTACAAAGCAACAGTTTTGACTTTAGGCGATATAGGTAGGTACATTTTTTTCTGTTTTTTATTATTATAATATAAACTAATTTTAATAATGATATTTATATTATTTATTCATTTATTTAGCATTCATCGCAATAAAATCCTAATCAACTTACATCAAAAACTTATCGTAAGTAAGTATACAAAATATGAATTACTTAAACAAGAAATATTCATATACCTACATACTTACTTACCTACTATAGACCCGAACCTATACTTTAGAATCTTTGAGTTGAGTAGTACCTAAGTAGGTTTATGAAACATCAATAAAAAATACACTGCAAATAAAAATACCCCCGTTACCTAGGTACAATATGTTTTATTACTTGGTGTCGTTATCAACACATTAGGGGGAATTTGGGTTAACCAAGACATCAAACAAATGGTAATGCGGTAATCGTAACCCGTGTAAACCTCGCTCGCACATACTACGGCGGCAGAGCGCCGCGCCGCACATCAAGCATAACACGCCAGTTGAAAAATGAATCTTATTACAATTGATTAAGGTACCCACAAATATAAAACACAATTATTATTAACAAAAACATCATATGGAGAATAAGACCAGTACCTTTTTACATATTAAAGGACTTTGATTCATTACTAAGAAAGTCGAAAACTGACGTGCTAGTTCCCGGTGTATTATATTATATTCCTCTTTGCGTGCTAGTGCCAAATAGTAATAAAACACCATGGTTACCGCAGCCTTTGGCGCTTGCGCTGTGAGCGCATTACTCTGGAGTTGCCGAACTTTTTTTTGCTTTTGATTACTTGCTACACTCAAAATAAAATTAATGGTTTACTTTATATTATTTTACTAAAACAACAATAAAAAATTATGATATTGAACTAGATTTTCTTTCATAGATGTTAGAAAAGAAGCATGTGCCCCTTAGTTTCAACTGTCACGGATTCGATTCGAAAAGTCTCATCCCGTCTCGCTTTGCCGCAACGCGATGAAAAGTGACAGGTATAGTTTCCGATATTCGAATATTTTTCCGACGGTTGAGAATAAGGGGGATGGAATGTATTTCCATATGTAGCAGAAAGTAAATACCTACATTAATTATCATAGTAGTTTCTTGAACCATGCCACTCAAGTGCGCTAAAATACCTATAAGAAACTATCAGGGACTTTATTTTGTCTAAAGTATTTCGAGTCTTATGTCAGCCCTCCAATTATGTAACTCCAATGGTAATGGCAATGGACGTCATCTACAGTTAATTGCAAATTCATTGCTGCTTAACTATGACGTCGTTGTGAGATCTTGCCTTGTGACGCAGGAATGGTCAGGTAGTATACTTGAGGTGTATTATGAACTCTAATTTCCATTCGGTTTAGGGTCATTAGCAGGGTGATAGAGTTCACGTTATATGATAAAAAAACAGGCCGTAAATAGATTGGAAAAAGAGTCCACGGATAATACGCCCTTCTCCCTGTCTTTCTGTTGTCAAGTTTTGGAAACTACTTTCTACATATACCTAGTGAATCACAATAAAATTGTGTTCGAGACGTTTCGAATAAATTGAAACTTACTCTAGAGATGCAGTGAATTCCATTATCATAATCATTATAGTTAGATACTACCTATGTAATTAGGGGACTGGTCTGGGATCTAGAGCGACGATGCACAGAATAGTTCCGTTTGGAAATCGATGATCGAGACAGATATTGTTGATTAGTGGAAACCATAGACGAGTTCCCCTAAGTGTACCTATTCTGATTATTAGAGTTAAATTCTCATCCTGGGGTGGGTGTGTATTAATTGAAGATAAAATTCATTTGGAAAACAATAATTAACAATCAGAATAACTCCATAATTTGATTTTTATTTACATATTTTTCATAGTTCTTCATATTTCTGGTAAATACTGTATAAATCAATTGATAGTCTCAATTGAGCAACTAAATAATATGTGCAGTATTTGATTCAAAATTAGATAAGTATTAAAGAGTTACCTACTCAGAAGTACATGACTGTGGTGTACATTATACCTATTCCACATTTATATATCCATTTCATTTTAGATTTTACAGGATGAAGAAACCAACAATTTATAAGTGTAACTATTGAACGTAGAACAAATGGACAATGGTGTCGTAACTGTTATCATTCTCTAAAACTAAGATTAAATTATGTCCATCCCTTTCATTTTGATAAAACTCATTATGAAAGAGATACTTAGATATCTAAAGATTGTCTAAAATTACTTAAAATTGCCATTTTTTAAACGTTAATTGCCGTCTCCGGCCGTTTCCTTCTATGGTCAGATTGTGGTAGATAATGAAAGAGTAGAACTAAATTAAATTTTAGTCTATGCGCCACAGAACCATGGCTATAAGTATAACGGCTTAGTTTCACTTTGATGTACAGTCGACAGTACATCAAGCGTAACGGTTTTACGTCGAGACCGCCCTTAAATTTTATGTAATAGAGGCGACTTTCGAAGTGTCGCTGTTACAGTTGACGTGCTGTCGACTGTACAGGCTTAAATACATATATATTGTTGGTTTCATTTATCATAAAATAATACTTTGTACTTTGAATAAGTTATTTTTTTAGATTTTAAATACAATATCAGATTCATAAGACTTTGATACATTATACTATTAACAAATAAGTATCTAACAATAATAATAAATATACATAAATCTAAAATAACCCTAAACTTAATCCCTATTAATAAGGGTCACATAAACCAAACAGCATGCAACAAAATGTGACATAACATACCTACTTAAAGTAAAATGCACCTATTTATAAATCTAGGAACTATAGTAGGGTGTGATGTAATACCAACAATTGCTTTGTAATGTTTTCTTATATTATTGTAATAAAATCAATCACACTTTGTAATTCGTGTGTAAATATCAGTTTTTTTAAAATATCGATAACGGATAAAAGTATCAAAATATTTTCCTACCAATGCAAATCTAAGCAGAGCTTTAAACAAAGAACCTTACTGACGCAAGATACATCTAGACTGACAACGAAAATATTGATTTTTAATAAAATAGTCCTAGTTCTATCACAGTGAAATATCAAAACACTTAATAAGTATCTTATATTTTATAAATTTAAACTTCTCCAAAATCTGTGCTGTTATTTTATAGTTCACGTGAAATTAGTAATTATCAATAAATAAACTGTAGGTATAATTTGATTGTTATTAAGTACCTACTATTTCAATTGAGTCAAATGTTGTTTAATTATACGTTTAATTTTAATATTGTTATTATTGTGATGACCCTACGCCTAGATATACCTAGGTGATCGAAAAATGGAATGATCAAAAATATGATACCTAATAAGATGCATATAACATATCTAATGGTTAGTACATTTTTCATAATTGAGACTCAAAAAGACTTCTATAATAACAATGAAGTATCTACAATCAAACATAATTATAAATAATATTTTGTGATTTTCGTTATTGTTTTTTTTGTTTCATCTAAAATACTGTAATACATGTATATGTTATATTTGTGTTTATATCATTTTCTTCTGTAACTAAATTATATAGTACGTAATTTATTTATTAGCGACTTTCACCAGCCCTCCGATACAATTACCAAACTACTTATACCTAAAATAATTACTCACTGATTGTCTAGGAAATAACATTAGGGGGGCAAAAGATGTAAGCTGGCTAAGATGAGGCACTCATCTAGCAAGAGTCTTTTTTTGATGTTGTAAAAATATATAGATTTTAATTTTATAGTACCTAACAGGTAGTTAAGTACCGTTGATTTAATAACTTTAATTTTAAATATTATTTAAGAATTGTTCTATTGTTTTTTTTCTTCATTTCAGTCTTATAAACAGTTTAAATAGGTAAGTACAATTTAAAAATATTTTTAGAGATTTAAACAAAAATTAAGTAGGTAGGAAGGTAATCAGATTTCCTAAACTCGATTTGTGACTAGATAATAGGTAAGTACACGTTTAAGTGTATACACAAAGTGTCGCCCGAAAGTGCCCATCTAAGTTAGCCAGGTTTACATTACATATTACTACAAAAAGCATTATACATATAAAATATTTCAACAGAGAGCGAATACGCAACAAAATATGTCAATTTTTAACACTGCTACATCTCGACGGTCTGTTGGCGTGGTCTAATTTTGAAATATTGATCTAAAGCAAACTTAAAGCGTGTACCTAGACTTTCCGACATCTATGTTGCTTTACATAAGACATTTTTCGAATATCTAAATAAAAGCTAGAGAAATGGAACCCAACAATCGATTTGTAATCTCTGATACTCTCTAATTTTCGAATAAATTGAAAGTTGGCGCTATTTCATCAATGACAGCGAACAGCCACAACCGAGCTACTACAACGCGCATCACAGCTAATTGTTGTAAGTAATACTTGTGACGATGTAGCGACGACGAGCAAGCAAATGTAGGTACGCTGCGGGTTTGTGGCTTGCGGCGAAGGCTGAGGGCATCGCTGAAGACTGAACTGAACGAGACTGAACTAACGAGCATGAATAAAGGAGTTACGCTACTTGCTGCCGCTGGCGGCAAGCCACCGCCGCCACTAGCGCCGCCCCGCGGCCGCTGCCATCCTCGGACAACATCAAGTCGAACTGGAACAACAAAAACTCACTTATTAATCATGCTGATTGTTGAGGACCGAGCTATTTTAGGGAAACCACGCAAAGTTATGAAACCCGTTTATGTAAGTAGGTATTTTTCTAGCTAACACTCTGTTTTACATTGACGTAGGTATAGAAAGACAATCCTTTATAAAATTTTATTAGTATTTCACTAGAATTTAAAATGGTCATGTTCCGAAAAAGATTATCTATGTAGGTTGCCAGCACTAATCGTGCTGATTGTTGAGGACCGAGCTATTTTAGGGAAACCACGCAAAGTTATGAAACCCGTATTAGTAGGTATTTTTATAGCTAACACTATGTTTTACATTGACGATATAAAAACAATCCTTTTTAAAATTTTATATTTCACTAGAATTTAGAATAGCCATCTTCCGAAAAAGATTATCTATGTAGGTTGCCAGCACTAATCGTCGTAGGTATTTTCAGTAAAAAAAACATGACGCTACTCGGAATGTAAAAATAGGTATACCAATTTTATCTTGTACAAAGTCCGATGCTAATAATTTGCTTATTTTAGTACAAACATGTTTATCTTATTGTCCGACATAACTGTAGGGGCTCGTCTTTGATAGTCGTCATTTATCAGCGTCTATTTATATTGATTATTATGAATAAGGAATCAGTTCAATAAATGGGTGGTAAAAATATTTGAACTTTGATAAAATCACAGAGAATCCACCAGTTTTGATCAATGAGAAGATTGAGTTACGATAGAAGTAAATATCTATTACTTATTTTAAACATAAGCACAACTTCACCCGTTAAGCATCAGATTCCAGACACAATTGTGAATGGTGGAAGCTGGAATCTTGACGGGCTAATAAAGGTAACGACTGTCCTATTACATAATGCTACTATGTTATTTTCAGAAGTAGTTTACCTTCTTGTTCATGTTGAGTTAATGTCGAACAGAACTCACAGAAAAAATCACAAAAAAATTATCAGCTGTTGCATAAGTACAAAAGGTTGAGTAGGTATTACAATTTAGTACGATACAGCTCATTTCTGTCGCGCTTTCAATTTTTTTTTAGATCTCAGTTTAGGGTTACCAAGGGAGCAGTTCCCCTTACATTCAGTATATTAGGTACTCTTACATTCACAATATAACGGAGAACTATTGATAATGATATCAAGAATGATAAAAGTATATGTACCTACTTATCTATATGAATATTGGATATCTACTAAATAAATATAGCTACGAACATCTGCCGCTACCGGGATTTGAACCCGTGACCACTGGCCCAAGTAGACTGGTAAAGAGTGACCACTCGCCCGGCCGTCTATTATTCATGCAGAATTAACACAACACCTAGGTACACCTAACTATTAATATCTCCAACGTCCTTGAATGAAGCGGGGGTTTTTCTTTGAGACTTTAGCCAAGCGCAACAGTTAAGTTAGAATACCGAGAATGATAGCGATTATCATTAATAATTACCTGTAAACCAGGCCGCACCAGCTGCGCGATCTTCTCGCACATGAGTGCATGGAAATGTGGGTGGAAGCGGTAGACGGAGCCGTCGATGCCGACGGTGACGCGGGGCTCGTCCATCTTGTTGAGCAGCGTGGCGATGCCCGCGGACACTAGGTGCGCCGCGCGCCGCGATATACACTCGCATACGTGACGCACGCCCGCCATGTCCGCTTCCGTTGCGTGTGATAGCCCTGCAAATACAAAGGAAATACTTATTACTACAATGAAGTTAGAAATTTATTGATTTGCAAGAAACATAGTACAATAAAGATGGTAAAATAATAAACATATTCCTACACGTCTCGCTGAAAATACAGCATGCAAAAATGGGTAAGTACTTGATAACCAAAGTCATCGGTCATGGTATAATTTAATCTAGACTTTATAATAATTGATTTAATACAATAAAAAAATTATACAATTATACAATATAAGAATATTAAAACTAGAATATTAAAATGTCAATGTTCATCAATTAAATTACAGAAATACAATGTCAGTGTAATAATGTTGGCAAACAAGCGCCAACCAATCCCTGTCGAAAATAATTCGAATGACGGAAACTATACGTTTTTTTTAAGGGTAAAAGAATGCATTTACGCATTCCCTGCATGTTGGGGTAAAGCTGGAATTTAAGGCTGAGCGTGAGCCTACCCACTAAAAATACCCCCGGTCCCCTACTTCTCGCATGGACACATTTGGCCGATAGTTACCCATATCCCAAAATTCTGTAAATGCGTGTAGTTTATCACTTCTTATTGCGGTGCGACGTGACTTTTCGAATCGAATCTGTGATCCGAGTGAATAAGAGGGCACTAGGTACCCAAGTTTCAATTGTATCGAAAAGTTTCGATCGTGGTTATGTATAAATAAATTTTTGTAATTTTTTGTAACATAAACTTATCTCATAAAAAAAACCTACAAGTGCCTACTTACTAAAATTTAATTATTTTATCCTTTTCAGTTTTTTGGAGTCGGTTTTATTTTTTGTTAAAATTTTTTTTTCACAATTTTTAGTGATTACTTTTGAAGGTCAAAGCTAGATGGGTCACCGTGAGCTTATATTGTTTTCTACTGTCGTATCATTTCACTAAAAATTCATAGGAAAGCAAATATCCGCAACTTCGCATACGTAGACGACTGAATTTTTCCAGTTTTTTCGATTTAAAAACCAAACTACCCAATGGATTTTCAAAATTTTTTTATGGGAAATGGGAACTATTCCGCATCGAACAAAAAAAGAATCATCAATATCGGTTCACCCAGTTCTGTGTTCAAAAAGTTCTGAGGTAACAAACATAAAAAAAAAATCTTCAGACGAATTGATAACCTCCTCCTTTTTTTGAAGTCGGTTAAAAAGGCATTTTTATGAGAATAGAATAGAATAGAATATTTATTTATTTTCTCTCACAAAAGTTACAATTTTCAATATAGTGTAAGTAGGTACATTGATTTTAGTGTATGAACCATTGTGTGAGAGACTGGAGCCTGAGATAGGTTTCCAAAAAAAAACCCGTAGTACAGGTCTCCAGGCACCTCCCCCAAATCAATTGCATCATGGTTGCCTAGGTACATCGTTGAACATAATAGTATACGTTTGTTAGAGACATGCAATTTATCTTAATTATTAGTCAATAAAATCATACAATAATAATCTTAAATTGATTTCATACATGGTTGTATTCCAACAATACAATTGTACTAGGTAAAAATAATGCAATGAATTAAATTATTAAAGTTAATTAATTAACATACTTTTATTTATATTATATAGTTTATTTTAATCGAATTGAGTATAATTTTGTGATTACAATTATTTATAATTAATTTAATATGTATATTTGATACATATTATTATGATTATTTAGTAAGCTTGCACTTTGGCTTTAATTGTATCACATTTCCTAAGTTATTTTTAAATTAAAATTATGTATTCATTAAAAAATAAAAATAAAGAAATAATAGGCTGATTTTTTTTTAAATAGGTTGATTTATTGTATCACATTTCTTCGTTATTTTTAAATTAAAATTATGTGTTTATAAAAAGAGTAAAAAAAATAGTTTTTTTTTTTTTGTGAAGCCTTTTGTGAAAATTGTTTAACCTTCCTTCGCCTTTTTCCCATCTCTTTCCCTTAATTGTTCTTTCTTTTACCTTTTTCATATTCGTATAAGGAACAGACTTTCTGTTTCCGTGTAATCCATGACTTTAAGCCAGTTTGTGACAGCACTCTTACAGGCTGACTTTTTAAGAGGATAAATGGACAAGATATTGTTTATTTTATTATATAGATATGAACCTAGAAAACAGAAGAAATGATGGGAGTGGCCAGACCTCAGACTGACACCCTGGCAGACTGATCCTTTTCGTCGTTTATCCTTGTTGAGGTTTGGGTTGAACTGAAGTTGGGAATGCATTTTAAGTACAGTCTGTAGGATAAATGATTGTCTGACTGTCAGCACTTCCCAATCCCTGTAAAGGGTAGTTGTGGGGTACCGGTAGGGTAAGCCAGCACTCACCTTCAGAATAGCTCTCTGAGCTCTCTCTAGATAGATGAGGTGAGATTTTGCTGCGCCACCCCAGGAGGTGATACAGTAGTCCGTGATGGATTGACATAGGGCAGAGTATACCATCCTAACAGTTTTTTTGTTGGCCACTTGTTTAAGCGTTCTAAAAATGTGAATTAGTTTACGCGTCCTTATAGTGAGCAAACGTATATGGGATAAGTTAATGTGTCTGTAAACAGGTTAGCACCTACTCCAAAAAATACCTTTTTATAAGTACCTACTTCAATTAAATTATATGTTTGTTTTTAGTATTTTCAATTTAGTTTAATTTTTTTAAATGATATTTTTATTTCTGCATTTTGTTAATTTCGTTTAGAGCCTAATTGTATCGCTTCCTACAAGAGATATATGAGATAATCCTCATGTGTATCTTCCATGTAGGAAGGCCTGTGCCCAACAGTGCAACATATTGGCTGATGATGATGATGAGAGCTGAATTGCATGCAACCATTGAAACAAAATGCATAGGTATTGACATGTTTTAAAATTACGCTGTTAAGCCAGCGGCACATTTTCTTAGTGACTGATACACACTAAGCTCCCTGTATTTAATATATAACTTGGATGGACTTTACTTTTTATAGCGAATATTACAAATAGATTTAATATGTATTGACAATTTTTTAGGTATTTTTAATTTTGTGACATGCATGATACTCAAAGTAACAAAGCCGAAAATTTATATTTGCATACCGATAATTGGTAGAATGTACACGGAACTACACCAAAATGTAAAAACTATAAATATGTACCTACATTCTATGCAAATAAATATATTTGAATTTGAATTTATATAAGAAAGTACGGAACCGATTTTCATGAAACTTGCACAGTTCCCTAAGTTAGACTATATCTAGTCCAAGAAAAAAAGCTGACAAATTATGAAAATGACAGCAGCGCCTCTGTTGTGAAGATTAGAAACTACTTTTTATAATTACCTATATGTATTATATAACAGAACGTAACCGCGATCGAGACGTTTCGATTCGATTTCTTGGTAGGTAGCTATCTTTTTGTGTTATGGATACTAGATAACGGATGAATAATGTTAAAAATGTCTATATAAATATTAGAAATATCCTAAATAAACATATAAATATCCATGACTCGTGAACAAATGCTCGTACTCATCATGCAAACATTTGCTCCCACCGGGATTCGAACCTGGGACCCCTGACCGAGTAGCCTGTATAGCAAGGGGTACAAACCACTCGGCCAGCCGGTTGTCGTCGGTTAGTTTTCATAAGTAATTTATCTTCGGTATTACACCAAGTACTGCCCAATAAAATATTTTTAAAATTATATTTTACGTTAGATTGTTCTAGTCGACTATTTTGGGGAAAACTGCAATTTGCAGCACTGTAGAACCTAGCGTTCTAGTTTGGAAAATTTAATACTAAGTATCTATTTTATACATAAGTTTATATTAATACGATCATAAAATATAAAATTAAATATTTTAAGTAACGCCCGGCCTCATTAATCTTCTATCTAACACTATCTCATTGAGACTAGACTATTCTTATGAGCCCAAACACGCTTTATCTGCTGTAAGTTTATGAAGAATTAAGCATCCCGCAGACTTTTTGATGGTAGACATTGGATCAGCTCAAGGTTAGTATGTCATGGGAATGTCACCGAAGTGACAGTAGGTACACCAAATTTCAAATCAATCGGATCTGTGAAAGTTAGTAAAACCCTGTTATCATGTAGTAAAATGAGCTGATACTTATCAAGCGCCTGAACTGATCTTCATAATATTCTTAATTTTTGATTTTAACATTATTATAAATGTTTGAAAAATTACTTAGTAATTAAAATATAATAAAACTAGAAAAATTCTCATAAATTATAACTAAGGCCATCCTAATCACGTCAGCTTTCAAACAAAAAAAAAACAAATCAAAATCGGTCCATTCGTTTAGGAGCTACGATGCCACAGACAGACAGACACAGATACTCAGACAGACACGTCATACTTAGAACACCCCTCTTTTTTCGTCAGGGGTTAAATAGCGTCTATCAATTAATGAAATGTAGTAATTTCAGTAATTAAGCCATTACTATTAAGTTTTAAGTTTACGTTTTTTTTAATTAGTCCAATCACAAGATAACCTGTGTCGCGCCTTCAAACAGAAATGATAGGTACCTAGTGTTACAAATCTACACATAACCTACCTACACATATTTTATCACACATAATAGGTTGTTGACGTAGCATACCTAGGTTTACCATATGCAAACTGCAGTTGTATCTATAGTTACTTTGTTTTATACTTTAGTACTACACAAAGCAGGGCTTGTAAATAGAACCGACTCTACCAGATTGCAGACTAAATAAATAAATAGAAAATTAAAGATATTAATTTTTTAATTCATTTATTAGTTTTGGGTCAAATATGTTTTTGCTTACCTAAAAGATATACTCGTATTTTTCCTTTTAGTTAGTAGGTGTAGGTACCTACCCAAATAGAATATGTAGGTTTAATACGAGGTTTGTACTTAAGTACCTACTTCTGTTTGGTTGGAAACAAGTTAAAACAATATAAGAAAAACCAATAACATAATGGAAATGCTAACAAGAGGTCAGTTCCCCTATCTCTCTCTATCTACCTAGATAGAGTAATAGGTGGATAAAAAAATCCTCATGGTGACAAGGCCTAAAGTAGGTATTTATTATCTATCCATATAAATTACAAAACACATAAGACGCCGAGATTATTAATTTGATCAAAACAAAACTTTCTTTTAGTTTGTTAATAATTTATGTAAAAAGGATTGTGATTGGAGAATCTAATAATAAAAAAAACATCTAACCGTCAAACACTCAGGCAGGTGCTAAACGTAATTTGACAAGATAATTACGTTTACTAATATCGATAGTTTCAAACCGGAACTAGCAAGTGCAAAAAAATGATAAAAAAAACTAACGCAATAACCTAACACAATTATTATTGATGATCCTATTATTCAATTAGCAAGAAAATAGAATAGTCCGGGTCATCAATCTTATCGTTTGTTTGTTTAAATAAACGCTGTCTTGGTTTTTAAGGGAATAACAATAAGCAGAACTTAGGTTAATGAATGCATTGCATAATGCTATATGATCTTTATTGAATAGATACCGGTAAATACAGAGATGACAGCGTTTCTGACTTAAACGTTAGTATAGTACCTACCTACCTACATAGATTTCATTATGGTACCTACTTAACTTAGGCATGACGTAAACAGATGAGCTATTATTTGGTGCTTTGGTACCAACGTAAATTGTAGTTAGGTCACATACGTCAGATGGCCTTGTTTATTCTATTAGTAGCTTTCCTTTTGTATCTTAATATGAATTACAATTTGTTGTTAATTTTTATTTTAGCTTTAATTATTCGTATCCCAATACCTAGAAATGGCTATGTTTCTTTGACAATATATGAAATGTAATCTATGTATTACAACAATATTATGTATGTATTAACAATAACGTGTATAATAATTAATAACATAACAAGGTAAGTGTGGTGAAACAGGGTAAGTAATAAAAATTTGTAATCTGTAGTTCCTCCGTGCTTGCAACCGATTTAACCCACCAGCCCGCATTGTGCCAGCGTGATGGTGCTATGGTCCAAACTTATCATGTGTTTCTCCCAGTCGGAAAGCCTGTGCCCAGCCGTGGGACGTATACATATAGGCTGGAGATGATGATTTACAATAAAACGTAAAAATATCTTACCAAGTTCTTCCAAGACTTCCATGCAGCTGGTGTAGTCGCCTCGTTTGTCGGATTCAATTTCCGACACGTATTTGGTGTAAAAGCTGCCTCTTTGGAATAGCAAGTCTGACCCGCGGCCACCGAACAGCAGTCCCATTTTTGTGAACTTGACTAGGGCCAGGCGCACCAATTCTCCCATATACATGCCTGAGATCATCTTCTCTTGGCTGTAAAGTTTGAAGTATCTGATTATAGCAAGGATAAAAGGCAGTAAGTAGTATGGTAAAATTATTAATGAAAAGTTCCCATCCCAACACAACTTTTTAAATTAGTTGTGACAACCATATTTAACGCAGGAACACATCATTACAAAGCAGGACGCTTTTTATTTTTCTTAATCAATGATAATTTGTTTGCGAGGTTCGGTCAGGTGTGCTTCACTAAATTTAAGTGGAAAATACCAGTAGATTTCTAAACCGCTACTTGTCATAAAACTTATAATACCTATACCTAGGGTGAAAAATAAAAGCAGCAGTATCTATGTTTTCAAAATATCAAAATTTCTTCATTCTGTTCAGACCAGAATTAATAAGTAATTCAAACAGACGATCCTCACATTTGTTTCCCAGGGTTGATGGAATTCATGTCGACCTCGCGGTCAAACTCTGTACGCACGAAGTCAAGTGTGCCATCGTCTCCAAACGCGCCCCACTCGGTGTTTATAAGAAGTTCGGGTTTACTCAAGTCTCCGTCGAACAGTTCACAGTTCTCAGTTTTCTCTACGTAGCACGCGTTGCTTCCAGTTCCTGTGATTACGTGTATAACAGGGTAAATACATTGGTCTAGGTTAATTACTGTAGGAGTGACGCAAGTGTTGTCAATTATTATACCTACATATTACGTGAAACCAAATGAACATGCAATTAAATATTTAGCACATTAATACCGCTCTGCCCAACTCACCCCACACACACCATACCGTACTGCCTAGATACTTAAACTATAAATTTATTATTAGGCATTATTTAATAACGCGTTACTACTTTTAGATTAATTTAACAATCTAAAACTAGATATGCACGCCGTGTAAAATTACTCATAGTCTACATTCAATATCTATTATCATCACATAGAAATCTTGGAAACTCAACGAAAAAGTAGAGCGATCAGGTTCACGAAGCCGTACAACTGCGAATGTACGAAACAAATTGTAGATTAGCTCTATTCATTGTTACATTACTTACATTATCTAATACGATATAAATAGTTGCAATAATACTTATGATAAAATATGTTTCCACTTATGTTTTATTTGTAATTTTAAATGATAAACAGATAACTTATATTTTATCAAACAATAAAATGCAGAATATGATTAATTTCAAATAAAATTTATGTACTCAAATCAAGATTATTTGTAAGTTTTTGTATAAAAATATTAAAATAATAATTAAACATAAAGAAGACTGTAAAACCAAGCAGACAGGAAAAGCGAAACACACTTGCAATGATTATTATGAAGTAGCATGAGTCATGCATGCAGGCATACTTATATCACATTGTTAAACCGGGGATTTTCTCGGTTAAGATCGTGATTGACTGTTAATTATTATACGTGCAGCGTTCTCTATGTAGAAAGTATGATGATTTAAAATGAGTAAATATAAACAATGGTGTAATGATGATGTATGAAAAATCAAGATCGTATTATCACGGGGAGTTAAAAACCAAAGCTAAAACACCACCACACGGCAAATAACAACTTAAACCTACCAACGATGAGTCCTATTTTGCAGTTGTGGTTTTTCCACGCGCATGACATCAATGTGCCCGTAGTATCGTTCAGTATAGCACATATGTCAATCTGTACGTCCTACAAGAATGAAGAGAAACATGCGTATTAGGAGACAGATTCATTCCAGTTCGATATGAGGCTTTGTGGACGTTCCTGTGAAATGTTGAAGATGACTCCAGCCCGAGGCTTTCAAATTCTATTAGCAACTCAGTTCGACAATTATGTTCATGTCTTAATTAGGTAACTAGTAATTATCCACTAAATATTTTTTTTTTTTGTAGAATACAGATTTTATTTCTTAAATTAGGTACAACTGCAACTACAAATACATATAGCAATATTTTTTTGTGCTTCATCGTTTGGAACGCCACCGACGAATGTACTTGGTTTATACGAGTAGATAATAATTTTGAAAATAATAATTAAGAAGCAATCTAAAATAGCGATAAATAAAAACTTTAAGAATGCCAAACTCATTAATGGAAATACTTTTGCACAGTTTGAAAGTGTAATAAGATTTAATTTCAGAAACAATAAGAATACTGCATAGGTATTTATTTAAATATTATTAAAATATAGAAATGAACAGATCCATAATGACTTTGGCGAGAAATAATAGACAAAACTACAAAACCAATAAAAGGAAAATGAGTAGGTACACTGTGCGATAGGCAAATTTGATGAATAAACGCCAATTAATGTAGGAAGGTAATTACGATCTGAGTATTTAACGTGTGCTGGAATCGCACAAAAGACGAAGGTATTACCTAATCTACTAAAATAATTTGCATTCTTGAAATAAGTAGTCAAAAAGTTGTTTCTAGTAGTTCTACATCATGATGACTGAACACAATAAGCACTGAGTTGTTTTCTTTAACTTGAAAGCCTCTACGACTCTCACATGGCTCCAAAATGGCATGCCTTAAATTTCTACATACAGAGCTGTGATCATCGTCAACTCACCAATTATAATCCCTATTCTGCAATAAGGGTTCTTATGCGCACAAGACATGAGAGTGCCAGTGGCATCATTTAAGATGCCCATCACTGACAATGAAAGATCCTGGAAAATGGCTAGACATTATAGGTAAACAGCTAATGTTGCAGTGTCAAATAACCAATAATTACGTGAGTCGATTTTCAGATTGTCTAAAGAGGAGCTGTACCTACGATAGAGGAGTGTTTTTAATGAAGATATCTTACCCCGCGCCGTGCAATTGCATCCTTAAGTCCTTGTACGACGTCTTCACCAACTACACCACTACATGAGAACCCTTTGGTCCAACGTTGCAAAATGCCCTTTGTGAGACCCAGTTGCTTTAGTGGAAAACTAAACGTAAAACCAAGAGCTAGACGTTCTTCGTACACGTTATGTTCCTAAAATGTAACATTTATATTAAAACTCCACCGTCACATGGTGTTAAATTTAGCGTTTCGACGCGTCAATTAAATTTAGTCTAGTGTTATAAACTAGTTAAATTATTACCTTCATGAAGTTCGCCAAACATTCTGCTATGTGATCAAACAAGGCAACACCCGTACCAGTCATAATGTGACTTGGTATAGCATAGATTTTGGACTGCATATCGAAATGGTTTTCTCCAAGATTAATAATTAAAACTCGGAAATTAGTTCCACCTAAATCTAGAGCCAAAAATTTACCGCGCTCTGAAAAAAAACACACGTTTCTTTGAATTTGGCATTGATTTTATTCTTTTCTAATGTTTTTGCATTATGAGGTAGGTATTGCTGACCTTTTCCATTTGGTAAATCTTGTATGTAAGTGAGCCAGCACTTTACGATGGATGTTGCATGAGTGTCTTTTCCAAGACCTTTTATAAGATCATTATGGAGTCTGCTCATGATTTCCCTGATCTGTTTGTCTGTTAGATGCAGGATCTCGCATTCTTCTCGAATCTGAAAGCAATTTATTCCGAACAAATTATTCACGAGTGACAGTCTCATTACCTCAGGAGTAAAGGAACAACAGAACAGAGATAAAGTTTCATACAAATCTGAACAACCTATACTTAAATATGGGATAATATTATTTCCTTTACCCATAAGGTATAAAAAAACCAAGATTGCAAAATTTGATTGAATATCAAAATTTACAAGAGTCTGCTTTCCATTATTAAAAAACACGATTTTAAATTTTAAATTTTAAATTTAGCATTCAATTGAAAAGCACAACAAATTATTAATAAACAAAATATAAAAAAGAGTAAGTAAATTGTAACAAATATTCAATAAATAATATTCTGAAAAACTTTTTGTTTGCCTTCCAATAAATTTTATTTTCCTGTGCCAACCCTAACAAAATAGGTAAAATTATGCTCTCTAAAAGCTTTGTCTTTAGTCCGATCTTTACTCATGTAGGTAGGTACAACAGTCTTCAGTTTACATTGCTACTAATGTATTTGTTAGGTCTTAATCTAACATGTAAATAGTCCACTTGTTTCCAGTAGGTAAATACCATTAAATAAAATTAAAAATTTGTAAAAACAAACGTGCACAGTGCGCAGGCACACTGTATTATTGACGTCAAAAGGGAAATGTCATAGTACCTACCTGTACCTACTTAAGCGAATGCTTCTTTTTTTAATTATTATAAATAATCATCAAATTAATTCAACTTCATTTACATTAAATACCTAAGCTTCAAAATAGATTTAATTTTTAAGATTAGCTTATTGCATCAATTAATGAAGTTGACGTCCTTGATTGTGGTATCAACGCGAGTAGGAATTGATTTTTTACTCCTACCTAACCTAGTGCCCCAACTATCTATGAAACTACGCTAAGTAACTAGATTTAGTTATAAAGAAATATACTTATTAATGTCATTATAAACTTACAAACTTATATATTTTCACTATGTAAGTACAATATTTTTTCAAATCTTCTATGGAGACTTATTGAGATAATTCTTAGTTATCATTTTATTTCAGTGCTTATTAATATAAACTTGGTGCCTTGTGTCTTTTCCATAAACAAATGCAATTTCCTTGCATCTAACTAAACGACCGATTGTAAGCAAGCCGTTCATTATCGCGAACGAGTTTCACAAGGTCAAAGCGGTCATTACAACATTACTACCGTTGCTTTCCAATTTATTATTAAAGCCGGCTTTAATATAATATTTTTAAAAATAAATTTCCTCTTTTAATTTACTCACCAAAGGTAAATTGTTCACGGCCATACCCATTTTCAAGAATTATTTCAATGAAACACAATTCGACCACTGAATTAAAATAAACGTAACCAACCACTCACTACGCGCGTTATAAAAGTATACGTCTTGCCAAACTCGCAAGTTAAAGAGGAATACAGCTACACAATCGTCGAACGCGCGTTATACGAACCGACTCTCTTCATTCATGATAGTACCCCTGCAGTTATCTCGTTCGTGTGAGTGACCACACAGCATGTTAGAAGAGCACAGCTACATTCAGAAGTATGATGACATAAACTAAATTAATAATTACATTTACAAGGATATCTTGTTCTATACAATTTATTTCCATAGTTTCGTGAGTTTACCAATTTCATGATGTATATATAACATTCTATTGAAATTATTTACTCCGTAGTACAGCGATAAATTTCAGAAGTGCTTAGCTTTTGCGGTTTGGTGTTTGTTTCTGATTGGCTGACACGTGGGCTCGTTCGTGACGTCGGCGCACATTCCTCGATTACAGTATTTATAAACTACATTAGTAGTAGTGACTACTTATATGTGTGCCGAGTGGGTGTGTGCCTCGCGTATGCACGGGTGGACTCATGCATCTTTACCAACATCACCAACATGGAATAAACGTAAACTAGTTTGCGTTTTCCCTGTAAATAAAGTTTTACTGTATAAAAGAATTTGTTATATGTATTTATACGAATACGTTGAAGTTTAACTAAATTAAATAGGTACCAAAACAAATGAATCAAGGTAAAAAATATATTTGTAGGTAATGATAATTTTATGTGATTAAACTTGTTTAATTTTTAAGTAGAGACAAGATTTCTTTAAATTATTTTTAACTTATATTTTCTTAGGCTCAGGGATCATCTTCTACCCAACATAATACTTAATATAATTAGGTAAATAAATTAAGACCTGGAAATCTGGCTCATACTTAATACTTAGTAATGTATTCGAAAATTGAAATATATCAAAATGTAGAGTCATTCGGGGCTAGAGGGTGCACAAGCAATTATTTTATCATAGATACCTACTACTTGCTATTTGTATTTTCGCTTTGTATTCTGCTACTTGTTTTTTTTTTTTTAATTAACATTATCTTATAATTACCACGCACCTACGCCGATATTCACTGAGTAATTAACCAAAATCCCTGCCTCGCAAAAACTTAGAACTAAGTACAGTACTCAGAGGTAGGAATGTTTTAAGTTTTGGTTAAACTGTATTTCTTTTATTTAAGTTTTTCATAGCATTTTATTAATTGTAAACCAGAATATCTCCATTCTACTTACATTAGTTTACAGTTTCTTAGTATATTTTTTTTAATTAATGAAATAAGCGAAACATCAAATTTTTCCACCTAGTAAAATAAATTTTAACTTGAATTCGTATACATATATTATAAAGGGAAAACCATGTAGTCTGGGTATTCACCTAATGTAATTACCTCGAATTGGCTATTATTTTGGTTTTGTACTTTAAAAAAATAGTAGAGTTATTAAAAAACAAATAACAGGGCTGCCTACTCTATGTAGATATATCTAATGAATCATTAAATTTCCTATAACCGCGCGTCATGTAATCTATAGATTACAATAACATGTCAAACGTAAATATTTTGTTAAATCATTATACTATTTCATCAGAAAGTTTGAACTTTGAACGGCTTTTTTAGATGAAGGGAGGTAGAGCAAAGTAATTTTTTCCAATTAAACTTAAAGTTAGTTGATTTTTACAGGGCCTACCCTACCCTTAGAAAAGAAAAAGTACTCTTGGTACACCAATAAGCGATAAGACGCGCGTAGGAGAATGCACTAAAAAGCGTCTCTGAGGCGTCTCTACATAATGTGTCTATCTAATTCTATAATAAACCAATCAACCGGTAGAATACACTTGTTGTATATGTCTATACTAAAGGCTACGGCAACCTTTGCCATCAGGCGGGCCGTTTAGTTGTTTGCTACACTTTTCAGTATAAAAATTGTTTATAATTATTCCATAAGATTCGTTTGTTTATTACTTCAAAAAAAAGTTTTTGCATTTTGTCTATTTAGTATTTTAATTATCTAAGTACACCAAATTTTCTAATTAAAACTTAATTGCACAATAATAGATTTACAGCTCATATTTTAAAATTACTATCGTGTTTATTGCCTAATCAGCACTATTTTGCTTTTAAAGAAAAATTTGACTAATTATGGAATCAACTCGAAGTATTGAAAAAAAGAATAACGCATGCTATTATACGACTACCAAGTTTTCCGGAAAAAGTAATTAGAAAATATGGTAAAGAAAAAAGAAGGTTTTACTATTTACAGAAACTAGGTGTCTCGTCTGGAATATTAGACGGAGAAAAGCTACTGATAGGCATGTCGAATGTAAAATCTGATGTAACCATTTTCGGATAAGAATTTTTGTAACTAATACTTTTAGGGACTCCGGTCTGAAATAAAACTTTTATTATTATTTTCACAATCTGGGTGAGAAGCTCTAGGAAAACCTTATTATTTTGTTCTAATCTTTCCGCTGTTGCGTTATATCATAATATACTTTTCATTAATATAAAGTTTAATGACAATAATTATTATTGATAGATCATAGATTACATACCACTCTATAAGGACGTAGGTGTGGCTTTTTTTCTAATAAAAACATTTTTATAATAAAAATTTAACGCCTACAATCGTTTGGCGGAATTATTGACTTTTCCACAGCGCGGCTGAACTGCGGCTTAATTTAGAACATTGTTTGCTTCACGTCAGGACGAACGCACGTTGAAGCATTTTCTTGGCATAGATTTTTGTTTATTTTCAGACGTCTCGTGACGACGACGCGACGTTATTTATGTTACTTATCTCGTATTTAGGCTTAAAGTTACCGCCGCCCAAGTGTCCAAAATGACATTGTTAATTTGAAATGTCTGGGTGACGTCATTACCGTATTTAATTAAACAACGAATAAAGAAATCCGGAAAAATCATTAGAGACCGTTCGTGGAATGATATGTGAAAGGTAATATTTTATTAGGTAGGTACCGGATTCGTTATTTTTCAAGTTTTTAACGAGGCGGCGTAATATCAATAATATAATCTACCAAATAATTTACTGCCCACCTTTTAATTACTCATTTCAATGTTGAAATCTCTACAATTGCTATTATATAACTACATTTAATTTATAATATTTATTGTAGATTGACCACTTTATTGACGCTATTCTTATTTTCGAAAACAGTTTGATCTCGTGTTCAACTTTTTTAAAGTATTTAACCGACTTCAAAAACGAGGAGGCTCTCAATTCGTTTGGTATGTTTTTTTTCTATGTTACACCAATTACCTACGCCGATTTACGTGATTCTTTTTGTTCTATGCGGAATAGTTGCCATTAGGTCCCATTTTTTTTAAAATTGATTGGGTAATTTGAAATCAAAATTACTGGAATGAGTAAGTCGTCTATTTATGCGAAATTGCAGATTTTTGCTTTCCTATGACTCTTTAGTTAGTGACACTATACGATAGTAGGAAAAAATAGAAGCTGACGGTCACCCACCTAGTTTTGATCTTAGCAAATTATCACTAAAATCTGTGAAATTTTTTTTAAACAAAGTTTTCAAAAAACTGAAAAGGATAAAATAATTAAATTTAAATAGGTACTCATCCCCTATAAACATATTTTTTGGAGGTGGTTTTAAGTTGTTTCCAGAAACAGTAATAAGTGAAGAACCGACTCCAAAAAATATTGTACTAGGGGATGAGTACCTACATACTTAAATAAACTAATTTAACCTTTTCAGTCTTTTGAAGTCAGTTTTAAGTCTTGTTTAAATACAATAAGAAACAGTTTCATTTTTATATAAATTACTGAGAAACAGGTTCTTATAAGGCTTATATTTTTCGAATCAATAATATTAATATCATCCGAGCGACAGTGACAAAATGTGGTAGAATTTTATACAAGGCAGCAGTTATTAGTAAGAACCTAATAAATTTGTATTTATCAGTAGAAGATAATGAGTAAATACCCACATATTAGACGTAATAGGTTTTCTATATTGTGTGTTATTATATATACAAAGTTAAAAAATTACAATGTGTTAACGGTTTTATACTTCTTACAAAGTTTCTTCTTTAAACCGTTTTAGATATATAAATGTCATACCAGTGGGTAAAGTTATCGGTCATTATGTACTACTGACTTTCATTTTTTACTAGGAAACACCCTACCTACACACATCGAAACGTCACAAGTAGCCAACTTAGATAGAACAAAAAGTCAGTCATTCATTATGTGCGTAAAATAAAGCAATCATTTTAGGACCGGTTTTGCTTTATTTTCAAAGTAAGTACTTTTAACATTTAAATAAACTTACATATAATAACGTAGCTATGATTAATGACTATTACAAATGAGACACGATATGAAAATAGTAGATTGCTTTATAAGGGTGGAAAGGAATCAATCCCTACGAGGTTGTTAGACGCCCGAGCGCAGTGAGAGCGGCTATAGTCCGAGTAGGGTTTGATTCCTTTTACCCGTGTGTAGCACTCTACTTTTCATTTCAAATGCAAGGAAAATAAAAAATAGTTTTTCTAATAAAATTTATTAATAAAAATACTCCTGACATGAGTAGAACCTATTTAAATATAATTGTAACGTTAGTACAATTTGAAAACTGTATTTTTAAATTTGGAACACTTCGCGTTACCGCCTACTGGCCATTCCGCCGAATATTTTTTTTTCTTCATTGTACCTACCACAAATTGTACGTAACCAAATTCAGTTCTATTTTTAAATTTTTTATTCACGCCCTAGGCAAGGAAGCAATTAGTATGAGTTTTTCCCGCCCGGTGGTGGGAACTAGCGTTTTCCTCCCAATGCTCAGATCAAGAAAACGCTACTTTCCGAGCATGAGGAATGAAAAATACTTTTGAATAAGTATGAAGTATAGGTATTTAGATTTGTAATGTTCCTTCTGCGTAAGTGAAATAAAAGTAAATAGAACGAAATTCACAGACAAACAAATTGTATGACGTTATTTCAAGCCAAAAATACTGCTTGAAAGATTTATCATCGTATTTTGATTAGTTATAAAGCCAGGCGCGCTATGAAGCCCAGACGCAGACATCGTAATCACGCCGCTCCAGGCTCAAGTGGGCTGATAAGAACCGTATCAATTTCACGTACTATCTAATTTAACATACAGATAAAAATTATCAACAGAGCAAGGCATTCATCATATTCCTGTGGCTGCGTTTATAGTGAAGAAAATAAAGTAGGCACATGCTTTTTAATTAAGAAACACTTTGACATATATAAACTTAGGTTGAATAGATCTTTAATGTCCATAAAAATTCATAAAATTACTTAATTAAAAATATATTTCTTATTCTTAATTTTTGATTTTAACATTATTATAAATGTTTGAAAAATTACTTAGTAATTAAAATAGAATAAAACTAGAAAAATTTCACGTCCTGAGGCAGGAATCGAACCTGCGGCCTTTCGCTATCCGGGCGACTGCTCTGACCACTAAGCCACCCAGGACTTGGGATATCCCTGTGAAATTCTTCTAATCTATCTTGTATTTGCGTTTATGAGCTAACGTCCACCCTACAATGTCGAAATATTCTATTTCAACATCCGAAACGAGTATTTTTACAAATACCGACGATTCGGTTAAGTTGGGGCAGTGCTTTCAAATATTCTTAATTTTTGATTTTAACATTATTATAAATGTTTGAAAAATTACTTAGTAATTAATTAATTAATTAAATTAATTAATTAATTAATTACTTACTAAGTAATTTTTGAAAAATTACTTAGTAATTAATTAATTAATTAATTAATTAATTACTTACTAAGTAATTTTTGAAAAATTACTTAGTAATTAATTAATTAATTAAATTAATTAATTAAATAATTACTTACTAAGTAATTTTTCAAACATTTATAATAATGTTAAAATCAAAAATTAAGAATATTTGAAAGCACTGCCCCAACTTAACCGAATCGTCGGTATTTGTAAAAATACTCGTTTCGGATGTTGAAATAGAATATTTCGACATTGTAGGGTGGACGTTAGCTCATAAACGCAAATACAAGATAGACTAGAAGAATTTCACAGGGATATCCCAAGTCCTGGGTGGCTTAGTGGTCAGAGCAGTCGCCCGGATAGCGAAAGGCCGCAGGTTCGATTCCTGCCTCAGGACGTGAAATTTTTCTAGTTTTAATATATTTCTTAATTAGAAATAAATATATTTCATTTTATGAGCTTTTACCGCTCGCCGCCAAAATCTGATGAGTTTAGAGGAAGTAATTGAAAATTCCGCCGGAATTGATAAACTTTCACCACGCTAACGTTAGACCACACACATTTTTAATCGCACGGATAAAATTAACAAAGTGCTAACCTTGCCCAGTCAGCGATATTAGATCAAATCAAATATGATAGAATAATTTTGTCTATGATTATAGTAATATCAGTGAAGATGAAAAAAATTTTTGAAACATCTAGAAGAATCAATAATATTACCACGAAACTTATTATACCCCGACCTTATTTTCACCGGATAGTAAAATTGTAATCAAACGTTACTTTTGTATGAAATACCTACATCGAGCGAAATTATAAACTGACGCTGACGAAATATCAGAAATAAGTTTTCAATCTACTCACATAAAATAGTAGGTATGTCATTGATAAAACTGTAAATCTGTAAGTTTTATTTTGATGTCTCTATTTTTTAGAACCATAAATAAGTAATGAAACATTTGACTTTTTATTAGCTTACAATTGAACAAATGTTTAAAATGTGTTGTCAGTTAATCAGCATTGGATTTATAAATTAACGGTGCTTACAATACAACTTGTTTTACTATGTCCTCTCTGTCTATTTTATACAGATTTTAAAATAAAGGACGTGAAACTATATGAATTTTATCTTATGTTCAATTTATTCAATTATATTTAATTGGAAGATTATGTGGTGATTTATCTATTGTGATAAGCTGAACCGCATACTCATGTTGCATCATCGGGCGGGCTGGGATATACCCAGCCCGCCCGCCGCAAGTGTCTCATTCAAGAAGGAAGCTTTTATCTATTAGATATAATAATTATATAAAACTACTTCAAAAATAAGTGTAAAATCAAACCTGTTAGGTTTAATTTTCCATAATAATTAATAGATATAGGTGGTATAACTAGTTTGCAATTAATAGAGTGCGGAAACTTGTCAACATAAATACCATTTTAAATAATTGTCTATACCTGATACTTGGACGAGATAAAAACGTACTCAAAAACTAGAGATAAACTTAACAAAATTACAATTTAAGATTCGATTACAGATTTTACGAGATGTAGGGTAGATATAATGAGTGGTAGTGTCTACTTGAATGTAGATCGCTTGACAGAGTCTAGATAAATAGGGTAGCACCTTCACCTACTTTTTGATATGATCTTGTTTTTGATCGTCTTTTTATACGTTTGTTGATTGTTTTTTATATGTCTAAAAGTGTCAGTAAGTGGTTGAGGAGTTTTTCTCAGTAATTTGGATACTATTCACGCAGTCGCCTTCAACAACCCCCCGCCATTAATTTTATTTCGGACTTTTGTAGCACCTGTATAAGAAGATCGTAGACAAATAACACTACTTTGTAGTATATTATACTTTATGTTTGTAGCGTTTCTCTTTGCGGTTTAATCGCCAGAACTCATTAGGGAAGCTTAATCATAGAATACGTAATTGTTGGAAACAGGACAACTTGTCTTCTGTGCTGTCAACGTAAGGCTTGCTCTTGATAAATTCTGTCTGCCTCTGATTGTAAACAAGTAGGTAACATTGACTATGTCATTTACAAAAATATGAATTTTCTCTAATAAGCTTGTAAAAATCTCGGAAAGACAAATGCTGCAAATATACGCAATAGCATCGGCTGGCACAGTTTGATTAAAAATCTTTAGTATTTAGCAGGCTGATTAAATTACTATGAAAACTAATAATTTCAGAATGTTCCAAAATTTTTAAAATAAACATCACTACCTATGACGTTTATTTCAAAAGTTTGATCATCTTACCCACCGAGCTATATTGATTTTTTAAAAGAACCTACTGATAGAAGTTAGTTACGGTATGACCTTTGTGAGCTAGTAAGGTCATAAAAACAGCACCGTAGGTTATTTTAATTTGGGTGATCGCGGAATTATAATCAACTATGAAGTTGACCAAACAGACGTTGTCCTGTCAAAGCGATATTCCCCTTAGTCTTCAGAGACCCACCAATAAGACCCACCAGTGGGTCTTTGAATGAATATTCCTTAGTCTCTATAATAAGAAACTTCATGAACAATTCTATTGCTTAAAAAACAGCTGTCTGCTAAATTCACATTATCAAATGCACAAACTATCGAAAAAACGCTTAATGTTAAAATTGTCGTTAAATTTTCTGAAATAATCCAATTTTATGCGCAACTCTCTTAATTTTTTCCGTAAGAACCTTTAACAAAACATTGGAAAATTTTAAGTAAACATGAATGAAATCGTTCAAGTCGTTCTCATGTAATGGCGAGACCCAGGGAATCAGGGATTCATTTATTTATGCTTATATGTATATCTATATAAACACAATATTAAATGTTTTAAATAAAATAAAAATACAAAATCTTTAAATTTTTGTAAAAATAACTTTAATATGTGTGTCATGTTATTTAAGAAAGAAAAAATATTTACTGTGGCGATTAAAATAATCTTACTCATGATCATTAATAAATTTTTCAGCATTAAGTTAAGTAAAATATATTATAACATACCTACTTAAGTTTCGTATAATTGGTATATAGGTACCCTTTTATTAAAATAATACTTAAATAGTAAAACTTGGATGGTAAAGCAACTTTTGGAATGAATAATAATTAACTTTGACATTTTCAAAGTGTCAATAACTGATGACCTTGTATTGTGACCTTGCGGTAGGTACCTACGTAACAACTTTTACAAATTAACAGTCAAACTATAACCACAAACTGCTTTACTATATGTTACCTACTATATTTAATTGAAATTATTTTTTAGGGGAAAAAGGAGGTAGGGAATAGAAAAAATCGAATATCTATATCTAACCATTAGTTTTATTATAATTTAAAAGAAGGGTACCTAGTTTAAAAAGTATACCCCCTACAGAAGGTTTAAGAATTTTTAATATCTTTAGAGTTAATATTAATTAGCAATACCTACATCTTTTTTAATTAATAAAAAAAGTCTATTCCTATTTTATATTGGCTCAAAAATTATTTAAATTCGTAAGTTTGGTACTTCTGTCGTTATCTAATAATTTATTACTTAGTTATGTAAGAATAGCACTAATAGCTATGTCAAATTCTATGCGGTGCCTATCTAGGCACACAAGCCGCATAACCTCACACTATGAAAACTTCACTACAGAAATACTTTTCTGGAAGTTTTTATATGAATGATAAATAAATTATCTGAATAATGAACTTACGAACATGCAAATAATTGTCATTGTAGTTATATTACTCACAATATCTCGTGCTTGGCGCATATTGATTCCTCTTGTCAGTCGCGCCGACTGAGATAAAAGGTGGTGAACGAGTAACGTTGGAGTCCACAGGGTGATGTCATAAATTTCACCGTGCACAAAAATACAAAGGTATCCGCGTTCTAGCAAATACCGGTATCAGACGGTCGTACAGAAGTGAAAGGAGTTGAATACTCTAACCGGCAACGTAGAACACTTGCTAGTCGAGTCGCACGAGGTCACCTTGAGACGGAGTGACCGGGGCGCATGTGCACCACACCCTCGTCCTCGCTCCCCGCCCCACCGCGTGACGTCAGACATTGCGCGGGCCCCTCCGGCCGCCATTGTACCTTGCTTTACACGTGACATCCTTCACGTTCATCATCATACACCGCCATCGCCAATGCTTATTATGAAATCACTGTGCAACTGACCGAAAATGTAAGGTGAAAAGTGTTTGTTTAGTAGTACCCTATTATTTGTATTATCTAGTAAAACTATTACGAAAAATAGTTACCTAAATTTTGATGTAAGGTGTACAAATTGTTAAAAAAAACATTTGTTACATCATTCTTAGTAGATATATGGGATAGATATGGATATGGGAGAGATATGGATGGATAACTTAATAATATTTTGAAAAATAAACACTACCTATTAATGCTACTACTACTACAATTTATTTATTTGATTTCAAGTTGCATTTTGGCTATTTTAGTATAGGCAGTCACAATGCAACTTTACCTATATCATTTTATTTGATTGATTTCTTTTTGCATTTTGACTATACGGACATCCCCATAAACAGACATTCCCGCTGTCACCTTACGTAGGAAAGAATTTTAACTGTCATCGTGTATTACTTACTACAATAGTAGGCTGACTATGTGTAATAAAGTGTGACGAAAACATTGATATTCGAAGTCAACTAAACTGTGAGTTCTGTTTTAAAGAATTATTTCTAGACTAGTGTCTTTTTTACAATAGATTACAGACATGTAAGTAATTAGTTACACACGGTGACAGTGTGAATGTTTACTATAAATTACGTATATTATGTACTTATCTTGTACCTACTTAAGTAAATAAGTAATATTTAACCAGTAAACAATAGAATAGTATTATTCACAAGTCCACTGTAATCATTAAATTAAGAGTCAATATTAAAGATATTGCCTATTACTTATATTATATTGACGTAGGTAGCTATTGTTAATTGCATAAGAAGATATTAGTACTTACTAGATAAGATGTCATAATAAATTGCAAAACGGAATATTTTCATATCTTAGTACCGTAAAATCAAGGTAAAATGTAAAACGGCGCAGTTTATTTATTTATTGTATTTGGTACAAAGCCAGAATAGGTACAGACTTTACATTCATAAAAAGCTTATTCTAAATTACAATTTTTCATTCTATATTCCACTTACAAATCTTACAATTCGTAATGTAATATGAATAACTATGTAAATATATTTATTATGTTATGATTTGAATTTTGTCATTTTGCAAAAATATTGTGAAATAATGATAATACGTGATAAACGAATTGATTTTTTAAATATAAGTATTTTAATATTATCTGTAAATATTTTATTTATTTATTCTAACTGCTATTTTTTTAAAACTCACGTAAACAATACACATCTGCAGACGAAATTCTTAAATTTAATATAAGAGATTATGTCTATACAAATAAGAATTAACATCATTCTTCACGTTCAACTTTAGACTACTTATGTGATATCCTATAATTACACTAGGTATTTCTAGAATATCACATAAAGTATTAAGTTATTAGGTACATCGTAGTAGGAAAGCGGTCTAGGTTAATAAAAGTATTGTGAAATTCTATTGTCACTACTTAATTTTTGGATTAGATTTTAATATTAAATGTAAGTATGTAGTTACATAAATAAAATTAGCGTCAATAGAATGAGGCTATTATGGTGTTTATTTATAATTTTTGGGTATCCTACCTACCTGGTATTACATACCTACCTACTCCCTCAATGACATCATTAATTTTTAAAACTAACAGCGGCAGCGTTATCGACGACAAATCCCAGATTAGATTAGTATCTGAGTAATAGCGTCAAATATTAAGTAGGCAAGTGTGTAGGTAATTCCACATTTATACGCAATCAGCAAAAAATAATACTTAGTTGACTCTATTACATAAATAGAATGATTTGCAAAAAAGTTAGATAATATTTTATCTAGTGAATTGACTGAAAAATTAAATATTCCCATTCACTCGATCCTATGTAAACAAGTAATAGTTCACTCTATTAGTTAAATAGAATGATTTGCAAAAAAGTTGGATAATATTTTATCTGGTGAATTAACTGAAAAATTTAATATTCCTATTCACTCGACCTTATGTAAACAAGGGGGTAGGTGTGTTATTTATTTTAGTTTATTCGGAAAAGTATTAAATAAATAATATTATTTAGGTACCTAATGTCGAAAATAACTACCTATTTTTTAACCCTCGATGAGAAAAGAGGATTTTTATAAGATTGACGCTGGGTGTCTATCTGTGGCATCGTAGCGCCTAAACCGAATGAACCGATTTTGATTGTTTTTTTGTTTTAAAGCTGACGTGATCAAGATTGTTTTTAGCTTTAAATTATGAGGATCTGTTGAGGCGTTTGATGGCTATCAGCTCATTTCCTACTCGACAAAAGGGTCCTTTACTAACCTTCACAGGTACGATTGATTTTGGTAAAATTTGGTTTTCTTCGCTGGCATTTCGAAGACAACGTGTCAGATAGATGATTAATGAGGCCGGGATTAGTTAAAATTTTGAATTTTGTATTATTAGTTTTCATATTAGGTAAAGCAAATTGTTTGCTGCGATACTAAGTAATTGTAATTATACAAAAACAAGAACTTCAAGGTAAAAAACGTCTTGTATACTTTCATATACGAGACTATGCAGCTTGTCAAACCAATGTTTAATAAGTTTGGATTTAATAGCTTTTCGTTTGTTGTAGTAAATAAAGTATACGGATTGTAAGGAAAAACAGTTCGCGACTTTGTGCGTGCACGTGTCACGTTCGCCGGGGCATCGGTTTTCGGGGCGATGTATTCGCCATACGTATACGTCATAGTCATACATGTCATGTCACGCGCAGATTCCCAGTGAAAAACCAAAACGGTTTCTGCTTACACAGACTTGGGTACGTGTTCGGGCGAACGTGCGCACCTGACCCTAACTTTAATTTAGACCTTGTTCACAAAGGCCTCGAAAAGAAACTGATTCCGAGAAGAATCGATAACATGCCTCATTACACGGATAATAATTTGAATTGGATAGGGATTAGTTTGAAAAATTTCATATTTTCATTATTATTCGTAATATTTAGTAGATAGTATTTATTCTAATTTTCTTTAACAAATAAGAAAAAAATGTAAATTTACTTTAATTTTATTTAAACATTATAATATAAATGATTGAAATGTCTTGCACAGGCGACAGCACATCAAGTGTTGACAGTTGCACTATGAAATCCGCCTCTATTACAAAAGAAATAAGGGCGGTCTCAAGGTCAAACGGTTGCGCTTGATGTGCTGTCGACTGTACATTCATTTTTCTAAAATACCACTTTTTTGAGTGTTTAGTCGAATAATTCGACCATAAATTTATTTTTATTATTATTTATGTTTAGAATTAGAAGTAGATTCAGTTGGTTTAACGAGCAATACTTACTTCGTTATTATTCTAAGACTTAGATACTTATAATTTTTCAAGCCACGTAAGGTAGGTGGTCTTATGACAATTGAAAACCGATTGTTTCTGGAATCTGTGACTTCACAGGACAAGAAAATTTAACCTTGCATCGTTTTTATGTTGTGTGTAAGACAAAAAGATTATTCTCACACTCACACCTATCATCTAGCCTAAATTAAGAACCATTATGATCTTGTGTTATGGATACCTACTGAAAATATCAGAGAATGATAGATAATATGAAAATAGAGATATAGGTACTTACTTAGGTAAAAAAATGTTTGTACTTTCGTTTAGCAGACAGTGAACACTAGACCAGATGGCAGTCAAATGATGAGAATATTGATGGTGATAGATGAAAATAATTATGAAACACAAGTATGAGATCCGGTGGTAAAAGAAACTGAGCGCACTCGTTGAGTTGGTTTATCTACTTAGATTTTTTCAACAAAACACTCATATTACTTTGAAATTTCTAATGTAAGTATAGGGTAAACAAACTAATTTTAAAAAAATATCAAAATATTCTTTAAACATTTATTAATTCTTAAGTTTTATTTTAACATTATTATTAATGTTTGAAAAATTATAGACTAATAAAAATCTATCTAAACTAGAAATATTTTTTTTTAGCAGAGCAGTCGCTCGGATTGCGAAAGGTCGCGGGTTCGATACCCGCCTTAGGACATTTATTAATGCTAAAAATTTAATTACGACAGATAATCATTAATTTCATTTGTTCTGATTTCTGAATGTTTTGAAACAGTACCCACCTTCGCAAGTTACCATAGCATTATGCAATGATTACAAACCGCATAACGCAAACATGTTGTGCAAGTGCAATGTCTGGTCAGGCATATCGCGTCGAGGTTATTTTGTGCTTGGTTCCCAGAGGTGTGTCGCCGACCGAGCCGAGCCCCCAGCCATAATGTTTAATAACGTTGTCTGTTCTTATTACGTCTGTAGGTAAATTATAAGATGTAAATATATTATTCTCTACAACAACCCAATTTAATGAATTTCTAGTCATACTTTATAAGCCCTTTTCGTGACTTCTGTCGCTTTGGAAGGTCGTCGTCTTACAGTGACTAGCGATGACTATACGACCATTTGATAACCGGAAGTAATTGGCGTGCTCCATAAAAATATCCAAAATCTGCGAATCATCTTGCATTGCATTTTAACCCAGCTCTGACACATCCAGATAGACACAACAAACGAAATGGTTAAAAAAACGTAGATAATTATGGGTCATTCATCCTGCGGACTATTACGTAGCAACATTATCTTATCTGTTGTACAGCGCCTAATGGCACAATACGACTTTTTACTGTTTTCAAAAATAAAGAATTATTTTCATCGCCGATGATGCGGCTAGACTATAAAAAGTATGTTTCCGAGGTCACCACGAAGGAGTGGCATTAATGTTTTCAAAATTGGTTTCTCCGTTTAAAAAGTGGTATTGAAGCTTAGCATAAATATTATGAGAAACAATATATAAGTACTTATTCATTTTTGAAAAGTCATTGTATTTTTTTTATTCATTCCGGAAATTGTCAGTTCGCCCCGCCTATTATCTATATCATACCTATAATAAAAATAAAACTACTGCGTGTCTGTACTTTGCATATTTGCAAAAAAAAATATCTTGGGATAAAAATAATTTCTGTCATTTTATAAATTTTGTGTGTGTGTCGGTTTGTCTATGTGTTTGAAAGAACATCAAACTAAAACTACTCTATCAAAAGTTATTACGATTAAAGATAGAAAGAAATATATTTTTCAGATAAGGCTCGAATACCCGCGTGCTGGACACCCGCACCATCACGACAACACGCCCCGTCCTTAGTGAATGGGTAAAGTTCGGGATAAGCAATCAAAATTTGTTATTTCGAGCTTCTCCGTGCTTCGGAAGGCACGCGTTAAGCCGTTGGTCTCGGTTGTTACCGCAAACGCTTTAACCCACCAACCCACATTGCCACACCCACGCCTCTATCTCACCCCGTGGCGCAGGACAGGCAAAAAAGTTGCCCACAAAAAAGGTCACGCGGATGAAGCCGTGGGCAGCAGCTAGTACCTACTTTAAAAGTCGAGATACTGATGAGTTATTTTGGTATACTGTCTTTTTGCATTGTCCTATTTTCTAACTACAAACAGAGTTAGAGACCTAAGTAGAGCGCTAGCGAACACACTACACTAGATAGGATTCTAAATCGGTAAGACGACGCAGCCGTGATGAGAAACGCTTTGGGTTGCACGTATTGATGACACCGTATTTATTTACACAAATTAATACTAATAAAATAATAAAATAAAAAATACTTAATTTTAATACTTCATATTGTTATTAATATTGTTAACATATTACTCTGTAATATTTCAGTTTAATGACTGTTGTTACTTAGTGGTCTATAAAAAATATCTCTTAGTTAAGTCGTCCACCTGTAGATACGAATATTGTAAGTGCTATTTATGTTTGGAATAAAACCACTTTTAGTTTAAATATGGCGCTATTTTTCACAAATTCGGGACATATTACGCTACTGTTCCCCATGAAAACAATTCAAACTTAAAAGTTAAGGAAATTGTTGAAATTATAAGGTTTAGAAATTTTATAAAAATGGACAATATTTTTACCAAAATTTTGTCAAAATTATAATGATATAAGTTTGCTTACACTAATTAAAACTACTATTATTAGGTATATTGACTATGAGTAAAAAATACATTGTGGACTGTACAAAGTTATTGTTAATTTGGTCAATAGGTATGCCCATATTGCCCATATATTTTTTAGTAATGTACACATGTGACGTCATCCGTTCCACGGATTTTATATGGAGCTTTTTTATACGATGCGCTGCAATGTATCAAACATATTAAAGAAATAAATAAATTTATTATGATTATTAGATTACTTATATATTTTCTTAGTGCAATAAATAGTTAATATTACCTTTATAAATACTATGTTCATTTAATGGTTCATGGACAACAATGGCATTAATGTCCTCAAAACTATAAAGTGTGAAGTAGAACTAGGTAATCAGACGTCATTTTGTTATTTGTAAATAAATATGTACCTACCAATCATCATACCTAAGTAGGTACCTACATAAACCAAAAACACTATTGAAAACGGAGTTCAATAGTGTTCTCGAGAAATTTCAATAAAATTTAATCTAAGAGGATTTCCCATAACTTTATTGGATATTTTAATGAATAATATACAGCTTTAGGAGGACCATGGCCATATTTGCCATTCCTTAACATATAGTGGTTTGAACAAATACTAAACAGATTTTGCAGCTTGACAGTTTCATTATGTAATCATAATTTTCGCAGTAATCTCTATTGTTTCGGTTTGAAGTTGTAGATTAGAAAAGCCAGCATTACATTATGCAGTTCAAGTCAATTATAAACCCCAAGGAAAAGGAATTTTTCATCGGTTAGACTGTGATTTTACTACTACCACATGAAGAGTATGTTAAATACTTGGGCCGGCGATTAGATACCTACACCGTTAACTTGGAAGCAGCCTATACAAGCTAAAAAGCTGAAGTATTGATAAAACACAGAAACCTATACTGGATGCTAGGGAGGAGCTCTGGATACATATCTATGAGACCAATATAAATATACTGCAATATTAGCAAAATAAGATTCTGCGATCATAGCTGACGCGCTATGGCATATAAACAATGGCTATAATCATGAGCAGCTAAACATGACCACCAATAGGGAGGAAATCCGTGGTGCTGCTGCAAAGTATAAGAAAGGGATAAAAAGCGTGTAAATGATTACTCTAACTAATGAGTTGGCTCGTCCATTTAGTACTTTTACGTCGTTACACTAACTAACTATAATCGAGTTAGTCGTTTAGTTATGACTATATATAATATATATTATATATAGTCATTCAACTAACTATAAGATAGAAAAGACATAGCACCTCAGAGCTTTAAAATCGCTATTAACATCCACAAATCTATGAGAGGTCCATAGTTATTATGTGGCGTTGCTGAGAAGCCCGCTCCACCTGAGATTTATAAGACAGAACATCGGCCTATAGTCACAGAATATACTAGGTATATATAGGTAAAGACTGCTGCATCAAGATAAAAAAATGTAATCATCGTTTTCGCAGTAATCTATCGGTATCAGGTTATCGAGTATCATTGGATTAGTAAAGACGCCGAAGGAAAAAAGTCCCGTGGCAAATAAATACCCAATATCTTTAATAGACAAGTTATCGTTTACAATCAACCATAATAATTTCTTTTAACATAAATACCTCATAGAGGAGTAGGCGAACAGACTGTCACATGTCCGGAGCCAGTTAGTTGGTTTGTCAACCAATTAAACAAAAATTAAAACCGACTTCAAAAAACTGAAAAGGATAAAATAATTAAATTTAAGTAGTTATTCATCCCCTAGAAACATATTTTTGGAGTCGGTGCTTCACTTTCTATTGTTTTTGGAAACCACTTAGCACCAACTCCAAAAATATGTTTCTAGGGGATGAATAACTACTTAAATTTAATTATTTTATCCTTTTCAGTTTTTTGAAGTCGGTTTTAATTTTTGTTTAAAATTTTTTTTTCACAATTTTTAGTGGTAACTTTCTACGGTCGAAGCTAGATGGGTGATCGTAAACTTATATTGTTTCCTACTATCGTATCGTTTCACTAAAAAGTCATTTGAAAAGCAAAACTTCGCAATTTCGCATATGTAGACGACTTCATAATTTAAGTTTTTTTGAATTTAAAACCAAAGTACCCAACTGTTTTTGAAAAAATTTTTATGGGACCAAATGGCAGCTATTTCGCATCGAACAAAAAAAGAATCACGTAAATCGGATCAGTAATCTCGGCGTAATCGGTGTACATACATAGAAAAAAAAAAAAAAAAAAAAAAAAAAAAAAAACATACCGGCCGAATTGAGAACCTCCTCGTTTTTGAAGTCGGTTAAAAATAATTAAAATTGAGGCAAATTAATAGACACAGCAAAGGGTGTGCAAGAAAAAGGCACGTGCATAGCCACGTAGTCCATTTTCGTAACCGATTTTGTATAACCAGCTTAAGAATTGGTTAGAATGGCACATTCCATTTAATTTTTATTTTTACAAATAAGTATCTACCAATTTTATATGTACGTGCCTTGTTATTAAATTTGATCCGTCGGGAAGGGTATTAAAACAGTTTAATTACTATGGTTACAGTAACAGTATTATGCAGTTTTTGACCTTCGTAAAGTACGAGGAACTAAAGATAAAAAATAATTCATAGTATCGTTATATTGTACGATTTATGTAATCAGAGCTAGGATTAAATTATGAATAAGCGTTGATTAATATCACAAATGCTTCTATCATTTATAACTTTGATTTAGCATTAGGGATGGGCCGAAATTCGTTTCACATTCGGTTTAGCCGAATTTCGGCAGCTTACACCGAACTTCGGCATTCGGCCGACATTTGTTTCAAATGCCGAACATTCGGTACAAGAAACTATTGAAATAACTCAACTATTTTGTCAAAGATAATTGAACCAACACTTCATAATGGTACTTTTTTGTATTTTCATTGGTGGTACTTATTTGACATATTTTTAAAAGAAAAGAAACATAGCTGATATTCCTCTAAACATTAACTTATTCAAAATAAAACAATGTAGATGTAACAAAATAACAAAAATAAAATAAATTAATATTCATCTAAACATTACCTTATTGATAAGAAAATGTAGTTATAACAAAAATGAAATAAATAATCGAATAAGTATCAGATTTTTTTTTTAAAGAAAAATAATCTAATAAGTACTAAATTAATGAAGAAAAGTTGTTAATTTTTGATTTTAACATTATTATAAATGTTTGAAAAATTACTAAGTAATAAAATAAAATAAGGAGATAAAATATTAAAATAAAATAGAATAGGTTGCGGGTTCGATTCCTGCCTCAGGACGTGAAATTTTTCTAGTTTTATTCTATTTTAATTACTAAGAAAAGTTGTACCAAAAGAACCAAAAATAATGTTATATTCTTCAACGCATTATCGTACATTAATATAAATCAAATTCTGTAGTTGTTTTAAAATAACAAAAATGAAATTAAACTAATATTCGTCTAATTAAACGCGCGTAAACTAGTAAGAACGTGTCGTAACTACAGAAACCGCCGTGAAAAGAACCGAACTTCGGCCGAACTTCGGCCGAATTTGTTTTTATTTACCGAATGTTCGGCCGAAGTTCGTATTCGGTTCAAACCACATTGGGCCTATCTCTATTAAACATTGAAGTTTATTTGTGTTAACATAAATCCTTAACTCACCGTTAATCTGTGTTACCTACATGTTATCTAGTAAATGCTCTTTAAGTATTATACTAGTCATATAATATATTACATATCAAAAATTTTCACCGTGTTTCATGTCATCTCTTAAATAAAATTAAAACTGAAATTTCAGTTGTTGCAGACATAAACTGAAATTTCAGTTCTTTTTGATTCAGTAGATATTTATATTATGCATATAAATGCACCACCTCCGCATCATATTATTATTAGGAATTGACCAATTAAAAATATGAAGTATTTACTTATTATAAGAAAGCCATAGTTCCCTTAAAAATGATATTCTTTTTACTGCTAGAGCAGCACGCGTAGCACAAGGAACACGAGAAGCTCGAGAAACGGTTTTGCCTACGCCGTAATGTCATTTTTGTAGGGCTAAGGTCGACAAAAATGACATTACGGTGTGTCATTTTTGTCATTTTTGTAGGGCTAAGGTCGACAAAAATGACATTACGGTGTAGACAAAAGCGTTTCTCGAGCTTCTCGTGATCCTTGTGCTTCGCGTGCTAGGTTAGAGAGTAGTCGCCCGGATTTTGAGCTTTGCTCGGGTTCGGTCCCCGCCCCAGGAAAAAGAGACATTTTATTATTTTAGAGATATTTTTTAGTACACCTAAGTATACAGGGTGGTGCCGTCAATACGACAATAATTTAAAACATATGCTACATTAGTTTGCCACTCTCAAAAAATCTTATTCGTTTGATAATTTCATGACATTTCTATGAAGGAATGCAGCCAAATCAATATTTTAATTTTTCATTTGAATTATAATTAGATTCGAGATTTTATGCATGTAATTTTTTTTACTATGAGTTTCCAATATTTCGACTCAGTTGCATCCTAAATATCCCGAATATAATTCAAATTTTCAAATATTATCTTATAAATGAGGATATTATAAGCATGTTTATGTGCCACAGTAGAAGACGCGGACGTTTAGAGACAAGGGGGTTTCCTGAAAATGTTTCGAGGCTAGTAATTTAACACGTGTCAAGACTTTTATTAAAATAAAGAGTATAACATTAAATATTTTGTCAGCAAATTAGTTATTATAAATATCAATCGTGCATTGTAACAAAAATTATGTGTTTAAAAAAAAATAATCAAAAATTAAAACCTGCTTCACTATCTATTGTTTCTGGAAACAACTTAGCACCAACTCTAAAAATATGTTTCTAGGGGATGAGTACCTACTAAAATTTAATCATTTTATTCTTTTCAGTTTTTTGGAGGCGGTTTTAATTTTTTTTCACAACTTTTTTTTTCACACAGATTTTTTAAGGTCAAAGCTATAGGGGTGACCGTGAGCTTATATTGTTTTTCACTATCGTATCATTTCACTAAACATTCATAGGAAAGCAAAAATCCGCAATTTCGCATAAGTATATACTTACTTACTTATTCCAGTTATTTTGATTTTAATTCCAATATTTTGAAAATGGTTTATTATTTGTCAAGTAAAACAATAATGTTTTCCGGTTTTTATAAATATTTATTTAAAACTTTATTGTGCAACACGCATCACAAAAGTAAAGAAACAGAAAGAAATAACAAAATAATTATGATAATAATATAAGCAACGCTTACACAATGGGCGGCCTTATCGCTAAGAGCGATCTCTTCCAGGAAACCTTAGGATGGACAGGATATACTGTCTATTCTAAGGTTGCCTTAGAGAGAGGGTAAAGAAGTTAGCGAAGTATGACGATGACTACAAAAACCTAACTTAAAATAAAAATGTTCTAACTTTCTAATTTTCATAAAATAACATACTTTTGAAGTCGAATAGTTCATTTAAAGAGGAATTATATAAGCTATACAGTGTGCTTGGTCACCGGTGAAGCAATATGATCAATTTTATCGACAAACCCACCACAATAAGTCATTTTGCCCCTACTGTTCTGTTTTAATTTTATTACGATTGGGTTCATTGATTTTGCTATATCTACCTATGTAGATCCTACAGGAATAAAAGTGGTTTCGTTCGATAGCTACAAAAGTAGGCAATATATTCACACTAAAAAGTTTACCAAAAACTCCCATTGAAACCTTAAAAAATACTTGAAACTTAAAGTGTCAAAAGAATTGGTTGTTTTTTTACTTTTTAATTGTTTTTTAAAAAAACTAGTTTGATAACATACCTTTTTTTACTTTTTAGATGCACTAAGGTATTACCTATAAACTGATGTCAAGACCTAAGCTCTAAGTCAAATAGTTTAGGAGTAGTGATTATTTGAATATGACCCTGTCATGTCAGAAGCCCCTACAGGGCGGGCCCTGTAACAGGAGCAAAAATTAAAATATACCTACATTCTTTAACTAATCAGTAATTACGTCCAAATGGTATTAATTAATTATAATGAAAAATATTTTTACTGTTATTTTCTAACAAAATTAATCGAAATTAAATGTACTTAATTAAATATTATAAAAATGGTGTTGTGTAATGTGTATGTTATTAAATGTGATTAAAATTAATCGAGCCAGCAATGTGCTACAGACATTGTTTCCAGTCGCTTTAATTGACAGTGTCATTTAGTGACACTAACAACCGTATTTATAAACAATTAAAAGTAAAAGTATATACTTGATCAAAAGTAATGACTAAAGTATCAATTATAATTCTATAGTTTAATAATTGCGTAGGTAACTTAATAACTGTCAAAAGTTAGAATTATGAGCCAAGCAATAGTTACTATTTTCTTTACATGAGCAATCACTTACAAGAATTGCGTGTGTGGTGTGGTGGGTGTCATTGGATACGGTTATTACGAGGTTTTTAGGAAGTGTGAAAACTTTGAAAACAATTGAAGCTAGTATAAAAATTGTAAATGATATATAATAGATAACGATACACCTGTCTAATTGCTTTAAGAGATTGAAGTTGCTCAGCCTAGAGGTCACCTACCTACTTTCTTGGTGTTTCGTATTTCCGAAAATATTGTGATGCAACTGATATAGCCAAGAAGTACATAATACTTAATCTTACAATCAGAGGCATTTTGTTTATATCAATGATCAGAGGTCTTCTTGTTAGTCCGCTGTATTAGTTGTTGCCTTACCAAATAATACATACGTTTTTTTGCTGCTAAGAGTTTCCATGATGCCATAATGCCATGCATTATTTTTAATTATAATAATTATAGTGAAGAAAGTTGAGCGAGCATTGAACTTGTAAGTTTCCTGTGATTTTTAAGGAAAACGAAGAACGACTTTGATAATTTAGTTGCAATAAGTACTAAAAATATTGCAGGATTCATACGTAAACGCACCAAAATAGAAATTTTATAATTTAATGAGAAACGATAAAGTTATATGAAGGACAGCCAGTAGGAATATACATGATAGCCTCATCTTCAATAGTTTCATAATATTTAATTACATTTACTTATAATAAGACCTTTTATACATACGAATGGGTTTCCGTTAATTATAGACATTCAACTCGCCGACAACAACATAGTAATGACAACATAAATTCAGAGTTTTTGACAGTTTGACACGAATAAATCATATGAAGTATAAAATTACGTTTCTGTAATTGACAGTACGAAAAACAAATGAAAAACACACATTTTCCTTATTTGAATTTGAAATATTACAGTGACAGTTAAAAAACTAAAGAATAATACTAGCCTAATATTTACAAAGAGTGGCATTAAAAAAAAACTTACAAATAATAAACAGCACCTAAATCTTGTGAAACAGGAAGTGTACCAATAAGGCTGGTCGCATTACCTCGCTGAATTGCGAGGCTTAATCTTTGTACGAAATATATACCAGCCTTATTGTCACCTAAAGTTTCACAAAGACGACCTGCAATGTCCCTAAAAAGTTGGTGAGCTCCTGGGCCCCAAGGAATAAATAGTGTAAATTATTATAATCATTGAAATTCGGTAGAGTTTATTGTGTCAAACGTTTTATTTTTCTACATTTAAAGAAAAGTAAAATTGATAAAAAGGTCTCTTTAAAAATTTAAATCACCTTGTATAAGTAGTGATAAATTTATCAGAATTATACAGTGAATTAGAATCTGTTAAGCATAGAATTAAATTTACTAATGTATAGTTCTAACTTGAAATAATGACTTAGATAAGACATTACTGGGCAACAAGTAAATACTTCTTTATAAATTAATGCACGTTAGAATCTATCAAATGCCCGGTACCAAGATATCTTACGACCATTAAGCAACAATATCGCAATATGAAATTTTTTTGATCGGAAATCTTAATGTTCAATTTCTATTTCTCTTAATTTAAGAGCGTTGGAATATTAGAGTCACTTTGTAATAACTGTGGATACTATGAAAGCTCTGTTTCAATTTTTTGCTTTAGTTACAGGGCCCACAGCCCACACTATACTTTGTCATGAGCCTTTGTATGCTTATGTTATTGAAATTTTAAAATTAAAATACTTGCGATACTTTGTAAACGTCATAGCATTAGCGGTCATCGCAACAACATCATAGTTATAATTAGGAGTTCATGCAATTCACCGAAAAGAAATGCGTAACAACCTAACGCCTTTTTTACGATAAAAACAGGTATTTTAATTCAATACATCTATCTAAATGCAAATCAATAGCAAAAGATGCCCCGTTATAAATGTTATCATCTCGGCGTGACCTTGCTAATTGCAGTCCTCGACCCCTATACCTACCTATACAAAACGCTGTTTTATGTTGTGATCGTAAACCGTTCAGAATTTCCTTCTATGGTTCAGAGAGCGTCTACCGATACTATCGACTATTCGTCGGATGATAATCCGATAATCATCAAATAACTGAACAAAGTAGTATTGGTTAGATTCGGCTAGAATGATTTTTAAAGTTGTAAATCCTGTAAAAATTCTGTTAGATAGCTTTTGTTAATATGTTTGCCTTTTTTTTAAAATAAATACATAACAAGTAGGTACTTTAAACACTGCAGAGTGTGTAAACCTCTACCGCCTCTACATTTACCTAAAAATGGTGAAGAGGTAGATCTTTGCCTTTAAGTAGGTAAATAATCGTTTACTTATACTACTTTTATATATTATCGTGATATTATCAGTTTCACTAATAGAAGGGAACCTATTAACCCTAGACTACTACTCATGTTGCGACGTACTTACAAAGAAACTACTCATACGCCCGCGAGGCGCATCATATTGACTAATGATTTTATTTAAAAACTATAAGTATGATTGGTATGTTTGGACTGTTTCTATAATTTTGTATAAATATTACTTAAAAAAAGAACACAAATTTATATTATATCTATATAATTTTTATTATAAAATCTTTAATCTTAAATGAACTTTAGGCAATTAAACAGTCGTCTCAATAAAATATTTAAAGTATACACTTAAAAAAAACACTACTACTACACTACAAAAAATAGTCAATTATGAAGAAATTAATTAAAAACAAGTAAAAAAGTAACAAAAAAATATTTTAGATACATTCGGTACAAGCTACTCATAAGTCTTTGGAGCGCCAAGGGTAGTAATATCAAAAAACTAACAAACTTACCGTAACGCAACAACCGTCCCGCGATACGTGTTGCCGATGACTGAGATGTCCTTGAACGTCAATGCGATACGCGCGAAGGATAAAAAATATAAAAAACGCGGGCGCCTCTGCGACGTAGAGTAGTAATCTAGGGTTAAATAAATGTGAGATCTCTTAGTTATAAGTTACGTGTCCGAAAACTAAATAGAACTTTCCCAGAGTGGTAAGCCTGGACTTAAATTTTAGTATTTATAAAATTATTAACACCTTCGAAACAAATTCATTTTCTTATTAGCAATTAACGGAGTGAAATTCAAAAAAGGCAGATTATATTTTAAAAAAAATATGCAAGTATACTGACAAATAATTGAGGAAATTGAATGATTTGATAAACTATTGCTCCACAATAATATATCTTGTCGTGTTTTTAGGGATCATTTGATAAATAAAAAAATTAAAGTATTTTCTTTACTGAAATGTGTGTATTAATTTCTTATTCTCTGTCTTTCTTCAACGTCAATACCGTCAGGTAGGTATACCTACTCTACCTTCCGATTTCTGTTGATTAGTTATAATAATATCCTCGTAACATTCCCTTCTGTAGACCTAGCATGACCACCGAAACGCGATATGATAAAGCTATTTATCGCTTCGAACTGTCAAAAATCATTCGATATAACCGCTATTTTGAAATTTTATCGAAACTGCGAACAGTATATATACAATACAAGTTCGCAGTTTCAATAAAATTTCAAGATGGCGGTTATATCCAATGATTTTTGACAATTCGAAGCGATAAATAGCTTTATCATATCGTATCATATCGCGTTTCGGTGGTCATGCTAGGCGGGCTGGGTCTTAGTTTAATTTTTTTTGTCAAGCAAAATTACAAAAATAAAAGTGAGGTAGGTATTACAAAAATTAAACTAATAGTGGGTAAACCTTATGTTGAATATAAAAACTTAAGTAAATGGAAGTGAAAACCAATAACTAAAAAATGTATAAAAATATTATTAATTGCATTTGCGAGAGTTATGTATATGTAACTATTGTTCTTTAGAATAGTGACTTGGAATAATTTGTCAAAGTAAGTACTTATATCACATTCACGTTAGACAAGTCCGTAGGTTAATACTGTACCTTGCTATGAACTAAATCCGAGGCCATCTTTTCTGTCCAGGCTGCACGTCGAGCACTTTAACACTGGGAATTAGCTCAAAAGTCGTTAAGAAAATGACTTAATAACTGAAACGCACCGCCTTTTCTATTAAACCACCACAATAAAATACTTATCTCTTATGTACCTACTGCAATAATAATATACCTAATCTTTATATAAATACAGACCCAGGAATTACTGTAATGACACCGACTAGAATTAAGTTAACAGTTAGTCCTTATCTATGGAGAAATATTTCTGCACAATAAATTAATTCACTTTTATCTACCGACATAAACGCGTTGGTTAAATTCTGTATTGAAGGTCTATCTGTATAGAACTGAAAGGTGCTTACGATGTGTTAGGTAATGAGACGCTTTGACCGCTTGGCACGCACAATGTGCAGTACTTGGATCATTACCAACGTCACTGGCAAAACTCTCAAACTGACATTTGTTGCTGTTTTTTTTCCAAAGTGCTACAATAAATAAATAAATAAATATTTTTTATTGCACACAAGAGAAATTCAACAATACAAATTAGAAAACACAAAAAAGTACAATTGGGCGACCTTATTGCTAAAAAGCAATTTCTTTCAGGCAACCTAAGGTGATATACATATTATGAAGAGGAGGAATACAGAAGGGTGCAAGAAATTGAAGGAATAATAGTAGATTATTAACCAAGGGGATAAAGCAGTGTCTTCTGTCGCGGGTGACGATTTAAATCGCGAGCGTAACGAAGGACTCGAGGTTTACTCCCAAGCGTAGCGAGGGTGTTAAAAACTTAAATCACGAGCGAAGCGAGGGATTTAATACGAGTCTTGAGTGTAGCGAGGGATTTAAGTTCGCCCAAGACTAAGACAGCTTTATCACCAAGGAAAATACTCTACTTTTCGTACCATTTGCGAAAAAATTAACACAGTAATAATATGAGATAAGCATTTATTAAAAATAATGACAATTAAAATTAAAAGTTAACATTCGAAACATTGGTCCAATTATCGGCCGTATCGCCGGGCCAAATACGGCCTCGTCGGTTTACGTAATTTTATTTAATAATCATAACTGCACAATAAATGCGTATTCCTTTTTCAAAAAGATGTATAATGCTTTACATCATCAGTCTGCTCCTGACCACGATCACTGTAAAGTAATCGAAACGGGTATAATAATAATGCAACATCTTAGTAAACGCGAGCTTAATCCGATAGAATGGACTTATTTTAAATACGCAAACCTTTAAAATTATGACACATGAGAAATAGACTGTTTCCTGTGTGGTTACGCTTTTATCTGTACATTTGGTCGATGTCTGTACCCATACGGTCTGACGTAGTTGACAATAAGGAAATTAATTCAGTTTAAGGAAAATGTAGTTTTGTTGTGTGGTAAGATATTATGGACAAACCAATCACTTTCGTAAAAGCCCGTTAATTTTAAGTGTCTTGTCCAATGAGTAGATTAGCTAATATCTCACATGTAAGCAAAGATTTACGATAGCATCCTTTAATTTAACGGAGTGAAAAATATTCACTGCGTTTTTAATTCAGTTTTTTGCGCAAATCACAATTTAATCTCTTAACTTCTCTCTAACTAACTTTAATCTCTTCAATAATTTTTTTAGGTCCTCGACATCCGAATGATATGTACAGTCGACGGCACAGCAAGCGTCACAGTTTGACCCTCAGACCGCCCTTACTCCGTTCGTTATAGAGGCTGGTTTCGTAGTGCAACTGTTACACTTGATGTGCTGCCGTGTGTACTTCTAAGTGATATTAATATTGTGATGTACAGACGACAGTACATCAAGTATAACAGTTGCACTACGAAAGCCGCCTCTATAACGATCGGAATAAGGGCGGTCTCAAGGTCATACTGTTACGCTTGATATACTGTCGACTGTACCTAGATGGTTATTGTGTAGGGGAGAATGGGGTAGTTATGAATCCGGGGTAGTTGAAGACCCGGGGTAGTTACCGGGGATAATAATTTATTATTTAATTTTCTGCCTTGATTTTTACATCTACCTCTAACCTGAAGAACCCTTACCTATTGGCCCTGTCCGGACATACCCACCGCTGTCCCCTAAGTATCTGAAGCATGTTTTAGCAAAGTGTGAGGTATATTTCTTTTAATGGCTTTTTCATAGTTTTTACATCACAATACTCAGTTGTAAATCTTTAACGATCAAATTATGTATCGAATAGAGACTTGCTAATAATTAAGTTGTCTAAAGAAAGTCATTGTTGCTAATGGTGCTTCCGTTTGAATAGAAACTATAAAACAAAAATTAAAACCGACTTCAAAAGACTGAACAGGATAAAATAATTAAATTTAAGTAGGTACCTACTCATCGCCTAGAAATGTATTTTTTTGGAGTCGGTGCTTCACTTTCTATTGTTTCTGGAAAGAACTTAGCACCAACTCCAAATAATATTTTTTTAGGAGATGAGTATCCACTTAACTTTAATTATTTTATCTTTTTCAGTGTTTTGAAGTCGGTTCTAATTATTTTTTTGCCAATTTTTTAAAACAACTTTCCAAAGTCAAAGCTAGATAAGTGACCGTCAACTTATATTGTTTCCTACTATCGCATCGTTGTTTCACTAAAAAGTCATAGGAAACCAAAAATCCGCAATTTCGTATACGTAGATCTCTTTCTCATTCCAGTTATTTTGATGTAAAAACCAAACTACCAAATCGATTTCAAAAAAAAATTCAATAGGACCAAATGAAAACTATTCCGCATCGAACAAAAAAAGAATCACGTAAATCGGATCAGAAATCTCGGCGTAATCGGTGTAATTTTCTTTTTATACAACTGGATGACAAGCAAGCTGACGGCCCACCTGATGGAAAGCGATAACCGCCGCCTATAGACACCTGCAATAACAGGGGAAAATCCCTTTATATTGCAGGTGCGTTGTCATCCTGGGCCTAAGATGAAATGCTGTCCATGCCCAGTAATTACACTGGCGACCTTTCCCTTCAATCCGAAACACAGCGAACTGTTTCACGGCTGAAATAAGAAAGGCGGTGGTACCTACCCAGACGACCCTGCATACGGGCCTACCACCTAGTAACTACATAGAAAGAAAACATACTACCCGAATTGAGAACCTTCTCGTTTTTGAAGTCTGTTAAAAATGGTTTTATCCAAAGACAAGAAGTACCAACGAAACAAACCTTCTGTTAATGAAGGAGAGACGCCGATGACAAAAAATACTAACACCGAACCGATAGGCTGGTGGGATCAAAATCAATCACAAATCTATAGTAGGTATTTCGGTGTGCATGCGAATTTTAGAATGAGCCAACCCACAACAGCGTATTCGCTTCATCAACTACAGACTACTTATCTGGAATGAAGAGTAAAAGGTAAATCATGTCGTGTGGTATTTTAAATTATAAATTGGCGCGTTTTGAAGTTGGTTTTATTTTTGATTAATCAAATGTATAGTGCTAGCGAAAATAAAAGGCGATTCTGTTTTTTACAAGCTTTCATTTAGTTTCATCTGTCCCAGTAAGGATATATCACATAGTCTCATACAATGAAAAGTCAAACACACCCTACTCAGTCATTTTCTTCAGGAATTTACGAATCGAGATATTTCCTAAAGTATCGCACGTACATTAACAGAAAATATGCCAAATTTTAGTAAATAAATTTTAACAATTTTGGGTATATCTTCAGTTTATGTAGGTGGTATACGAAAGTAAATAGAGGCCGAAATGTGGATCACTCAGACGGCATGCTTAGGGAAACGGGAAACTTGAATTTCTTCAATCTATTATAAGTTTTTGTCAAGATCACTGTTTAACAAATTCAACCTCACGTTTAGCTATAATGTACAAAAAAATTATATGTATTTATGCAGTATAAGGTGATATTTTTAAAGAGCACTCATACGGCCACCATGCGGTGTGAGTGATCCAAATAAATCGTTATAATTTTTAAACGGGACATGCAAACTCATTCATAATTTGGTAATGGTATTTAACAATTTTTTGATGTATAAATAAGAAGCAGAACTGTTATATATTATGAGATATACATTATGACATTTTTATAATGCATGCGGTATGAGTGATCCACTTTATTGACTATAATTATCTGTTTTATCTCAGGTTTTACAATTTTTTTATTTCACTGTGACGAATTTAACAATTATTTACTAAATCCTCGTCGATTATTGTAAAGATTGAAGATAGGATCACTCAATCCGCATGCACACGGTATTTCGTGGTTACACCTGGGTCACACTGGTGACCAAGGTAGCGAAAACCATTTAGACCGTTTATTTGAATTATGTATAATGCAAAATTACATCAATTTCAACAACGCAGCTTAGACACAAATTTTATAAAATTACGATAAAAATCCCAACCGTGACGGCATTAATGCCGCCAATATACTCATTATTCTGCTTTATCTTGAATTTTATTTTTTCAAACAAAAGACAGATAATTATGATATTTTTCCTTCTATGTTAGCCCCCGATACTAAAAGAGTCGGTTACAATTTATGAGTAGTTAGGTATATGATAATGTTCATCTTTAAATCAAAGGAATTTTTCTATTTGATCAGAAAATTATTGATTTTTTCTAAAATTCATTCAGTTAATCTCAATTAGTGTGAAATGATACTAATTACCTACTATTATTGATTAAATAGGTAACCATGTATTTAAAATACATTATTTAAAATCTGAAATTGACGTAGGTACACCTTACCTGTATACCTAAGCAAAATAAAGTTAAGGTAAATATGGTTTTTTATACAAGCAATTAATATTTACAACTCAATATCATGTTATCAAATTTATTGCAATCACAAAAAAAATACCACCTAGTGTTTGATAAATAGTAGTCACCGTTCGTCATATTTTATGGGATAAGTACCTAGGTACTTACTTAACTTTAATTAGGTACTATTTTTAGTGTTTTGAAATCGGTTTTTATTTTTGTTTAATTTTTTTAATGCGCTGGATTTTTAATATTAGGATTCCAGTGATTTGACGCAACGAGTACGGTTTTTTTTATACGGTTAGTTGGACGAATTTGACGATAAATGGGAACTATTCTAGACAGACTACTAAAATAGAAACTACATCTATTCTAAGATTGAAAACATAGCGCCATCTAGAGTATTAAACGATAACTACGAACGTCGTAGCTTGCTACGTGACGTGCTACTACGTAGCATGGCGTTTTATTGTAGCATGCAATGCTACGCATACTACGGTTCTCAATATATTTATCATTGTCTTCTTGACTGTCTAGATGGCGCCATTAGTAACAAATTATGTATATAGTATACCTATCTATACACGGTGTTTCATTTCCGGAAAATAGCCTTTTTTAGGTACTACGGTAGCTACGGCAGCTACGGCAAAAGCTACAATAGTTTAATCGAAACGGGAAGGATTCCATCCATTTATCTAAAATAAACCACATATGTAACATGTTTTATTACTATTGTTGTTTGTTGTATTTAATATTCTGCTCTTGCGGAATTTTGAAAAGAGGCCAATGCGCAACCGGTCCCCAAAAAGGGAGACCGATCAGACCCAACTAACTACCGCCCAATAGCTGTCACTTCAGTTCTTTGCAAGGTCGCGGAACGGATTTTAAACCACCAGCTGATGCGATACCTAGAAGATTACTCATTAATTATTGATCGACAGTACGGGATTTGGCCGAAACGGTCAACGGGTGATCTTCTAGCGTAGGTACTTGATGCATTTCTGGGATGAAGCTATTGTCAAACGTGGTGAGTCATTGGCAGTTAGCCTTGATGTTACCAAAGCGTTCGATCGGGTCTGGCGCAGGGCTCTTCTCTCCAAGCTCCCGGCATACGGTCTGCCCGCTCAGCTCTGCAACTGGATTGCCGGCTTCCTGCATGAGCGAAGAATCCGTGTCCTCGCAGATGGATACGCTTCGCGGTTCATGTCAGTGAATGTTGGTGTACCACAAGGCTCTGTTCTATCCCCCACACTCTTTCTTCTCTCGTTGGCGATGTAGAGGTTTATAGGCCTTCTATCGGCTTTATCACGGAGAGTGCTCTGAAGAGCTATTTGACCCTATCCCACCTTCCCCCTTCCTACTCAGGTGCACGCGTGCCGGTTTTCTGAGTCATCAATTCACTATGATGTTGAGGTGGAGCCTCAACATCACGTACAAAGAAATTTAGTAGCTCGTTTCTTTGTCGTACTTCCAGAACTTGGAATTCTTTGCCAGCACATGTGTTCCTTCCTTCCTATATCATGGGTTCCTTCAAAAGAGGCGTGAAAAAGCACCTTTCGGGCCGGCAAGGTGGAGGCGGCTAGAGCAGTGTCTGAACTGCACTAGCTGTCTTCGCATATGGACTCTTCTTACCGCTTTACATCAGTTGTGTTGAGTCATTTCTCGTGACATGTGATAGTGCCTATAAATTTTGAGGTTTGCTTTCGATTTACTTGGGATTCCATCATCAGATCCTGACTTGGTAACAATGGGGCCACGTCAGGAGTACCTATACTCTATAGAATATTTTTTTTTTTTGAAAATCAGTTCCCAAAGAACAGAGAAATTAGTGAACATACATAAAAAAGATACCTAAAGTGGAACATAGAACTTCCTCTTTTTTTGAAGTCGGTTAAAAACCAGATGAAATCATCAATAGAGAACAGGATTAGATACAGTGCGGCACGTCGCAAGGCGTGGGAAGTAAATCGGAGTGTAGTTATATTAATTGACGTGTGGCGCGGTCCAGCTCGTGTCGTTCGCAATTGCAGTCTTTGTAGCAGTTGTAGCCCGCCATAGAAACGATGCCATAAACTTTACGAATTAGGATCAACAGGGTCAAATGACTCGAAGAAAGTAAAGAAGTAATATTATTCTTATGGTTACTTGCCTTCCAACCTACTTACATTGAATAATGTTTTGCTTTTTTAACCGACTTCGAGGTTATCAATTCGGCTGTATATTTTTTTTGTATGTTTGTTACCTCAGAACTCTGTTTTTTTATAAACCGACAATTATTTTGTTAGTTAAAAGAGTACGTATACTTTCAGATTTCTGAATTTTTTCAAAGTCGAATAACTAGTATGGTTTAAAATCAAAACAACTGGAATAATTTAGTCATCAATGTAAGAAAATTTCGGATTTTTGTTTTCTTGATACTTTTAGTGGTGCTCATGATAATTCTATTTCGTTGAAATGGTACCAGGTTGGTCCACGTTCACCCATCTAACATTGTCCTTCGAAATTTAACATTGAAATTAATTTATAAACCGATTTCCATAGACTGAAAAGGAAAAAATAATTTAATTTTTTTCAAGTACCTACTTACTTTAGGTTGTTTCTGGAAACAGCTTAGCACCAACTTTAAAAAATAACTTTTTATAATATAAGTACCTAATTAAATGCAATTTTAGCTTTTTAGTCTTTTGAAGTCGGTTCTTATTTTGTTTAAAAAGTTTGAGTGGTAAAGAAAATAAAATAATTAGAATAACCAACGTTTACACGTTGGTTTTTATATATTTTTTTAAAATTTTTGTGATTCATTTTTAAGGTCGAAGCTAGATGTGACTGATACCATTAACAACTTGTCTGTCAATCAGTCTTGGGTTGAATTACATACTTGGTTTCTAAATATCGTTTGTATTGGAGCTTAACTTGACTGTTGTAGACAATATAGAGAACCGAACTCCTCCATAAGAGTTCTGTTCTCTATATTTATCAGACAGATCCAGACTAAATTTAGGTATGGGGGCAAATCTGCTAGTCAAATTGAATTATCAAACGCACCACGGAAAAGTCACAGGAAATCAAAATACGCATTTCCATTTACTCGAATGACTTAATTTTTCCAGCTAAGAAAGTTATGGACGATCCCGAGCTTAGAAACGGTATTAAACCCTTAAGCCTAAGGAGAGATTCGCCTACTTGTGTGTGTTCTACCGTTTGTGCATTGAAGTGCGATCTAAGGAATTAATTATTTGACATGATGCCCACTGCCTCTTTCATCATCGCACCGCTCGCCATCGGCAGGGAATCACACGTTGGAACCAAAATGGTCCCGTACTGTACGGTTTCAGAGAAACTTTCTCCCGCGTATGTTCAGCTATGCGATTTTCTAAAGTCATCAACCTTGAGTTCGTAGTTGTGTGTAGCGCTGTAATACCTTTTGGCGTTTGTTTGACAACCATATGACAACCGTTGCCGACACTAGCATTTCGACGACGAGCACGGCGTAAGCGGGAACTTTTTTATCTGTTATGTATCTAATAAATAAAATATTATTTATTAGATACATAACAGATTACAATTTTAAAAGTGCACTGAGTTATAACAAAATACAAGTTCTGAAGTGTACTCCAAAAACATGCATCCTAAACTTATATAGCATTTTCTATGACTGAAAAAGGAATGTTGTATTACTATTATTTTTATTTTGACCCTATTCAAGGACAATCGAAAGGAATCTAATCTATGTTTCTAATTATTATAACATTGAAAGAGATAATGTGTAAACAGTAAATAATTAATATTTTAATGAACAAATAACAATTATAAGTATATTCCTTTACTTAGTAATTAAAATGTAATAAAACTAGAAAAATTTCACGTCCTGAGGCAGGAATCGAACCCGCGACCTTTCGCAATCCGGGCGACTGCTCTGACCACTGAGCCACCCAGGACTTGGGATATCCCTGTGAAATTCTTCTAGTCTATCTGTATTTGCGTTTATGAGCTAACGTCCACCCTACAATGTCGAAATATTCTATTTCAACATCCGAAACGAGTTTTCAAACATTTATAATAATGTTAAAATCATAAATTAATAATATTCCTTTACATTAATACACAAATACATTACATATACATAATACATACGTACACAACGCAAACACATATGTTCATCTACTAACAAGTTGTTTATTTTTTTATCTTTATGTAAAACTCAATCAAATATTGAGTGAAGTAATGAGATATATAAAAAAAAAATCTCAGATCGGTTTATAATAACGGAGTTCTGAGTTCATATAACATCACCACATCACCAGCCTAAACAGGGTGGCACATTTAGATCGGTCAGTATGGGAAAGTCTGAAACTATAAGACATACGAAAATCTCTTCTAAGGAACCATGTCATCGATTTTAGTAATAAGAAAAACTACACTCATACATTTAGAAGAAAACGTGTACTCAGCTCGGGAATCGAACCCGGACGTTTTGAAAAATAAAACTAACACTATTTCTATTTAGATATCGATTGTGTAGGTTTTACGCTGTAAACGTTACTATGAAACATGATGTCTTAAATGAATAAAATGCATTGTTTTCATGTCCTTTAATTTTTTTTAGCAAGTGTTCGAAATTACCACCATTTTTTCAATATAACATTCAACTCGTTTGGGTGCGTAAAATTGACTCATGATTGTTTGTAGCTCTTTTTTGGTGTCGCAACTTGTTACATACACTGCTTTTCATATTGTTATCTGCGATAATATTATCTAAATATGATTGTAGTTGCTTACTTCTATTAATCATACTTACACTAATAATCAATTGAAAAGCCCACTTAGAATAAGCAGGTATGTAGATACAAAGACGTGATAAACCTCATTTGAAAATGGAACTTCTTGGTTTGAACAGAGACGTCATAAACTTCATATGGTGGTAATGGTGGTAATTTCGACAACTTACTAAAATAAATTAAAGGATGTGAATGCAATGCATTTTATTCATTTTAGACATCATGTTTCATAATAAAGTTTACTGCTTAAGACCAACACAATCGATATCTAAATAGAAATAGTATTACTTTTATTTTTCAAAACGTCCGGATTCGATTCCCGGACCGAGTACACGTTTTTTTATAAATGTATGAATGCAGTTTTTCTTTTAACTAAATTCGATGACATTGTTTTTAAGAAGAGATTTTCGTATGTCTTATAGTTTCAGACTTTCTCATACTGACCGATCTAAATGTGCCACCCGGTATACGTCCCACTGCTAGGCACAGGCCTTCCTACATAGGAGAAACACATTAGGAGCTTGTGAGGGTTCTGAGGTATAGAGGTATATAACAAACATAATTTTAAAAGATATAGCCAAATAGAGTTGACAACTTTTCAAAATTTCAAATATGTATGAAGTACATAAAACTCTTAGAAATATTGCATTTATGAAATAGTATGTCTTAGATTAATAGTTCGACAGATATAGTGGTATGTTTTATAATAATAATAATTTATTTCAGTAAAAAAAATTGTGTTACAGTAATTAGTGGCCGGAGCCTCCTTTTAAGCAAAAGAGTGCTTGTACCAGAGGACTCAGCTCTTCCATTGAATTATTTTATGTTACATTACTAACATTTCTATTTTTCAATTATTTTTTATTTATAAAAGTTAAATTTCCGACAGTGCTACCTTTTTTATAAATTTATTGGATTCGAGACCTAGTTTACCTACCTGAGTGACAAAACAAGCTTTAACTGACACTTGTTCGAGTGAATAATTTAGAGGCAGGGGGACAAGAGATGTGAAGGAAAATTCATTTCAATGCAGACTGCTTTGATTAGGAGTACAGAGTTGACCTGACAGTTTCCTTTGACATATCCTTTCAATAAAAAATATAAAACTAAAAATTTTAAGTAACCCCTGGCCTCATTATTCATCTATTAGCACCTTCTCATTGAGACTTTTCATAAGAGCCCAAACACGCTATATCAGCTGTAAGTTTCTGAAGAATTAAGGATCCCGCAGACTTTTTGATGGTATAGGATCAGCTCAAGGTTAATATGTCATGGGAATGTCACCGCAGTGACAATACACTAAACAAATCAATCGGATCTGTGAAAGTTAGTAAAATCCTTTTATCATGTAGAAAATGAGCTGAATCATCAAATCAGTCATCAAACGCCTGAACTGATCTTCATAAATTACAGATAAGAACCATCCCAGTCACGTCAGCTTTCAAACAAAAAAAAACGAATTAAAATCGGTCCATTCGTTTAAGAGCTACGATGCCACGGACAGACACACAGATACACAGACAGACACGTCAAACTTATAACACCCCTCTTTTTCGTCGGGGGTTAAAAATATCAGTTATTACACCTAAATTATATTTAAAAAATTAAAGACGAAAAGAAAAAAATGCTCCAAAAGAGATTTAAATCGAAAATGGTAGATACTGCATGTTGATAAACGCCGACAAGGCACTGGAAACAGTAGTGACAGTAATACAGCTAGGCGATTTTTTCAAATTTTTCCTGCTCTGCATAGATTACAGATGTGGACGAAGAACTTACAAAACGAAATATACATAACACTATTACAATTAACCATGTCATCTGGAATGGCTTTTGATTAAAAACAAAATCGGCGAGTATATCCTTTAAATTTTTAATAAATTTATTTAAATTATAAAATTAATATTTAAAATAAAAAAAACATAAAAATAATATATAATATATAAAATTATAAAAAAAATTAAATTATAATACCTTCCTTTGTTCATAAGATACTATAATTTATTGAGCAAAAATAATTTAATAGCTACTATAGTATTTTATCTATTAAACAATTTGGTAAAAGACGCGCAAGAATCCCAAATTACAACTTAGTATAATAACATATTAGGTATCTAGGATTACAAGAAGTTTGAGGCTTTATCATTTTAGAAAGTGTTCAAGAGTGTTTACCAATGAAGTCGTGTTTCATACCTTTTTAATAACTTCTGATCCATTATATGAAGTCAGAGAAACACCTTACAAATAATAGGAACTACATATTTGCTAAAGCCACTGCCCTTATGCTAAAATCTGTAGGAACAGATTTTAAAAGTATTTTTAATATTTAATTTCTTTTTATATTTTTGTACGTATATTTCTAAAGATTTTATTTGCCATCATATTCTAGGCTATTTTGTCAATAAAAACTAAAAGAATAATATTTTGCACGGTGTTAAGAAATTAATAAATATAAAAAATACTTATATTAAGCATATATAATATTTATCAATTTCTTAATTTAACCTTTGCAAACCCAGACACAATTAAATTTTAATTGTCGTTTACGACGTCTCGGCGTTGATAGATAAAAAATAACATTATTTTTAAAATTTTATATCTTAATTATTTTACGCATTAGCCGATTTCAAAAGTTTCGTTAGAATTTTCTAAAGATATTAACTCTACATTACTTTTATTTCCTTTCAAATTTATTAAATAAGAATGATGTATGCTTTTTGTCTTCGTCTAAATCAGTGTAATGAGCGAGTCAAGTGTTTAGCAGACAGGTAGAAACATAGTAGCCGAGCGTAGCGCCCAACCGTAGCGTCCTCTACGTAGCGCGCGTGCGATGGGCGGATGTGGACATTCAGTCCTCCGGTAGCTTTCGATGCGCGCGCGCACTCGCCTCGCCCGCGCTTACCACTCGTTATGACGACACGCGCGACTGTACTACCCTCAAGCGGCAAACTTTAATTATTTTAAAATTAGCAACTCTCGAACATTTGTTATGATCTCAGTAAAACACTTAGTTTGAATATGTGATTTTGGTATACTGTGGACATGTTTGTCGTGTTCGGATGACGGTGCGCAGGAGTGTCGGTGGTCACAATGAGCGCGTCGCTGAATTGGCACAAATGGCTAGTGTTGTCGCTGCTCGGATTGGCTTTGTCCGCTCGGTCAATTGGTTGCGATTACAGTTCCATCACCGAGAAATTTGGAGCGGAAGCCGTTGCTCGGTGCAATGAAAAATGCCCGTTCCAGGTTCGTTTTGCTCTTACACCCATAATGTCCGTGTTACCAACCGTATTCTGCATCTCAGGCGTTAATTTTATTTGTACAAGTTTAAGTAAATACTGAATTCTTTATCTGAGTTTTAGTTTACAAAATTGGTGATGAACGTTAAGTAAAATACCTCAGGTTCTTCCCCAGTTTGTATTATTTTATTAGAAATATGAAGCAATATCAAGTGACATTTCCTTGTTATTGCAGGTGTCTATAGGCGGCAGTAACCGCTTACCATCAGGTGGGCCGTCGGCTTGTTTGTCATCTAGTTGTATAAAAAAAAAATAAGGTCCTGAGCATCCTGGGTTCATATCCTAATATGACGAAGAAGTTTCTAACATATATAAATTTATGACTTATTTACTAATTTAAGTAAACATTCATTTATCATCCACAACACAAACAACAAAATACTTTCGATAGAAAAAAATAATAATAAAATGTAACATCATATAACTAATTCTGAAATTGTTTTTCACAAACCTAGTAGTTTAGCTAAAAAAAGAAAATTAAGAAAAGATAAAATTAAATTGAGAATATTTAGCTATGTTTGGAAAAAAGGCATTTGAAGATTTAATCCGGCGGTCACTGGCGGTCAGTATAAAATAAAGCCCGAATTCCAGATGCAAATGGTATAATTTTACTGTCATCCTACGCGCACGCTTATGATATTGAATGTCGTCCACTAAAACGTAGAGCTTATCAAAGAAGACAAATACCATAACGAAGAAAATTCATATAATTTCTTAAGCATTAATCGTTGTTGAAAACGTTATTTGTTGATTAAAAAAAAACAAATTTATGTGTGTCATGAGTCATGTGTCAATTTTAGTAAAAGAAGAAGTATTACAGTACTTGGCAAATTAATTTGTTGGTTAATTTTTGTCAACATATTTTGATTTTAATACCTAAAATTTAGTTATGTAGGCTTACTTATGAAATCACCCGATTTACTAGATGAGCTTTAATAACTATTTTTTTTTTTGAATTCGTTTAACTTTTGTAAAATTGACTACCTATAATATCGATTTATTGCGCATAATTATATGAAATGTACAATGGCGAAGTCCATAAGCTCATAACAACAGCAACAATGTTGAGCAGCTTATCGCAGTAGTCAATGGTCCATTGAACGAATGATGCGAAGATGATCGCGCGTTATGTTTGTTTGCGGCGCCCGCGCAGGTTCAACGCACATCTAAGTAATTGTGAACAATTAGCGAGCCACTGCAATCAACTCCACGCTAAATATAGAGCGTCCCTACATCTCTCATATCATAACAGTCAAACTATGGCCTTGTTCCACAAATTGGGTATATCATATCGTTAATTTATGAGTTAATCCAATGTAAACATATAATATAACTTAATTTATTATGAACCAATTTACGTGACGATTGAATTTAAATATTACTAAGGAGGCTCGCTAATATCATAGCGAGAAAAATATTATGAGAAAAAGGATAGTTTTAACTTAGTTGGTCATGAGGTATCTATACAAAATTGTAATAGGAACGTTATTGAAGATTTGATTTTCTTTTAGAGTTTAAACAATTTTTTTGGATACCACGTCTTAAAGTATCATGAAGTTAATTATTATTTTAAAAAAATATTCTTGTTCGTTGATGTTAACAATAAAATTTGATAACGTCACCGAGGTATATACGTCAAACATTGATTTATAATAAACCCTATGACAAAAAGTTGTCTAACATCAAGTTTCAAATATCCCAGTTATATTACAAAATTTAACAGATTAGATCCGAAATTTTCATAATAATTAAGTAACTCCCGGCCTCATTAATCATCTATTTGACAATATCTCATTCACACTATTCTTTTGAGCCTGAATACGCCTTATCTGTTGTATGTTTCTGAAGAATTGAGCATCACGCAGACTATTTGATGGTACCTAGAGGATCAGCTCAAGGTTAGTATGTTTTAGAAATACCACCGAAGTAACAGTAAACCAAATTTCAAGTCAATGATAACTGTGCAAGTTCACCCTTTTCTCATGTAGGAAATGAGCTGATAATCATCAAACGCCTAAATAGATCTTCATAAGTTGTAAATAAAACCATCTTGATTACGTCAGCTTTCAAACATAAAAGCTCCAAAGCTCCAATGCCACAGACACAGATACACAGACAGACATGTTAAACTTAAAACATCCCTCTTTTTTCATCAGGGGTTAAAAATACTTATAATTCCAATCACGAAAAACAATAATTAGATATGTATTATCTCCTGTTTTAGTTTTAAAGTTTAGTTAGCGTTCTTCTTAAAATATTAACTTATCACCTGAAAATTTGATTACAGATATTAATCAACACTTAGCTTCCACTTTATGTATACAAATAAAACAAAAAACATTAGAAGGGTTTACAAATTATAAACTAGTTTTTTTTTTATTTCCAAAATCCCAAAGCTAAAGCCGCAGGTGTCGCGTTTCAGCTCAGACAGAAGCCCTGTAAGTCACCACCAGAAAGGTTCCGGTCACACGCTCGCAAAAAACATTCTGAAATGGGATCTCTTGATTTAAACAGACTATATAACTTTATAACACTTTTGAAATAAAACCAATCTACCGGATTTAAATCGTAAAAACTTATTTTATGATATATTTTTCATATAAAAGGTTCATTTTCACGGGCTCTTGACGTTTCGAGTGTTCTGATTGTAACTGTGCAATTAAAATCGCTGGGGACCACTTCAATCAGCCCTGACCATGGTTCATACTAGCATTTATACCCAGCAGTACCCACATGTCAGAGAAAATAGATTTTCTATATCTAAATTTGGTTCAACTAAATATGTTGATAATAACTAGGTTATATTAAATTCTTCTTTTCCTTTTTTTTCTTAAGAATAAATATGTTGTTTTTAACATGTCAAACCGCATAAGACTCCCCGTAGCATATGACATTTAAAAAACGACAAACCATATTTTAAAATAGTATGAATTTGCCAGAAGAGAATATAGGAAGATCTGTTCAGCCACTTGATTATCAGCTCATTTCCTACTTGACAAAAGGGTCTTGCTAACTTTCACAGCTCCGAAACTTATTCTCAATAGACATGAGATAGTCTTATGAAAGAATAAAAATAATTTATATAAAAGAACAGTCTAATGAGATGTTGTTAGATTATTAATGAGGCCAGGGGTACTTGAAAGTTTCATTTTTTTTATTATTATTGGGCAATAAAGAATAAAAGAAACTAAGATAACTCAAATATTCAAAATGAATCACGTAAAAAATAATGACCAGTAGGTGAATACTGGATAATCTGTGACAATGACTTGCTGAATCGCAGGTAGGAGTCCTATAATTGCACGGCTCGATGCGCACGCGCCGCGCCGGATGCCAGAATTGTAGAGCCGGTGGGCACATCCTTTGCTATGACCGTTACAAAAACATGCCCTTAGTTTAAGTTGGGATTTGAGTTCATTAAAGTTTTTTCTGTCGATACTGTAGAAACACTGATAAAAAATAATACAGGCAGCAGATAACAAAATAATGTTTATGGAGTAGTATTTCCATTCCGACTTTGAAACAGAAATTTCAAATGAACTCTTCTTACCGCTTTACATCAGGTGGTGTTGAATCATTTGCCATGCATTGTGTAAATAAATAAACATTAAAATAGATCTACGCCTTTAGTATCAATAACATATCAATATTTTTCCAGAACCGTACCGGGGATGGTCATTTCGACGTTAATTGCGGACCCGATTGCAGTGTTCAACAAGTAAGTACATAAAATATAATCGAATGATGAATTATCTGTGTGGGTACTACAGAAATCATGTGTTATTTATTTATTAGGTCTATAAAACGTTATTATGAATTAAGCTAGAGCTAATTGGATACTTATACCATAATTTTTATACCAAACAACAGTTCATGTTAATCATACGTCAAGTCATAATAATCTGTTTTGAGATAAGCTTGAGCATTTTATTTTGTATTACAAATGGTTATCGGTTCAACAGAATTTATTTTATTGCAAAACGGAAATTCTTTACTGCCACTTAAAATAAAAATAAGAAATTAATAAAACTAACTCATTTTTGTGATACTTTTTGTGTGATCTGTGAAGTACCAACTTATCAGATGCAAGCTAATTTCTATAGAGTGAGAGTCTGCCGGTGGGCTTGCAAGGGAAAGTTAGAAAATAACACTGCAGCTATTTTACTGTATACGTAAAATCATGCCTTACGAATAATTACAACTTACTCTACTTACAAAGACAATCTCTACTAAACTAAACTTACACTTATCCACTGGAATTGTGACGGTATTTTTGTCATTTCTTAGATATTCATTACCTACTATTTTACCTGTCATATAAAATTTAAAAGAGGCTTCTTATAAATTAATTAATTTTAAGTCATGACTCACGACACCAGTGGAGCCGAGGCAGCCTCATTTTTGTGAATAATGGCTGATGGAAACGGCATCATGGTTATCCAGGTCTAACTTTAGACCACTTTTATAATAATGCCAATAAAGTTTAAAGCGAGTTAGAATTAAAGTAATCACGCAAAACTGGAGAAGAATCAAAACATAGTGTAAATTGTAAGGTAAGTAGAGACTGTACTTGTAAGTAGAGTATAAGGACCATCAGGAAGACAATGGTTTTACGTATACTAATCAAATTTTGAACCTTAACTTTTGTAATTACTGGACATGAAAAGCATTTCATCTTAGGCCTTACGATGACAACGCACCTGCAATACCAAGTGATTTTTTCCTTGATGGGCGACGGCAACCATTTACTACCAGGTGGGCCGTCAGCTTGTTTATTATCTAGTTGCATAAAAAAATGTCTCTTACGATTTCCCATAAATACGTAGGGGCTGGTCGTTATTTGACCACGTCTTAAAATTAGGCGGTATATGACAATATACTAGATGTTCCCATATTATTTATGTGATCAGTGTTTACTCGTACACAAAAAACATCTTGGTTACTAGGTATGCAAAAATAATTTCGTACAATCATAATTACAGTCAGATATCAAAATCACCTCTCAACTGTGACCTCTCAAGCGATATAAGGTTTTAAATGAATACTGGCATAAAAAAACAATTGATAAATTGCACATTTAGATGTATACCTACTGCACATTGCAGAGTAAATAGACTCTGGCCAGTGAATCGTGTCACTGAGAAAGAGCGGCAATTTTAAAAAATCTTTAGCTGTAAACACTTATTTCGCAAGGAATAAATAGTCTTGATACTTCGTTTTTTAAGTATGTAATAATTTATTTAAATGGATGCCTACCTTATTAAATACATAATATTCTAATTACTATAGTTTTGTTTTGATTGACCCATCCTGGGATAGGCCATGGCAACAGTTGCATTGTTTCCGTAATCGAAACCAGAGTGTAAAAAAAGGCAGAGGCTAAAAAAATGTAATGATAATTATGTTAAGAAAATGAAACAGTATTATAATAGTCATGCGAAATCATTGTATCCTTTAACAGTGGGTGATCACATAATGTTTCAAAAGCATCCAAAGTCCAGTTGGACACCTGGTGTAATAAGTCAGGTTGGCCCCGAGCCACGTACATATGTAATTAAATGTAATGATGGCCGCTTGTACAGAAGGAACAGGCAACATCTATTTCAGAGATCCTCGTCGGCGGCTTCATGTCTCGAAGAACCCCCATCACCTAGTAGCACTGTACCTGTACCATCAGAATTAGATAAAAATAAAAAATATTCAAGATCGGGTCGAGAGATCAAGCCACCAATGAGATTGATATGTACTTAAATTATATTTGTACTTTATGTATTAAGTATGCTTATTATGTTGTATAAAATTTGGTTTAAATTAATTTGTTAACATTTTGCTTTTCAGTAAAAACATTGATAAAAATATATCAGTAATTTGTGCATTGTTTTTGTTGTATTGATTATAATGTCATTTAGGAATGCCAATGTCAATTAACTGTCAGCTTGACGTTCGTTTTTTTTTTTTTTTTTAATTGTTTAGTAGTCTTTTAATCAGGAAAAGTACAATGATCGGCAGGATTAATACAGATAAATATTATGTTAGATTTGACACTGAGCACGACTAACAAACACAGGCGGCTGTCTAGCTGAGACACCCATAGACACAGCATCATAGACAAACGTTTCATTACACATTATGTGACATCCCCCTTTTTAAGTTAAATATAAAAATTTTACTTTTATTGAACGCATCTTAAAGTTATAAGTACAGAAAGTCAAACGAACATGTTTCTGAACGCAACCTAACAAAAAAAAACATTATGTGACACCGGCGGGCTATTTTTTTTTTTTTTTTTATACAACTAGATGACAAACAAGCTGACGGCCCACCTGGTGGTAAGCGGTTACTGCCGCCTATAGACACCTGCAATAACAAGGAAAAGCACTTGATATTGCAGGTGCGTTGTCATCCTGAGGCCTAAGATGAAATGCCGTCCATGCCCAGTAATTACACTGGCTACCTTTCCCTTCAATCCGAAACACAGCGAACTGTTTCACGGCTGAAATAAGAAAGGCGGTGGTACCTACCCAGGCGACCCTACATATGGGTCTACCACCTAGTATTAGGGCGCGAAAGGTGTAAGTTTAAGAATATTGTTATTGGTATAAGCTATATTATAGTTTTTTTACCAAACGACACCTATTACGTACAAGACTACTGAGACTGAGCAGCATGCAATTTCTGCTGTTGTGTTTTAATCTGAAACGAATCAGACACTTCAGTTATACAACGTTTTTGTATCCCGTTTTTCTACTTTTAAAAGTGTCAGTCACAAAAGTTTCGTGGTCAAATAGTTGAACCAACCGAGAGCGCATATTTCAGACACATTTAATCTATTTATTGTCATAGACTCCCGGGAGTCATACTGCAACTTTACCAAATTACTATTTACATTACAGTGTAGATATGTTCGGAAAAACTTTACTTTTGCAATTAATTATAGTTATACTTTGTGCTGTACTACAATTCCTTCTATACCTATAGTCACTATGTATCTATTCCAGTAACCACCAATTTTAACTTCCGAACTATCCAGAACTTCAAAGTTCTGTGGATGAGAATTTGGGTCAGTAGCAAACCTGTTTTTGCAAATAGAGTATTCAAATGAATGAGAGCATGCAATGCAAGTGAAACAAGAAAAGCAAGTCCGACTCCGACCTCTCTTAAAGTATCCTAAAATAAAATCATTATATCATGCATGGTACAATAGTATAGTATTAGATTCACATTTAAACTTTTTCGGCCTTTTTTGTTCGGCATAATTGTATTCGAAGCTTAAAAAAATCTAAGGAAAACGGCGACTATATTATAAACTATTAGGTAAATAGTAATTAACGTGTTTTCTTCCAGTATACTTGAATAACAATAGAGTAATATTTAATGAATCTATGTTATCCATCATTCAATATACAAAAACTGACATAAAACGGGATGTTCCCGCCAAACTCTGACAGTTACTACTGTTTAACGTCAAAATTATCGGTTCCACCAATTTACGGTCGAGACGCGAAGTAGCAAAAAGTTCAAGTGGGATCGGGGCGCGAGCGCACCCCTCTGCCGCACAAATGAAGTCAATTGACTTGTTTCCATTTATTATTATTTGGTGAGTTGTTATGGTCAACTTTGAATATTATCATGGGCAATGAAATAATAAAGTACTTATACCAGACTATACGATTTAATATAAAATAATAATAGCGTATTTATTTAAAAGAAACTTTGCAGTCAGAAAATAACTTTATTAACAGTGTTAGATACTGTTTAGAGCACTGTCTATAAAAACTAACATAGCCAATTTGATAGTGTATCATTTCATAATTAATAACGTTCCTATAGGTATTTTCAGCAGCACAATTAATTGTCTGAGCTTTCAGAGTGCTCCTAAAAAAGTATGATTTTTAGAAAAGCAACACAGATTCAATCGCCTTTCGTAGTACATTAGAAACATAAGTCTTTATTTAACAAGTGAAAACTTGGTAAAGCTTTCAGTGATGCTACAAACAACGTACGATTCTGTCGAAGTGTAAGAAGTGCAAATATATTTGATGATTCTGATGCTGACTGTACAGTCACGAACAATAACATATATCCACTTCTCGCTGATCGTTATCATCGACGCTTGTGACTCTACCAATGCTTTCAATATTAGATTTTAAGAAAATTGAAGAAGCAAACGCGGTTAGAGTCTTGTCTAACAGCTGATAACAACAATCAAGAAATTAGCTAAAATATAATAAAAACCAAGTGAACATCAAAGAGTCACCTAGACTATTTTTATTCCGTAAAATTATATTGTGATTACTTTCTTGGTTATATCAATCAACAGGGCTGGCGGGCGCTACGCCGTGCCGCGCAGCTTTTACAGTTACGGCAAACTTAAATCTTCGGCATCCCTTTGCATTTGATGCATCCATTGAATAGTGTTAGTTAACATTTTGTTTATATTCCGTTTACCTTCCGAAGAAAAATAACTCATTAACACCTAGCATATCCTTGTCTGGCTTGTGTAATTGCTGTGGCTTGTGTTGCTCAAAGACAGCCTTTCATCTACCAATTATTTCATGGATTATTCCGGACAAACCACTTAACATTTTTAATCAAAGTGGTCCAAATTAATTCATGTTACGATATCCACATTTGAAGTATAAATAAACTAAAGCGACTGATCTTTATGATTGTTTCATAGAACGTAAGCAACTTCGTAAGTAATTAAGTGCACGTGTAAGCCGATCAAAGAATATTTATATTTTATTCTTATTAACTAAGTTAAAATAACCCAAGAACCACATATAGATAAGGTTACGAAGAAATTTTAAAACTTAATTTTTAGACGCAAACGGGCGTAAATAATTAAATTAATTCATACCAACTGACTGTCCTATTGACATCTGTTTTATAGTTTCTAAATCAGTAAATATTTCACTAAATATTAAACTATTGGCAGTCGGTCATATTAAAAATTATGCTATTAAGAATTTTACTTCATGATGAATTATTTAATCTAAAAAAAAGTAATTTAAACACATTAAACCAACTTCAAAACACAAATTCACGTATTCTCATAAAAAGTCCTTTTTTTGGAGTCGGTGCTTCACTTTCACTTCTTTCTTGAAACAGTTTAATACCAACTTCAAATATAAAATATCCAATTTTAAGTGACTCCCGTCCTCATTACTCACCTATCTAACACCATCTCATGCAGACTATTTTCATGAGCCCAAACACGCTGTATCTGCTGTATGTTTCGGAAGAATTGAGCATCCCGCTGACTATTTCATGGTACAAGATCAGCTCAAGGTCAGCATGTCTTGGAAATGCCACCTACGAATAAACAAAATTTATATCAATCAGAACTGTGAAAGTAAGTTAGACCCTTTTATTAAGTAAGAAATGAGCTGATAAGAGCCATCTCGATCACGTCAGCTTTCAAACGAAAAGAAAATTAATCAATATCGGTCCATTCGCTTAGAAGCTACGATACCACAGACATACACACAGACAAGTCAAACTTATAACACCCCTCCTTTTGCGTCAAGGGCCAAAATACATTTATATGCTAATAATTGCATGCTAATTTATACATTTATATGCTAATAATTGACGACCGCCTGGCCGAGTGGTCTGTACCCCAGGCTACTCGGTCAAGAGGTCCCGGGTTCGAATCCCGGTAGGAACAAACGTTTGTATGATGAGTACGAACATTTGTTTACGAGTCATGGATGTTTATATGTTTATTTAGTATATTTCTAATATTTATATACATATTATTATCATTATTTCTCCGTTATCTAGTATCCATAACACAAGCTCTTAATGATGCTTACTTTGGGCTAGATAATAGGTGTGAGTGTATAAAAATAAAATTAAAAAAAAAAAAAATTGTATGCCATTATTAGCAAAAACACGTAGGACGGGCTAAATTTTAATGTAGCATTAACATTGGGTAAAATGTATCTTGTTTAAGAATAAAAATCATATCTTATGTTATCTTATCTTATGAAATAAGTAGGTACCTAATTTCAATTTAATTATTTTTTGGAGGTCGGTTTACGTTTTTTTTTTATTTCTTTATTTATTAAATTTCATTTAGCTAGAGCCTTACTGCTTGCAAACATTGAAAGAGCATGCATATTGACAAGTTTTAGAAACGTTTTTAGTGACTGATACACACTTTAACTCTCTATCTCAAAAACGACTGAACTGATTTTGATGAAACTTGCACAGTTCCCTAAGTTGGACTATACCTAGTCTAACAAAAAATATTTTAGCAATTCAACTTATAGTTTTCGATATAGAAGTTGGTATAGACAAACATACACAAAAACTGCAATTTTGACAGTCATACGTATAGATCGAATTGATAACCTCCATTTTTCGATATCGGTTAATTAGGTATGAGGCAGATGTGTACTACCGTAAAATTTTAATAAGATATATGTTATCAATAAACTAGAAAGAAATGGTTACATAAGTATAAGATAAATATGAGATATATGAATAATCGACTTAATTGTGCCTAAGAATTTACAAGTTTCAAACCAATCAAATTGTTTATGTTAATAAGTTTCATACTCACCACAATGCAAAATGTATTGCAGCTTGTACAATGAAACGAAAATTAAACTTGTATAAAGAAAAACCTAAAGGTCCCAAACCAAAAATGAACTTAATTTGATTTTACCCAAAATGAGGTCATATTTTGGTCTCTTATGAACTAAGGTGTGGTAGAAATGTAGTCACAATGTATAAGCCTCTATCCTCTGGTCATCTTAGTGCTAGCACCATAGTTGCCATCGCTGGCCCATAGGGCGTGGGGTCGCGTGAGACTCCGCACCGGATGCTCACAGGAAGGAAGCTGCTAGTTGCCAGTCTGTTCCCCCAGATCTATTTTAGAGTTCATTTTACTATATTATATATAGCCTGTATATAAAGGGGTCGCTGACATCGCGAAAAATTGATTGCTGACTGCCGGAGACGAAATATAGAAGGCATTTTTACAAAAAAAAACTTTCAGTAATATAGTTAATGCTCTACGAATCCTACGAAAAAGAAAATTGTTGCTACTTTACTATTATTTTAAGCAAATTTGGTCAAGTTAGCTAATATGTCAACATAAAAATAGAAAGACTAGTAAAAGTCCAGTAACCCCAAGGAACTCTCAAGAGACTCCTTAGATCACATTGGTTAACCTAATCACTTAAGTTGTGAAAGGTCGTGGGTTCCAATCCTATCTTAGAGCACTTTTTAATGTCTCATTATCATTACATACATGATTTATTTTTCATAATAGCTAAATCAAAATGAAAACAGGTATAAATGGCATGCATGAATGCAAATGGGTATTGAACCAACGTGCAGGAATTTAACCCTATGGGTGCGCTTCGTTGCCCCCGCTCGGAAATGAACAATCACCTAGCGGAAGTACACAAGTCGCTTTAATAATTTATTATGTGAATCCAAAGGTATGTGAAAGTTAATAATGCCCAATCTCTAACAAAAAAAGATACTTTTAAAGGAATTATGGAGTCCCGGCTAGCTCTATATATCTACACTAAAAAATAGGAAATAATTGTTTTCAATTGTCCATTAAAAAAATCCATTCCATTATATCCGTTCCATTATAAAAAAAAAATAAAAAAAAAATTGCTTTGTTTCGTGGTACAAACAAGAATTTTTACAGAAAAAATAATGATATGAAACAGATTTGTATGTAACCAATAATCGTTTCCTGAATGCTACAATTTGTTTTAATATTTTCATTTGTCTCTTCATTTGTTCTAGCATCACATATTCATGGCTGTGGTGAAATTAATGTTTAAATTCTGTTTGATTTTAAAGAAAAATGTATTTTCTTAATTTTATTTTAATATTATTATAAATGTTTGAAAGATAGACTAAAAGAAATTCATGAGAGGATAACCCAAGTCCTCTACAGCTCAGTGGTCAGTGCATCGCCTTATTCGCAAATGCTGTTAAGGATTCGAATATCGGAAACTATGCCTGTCACTTACTATCGCAGTGTGTCAAAGCGAGACGAGATGTGACTTTTCGAATCGAATTACGGACTCCGTAATCAATAGTTAGAAAAAGGAGACTGATATCGGATTTAGAAAGATCGACTTTATTTAGTTAAAAAATATAAATTCTATAAATAAATTTTAAATACCTTATCAAATTAAGTAAAAAATGCATTGTATTAATTAAAATTATGGTTTATTTTGAGTTACAATTGCAAATGAAGAAAGAAAACGATGAAAAAATTATATGCTCCAGGCGGGAACATAACCGCCGCATTTCTTGCTTTCTTTATTTGTAATTGTTACACAAAAGTAGGCGTAAAAAAGTAGGTGTAAATGCACAAAATCAAACTTTTCTTTTTTTTATTTGTAATTGTTACAAAAAAGTAGACGTTATAAATGCACAAAAAATGTGATTATTTTAAGTAATTATACATATATTTTTGAACGAATGATTATGATATTGTAAGTGTGGGAAAGTTTCCTGTACCAAAACTACGTTAACTGATTTGCATAATTTATTCGTTAAGTCAGTAGAGCAAAACCATCAAAACAATGTTTACAACATGACTGTAGCTGTAATGAGAGCGGCCAACGACTCGGGAGTCAGGTGCGGCATGAATATTCCAATTTTCAATATTATTCACCGAACGCTGTGCTTTGTAATGTGTTAAATTAGGTCCTTGTGTGCATTTTTAGTTTAAATCATTAACTGCAATGCTATTGCCCTAATATGGCACGTCTAAAGCTTTCACACGAGAACTTTCTTCGCCGCCCGTGGTGGTATATAGTACTGGAACCCCAATTGGAAGTTTAATTGAAATACGCAATGTGAAGACGTCTCAGCTCCTCCATTAGCTAATCAACGCTGATTATGTTTGTTCATATTTGGTTGTCCTCTAAAATTAATATTCGGATTACTGTTTTATCAACCAAGGAATGCGTTACAATAAAAAAAATACTTCGGAGAGTTCGGAGACTAGTAGAGTAAATAACATGTTTTTCTGCACCCTATATTACCGGCTTTATACAAGGGAGTATTCGAGACATTGTTCATGCAGCTATATTAGTAATATGTGAAGTACTCACAAATCAGGCATAATAGATATTCTTTTGTTGCATAAATGCCGGTGGACTGGGAAAGTTCGAAAAGTTATAGTTCTTTCTTCGGTTGACCTTCATTACGGTTACAAATATTTCACCATCATCACCAGCCTGTATGTATATCCTCTTTTGCGGGGATACTTGGGATGACGTCTTTGATAGTGCCCAGAATGGTTTCGACATGGTAAGCGAATGGCTAAGGAATAACATATTAACACTTAATGTCAGCAAGACGAAATATATTCCGTTCGCGCTCAAACAAAACCAGCTTCCATCGTCTGATTTTCACATAACAGCTCATGAGTGTTACCCTGATGTCACTGCCTGCTCCTGTCCCACATTGCAAAGAACTGATAAAATCAAGTACCTGGGTACCATACTTGATCAAACTATATCTTTCAAACCTCATATTGATACTCTGGTCACCAGGTTACGTAAATTGATATATATCTTTAAAAATCTTAGACACGTAGCAAATCATCAAGTCATCAAGATGGTCTACTACGCCTTATGTCAATCTATTACGGAATACTGTATTACGATTTGGGGAGGGGCTGCTAAATCACATCTAATTCATGCAGAGAGAGCACAGAGAGCGGTTCTTAAAGTAGCAGCTGGCCTAACTTTCCGTCATCCCACACAAGATCTTTACACAAGGTGGAATGTTCTCTCCATCAGACAAATGTTCATACTGTACACGATTCTGAAGCAGCATTCTCAATTGAGATACGATCCTAACTTACATAAGAATAAAAGAAGAAAATATAAGGTATGTGTCTCGCGCAAATTTAATACAATCACTTCACATAAGTTTTTTTTGTTTTTTGGGGGCTTACTTGTATAACAAGTTCAACAAAATTCTAAACATTTATGCTCTTACTAAATTTGATTGCAAATTGACTGTTTCCAAGTATCTTAAAACTTTGGGCTATGAATCCACAGAGGATTTAATAATAATAAAAACATAAGGCTGCAGAGTCATTCATGCGGCAACCCACACGAACGCACACGCGCACGCACACACACACACGCACACCCACCCACACACGCACACCCACCCACACACACGCACACCCACCCACACACACGCACACCCACACACGCACACCCACACACCCACATACACACATATATATATATATATACATGCACACACACAACCATACACATAAGCAAACAGGCACACATAAACACACGCACGCACACACACACGCGCACACACACACACACACACACTGCAATATTCTGATAAACTATTATTAGTTATTTTGTTATTGTCTTTACAATATCTTTTGTTATCATTTAATAACATCTCACGTTAGCGTCCATAAACAAAACTGAAATGCAAGAGGGCCCTGGTGACCTGTAACTCAGGTTTCATTGGAAACCTTTATCAGGCACCAGTCTCCTCACAATGCAGGTCATTTATTTAGCAAAAAAAAAAAAAAATTTATAGGGAGCTCTGTATTTTAATTAAGTGTACCTATTGTGATGAGAAAATAAATAAATATATTATTATTATTATTATTATTATACGTCCCACTGCTGGGCTGGGCATTCCTACATGGGAGAAGCATATGAGGAGTTTGGGCCATAACACCACCACGCTGGTCCAATGACGCTGGTCCAATGTGGGTTAGTGGGTTAAAGCGGTTGCATTACCAACGGGGAACAACGGCTTAACGTGCCTTTCGAAGCACGGAGGAGCTCAAGATTAGAAATTTTGGTTGACCCATCCCGGAATCGACTATAGCGAAAAATTGAAGTTGCTTTGTTACGTACAAATAATTACCAAATATGAATAAAACATTTTTTACTTTTAACTTTACTTTTTCGGATATAAAAGAGCTAAATTTAACGAAAAAATATTGTTTTATCCTTAGAGATTCTCCAAAATATCATATTTATTAGATTGTTAATGATTCAGCTAAATATGAATTTACAACAAATTTAAAATTTTACCAGATTATTGCTTTTACAATCAAATGTAAAAAAGTTTAAATACATGTAATTTCTTCTTTCTATAATCCACTTATCCTGGTGATATGTACTTGTATTCATATAGTCTACACTGTCTCTATCTTCAATTACTTGGCTCGTTATTTTTAGCGTCAAAAATTCCCAACTTAATGCAATAATGTGTTATTTCTGTATTGTTAATTAACCTTCTAAATTGTAGTTCCTGATAGTGTCTAGAGTCAATTAAGACCCAGACGACTTAATTTCTAGACATAACTGATGTCTTAGATACAAAGACTGGCTTCGATTTTTATATAGCGTCTTGTATAGTAAATAAATTCTGAATGTTAATGAATTCTAAGCTTGATATGCTTATTGATTAAAAGACATTTTCTCAGTTCAAAAAACGGCAAAAAATATTACCGGCCTTCTATTCGTAATGAATATTTCATTCCTTTAATTATTTTATTGTGTGTATAAGAATCTTATTATTTTTTTTTTGTTTGAATTTCAAATAGTAGAATGCAAGCCTAAACTTATATAAAGCAAGCAGACCACCAATTCCTGCACCACCTTTTTTGCCAGGAGAAATATATTGTCGGGCCCTCGCTGGCGAAGTAGCGGGCGTGTGCGGGGCTCACCCAGCCTCTATGTTGACCCTGGAAATTCCCGCTAAAACTCCTGGATAACTTGCTTGCCTAATTACGGATGCAACTAAAGTTTCCCGATGACTACTCCTCCCGTCTCCCCGCGCCGCGCTCGCCTAGGTACCGATTGACGACGATCGAGGTGGCACCAAATACAAATTAAAAACCTATTATGAATTTCAAAGAAGTATTGTTCATTTACGCTAGTTTCTCGATACTCTACATTTATTTATTCATTAAATTTTTAAAACTATTAATATCACTAAATAACCATTATACAACAAAAGTTTTAACTTTGGAATAAACTTAGCGCGAAATTATATTCAAATTTGAGTCCAATAATACTATAATTTAAATTATGTAGTCCTTGTAGTACGCATGTGCAGTAGTTTCTCGAATACACAGTCAGTAACCAATGTATATGTGGCTTGTGGTCTCCGATTGACGAATTTAATAAGTAAGTATTTTTAAAGATTGGATTTAAAATAAAGAAAGAAGTTATGCGCATAAATTTTACTATAAAGAAGTGCAGTCGGCATTGTCGCCCGCTAATTCGTATTTCCTCATTAGGTGGGTCGCTCCCCGCCCGAGCTGCGCCCGCGCCCATTCAGTTCGCCTCCTGCGCCGCCCCTCTCCCTCCCTCGACGGCGTCACTCCGATCCTATGAGCCTTCCTCTCCCCACACCTCATCTTCCGTTCAGCGAAATTATCTCCGATGATGCACTCAGCCACTGTGAACTTACGATACGATTTAATGTTCAATTGCAGGTACCACTTACCTTCATTTGTTCAGAAATATAGAAGTTTCAATTTTCTCATTCACACAATTTTATGAGACAAGTATTTTTAACTATGATTCCATTATGTCTCTTTTGGCTTTGTGTATTTCGGTTGTTCAGTGTGGTTCTCTATGCTTGACGATATCAAAAATTATTAGCAATTCAAAATAAATTTGCAAATACAATAAGATTAATTATGTACTGATTTGATCACATGTGTAGATTTTTGATATACCTACCTACTATTGTACACATCAAGACTGTGAATCACAATAATAAATAATACATGATACCAGCTTATTTTGAGAAATGGGCATGAAACTCTTTTTTTCCTCCGTATAAAACAGTAATACTTTGAAAGATGTTATTCATCCATAATACAGAATGAAATTGCAATTTTAAAAAGATTGAACCCGCTTAAAAACACCAAAAAAAAACAATAATGAAATTGAAGTTAGGTATTTATTTCATAAACATAGGTTTTTTGGAGTCGGTGCTTCACTTTCTATTCTTTCTGGAAAAAGTTAAAAACCAACTCCAAAAAATATCTTTTTATGAGATAAGTAGGTATACGTAACTTCAATTTATTTATTTTTTCTTTATAGCGTTTTCAAGTCAGGTAAATTTTTTATATACCTAACTTTTTATTTCTTCAATTTTTAAATTTCACATTGCTATAGTCTTACTGCTTACAAACAATAAAAACATGTTTAATAACAATTAAGTCTTAGAATTAGGCTGTTAAGCCAACGACACGTTTTATTAGTGACTGACAGACCCTTAACTCTCTATCTCAAAAATTACTGTACTGATTTTGATACAACAGCACAATTCCCTAAATAGGACTGTAGCTAGTCCAAAAAAATAATAGGTTTTGCTATCCAAGTTATAGGTTTTGAGATATGCGGGAACAAACATACAAATATAAAAACATACATACACTAAAAAAAAATTAGCACCTATGCTTAGAAGCTGGTATAGACTAACATAATACAAAAACTGTGCATTCTGACAATACAAACATACTCGTACACCATACACACAATCGTATTGATAAAAAAAAATGATAAAAAAACACGTTCCCATATTTATAAATTTAATTATGGCTTACCTATTACACATAGTAGCTACAAGTACATAAAAAGATTAGGTAAATACATAGAGGGCAAAATGGTTTCATAGCAGTTGGTACCAGCCATACAGTTGTAAAATAGTAAATTCGATGCTATAGTTACATATTATGCCAATAAATAAATGTGTCCGGAAAAGTCATTTCAATTTATATTACGTAGTTGCCATGTTATGGCTACACGATTAGCTTAGAGTGAAGCGAATGTTTTAGTGAGATAATAGGCAAAGTCGCCAAGTTTTTGCTTTATAAATGACAATGATGGTAATCAATGGTGCGGTTGGTGAAAAGCGGTTAACGTAGCCTATAGACGCTAATCGTAGCAGCTTGGGCACTAGCCTATAAACGCTAATCGTAGCAGCTTGGGCACTATCCTTTAGACGCTAATTGAAGCACCTAGCCTTTAGACGCTAATTGAAGCACCTAGCCTATAGACGCTAATCGTAGCAGCTTTGGCACTAGCCTATATACGCTAATCGTAGCAGCTTGGGCACTAGTCTATAGATGCTAACTATAGCAGCTTGGGCTAGTGCCCAAGTGCCCAAGTGATCCTTAAATGACCTGCAATAAAAACATTTTGCCATAAAAACACATGAATTTTGTAACTTTGATAGTAATGTTACTATCACAGTTACAAGTATTTTTAGTAAACACGAACTAGAAAAGTTATGTCATGTGAATGATGGAAAACATTTTTCATATAACTTGAAATAAAATCACTATTATTAAGTTTTTATATTTACTCATATGTATCGTTTACAATAGTATATACTAGTTTTTGTTTTCTACAATCACTGATTTCCATTAGAAAAACCAAAGTGGCTTACGCTTGAAGCTGATAAAGGCCAACAGCGGTCCTGATACTAGACGAAATGAAGAGGAGAGCCCTTGAGTGTGGTCGGCGGAAGGCAGCGGGAAGCGTGTCGGTGTAGGTCCCATTTTGTCTGCACATTATCCAATTGCCAGAGCCAAGTAGTCGGCGTGGGCTTGCTCGTGACCTGCACACATATTTTGGACATATTAACAATACATTATGTATAATTGCAAAATTAAAATTTTAAGTAACCCCCGGCGTCATTAATCATCTATCTAACACCATCTCATTAAGACTATTCATAAGAGCCCAAACACGCTATATCTGCTGTAAGTTTCTGAAGAATAAAGCATTTCGTAGACTTTTTGATGATATAGGATCAGCTCAAGGATAGTATGTCATGGGAATGTCACCAAAGTAACAGTACATTAAATTTCAAATCAATTGGATGTGTAAAAGTTAGTAAAACCCTATTATCATGTACAAAATGAGCTGATAGTCATCAAACGCCTGAACTGATCTTCATAAATTATAGCTAAGAACCATCGTAGGCACATCAGCTTTCAAACAAAAAAAAACGAATCAAAATCGGTCCATTCGTTTAGGCGCTACGATGCCGCAGACAGACACACAGATACACAGATACACAGACAGACACGTCAAACTTATAACACCCCTCTTTTTTCGTCGGGGGTTAAAAATAAAAGAAGTCTATTGATGATTGATTCATTTTATTGATGTACAGACAAAACGTTTAACTTTGCGTCACCATCAAATAAAAAACTTCCAAGTCTACGTTTGGTCAGTCTACCTTCATATCTACTTAGTATAATTTCCTGCACCTGAGATCCTCTATTAGCCGTTAACTTGGTCATGTCTCACGCATTATTGCAGACTAAAATCCTAACATAGATGACTGTGGTCACTTAAGAAGCAATTTTCTCAACGATATACATAGATTATACTTCAGTTTATTTTGAAGAAATATTAACTCTGAGACTAAACGAGAATTATTCTTACTTACAGTTTAAAAATGTCTTTTCGAAATGTTTGTTGAATTTATTGTATAAATTTGATATTGTTTACTTTCCTCAAATAAACATTTATTGTAATTTTTCACAGGCTAACCCCTGCAAAATCCTATAGTTGAACATTTCTCAATATCTAAGGAGATTTCTTTCAATTATGGCTTCTATATCTGGTGAAAATTTCAAATGTTTGTCTTTTATAATTAATTAATTTTCTTGGTTGTAGTCCTTCCCTACCTAATTTATAGATTATATGTACATATTTATGGTAACATATTATACACATAACGACCGGCTGGCCATTGATCAAGAGTCCCATTTACTATATTTGCTTGAAAAAAACCTCCGCTTGGAGCTATCACACAAAATGAGCGTACTCAGAAAAAAGTTATTCGGACCCGCACAGTACATGGCAATTTTGGTTTATTATGTGAAGATAATTTTCCCGTTCGTTACGAGAGGTGAAAAGGTAGAGAGAGAAAGAGTTTTTTTTTCTAGTAGTTTTTTTGAAAAATCGTAAGGATATAGTGTTTCTAAAGTAACTTAGAGGCTTTGAGGCACTATTAGTATTACTTAGCCCACAGGCAATAATTAATACATCATTATTACACGTGTATAAAAGTCTTATACCTACTTAGTTAGTGCAAACATGACTACATTACATAGTAAGCTAATTAATTATTGTCTACCATACTCCACTAGCTATGTTTGCATCTCGAATTTACTAACTTCACTAACATAATTTTCTTTTTTTATTTATCGTGGCGTATTTTCTCATACGTCTGAAAAAAGGTCAATTTAAATTTGCAATGATGTCACATAATCCCCTGCACGTGCTTAGTTCTTCGAGTTATAAATCAGGGAAAAGGTAAATAAATAGACCGCACGTCATCGCAGTCTTTTTATGACATCTTAGCTTGATCTAAAAAAAATCTTATTGATCACGTGTTATCACAGTCTGATTTCCTTGTTGTTTACTTTACATAAAGCATATCATATAATATGCTTTGAACAAATAATATAAACCTCAGTATAAATGTTGCCTGAGATATCTGAAAAGTTATCACGGGTCAAGACTTTTACGACTGTTAGAAAAACAGCAATATCCACTGATTGTTATCGTTAATTGGCGCCAACGAATAACCAAGATAATAATTAAAATAAAAATTGCATTTGTTTTCACGCGTTACAGTATCGAAGTCAAATGTTGAATTGGTCAATGTTCGGTCAGAGGACATTAAGATAATCATGGCGCGTCTCTGGGCTTATCTGTTTTTTGTGAGTATTCTCGATTTAATATCTTATACAATAACGACTACCTATATAGTTGTTTGTATCTAAATAATCTCGGGATTTTGCTGTTATTGTTTCTTATTTTATCCTGTTGTGCCTGTAGGTAGGTAGACCTGAAACAAAATTAAGTAGTTATGCCTGTACCTTAGCAGAGACGCGCGTCCCTTAGGTATTTGCCTTTGTCTCTATGATACAGGCAGGCTTACACCAAAAGCTTGCACTTTTACTATGAGGAACTCTAGAAAAATTGTGACTACATCTATTTATATCACAATTTTATGTTGCTAAGATAGATGTGACTGAGAAATAATCGGATTCTTAGAATAATGGCACTTAAATGTGTAAGTCTTCAGTGGGTCTGTCAGATTCTTAGTAAAAGCCCGTGTTGATTTGCATTCATGAATGTGAAGAAAAAACAGCTATTGCATATGAAAATTACCAGTGCAGTAGTAATGTTAAAAATACTGATTAGTTCAACAATACTTATTCAAATAGAAATTCTGTATATTTTACCATTCATTAATGACTGGCTCTTAAACATACATATAGTTGAGCAAACATACAGCAATTAACAAGTAAATTATCCATAAGTGCTTTCACAGCGCCCTGCATCCGCTGCGCTCGCGCTCCCAATTGGACTTCCGACTCCCGAGTTTCCGAAATCGTTCCGTACTCTGTGTGGCGCGACGCTTTAATAAACCACGGGCACCTATTGTTTTGTTATTACGGCACGAGACAGGATGCTGGCTAATTTGCCACTAATTTACTTAGTCGTTTCATTAACTTGCTCTTATTATGATCCATTTATATTTTTATTGGTTTTAGAAGGGTGTTTGTAAGCTACTTGTCAGGTATTTTTGTTGTTTAAGTTTCAACTTTAAAGTTTAGTTTTTTACTGAGATTTTACTGAACTTTAATTTAGTTACTTTTTAGGACTTGTTATGTTAAAGCAATAGGTTTTTTTACTAAGGGATTATTTTAAGCTCGCATATTTACCTACCGCATGAATTGAACTTTGCAGGAGTCTAGGTAATTGTAGATATTAACGCTTGCACGTTATATAGTTTATATAAATTAAAAAAAATCCTATACTTTATATTTGATATCAAATATGTGACTAACTTCTAGTATTGAGACTTTGTGTGGGTATATACATTATATTTAATATCCCAATAGGGTCATAACGAGAATTGACATGTTGCACGTTGAATGGATGCGTCCGACAAATCACACTATAAATTGGGCATTGTGACGCAGGGCGGAATGTTTTGACAGCCCTGGCGGAAGAGCTGCGTTAGCGATGGCATCCCTATGGGACGCACGTCCGAATGATGAACTGCAGGCGGGATTTTTCATTCACGTTTCTTGTTTTGTATTTGAAGGTTTAGTCAAACTTAACAGAGACTACTTACCTGCTTATTTGGGCCAGATGCTTAATAATTCACCTAAAGAAGAAATGAATCTTAAAATGCTCGAAAGTTTTTAAAGTATATATAGTTCATTATATTATATTATATTCATTATATTATATTATATAGTTCATTATATTTCAGTCTGTGTAGTGTTCATACAATTAAACAGGTCATTTAACTAATAAGCTTGCGCGGGATCAGCGCGTTTGTTTCGGCAGCTATAATTGCGGTCGCGACCTGCGCACGCACTCCTATTGCCGATCTGGTGATCTCTGAAATGAATACGTCACTATGAATAAAATAAAGTGTTAGGTACCTTTAAATATTCTGCACTAATAGTTTAAAACGATAAATATTTATTACATTTATTACAGTCAGTGGTCTATTTATTAATTGTTTACTCATGGTATTAAAAATAATGCAGCTTCTAGCAGTGGATTGCGATTTAAAAATCAACCCCCAAAAACTGTTACTAACTCATAGCAATTTTTCTATTCACTTTTTTATACTTATCAGAAATACGAAGTATCTATATGGTGCCACAAAAAAATTAACTCCAATAAAATCGCTTCGTGACCACACCACACACATAATGTATAAGTATATAAATGATGTTATATTTATTTAAGAAAATATGTCGTGGCCGACAGTGCTAAGGGGCTTATGTGCCCTAAAAATAGTTATTGCCTTATAGGCTTTTTTCCAGCACAGGTCTTAGTCAATTTAAATAAAATTGCATGAAGTACTATACTACTGTAACATCTAGAAGCTAAGGCATTTAATTGTTTTTTTTAATGAGCAAAATGAAAATAGCATGAACTATTCCCATCAAGTTGTTATTTTGAATTGTTTTTGTAAATAGCATGCGTAGGTCGGGCTAGCTATGTATCAGCAATTATCTGTCCTAAACAATCCGCAGCTTCTCGCCACGAGCGCAAACTCATCCGCAATTAAATTACACTGCATATTGTTAATTGCAATGCCTTTGTATCTAGGTACTTTATAGTTTTCGTGATTCACATAATATGTGATATTATCAGATCTAGAGGAAGGGAAGTTCTGTCACTAGTTTATAATGAATGGGCTTATATTTTATGCGTCGAACTTAAAAGACGATAAAAATAACTAATAGTGCTATCTACAGTAAAAAGTTCCAAGTTGCCTCATGTTTTGCTTCTTGTGGTTATCTAATATTAAAAACTAATGAAATATATTTTGTTCGTTGACAGATCGCTGATAACTTCATAATTGAGGTGAGGGACACCCACTGAGATGCTAATTGAATTTATCTAATAATACAAATTTCGACACGCAACAGTAATAATTATTAAGTATATCACGCAATTGTTTCTATCGTTCTGTCTACCAATTAGAGCAAATTGATATATAAACAACAATTTAAATTGTTTTAGGTAAGTATATATATTTAGAATCATAGCTTTGCTTTTTCAATAATTCGGAATGGTTTACATTCTAGTTATTATTACATAGATAGATAGATATATACTTACATTACGAACTTTATGAAATAGCATATTAGGTAGGCAGATAATTTTGCTTACCTAGGGAATAATCTAGAAATTATTTATATCCTACATTTAAAGTAGATAGATACCTACCTATAATTTGCGCTATTCTAATTCTTTACAATATACTCGTAATTTATATGGGTCTTGGGATCTTTTATTGACGTGTACAAGTTTCCACTCCGGTGGACACTCCCACTGAAGACATCAGGGTGACGTCTGCGCACCTGCGGCTTGTGTCTGAAGTTCGGCCCATAAAGCTTGTCATCGGACCGTGAAAATCCGTTACTAACTTACTATTACACCAAAAAATACTGTTTGTAATTTCCCATATTTTTAGATACTGCGTAGTATAGGTAACATAAGTAAGTTTTTCCCTATTTGTTTTTTTACGCTTTGAATAGATAAGTGATAGCCGATCGATGATTATGAGATATTACTGAACTTGTTATTACTGAATGATGATGATACGCAATTAAGAAACGATAACAAAAATATTTTGCAAGGAAACGGGTTTGACTAAAAAGATGCACACACTGAAAGCTTCAATATAATTATTAGATTTATTGGACTTTATTGTGTTTTTTTTGTTTTAGACTTCACTGTACTAATTTGATATAAACGATAACCAAGAGTGTTTATTTAATCTCATTCCCAAGGATATGTATGAAAATTTTGAGGAAAGGAAAGTAATTAAAAGTATTTACTGAACGTTCAAAGGGTGGGCATCTTTAAAAAATATTTACCGTAGCAGATGCTGCCACTGTATGTTCTATTCTGCTGTTTTTTTTTATTAGAGTGAAATTTTATGAAGTGGTTTTGATTGTATAGCATATGAACGTGTTTATACCATATTATAACATTAATAAATTATTAAATCCCATCAAAAAATTTAAAATAAGAGCCAATGGTTCTATATTGAATAATGCGTCGTTCTCGATTTCATCGACAAAATAATCGAGATTGCCAAGTTCTGTTTTCAAGATTTGATCCGGCCATTTCATACCTACCGGCTACATTACTTATGTATATTTGCAAGTTAGTGTACTTCCTCTTTGCACTGGACTTATACTATTACGTTGTTAAAAAGAACCAAGTCAAATCTTGAGCTTGAATCCCGAGTGAACACAGAACTTGGCACCAACATACCGGCTGTTACCGAATTCTGAAATATAATTTGTAATTCTGGGGTTGTGGGTTGCGGGGGTCGATATCGTACAATGTTTTTATTAATATAATTGGAAACTTTCAAAGGTAACTCTTGGCAAGGCACACAACCACCCTTATTTCGGACTTTCGATACACACTGTAGATCTCGATTCTTTTGTCGTTAAAACCTAGAACGACGCATTATTCAATATTGAACTTGGCTCTTATTTCACACTTATGTTTTTGATAGGATTATCATTACTTTTTGTAAAGGAAATGATTACTAGTAATCATTAAAATTTTGTTATTATTATGATTACTTTATATTCTATATCTTTCACCATCTTGTTCAGGATATTTGCGATCAGTGAGTTTGAAATAAATTATATAAATATTTTAAACTCATCTATGAAAATATTATTAAAGAGTGTTTCATACCAAGTCTGCATTTTTTGTGCTGTATGATAGTTTTTGTTTTTATTTTCTACTGACTGCTTTCTCACGTAAAAAATTCAAGAGACATAAAACAGACAAAGTAACAGACACTCGAGTTCTGCAGACACGTTTGTTTATACGGAATTTGTTTGAGTGCGCGCCTGTAGTGTAGCTGAGACGTAACTTTACACGGTAAACTTCATGCCTGAAAAATGACGTAGTAAAAATTTCACGTGTTTCGTCAACTATCTTGATAATTATTTACCTACCCTAAATTTGATTAATATGTTTCAATATTTTTTTTCATTTATCTATTTTTGCACAAACTTTAATATAACACCTACTTATAATTAGGAACATTCTAATAAGGTATTTGACCAACTTTATTTTATTTTATTTTTTATATGAATGAATGGTATGTCAATAGTAAATAACTATTGCAAAAGCAATAATAAGTAAATGCAGATATACCAATTTGATTGAGGAGCTCAAAAAACGCTCCATATAAAATGATGCAAAATTATGCTGAACTGAATAGTGACATCACCGAGAAGGGACAAAACACTTTGTCATTTATGCATTTGCATTGGTTTTCATGCATAGTTATTATACTAAAAGTTTTATTTTATACAAAGCACGACAAATGACTCAATACCAACTGACGTGAAGCGGTAAGAAGAGTCCATATGCTCTAGCCACCTCCACCTAGCCCAAAAGGTGCTTTTTACGCCTCTTTTAAAGGAACCCATGCTATAGGAAGAAGGGAACACAGTGCTGGCAAAGAGTTCCTAGTTCCAGAACTAGGAACTCTTTGCCAGCTGTGTATATCTGTTCCCGTTACTTCCCGTGTGATACTTCCAGAAGTACGACAAAGAAACGAAGTACTAAACTTCTTTGTGCGTGATGTTGAGGTAAATACAGTTGTTACATTTTATATGAATAAACGAATATTATAAATAGTATAAATAAATGAATTTTGCAATATACTTTTCGGCATTTTTTGAAAATTACTATGCGGCATAGCTTCTATATCATACAAAAAAATTACACGGCAAAGCATGTTTTATTCATAATTACTCATATTTGTTAAAAACATTACTTTTTACTTGTAGTAAACGATTAGTTATTCTGTACTTGTAGTCAATATATAGCGAGTTCATAACGATACCGAGGAAATACAAAGTTATTTTATTTACTTAAATTTTATTCTAAAAGAAAGCTTAATCTTAATGATTGGGGATCTATTAGGTGCTGGTATTTAATTTACACTTCCAAGACAGCTATTAATTTGTTCAATAACTTATTGCTGTCTTGTAGATTGTGACGTACTCGCATAAATTTAGGGATTTTTGAAAACTCTATCAAGTCCGCCTTTCTTATTTCAGCCGTGAAACAGTTCGCTGTGTTTCGGATTGAAGCGAAAGGTAGCCAGTGTAATTACTGGGCATGGACGGCATTTCATCTTAGGCCTCAGGATGACAACGCACCTGCAATATCAAGTGCTTTTCCTTGTTATTGCAGGTATCTATAGGCGGCGGTAACCGCTTACCACCAGATGGGCCGTCAGCTTGTTTGTCATCACACACGACAGCACATCAAGTGTAACAGTTGCATTACGAAAGCCGCCTGTATTGCGAGCGTAGTAAGGGTGATCTCAAGGTCAAAATGTTACGCTTGATGTGCTGTCGACTGTACCACCTACTAAAGTTGAAAAGTATGACTCAAAGAATCATACTTTTCAACTCTTGCAGGCAAGCACCAGCTTTCAGCACTAACTTGCGTACTAAGAGCTAATCTTACTTCACTTTTTGATAAATGGCGTTGACTTCTTATCTCTTACCGGAGCCGACCGCATCTTTATGAACGTTCACAAAGCATATCACATACAAACTTTCAAGTCCAAAATATTGAAGACGAACAAATCGATTTTAAAAAACTTGTCCTGCATGAGCAAATCAGGCGCTAGTCTAAAAAGTTATCGGACGATTTTTTCATAAAGTCTTATAACAAATTGTTTTTTGGTTAGTATGAAAAGCTGAAAATGCTCTTACTCAACAATAAGATTGTTGTTTGAAAACTCCTCTGATAGCTAATTGAGATAAGGCTGACTTGCTAATGTATGTAAAGTCTTATTATTAGTGGCTTTAACGTAGAGAGATTTCCTTAAACCAACTTTGTTCTACTCTTACTGACTCTACATCGGTCCATAATAAATAGAGCACAATTTTTCCGCAGCTTTTGTCGCATTTTCCTCTTTGTGTAATAGAAATTAGGTAAATTGTGCGGATTTCTTCGCGTGTAATCGAAATATATTGCTTTACCTAACGAAACTTTTTTATTACAAAGCGTACCTAAACCTTGAATTAGAAAATTACAAGTATTTATTTTTTAAGACATTATAAATAATTAGCCCATATACAAATATCATAGGTACAATAGCAAAGAAATCGTTATTTTTTTATGTTGACTGTACATGGGCAGTAGATGTTTAATTGGATTAGAGCCCGCACCATTACCCGCTAATTGATGTAAATCACCCGCTGTACAAATAGCTTCGCGCGCGCCTACCTTGTCAACACTATATTACAATTTAGATAATTATTATTTTTTATTCAAGAAGGGTAGAAAATAAACAAACATCACATCTGACAGTAAGCAGAGCTTATTGAGTTAAGCATACTATACATTCATTTATTTGGACAGCAAGTGATAATTACAATATAACATAAATAAATTAAACTTACAAAACAAATTAAAGTATTCCCATTAAGACAGCCATAGCATGCTTATAAAAATTGATGTCATGTAAAATATTGCTTTATGTAGCGCTATGACGTAGCCGTTACATAAATATAATTATTTATACATATATTCTTAACTCTATAAAAGCCAAACTTGATTTTTTTTACGTCAATATAATTTAAAAGATATTTAAGTAGTAAATAGAAATGAGAACATAAGTATTTTCATCCATACATAAGTGGATGAAAATACATAAAAATTCCGTGTATACTTATTTTTACAATAGCACAACAAAAGTCAAATTGTCATCTATTTTGTGTAAAGATTTGGGATTTTCTCTACCTTTCTACCTACAAAAATGTTTCTGTGCATTTACGGTATAAGTATAGTTATTATAGTTTGATTAATAAAATCTCTGGATTGGATTCATTTCTGTAAGTAATACCCCTGGTTATGCAAGTGTCCATAGGCTACGGTAACCGCTTACCATCAGGTGGGCCGTATGCTTGATTGCCACCTTAGTGATATAAAAAAACCTAAATTAACATTTTTAATTTCATTACATTTTTTCAAATGTTTAAAATATTATAGACATTTTAAAAGCTTGTTTAATTAGGATGTTTAGGTAATAATTACTTCGTTCAGACTTTAACTATTAAAATGTTTTAAATTATAATCTGTATAGGCTGAGACGAGCAAGACATGATAACTAATTTTTGTAATATTAATCTAAGTGTATTTTTTACAGTGTACAGCTGGATGCAGTCTTTGGAGGGAAGGATTGGAAAGTTCCTGTCAAGGAGTTTGCGTAAGTAAATTTTGCGTAGTCTATATACCGGGTGCATAGAGTATTATGGCGGACAATTTTTTTTTTTATTTTTATACTACTAGATGACAAACAAGCTGACGGCCCACCTGATGATAAGCGGTTACCGCCGCCTATAGACACCTGCAATAACAAGGAAGAATCACTTGATATTGCAGGTGCGTTGTCATCCTGGGGCCTAAGATGAAATGCCGTCCATGCCCAGTAATTACACTGGCTACCTTTCCCTTCAATCCGAAACACAGCGAACTGTTTCACGGGTGAAATAAGAAAGGCGGTGGTACCTACCCAGACGGCCTACCACCTAGTGAATTTAAGAGATGTTTTATACACTACAACTATTATCTAGCGTCTAGCCCAAAGTAAGCATCATTAAGAGCTTACTAGATACTAGATAACAGAGGAATAATATCATCTAACATAAGTAAATAGAATATCATCTGTATCATACGGATTGTAGTACGATCTATTTGTATGGGACAGGTGTTTTTTTTTGGATTTATGATTTTCATTCATAAATAAAGTTGTTAATTTTGTTACTCTCAAGCGGCTCTTCCAATCTCTACCTCTATGTTCAAAGCATCCGGTATATTGATTTAGGCTAACTGTTATAGTTGTTCTTTTTACTAATTCTTTTTACTTTTTCATTAATTTTTAGAATATTACATCGGAGTCATCATTTTCCCGGGAGCTGTATTGTGTTATAGGATGCAATGAAGCTCTGAATACCTATTTTCAAAGGCTGAGAGGTAAGAATTTGAGTGGACTAAAAATAGAATCCAACTTTTATCAAAGAAAATTTTAAGTAGCACTTCCTTTTTTCAATTTTGTAAGTAGAAGGACAATATTTTTAGTAGGTACTTAGTTTAGGTACGCAAAAAAATTTACTTATTTTATTCCTTTTTTATCAGAGCTGATCGGTACCCCGCCCGCACCAGCGCTGGTGGCCGATAGTCTCACGGCAACTTCTCTCTCGCTGGTGTGGGAAGCGCCCACCCTCGGAAACCTGAGCTACCTGGTGCAATGGCGATACGTGGAGCTGCCCGGAACTTGGCAGTACTACTCCAACACCAGCCATTCCGACAGATCCATCATACACGTAGAGAACTTGCGACCGTATACTAAATATAGAGTACGTGTGTTTTAGCTGAAAATGCCTTTTTCTTTTTTATTTAAACACAAAATAAGAAGATATTTAATTCCAATGTTTTCAGTTTCGTGTAGCAATATTTCTATCCGGAAGGGCGGGTACAGGCGAGCCAGTTTACTCAGCGCCATCAGTCGTGATCCCTACCTTGGAAAGCGGGAAACCAAGCTCAGCGCCGACCTCATTAAGGGCTGCGGCTCCTGATCCTAGTCGAGTAGCCATATCATGGGAACCCGGCCCATTTCCAAATGGACCGTTAATATCGTACGTGCTGAGGTTGACGGACACACAGCCAAATACTATTGACGCTTTGGAAGTAAGTTATTCAAAAATAAATTTAGAAATACGACCTGTGGTTTAAAAACATTAGTATTAGGTACAATTGAAATATTTTATTGAACCACATTCAAAAACATGATTCTCCTTAATTGGGATTTGTTATTATGGTTTTTTCTTCATAAAATCCAATTGCAATAATTAATAAATTGTTTTAGGAAATGCCAGCATCAAACAACACATTGTTCTACATGTTTCAAAACTTAGCACCAGCTCGAGAATACGAAGTGTCTGTAGCGATGCGTAATGCAATGGGAGAAGGACCAAAAGCTTTTGTTAGAATATCGACTCCTCCTTTACCTACACGTAAGCTGTTATACAGTAAAAATATTATATTTTCATAAACTCGGTTCTTTTGTTTTATTTAACATAATATTTTTTGATTATTGTAAGTAATATATTATTTTAGCCGCTCCTAGTCAACAACCGATACTAATTTTGGGTGGTGAACAAAATATTCTAGCAGCACCTGCGAACGACATGCTTTCTGATCCTATCGAGCTATACAGCACTGAACATACTATTACAGGTATTTTAATAATACTGTTTCTGGACCCTTTAAATAACTATTAAGTAAGAGCACCCGTACCACCATCTTTTATCGCGATCCAGTTTAGGACCTAAACTGAGTAGAATCGTTAATTCGTACAACGACACTATCTACGACTATGACAGCGATGCAGTTTAGGAACCAATACTGAACCGAGCGGAATATGAATCGCTTTTATAAAGATGGTGGTAAGGCCCCTGTACTTTTGTTTGTTTCCAGCTAAGAAAACTGGCTTCTAATAAATATTTTATTTTTAGGTGTTGGACTAGATGTATCTAGTTATTCTTTATTCGTATCAGTTTCAAATGGATTTGTATATCGAAGCTCTTTACTAAAAAAGAGTGCTTCACAAACTATTCTTTCTCCAGAAAATATTTCTTGCAAGCCTTTAGATTTGTCAGTAGATTGGTTGAATCGTCATTTATACGTTCTTGGTGAGGTAAATTATATAGCAGAAAGTATCAATCCTGCATCTCAAATATTATCGAAATGGGAGATAATACGATGTGATTTTGATGGGAAAAATAAAATAGTGGCTTATTCTGGTTTTAACTCTCGCCCTATACATTTCGAGGTCGATGCTTATAATGGGTAAGTAAAAGAAGAAATGAAAATATAAATAAAAAAATCTTGAAGGAAACTTATTGGTTCTAATATTCATTTTCCAGATATTTATTTTGGGCTCTTCGCGGTGGTGATCGTGGAGGTTTATACAGATTAGATCTAGCTAATATTTCAAATGGTGTGCGACACGAATCCCCACCCGAACTTATAGTTAGGGATGCACATTTGGGAGCTTTCACAGTGGACCATACAGACTTCAGACTACTAGTTTCACATCTGAAACGAAATACTGTATTAGCTGTGTCTCTTGATGGGTGCGTAATTAAAACCATTTCAATATATGTTACAGTTTCAAATCGAAACTTTTATTCAATTTTTTTAACAAAGTACCTACCTGCGAAATAAAATATGTTCTTAAAACTTATGTTAAAAATTTTTTATTTTAGTCGAGAGGTGACTGATTTTCGAAGTAACACACAAACACCGATGTTTCTATCGACCCGCTCAATCGCATATGCTGGTGGCCTCTTCTACTGGACTAATGGCCGGGAAATGTTGACTGAAGAGTATCACGCGCAAAGTGACAGCTACTTCCATAACGAATATCCTTTGACGTACAATACGAAAATCATAGCAACAAGACAGGTGCTTGTAGCTCTAAGGAGTTGTCAGCCTATTCCTGTTCCTGTAAACCCCCCGATAGGAGTGCAAAGCGTGATGGGTATTAATCGCGCTAAGGTGTCATGGTCACCACCACACCTCTTGGGACACCAAGGCAGCGGTGCCTGGCAACAGTGGACCTTCCATCTCCAGTTAATACATTCGGACTCTGGGGATGCTTCTGAGTCTGTAATTGACATGTAAATATGAAAATTTTTGCCTGGGACATAATTAGGAGAACCTCACATATAGATATTTAATTAATGATTTATTTTTCAGTAAAAATATCAGTGACTCTATGTATGTTGTTGAAAATCTTAAACAAGATACAGAATATACTATAAGAGTAGCAGCTGTGACCTCCTCTGGTTCTGGTAAATAAATTACTCATTGTTTTAAAATTAAAGTACAATAATCATCTTAAATTTTATTCAAACGTTAAAATAATATTTAATAGGTCCTTGGTCGTCGGAGTTTGTTGGAATAACATTAGCTTCATCGCCTACAACTTTACACAGCACTTTACTCTGGTCAGGTCCTGACGGGCTTTTACAGACAGATCTAACCGGTGACAATCTACAAACTTTAATACATAGGTTAGTATTGTATTTTGTAAACAGTATAATATCAAAATATTGCATATGTATTTAACTCCTTTTTTACATTATATTTTGTTTACCTTGTATTTGTAGAGCACATCTGAAGAATTTCCACATAACAGACATATCTTGGTATCGCGATAAACTATATTTGGTTACAAATGCATCAACTGTCATGTGGTATAACACCACGTCCCACGAGAAGGGTTTAATGCCTAATATGGATAACGTCGGTAGTTTAGCTGTGGATTGGGTTGGAAAAAAGATTTATTGGTCTAATCCTAAACAACAATTGGTAAGAGAAGTAAAAAAATATCTTTCTTTAGCAATTGAAACAACAATAATGCGCCCTAATCTAATAATGTACACTTATCTAAATTACAGATCACTAGAGGAAATTTTGATGGCGGAAATCGTGAACCAGTACCTATTGTGACAGTTGCAAAGGAACTAACCATTGATTCTCTTGGAGCGTATATTTACTGGAATACGGGTCATGCTGTTGAAGCAGCGAGGCTTAACGGGGAAAACAAAATGGTCTATTATCCAGCACAACTGTTTAGTGGAAAACAAGGTTTATTACTATTATATTCTCATTTGGTTTGTCTAACTACCCCATCGACACTCTTGTTTTATTGAGAAAACTGTACTTTTCAGTAATGGGTCTAACAGCAGACTTAGAAAAGAAGTGGTTGTACTGGCTGGTGAGGAGTTACGATGGGTCTGAATTACATCGAGCACCCAGTGCCGATCAAATATCAAATGGAGTCAGTGAGGTAATTCAAGTGCAGACTTGCATTTATTCACTCACCGTAGAATTAAATTTAAATTAAATTGGTAAAATGATTCGAATTCCTTAAATAATAACAATTACTTATTTTAGATATCCGGATCCTTAGTAACTCGTTTGGCTGGCACTGCCACACTTGGTCCTCTGTGCTACTTTAGCGGACGATTAGTTTGGGTTCAAGATGCATCTAGAGCTGTGGTCTCCGATTTGGCTGGCAGATATACTGCTGAACTTGTACCCAGAGTTCATGTTATCGCTGTCCGAGATCCAACATTACATGCTAATAGTGGTAAGTTACTTCGTCACCCTGTTAGGCAAATGACTTTTATTTTTCTTAACCTTAATATGGTAAAACTTAAAATTTTATTAAAGACAAATCCGAAAAAAACCGTTAAATTTTTATGTTAACATTAGGTATAATAATAAATATTTAAAAGATATTTAGAAAAATGTTTAAATGAGAATAGAGAAAGGTCCTGGGGAGGGGTGCGAACCCACGAATTGTACCTACTTGAATTGTGAAAGGTGGCGTAAAAATACCTACTCGTTCGGGTGTGGATACAGTACAACAATTTCGACATTATGAAGGTAAACGATAACATATGACGCAAAAATTAAAGTCTAGAAGAAATTTATAGGGTTCTTCCAAGTCCTCAGTAGCTCCGTATTTAGAGCAGTAACCGGAATCATAAAAGGTCACGGATTCAGAAATAAATAAATAAAGAGCGAATAGAAATTGAGGAATATAAACGAATATTCAACCAGCCATTGTAACCAGGAATCGCGCCGGAACGAAGGTTCTTAAATGTGAGATATGCTATATCTGCTTCTAAACCACTGCAAAATACAATGACACAATAAATGGTACACATTCACATAATAACTCTGACTAGATGTGAGTGGTGTGACGTCATATCTAGATATGATGTCCAGCTCTGTTAAGCGTAAACCTTTTGTAGTTAGATATTATGTGTTTGTACTCGCGTCGCCACACAGTATGAATTTTTACTGTACCACAAAACAAAGGAACTTAATATTTTAATAAACCTAAGTAGGTACTTCATCGTGAAATGATTGAGCGAAGCTACTTCCATATCATAAACGTACTTTTATCAACAGAGTCCCTCATAGCGATCCCTGAAACGATAGACGCATCTTCGATCAGCGTTGTGGGCGCCTGGGAATGGTTTAACGTGACATGGGCGCCTGCAACGCGCGTCAACGTGAACAACAGCCACGTCTACTACGACGTGAGCCTTAACTTTCCGGGACAACACAAGATCGAGGTCAGTACCTGCTCTTTTGAAGCTCTACAGATATTACACAAGAATGAACTTCGACACATTGCAATGATCAATTAAGTATACCTACTTATCCTAATCTGTTACTCAGGTGACAAACATATTTTTTGTCTTCTGTAAAACTAAGTTGTCTTCAAAGCAAGTGCGAATGTAAAGTGATGGGATCTATTCATTTATAGGATTTCTCTTTTGTATTTTGTACCAATCAACATTAAAATTTGTAAAATAACTAAATGGGGTAAACGGCTAAAAGTCACATAATTCGAAAATTCTAAGTTTTCACATTTTGTAATGGAACATGAAACTACAGCAATGAAGCGGTTTTAATATGTAGTTTTATCTTTATGAATTATGACAACTTTCAAACGTTATTAACCATAGGAAAAAGAGCAGTTATGCTGAATTTTTTTCTTGTTCTAAAGAACAATAGGAACATTAGTCGCTTACTTTAGTTTAAGTAGGTAAGTAGTGGAAAAATGTTGATGATCGTATTATTTATTGACTTGTGCCACCAATATGCCTGGTCTATCATACTTTAATTATTTAATAGCGCCAGCTATTTAGTTACACAATTGATATTTATACACTTACGATAATCTTTTTTTATTTATTGTGCAGGAACAAACAGTTACATTACAACCCTCACTAGTGACCAATCTTATATCACTATCATCTACGAAGCAATATTGTCTGTGATGTGGCTTTTAAACTTAACATACATATTAAATAATTTCACATCTAAAAGTTTCTCAGTTATAGAAAGAACACGTTCTTTTTATAAAAAATTTGCAAACACGTTCTAAAGTAATGTAACGTCACAATAATTTAAGGTCGTGTATGTCACGATCCTAATAAAAAAAACATTAAATTAAAAAAATTCAGTAACCTCGGCCTAATTAATCATCTTTCTAACACCATCTCATTGAGACTATTCTTTTGAGCCCAAACACGCTATATCTGCTATAATTTTCTGAAGAATTAAGAATTCCGCAGACTTTTTGATGGTTTAGGATCAGCTCAAGGTTAGTATGTCATGGGAATGTCACCGAAGTGCCAATACACTAAATTTCAAATCATTCGGATCTGTGAAAGTCAATAAAACTCTTTTATCATGTAGAAAATGAGCTGATAGTCATCAAACGCCTGAACTGATGTTCATAAAAATTTCAAATTGTAATTCAAATGAAAAATCAGTTTCTTACAAATTATGAGTACTTCGATGTTTGTCCTTGTACAGCGTACAGTGGAAGAACCGTGGCTGTCAGTGCGTGCAGACGTGGCGCCGTATAGCGTGGTACAGGTGTCAGTGCGGGCGCACACCGCCTGGGGTGGCGGTGCACCTGCGCGAACCACTGCCAGGTCTCCGCAGGCGGCTCCGGCGCCACCACGAACACCGCGCCTCTATGTACAGCCTGATAGGTGAGTGAATCAAGTATGTTATCGATCATCACCACTGCTGGGCACAGACCTTCCTACATGGGAGAAACACATGAGGAGTTTGAGCCACAACACCGCCACGCTAGCATTCTGGGTCCCATTTTGGGATCGACCATGGCGAAAGTTGCTTTGTTTTCGTAATCGAAACCAGAGCGTTCAACAAACCAATAACCGAGCTCCTCAATCATAGATAACAAATCTCGTTAGTATTCTAATTAATCAAGTAGGTATAACGGTATAACTTTTAAAGGCGTATAAAGATGTTTTAGGGTAGGTATGTACTGAACAAAAATATGCTAAATTTTGCGACCATAATTCCAGCGGTGGCACATTATCAGCAATATTCCGCTGGGATAGTCCACCCCGAGCTAACGGCATAATACGAGGATATGAAGCCCAGTGTTGGACACAGCCGAGTGCAGGTCAAATTGCAGAGAGGACAGTAAAGCCTTCTGCGTGTGCTGATGCGAGGCTCTCTCCGATGCACACACAACTCATGCTCAAAGACTTAGCACCTGCTTCTACATACTACTTCAGGGTAAATATTATTATTCTGGATTATGATGAATCTATATGTATAAAAGGAAGGGTGCTCCAATAGAAACTAATATTGTAATAATAATATCATACACTCACACCTATTATCTAGCCCAAAGTAAGTATCATTAAGAGCTTGTATTACGGTTAAGGATGCTACATAACGGAGAAATAATGATAATAATATGTCTTTAAATATTAGAAATATATTAAATAAACATATAAACATCCATGACTCGTGAACATATGCCCGTACTCATCATACAAACATTTGCTCCCTCCGGGATTCAAACCCGGGATCCCCGACCGAGTAGCCTGTATAGCAAGGGGCACAGACCACTCGGCCAGCCGGTCGTTAAAAATAATAAGCAAATAATAAGAATAAAACAATAGAATGGTGTAATAGATTTCATTTCTCGAAAATTCTCCTCCAGCACCACATCTCAAATCTCAGTTCTGCCTCTTACAGGAAGGTAGGAAAATTTAAGGTGTTGACAAAGCTACGTTATGGTTTCATAGTTTTCAGCTCACAGGCGTACCTACTTTTGACTATTCAATAGAAATTTTAATGTATTATAATTTATACAGGTTCGAGCTTACACAGACGCAGGTTTTGGTCAATACTCCGACGTAGTGTCATCTTCCTCTGACGAAGTCAATCCAGTACCCAAAGTAGTTGTTTCATCACAAGAATCAATCAAAATTGTGGACTTGGACTCCGGGGACAGCGAAATAATACCAAAAAGTATGGGGATACCCATTGACTTTGCAGTCTCCATCGAAGAAAATGTAGTGTATTGGGTAAATAATTTAGAAGAAATATTCTCGTCTCGTATCAATGGCAGTGGGCATTACAAGGTAAGTAATAAAAAAAATATAATTTTGGTTGGTATAATAGGTGTCTATTATATTAAGAAATATATTTCTGTTGTTGTAGTTAACATCTATCAATGGGTCAGCAACAAGCATTACTTTAGACTGGGTGGGTAGGTCTGTATACTGGACACAGTTGGAAATGACCTCAATAGAATCTTATGTTACATACAGAGCAGATTTAGGACTGCTCAACTCACGACCGCAAATATCGCGCGTATTTGCGAGAAGACAACCCATTTATAGCTTGCAAATAGCGCCGTTACAAAGGTAAGAAGTGCAAATGTGTGGGTAGTCTTATTACAGTTGTCTCAATCATACTCAAATATCCCTTGTATATAAGTGTAGGTACTTGGACGTTATTGGATCATTTTGAGAGTCAATCTGAAAAATAATTTTATTATGATGTGTGTCGTGCTTCAGATTCCAAATATTATGTTTATAATTTGATCATTTTTATGTTTGCTTTTCAAGGTCATTGTTTTGGTATGAAGAAAGTAGTCATCCAGGACTTGGGACACTTATGACATCTAAAGTAAATGCATTATACATGAGAAATTTCTTCAACAACACCAAGAAAAATAACGACTGTAATTGTCCTGAAAATCCTCAAGTAGCAAAATCATTTGTCATAGATATGTCGTCAAACGTTCAAGAATTGTACTGGATAGACCCCTGGGTGCATCAAATTTTAGCAGCCGACATGGATGGTTGTAAATGCAGAGTAGTAGTTGATGCTACTGAAAAGAAAAAATACGGATTTACTCCAATGTCTATTACCGTTGATAGTAAATACGTGTACTGGTTTAATTCTACAGAGAAAGAAATTTTTTATGCGGTTAAAAACAAAAAACATAAAGTAGAGCATGGAAAAACTTCACATGGATACAAAATAATGGCTCTTGATAGAGCAAATCAACCTTATCCTCCTAGATACTGTTTGTATCCCAGAAATCAACATCTAATACCCAAAGTGGTTTCAAACTCCGCTAGTAGTATAACGCTTCAGATGCCTAGTATGCATAAGCCCCAAAGTTGTCGCAACTTGGAATATGAAATGACAGCTACCGAGTACACAATAATGTATCGATTACAATTATCTAGCGAGCGGTTAGACTGTGATCGGGATACTTGTTCCTACATTACTACTACGGGATCTGAAATAAGTTTAACCGAATTAAAAGCATTTACAAATTATACGGTAAAGATAGAGGTGACAAACTACTACGCCAAATTACATGAAATTAAACCGATCGTCGGTGCCTTGCTAACTTTGCAGACAGCTGCTGAAGGTAAACCTTAAAACGTACCTGGTAACATAATATTCCACATCTAATATACACTTTAGTATTGAAATCAAATTGCAAGTATGATGAGATTTTTTTTAAAAAACCTATTTCTTTTAAGCTCCAACCGCTCCAAAGAACGTTAGTGCATTGGCATTGAGTCCAGTGCAAGCGCGTGTTGAATGGATTCCTGATCCCGGGCTAAAATATGAAGTTCATTGGAGGACTAATGATTCCACTTCCCTACCACATAGATATAAAGGTAAAATTAAATGGCATTTTCTAAATACTGTATTACTAAGCCAGCCTATATATATCCCACTGCTGGGCACAGGTCTTTATACATAGGATAACACATAAGAAGTTTGCGCCACAACACCACCACGCTGGCCTAATGCGGGTTTGGTTGTTTAAGCTTAGGTAGGTACTTGGAGGAGTAAATTGAAATGACGGTCACTTCCAGGTTTTTGTTTTGCATTTCTTAACTATAAGAACATCAGACAAGCTATCTATGTACTTTTTATAGCAAAATTAGCTGAAAAATAGTTTGTTGTTATCTAGAACAAATATTCAGTGTAGTTGCTGTTCACCGTAGATTACGTAGGCGTGCTATAAGAAACCGCGCAAACTGTGTCTTATTTTACAGTACATTTGATTTCCCCTAGAACACAGTACGTTCGAAGTGTCGTCGGGCGGCAGCGTGATGATGTCCCGGTTGTCAGCGGGCACGGTGTACGCGGTGTGGGTGCGCGCGCGCTCGGCCCACAGCGCGCAGTCCGCCGACAGCACACCGCTGCGGCTGGCCACCTACCCTGCACCCGCGCCGCTCTTACTGCGGCATAAAGCTGCATATCGCCTAAGGGTTGCCTGGCCGCCGCCTCTCACTTATTCTCTTCACAGGTACGTGGTTTACATTCTGTAATATTGAGAACATCCATGTATCGATAGCTGGCCTTTTTAAGTTATAGATGAAGTAGTATAATTATATCAAACTTTAGAGTGTTTTATTTGTATTTTATATAAATTGTATCTAACCGATAAACAGGGGGTAAGTACCCATAGGATATGAAAATTGTTTGATTCAAAAATATATTGTAATATTTATCATTTAATTATTTTTTAAAAGTAAATCACGCGTTCTGTGCTCATAGTGTTAGTTTCAATAGAATTGAAACGAAAACGTTCGTCGTCGTGACAACTGCCAAATCGTATGGAAAAGGCAGCAGCGCCTCTGTAGTGAACTATTGGAAACCACTTTTGAAACTTACACTAGGAGTACTGCTCTACCACAATATAGAATATTATAAATGCGAAAGTGAGTTTATTCGTTTGTTTGTTATGCTTATACGGCTAAACCACTAAACCGATTTAGCTGAAATTTGGTATGGAGATATGCTACCTACATTGCTTTTCGTTAGTGCATAGTACTAACTAAAATTGGTAGGGTACTCGAAACTAGTACAGTAGTAGCCCGTTCACTCTACTGTTTACTCTACCCGTATGCAACACGATTGACAGTCTTTTACCGCTAACACTTACCTAATCATGCAGATACAAAGTGGAGTACATAGAGGCGAGCGCATCAAACGGCACTTGGAAGGAGTGCGCTAACCGCGGCGACGAGTGGACGGCGAGTGGCCTGCGCCCGCGCACCTATTACCGCTTCCGCTTGTGCCTGCAGTATGTCAAAGACGCACCGGCCTACTACTGGCCCAGCGATGACCAGTTTACTTATGAGACTTTAGGTATGAAAAAATACCCGGGGACTGAACAGGCCTGAGAGCCATAGGGAATATTCATTAAATTTTCTTTAGGTTGTAGAGTAACAATTTACAAATCTAAAAGAATTCTAGAAAAATATTGATTCATACCCGTTTTACTACCACTAAAATTTGCGTGTTCAGAGATCTGGTATAGACTTTGACGTCACAGTACACACCCTCCATATTTCTTTTAATACAGAATACAAGGTGAATACTCTATTAAACGAAGACAAATGGCAGTGCTGATGATGCTATACACGACTCGTTCAAAAAATCGCAAAAAAAGTCATCTGTTACATACAAACAGCTCGTGTAGGTATCACAGTTTAGTATGAAGCAGAGGATATTTTTTTGCGACGTCAGTTTTTTTAACAGATCGTGTTTAGAGTGACCCTGCCATCTGCCTTCGTTTTCGTTTCGACATGTAGGTAAAGGATACTGCAACTTTTAATACAAATATCTCGGGTATTTACAATCGATCGTCGCCCAAAATCAATCAATCAATCAATCAATCAAATATTCTTTATTGCCCAATAGGACACTTACATATCAACAATACAATTCAATTCAAATCTAATTTCACTATTAATAGTATAATATTACATATTTTTTCATGCTTAATCCCTATTATGTGTGATATAGGCGGGACGGGTGTCTATAGGCGGCAGTAACCGCTTACCACCAGTGGGCCGTCAGCTTGTTTGTCATCTAGTTGTATAAAAAAAATCCTTTGTGTGAAAGATTTTAATGCGTTAAGTACAATTTATTAAACCTGTAGGATATGGCAATTTGAACACTGTGCCTTCTACTATACCTACATCCTTGTCCAAATAGAGATATGAAATCTGTCCTAGTGGTTTCAAAAGATCAATGGTGTTTTGACTAATGTATTTTTACTTTTTTCGCGATATTTTTATTGGATATTCTTATTTTAGATTTCTTATGTAGAACTACATTTTCGTAAGCAGTTTCTCTAGCTAGTCGAAGAAACATAATAGAGCGATATAAAGGTACATAAAATCATGAAGTCTTCATGCATAAAATAACAGTGCCACGTGTGAGAAAACGAAAAAATTAACTTTTCAAAGTTTCCATACCAAAATTAAATTGAGATCGAAAGCGGCTTTTAACAAATGAATTATATTTTGCCTCTCAATTTTTTTGAATTAATAACCTAAAAAAATACAGTTTTTCAGTCAAATTGCGAGAAGAAATCTCAACACATTTAACGATCGTTAACTTCCGAATTCTCTTGCTAAGCCGTATCCTTCGTATCCTTTTTTACTCTCACAGATTCACATACTTACTACTTAGGAGTTTTGCAGTTCCCAACATCAAACTACATATTCTAGGGCGATGAAACAAAAATACTTACTTGTAATAAGTATACATATAGTAGGTATTAATATAATTAAAATAAAATGAATCAAATAATAATACTAATACTGATTCCTACTTGCGCAGGCGACGTGCCCGGTCCTCCGGGCGCTCTCAAAGTCGAGGCAGTGGAGGAGCGCGTGGTGCGGGCGTGGTGGACGGAGCCCGAGGCACGCGGCGCCGCCGTCGACATGTACCGCGTCTGGGGTCGCCCGCATCACAGGTGAGCACCATCCAAACCTCAAAAATTTATACTGTTCTAGAATCTTAGATAGAGATGTTAGATTGTTTAATTAGATGTTACATTTTTATGCCAATGTGTAAATATTCGCGAAAATATATGACATTTAGGTACCTATTTGAAAAATGTTAGTACCTAACGCTGAATATTTTTTTCAACATTATTATGAATGTTTGAAAAAAAATCTAGTTTACATATTTTAATAGTAAATACCTAACGCTTCCTTGGACTCTTTGAAAAATATTTTTATTTTAGGTCTGAACTCTAGGTTTTCCATAATAAAGTATCTATAATATATTTTTGTTAATGAAAGAAATGCTGAAATCTTATTTTGATACTTATATAGTTTAAAATTATTAATGTACCTAAGTAGGTAACTATTGATCAATTGCATACCTATTTGTTTAGTTAAACTTTAAAATATTGTTTCAGAGTAAACTATGGAAATATCACAAATAACGTGAGCGAAATGTTGACACACTTGCCGTCTGATATACCGAACGAAATGAAATTACAAATATTGCACGAAGGCTTGGAAATGTTGCATAATGGAACAGGTAGGCTATCAAGAGTACCTGTCGAATTTGAAACTCTAATTTTGGTATAATCGGATATTAATACGGAAAATAGTTATAAAATTTTATAACTTGGATTTATAATTTTATAATGTAAATAATAGCTAGGGAGACTGTGATTGGTATAAACACGTACCTATGAATGGTAATTGTGTTGTAATAGTGGTGTTCCTACTTAGTTCAAATAAAATACTGGCTGGCGCAGCGCAGAACAGTTCCGTTTGGAAATCGATATGTGTTTGTGACGATAGATAGAGCAGTTGACTAAATACAGGGTGTAAGGGGTACAGTCTCTTGAAAACGAACGCAGACTGTCCTGGTAGAACTTACTATACACGAATTGTTTAAAAAATAATATACTGGCTGAAAAATTATCACCTGTTTCAAACTAAATTGTAAAAGTTACACGATCTGTTTGTATGGAACAGCTGATTTTATTTTGCGATTTCATATTTTTTTTTAACAAGTCGTGTTACGGTGTGTGTGTCGTGTTGTCGATTACTAACACTGCCATCTGCCTTCGTTTTCGAGAGCGTTCCCCCTACAGCCTAAATTATTACATTAATTTATAGTTTTGCTTCAGCCCTTCGAGTAAAATTTTATTTCCAATGTTTAATGTGATAGAAACGTACTGGCTGATCGGTGCGGGCCAGGTGTCGGAGGGGTACGTGGCACGCGTGCAGGCCCGCAACAGCTATGGCTGGGGCCCGCTGTCGGCGCCGGCAGAGCTCTTAGCGGCGCCGGCGCACGCCACGCGCCCGCACCCCGCCGCGCTCGCCGTCGCTGGCGCCGCGCTCGCAGCGCTCGTGCTCGCCGTTGGCGCTGCGGTACTCTACGGTGAGACACTTATAGCTACGGCTGAGGCCCGCTGTAGGCGCCGACCAAGCTATTAGCGGTGCCGAAACACTCCGCTCGCCGTTGCCGGCGCCGTGCTCGCCGTCGGCGCTGCGGTGCTCTAAGGTGAGACACACTTATAGCTACGGCTGAGGCTCGCTGTAGGCGCCGACCGAGCTATTAGCGGTGCTGGAGCACGCTGCTCACTGTCGCCGGCGCCGCGCTCACAGCGCTCGTGCTCGCCGTCGGCGCTGCGGTGCTCTACGGTGAGTACTACAACACTTCAAAACAACAAAATAACTCCTGAATCAATACCAGTCAGTGATCCACCCCAAAGTAAGCATCAAAAGCTTGTGATATGGATACTACATAACGGGTGAGAGGTATTTAAAAAATATCTTAACTAAAATTAATCATGTCCAGCGGCAGGCACCAAACCCGCGACCTTTCAAAATCTGGGTGACTAATCATCTGAGCTACCAAGGTGTTCAGTTAAAGCTATGAATTCCTTCATGTCTATCTGTATTTACGCTATAGGCTCATCTCTACCTAGGCTACCCCACAATGTCGAAATTTTACTAACAGTAGGTATATTTTAACTAATATTCGTTTTTATTTATAGCCTATAACAATAAAACTAAGAAAAAAGCTGCCATGGAAACTCAGATACAACCTCCCGCCCCCCGGAGAGGACCTGACGTAGAGCTAGCCACGTTGCGACAACTGCCGATTAGACATTCTGCTAACATACTCTATAACCAGGTAGCTAACACTTTATGTATTCATTCTGTTATTATCTACTTATCTAAGCATCATGCATGACTGCATGATGTTAATAAAATAATATTCGTTAATTAATAATAATCATGATAACTTACTCGTCTTGATGCATGTGGAATATTTCTTGACTTTGTTTAGATCAAGGATGATATAAGTATGTTTAGATATAGATATACTTAATACATAATTAAACAACGTGGATAATTGCAGCAATAACTTTAAATATTCTACCTACCTATTTAATTTGAAAGAAAAGTTGAAATTTTAAAAAAACATCTGCAGCATGTGCTTGCGTACTACTTCGCGGGGAATCGGCTTCATAGCGTAGAGATGTTTTATCTCTATAAGTATAAAAATCAATTATTATAAATCAATTTGTAGGGCGTCCATTGCCCCACGGATGCCGAGTTGGCGAGTCTACCTCACATCCGGCGGGAGCAGATCACACTCACGAACTTCCTTGGCTCCGGCGCATTTGGTGAGGTATTCGAGGGTGTTGCGAGGCATATGAACGGGGCTGCGAGCAACACTAAAGTCGCCGTCAAGGTAAATATCATTGGGATGTTAATACATTCGTGTAAAATCCAACTGTATGAAACTTAACTCTTTAGACTTTACTGACACTTTAAGGAGATTTTTAATTTGGCGTTTATTTTACTAGACCCTGCGCAAAGGTGCAACTGAACAAGAAAAAATGGAGTTCTTGAAAGAAGCAGCTTTGATGTCAAACTTCAAGCACGAACACATCCTGAGACTACTGGGCGTGTGCCTCGACAACGACCCCAACTACATCATCATGGAGCTCATGGAAGGAGGAGACTTACTCAGCTATTTGAGAAAGAAGCGAGCTTCCTTGGTATGATAACACACATAAAATATAAAACTGTTCCATAGTAAGGTTCAATATATACTGTCGCCGCCATCTTGTTGGATTCGCCGATTAACTGGATGCCTAGCCCGATGACAACACGCCGGCATCCAATCAAATACCCAGTCCGATAGTTAATTGAACTAGACTTACTTAACGTTTAACGACTTGGCGTATTGCAAGGATCGTCTTGTACCGAAGAGCTTTGATTTGATTGGTGGGTTCAAGGTTATTTTTATAATCACCTATAACCGACATCCTTTTGGTTATATGTGGTCATAAAAAATAACCTTGAACTACCAATCACTCAAACAGTCACAGAATAGCTCCTCGATTTAAACGACCTGCCTACGCGTCCAATTGAATGGCTAATTTAACTTTGCGCTCAATGAGTTGGTTAGTTGTTCTTCAGCCGTTTCATTGGATGCCGACGTTCAAAAGCTAGGCGTCAGTTAAGCGGCTAATTTAACCAGACGGCTACGACATATGCAACAGCTGATTTCTTTACGCGATTTCGTAGCTGTCCTCCTAGTGGAAGTTGATAGTATTGATGGGTAGTATGAGCCCCTTAAAATATGACTATACCTTTTTGTATCACCTTTTGTTTTGTGACGCTGAGGGAAAGCTCTGCTCCCTTTGGAGAGAAGAAGGGGGGTGTGTGGGAGGGTCTCTCACCCACTAAACCTCTAAGCGCTACAACTCTTATCTGCTGCCTACCGACGTAACGTCCCGTCTTGTGGGGAGTGTGTAAAAGGGGCCCCCTCAATCCGTCTTTTTTCTTAAATGTTCTACCTTCTTGTAACACCTTGTCTAACGTAATAGCATGGCGCTACTTCACTATCGTGCTAATTTTATATGTAACTTCCATGACAGTACACCGCCAAGTCGCTGACTCTGTTGGACCTGTTGAATATGTGCGTGGACGTGGCCAAGGGCTGTCGCTACCTCGAGGAGATGCACTTCGTCCACCGCGACCTCGCCTGTCGCAACTGTCTGGTGGCGCACCGCGCTGCCGGCCGAGTCGTCAAGATTGGCGACTTCGGTCTCGCCAGGGACATATACAAAAACGACTATTATAGAAAGGAGGGTGAAGGTACGTGATTTTAGAGGTTTTATTACAATAATTATTGGAGGTTGCATGGCCAGAATACAGGCTGGATTAATCTGATACTTTTTATATGTCAATATTAAATAGAGAAGATGTTTTGTATTTTGTTTTACTGTCTTTTCTATTGTGCTTTTTGTCTGTCAAAAAATGTCTTATAGTGAAAACACCTATTATTCTCTCTGCCTATTAAATAATACGGTTGGACAACTCCTATCAATAATTGACTTAGCCCCCACACTAGCCGTAGCCTAGCCTTCGGGGGCATTGTCACCTCACCCTACTATTGCAACGTCAAAAGTTATACGGCCTTACTCATTTCACTGAGTTAGCGTAGCGTAGCTTGAGCTCGGTGGCGTAGTGGTTTGAGAGCTCTGGCTTCGATTACGAAAACGAAGCAACTTTCGCCACGGTCCATTCCGGATGGTTCTATACTACATTCAAAATCTGTGATCTCGAGCTCCTCTTTGTTTTTCCCGGTTGTTCCTGCAACCGCTCTAATCCACCAACCCGCATTGGGCCAGCGTAGTGGTGTTATAGGCCAAACTCTCCCACGTAGGAAGGCCTATGGCCAACAGTGGGACAGTATTATAACCCGCTTTAGTTAAAACACTGTTAAACATTTTTTTAATCGTATTTTTAAATTTAACATTAAATAAATGTTTGAAAGATATTTTTAGAAATACATAAACTAGGAAATTTTATGTCCAGTTGCGGCATTTAAAACTAAGAATAGTACCTAGCTATATTCAAATGTGTTGAAATTATAAGATAAAATTATCTAAGTTGATTATTTTTTCAGGATTGCTGCCCGTAAGATGGATGGCGGTAGAATGTTTAGTGGATGGTGTGTTCTCCTGCCAGTCTGATGTATGGGCTTGGGGCGTGTTGTGCTGGGAGGTAACACTTTATTCTTATTGTGATGAATGGCCTATTCACACGACAATTTTGAAACCAGCAGTACCCTAGTGTAAGTTTCAATCGAACCGAAACGAAAACGATCATCGTCGTGTTCGCCTGTGAAATCCATATATAAAATGTGGTTTCCAATGATTCACAACAGAGACGCCGCTGCCGTTTTCATACAATTTGACAGTTACCACGACGACGAACGTTTACGTTTCAATTCGATTAAAACTTTAGTGTAAGTAAGTTTCCATCGAATTAAAACGAAAACGGGCCAAAGTTGACGCTTACTCTGCGCGTTGTTTGGGCGTTTTAGCGGATTGTTTGTGTTTTTAATACTGACTTACGTTAGCAGCACGTATCGTCTACTCGTTAAAAAAATGTTGTGTGATTAGGCTCTAAGGTATTTTCCGTCTATTTACCTTTTTCGTGCATTTCACGCCGACCGATCAGCGACATATGAAGCCATATTATTTCATGCATGTTGTCTATTGAGTTACTGATGCAATCGGCTTAACCAAGGATGGCCAGCGTGGTGGGGCTATAACCCAAACTCCTCATGTGATTCTCCCATGTATGAAGGCCTGTGCCCCGTATTGGGACAATTTTTTTATACAACTAGATGACAAACAAGCTGACGGCCCACCTGATGGAAAGCGGTTACCGCCGCCTATAGAAGACACTTGCAATAACAAAGAGAAATCAGTTGATATTGCAGGTGCGATGTCATCTTGAGCCTAAAATGGAATGCCGTCCATGCCCAGTAATTACACTGGCTTCCTTTCCCTTCATCCGAAACACGGCGAGTCGAGTTCTTTCATTTCACGGCTGAATTCTGATTCTGAAATAAGAAAGGCAGACGTATCTGTAAAGGGGTTATTACATTTGGATAAATATATTTAGCTAAAAATTCAGCGTGCTAACTAATTAAGATCGCCAAATGGTAATTTGTGTTGTTGCGATAGCGATAGTCTATCGATAGTATCGTGATACTATCGTGACCTCGAAAATCAGTTATACTATCGATAGTCCAATCGAAAATATCGACCCTTGACAATATTATCGATACTATCGATAGTATCGATTGATAAAAATAAGTGATACTATTGCTAAATATCAATAATATCGATACTATCGATAGTATCAGTACAGTCGGCAGCACATCAAGCGTAACAGTATATATAACCCTAGTAAACGCTATGTATAGCTATTAGAAAGAAAGCACACCCTCTTCGCTATTGGTTCAACTTCAACCAACTTTTAGAATTTGACCAATAGCAGAGCTTGTCAGAATGCTTCGAGCGTTTATTGGTTAAAATTGGTCGAATTGTTTGAGCTAACGCTATTTGTACGCGGAGTTTAGTCTAATTTCTATGACATCGCATTTTTTAAGTATGAAGTTGGGGCTCAAGTTTAGAAGTTTTTTTTTTGTATCTGTGGTATTTAAAAGTTGAGTATAGAAAAATCTCGTCCATTTTGTATTGAGACCTGAATTGTATGGGGCGACCTAATATTAAGGGTTCAAACCATAGAGGAATATAATACACCGGGTTCAAACTATTGAATACGAAATCACAAAATCAACTTTGACTGCTTGTTTACTTTATTTGTAGATAAATGTTAGTTTCTTTGAAAAAAATATCCAATTAAAGTAATATACGAAATGGCCACGCACTTGAATGGAATAAAAATAAAATAGTAGCACTACACAAATAGGTAGTTAATATGAAAATCCGACCGAATATCGGTAAGTTAGAATGCCTACTTTTGTTCTACTGTTTTTATGAGAACAGGAACACACCAACCTATATTTTAAATAAACTGCGCTTTTCTTCGTGTTTTTGAATGTAAACATTCAAAGTGTATGAAAGTATTTTGCTTCATTTATTTTTTTACCTATAAGTATACGAAACAGGTTTTGGTCAATGTCATTTGATTTTCTTCAACTTCTAAGTTTCTAACAAAATGAAAAGTATTTGGTTAGGTTAGGAGACTTTCTTGCTAAACAAATTAACCTAGCAAGGTTACTTAGGTTAATTAGTTTGATTATTTGGTATACATATACCAACTAATCATATTTGTAAAATGATTCCAGCTACTATTGTTTTGTAATTAAAAACATCTTTATATTAAGTAGCTGAAAGACTCAATCCAGTTCATTTATGAACAGGCTAATAAAACAAATATTACTTTGCAGGTGGCGGGCAGACCATATATTTTTGGTTTTTAAATATGAGATGAAGATCCAGGCTGTTTAAGAGGCTACAAGATAGTGTGTTGATGTGTGGTGTATTTGTTCACATAATTCTTGTTATTAGTGAATTCTATACCTATGTCTGTGAAATAACTAAGTAGGTAACCACAAACCAGACAAGAGATATTCTATTGTTGAGTGGATGCCAGTGTCAAAAATTATGTTATTTTATTAGATATTAACCCGTCAAGCATGAGATTCCAGACACAATTGATTCTTCCATTGTCATCGCCCCCGGTGGTATATCGCCGCTTGACAGATATTAAAAGCTTCAGACATAAATATTTTTTTTACAAAAAGTATATAAATGACCACCACATAGAGGTTAGGGTAAGTTTCAGTTTATAATTTTATGACTGACTTCGAAAAAAATGTAAGGTTATTGAATATATTTTTTTTTAGATACTTAGTTCAACAATTTGGCTTAGCAATAGTGAGCCCTTTAAATCAATACATAAGCAACCAGAGACATAATTACATTAGTTTTTGTTTCCTGGGGTGATAAGATCAACAGGGCCTGGTAAAAATACTAATAACACCACCACATTACAAAGTAGGTTAGGAAGAGTTGTCCCTATAGGTTCCTTTACCTAGCTCTGCCTGGACAACTGTAATATTCACACGTGCATAATTGTTCAGCAACAGCAGTGTTCCAAGTTCCTACATGATATTAGTGTAACTGTCATGACCTGTAAATTCAAATGCTTACCAGTAATAGTAAGGCTATCCAATTATCTATGTGATTTTTATGATAAGAAATTGATATAATTTCAAAGAGCAATGGTGTTAATTCACCCAAATCATTATTTTCTTAGCCCAAATTATAATAAAATATAGTTTCTAAACCTAACAGTCTTCTAATATATTTTCTCCTATTACTATTGTTGTTTATTATTATTTAAATTCAAGATGAAAAACCTTACTTCTCATTGCAATGGTTATTTGATTTAGAATGGTGTTCAAAATTTAATAATACATCTTAGGCAATTTTATAGGTTAGGTAGTAATATTTCTCACATCATAGGAATGGTTTTTCTATACCTGTCAAGTATCAGATTCCAGACACAACTGATTTTTCAATTGTTGTAGCCATCCAGAGGGATAATGCCGTTTGACAGATTAATAAATTACTAGCATAAAATAAAAAAATGTTTAACTCTACTAGTAAAAGAGAGATTTCTGAAAGTTATTTTGGATTTCATTAAATAATTATAGAAAAGAATAAGGGAGGACAAATGGTGCTAAAAATACTAATATCTACCTACCTACTTACTTAACTGCATATTGTTATAATTAATTCCATTTAAATATTAGGCACCTAAGTTATTCATAAAATTACCCTAGGCCTACAGATTACTTTTTATTTTTTATAGCCCCCGACCCTAAAAGAGGGGTGTTTTATGTGTCTGTCTTTGTATCTGTAAGTTTGTCTGTGCCATCGTCAGCCATGCATTTTTTTTTGTTAGAAAGGTAATGTGGTTGAGATGATTCTTGACTTTGAATTATGAAGATCTGTTCAGGCGTTTGATGATAATCTTTCACAGATTCGATTATTTTGAAATTTGGTGTACTCTTACTTTAGTGATATTTCAAAGACAAGGTTGAGGGATAATTAAAATTATAATTTAATATTGTTAACTTTTAAATAAACATGTTAAATCAATTTTGACTCTCTTTCTTATTTCTTACACATTCCCAATTAGACCTGATTGTGCTCTCAAATAAAGAATTTCTTTTATCTGTCAAATCATGGATTGCAAAAACAATTGGTTTTTAGTTTTGTCCAAAAAACAATGTATTTTTAAGTAATTTTATTGTCATGATTCAACCCTTACTTGTACTGAGGTTAAAAGAGTTCACCTCAGAGAAGTAGACCGAAGTAGCAGTTTCAGAATGTTAATGGAGTATTTGGCTGAATCATGATGCAATTTGAGTTGCAATAATACACTTATGGCTTATAAAATTACTAATCCAAATGTTTTTACATTCAAGAGACAGCACTTCACCATTTCACCTGTAATTTCAGTTTTGTTATTACTACTTTTAGTTATTTATCTTATCACAATAATTTGACACCATTGGCACAGATGAACTAGTAGCGACCAGTGTCTAGGAATTGTCAACAAAGCTGTTAGCTTCTTAAACTAGTCATATTAACAACCTATAAAAATATACAGCTTTGGAATTTGTTATTATCACCTTGAATATCATAGCATAGCAGAATATTTTAAAACTAAGTGTTTCTGGTGTATGTAAGTGAGGTCGCCAGAGCTCTTGGAGATATACTTATGGTAGCCTGGTACTTCAGACTGGAAATATACATTTATTAGGTGTCAATAGATGAAATGAATTAACGGACTGAATTACTTTCTCCAGTGCTCATGGGGTGTAGCATCAGTCCGATCAGTCTACCTGTCTGTCTGTGCGTGTCAACTTAATATCTTGATTGCACCCTTAGGTTAAAAAACTTGTATTAAAATTTGAATCCAACTGAGAATAATTTTGAATCTTAAAATTACAAATCGATCCTAAGTAGGTAAGTATGATGATCTTGAAAAAGACTGAACATTTTTTGTTAGAAAAGTACCTAGGTATAATTGTGTGAAAAATGTTTCAACTAATAAAAGATCTCTCTTCGTCAGAGAGAATTATAGAAATAAAACACATTAATTTGGCTCATAATATGTGGACAGGTGGTGGTGGAGAGAGATTTTGTCCACGGTCCGTTCTACCTTCTACGAGTGCTCGTGGGTCCGAACCCGCGACCTTACCACTGAGCTATAGAGGATTTAACTGAATCCTATAAAGTTATTAAAGATATTCCTTAGATTTATACACAATTAATCTAAGTGATAATCTTTCAGTTTTTTAGAAGCGTTTATGACCAAAACTTAAAGACTAGTATATCTATAGATTTTGAAATGTAGGTATTTAAACTATAACCCCGACTTTACACAATCCTTTCACAAACTGACTGCTCTAACCTGAGACCATCCTTAAACTCTACTAACACAAATCAAAAAGTAATGTAATGTCATAGGCGAATTTGATGCCTACCTATTGATAAAAATATCATGAGCCATACCTTGATAATTAATAATCGACCTAAAGTATCAGGTATAAAGTCTAAATTCCATTGAAAACGTAACCGCATTGCACCTTAAATTATTGTCGTATGGTAATTAAGTAGATAGAAAAGGTAGCTCACATTAAAAATGGTCTTTTTACTAAGTATTTAGAACCTACCCAAGTAAGTATATTAGAAAAAAACAAAGCACAAAGACCTATCTACCACATTGATCTACCATACCTATGATACCTACTTCACATAATTGAAAGTTATCCAAATAAGTAAGTATTAGTTTTTTGATATTTAGTGATTTACCCAACAAATCATTACAATTTTATACATTTACTAGTATACACAGCCATCACAGCTCACAGCCGAAATATAAAATGAAGCTACAATAATATGCGAAGATTATCATTATAATTTCAACTTTAGTGTCATGTAGTTAAGCTTCAAAATTGCTTGCATCACACATCACTGTGTAGTAAAATACAATAAATAAATTCGAAAAGAAATTATCAACACCCGTGGTCCATAGCGTCACATACTCGTCTTCATTCTTGGGGAAACCTGTTCAAATCTCAGAAATTACATTTTTAAGTCAATTTATTTTTAACACTAAAATTCACTAAGATTTTGTGTTGTGTTTGTGTTAGGTCTATTTTCTTCAAAATTGTTATTTCATATTCTATTCACATTTGTAGAGTAGAATGTTAGGTCTTTAAAATATTGTGAATGAGTAGTAGTTACAGGTATGATAATAGGAGGTGAACGTTATACTTAAATGTTTAGTAATTACAATATAAAATTAGAAAAATTTCAGGTCCTGAGGCAGGAGTCGAACCGGCGACCTTTCGCAATCCGGGCGACTGCTCTGCTGACCACTGAGCCACCCAGGACTTGGGATATCCCTGTGAAATTCTTCTAGTCCATCTGTATTTGCGTTTATGAGCTAACGTCCACCCTACAATGTCAAAATATTCTATTTTTATTTTCTATTCTGTTTTTAATTACTTAATAAGTAATTTTTCAAACATTTATAATAATGTAAAAATCAAAAAGTAAGGTTATAAATGTTTTTATTGGTTTTATTAACATTAAATAAATGTAGGTATAAAAACAAACCTAAGTAAACGTTTATTTTAATTTCTCTCCATAACAATGGACCATAATAATGACCTGACAATAGAAATATATTTTTAAGTTAATAACAATAAATAAATAATGAAGCCTGTATTTTAATAGGTATAATAATAGTTGATTGAAATAATTAAGTACGCTGAGCATTATTGATAAATAGGTAGCGTAAATAAAATATCATAACTAGCCATTAGAATATGTAGAAAACTTTTTGTTTTAAATTAATGCAATGGTCTTAGCCGTACTTTAATTTTAAATCAAGTTGAAACAACGAAGCGAAGAGAGTAGGCCGCGTACGTAGCTAGCTGTAGCTATACCTACCTATAAACCTACACATATTTAGTCGGAGGCTATAACGAAGAAATACAAATTTTAATAGTCGTCGCGCTCGCGTTCAAGGCCATCTGCGAGTATTGTAGGTACAGAGTACTTGAGAGAGAGACGTTAGAAAGTGGCGCTGAGAGACATATGTTTATCCTTTGCGCACAAATTTTCTGTGCGTTGCGCTCTAGATTCAAGGACAAACTGTTACGCTTGACGTGCTGCCGACTGTACAAACACTATCGATAGTTTCGATAATATCGACACTATCGATAGGATTCGGGTCGATGGTCGATGGGATGAGATCGCTTCTAGCGATAAGACCGCCTATTTTGGCATATTGTGTTTGTTTTTTCTCTGTGATGTTTATGTAAATGTGCAAAATAAAGAATTTCTATCTATCTATGGTATCGATAGTATCGATAGTTTTGCTCTATCGATAGTCAAACATTGTACGATACTATTGCAAGCTCATTATACGTAATATTATAGATGATTATTAACACAGTTAACATAAGTTTATGATTATAGATTTATGTTACTTACCTGTGAGCTTTGCTGTATTTGCCGAATTTGAACTCCTTTGTAATTTTTGCGTATCCGTGTCGTATTCGGTAAATAGCAGGTGTGTTTCTTTATTATCCATATCGTTGTTCGTTCGTATTCACAAGTTCACATTAAACAAACTGTATATTTGTGTCACTATGTTACCAACTAGGTTTCGTTTTATTTCCAGTCGATAGTATCGAAAATACCTCGATAGTTACTAAAACAAAACTATCGATACTATCGATACGCGTCGATAGATCATAGATAGTATGATAGTATCGACTTTATTGGCGCGATACTATCGATAGAATCGATAGTATTGAGAAAGTTCAATAGTATTGCCTAACTTATACTATCGATAGTATCGATACTATCGATAGTATTGAAGCATCTCGATATTTTCGATAGAACTATCGATAGTATGCTGTATGACTGATTTTCGAGGTCAACTATCGCTATCGAAACTATCGCAATCGCAACAACACTAATGGTAATTGATACTGATACTGATTGATACTTTTTTGTATGAACATTCTTATGTACTCATATAAATAAATGGTAAAATTTAGTAGCACGTTGCAAAAATACTTAGCGCCATCTCTGAATACAATTTCGTACTAACTAGTTTTTAATAGGTTTGATGACATTCTTACTTATATTTCCGTGGGGTAGGTGCTGTCTCTGGGCCAGCAGCCGTACCCGGCGCGCACCAACCACCAGGTGCTGAGCTACGTGCGCGCGCGCGGCACGCCCGACCGCCCGCCCAACTGTCCCTCCGCCTTGTAAGTGTTCTCGATAAGTTTACACCACCATTCTAGCGGGGAGATGTTCAATTAACCAATTTATTAATTTGCAGGTAGGTAGTTTCAATTTCAATACATTTATGTAGGTCACCCGATATACTTACACAAGTCACAGGTTACACTCGAACTGTGGTAGAAAATCAAAGTCAGTGTAAACTCGGTACAAAAGTAATGGGTTTAAAGTCAAATCATAAAGAATTCATTGGCGATTCATGGTTTGTATGATAACCTAAAAATTGCTTTTACTCAATTTTTATTAAGTCTTTTAGAAAAATCCTCTTCTAGCTAATTAGACTAGACTGCATTGCTTGTGCGTTGTAAGTTTTGTTAGCATCGGTTTCTTTGTGTTTAATATTTTCGACTTCAAAGCTTGTATGGAAAGCCGTGTCGCATACTCGTAAGCCCCTTAATTCGTCTCAAAAAATAATGAGTAAACTCGCCACAGGTAGCCATTTTTGATCTTTATTATTTTGGTTTATTGTAAACTCGCCAAAATAAGTTTTTTCGTAAGGATAGCACACTTGAAGTAATAATATTATTATTTATTTAGTTCACGTCACACACTCCTAAGTCCCAACATAAAGCTTCCTCAATGAGCCAGAGCGACCATAAACTCACCGTTTTAACAAATTGCAAAATATTTTTTTGGCTTAGAGAAACTCGCCCAGTTCCCCTAAGGCCAAAAAATAAAAAACTTGTCCACTTTTATTTTTTTATTTTACAGGCCACAATTTTAACTTGTAACACTGACATAAAGTCTATATTATTCGATAAAAAAACATTCCGAAAATATTATGCTATACTTAAAATCATACCTAACCATATCTGTGAATTTTATTAGCCAATAATTCATACTATTCGAGCAAAAAAATAAATGGTTCTTACTAGGGTTAAAATTCCAATGTAACAAACGCTGTTTTCAAAGTTTGTGACGGAATAGAAAAAAAAACAAGTACAAAGTATACTTAATAATTAGTTTTTCAAATTCAGAATATATCACCGATTAATAAATAATTGAAAATTACGTAATTATTAATGTAATAAACTGTTCTTTGACTTGTAATACGTTGATATGTGAAGAAATGTCCTTACCGAATCAGCGATTTTATTTCTCTCTATCTAACTTAAAAAGCAACGTTGCCGCTCCGTCGACTGCATAAGTTATCATTGAGGCCGCCAGTCATCCGACGAGCGTCGTGTGAGCAGGTTGTGTTTAGGTTACGAGAGGCTCGTGTGTTCCGCGACGAAAAATCAAAAAGTGTCCTTCCCGTGTAACAGTTACATAAGTAGGTAAGTAACCATAAAATTACTTTGATTTTTGCTTAAACTTATAGATAATTACTATATTTATTGAATTATCGTACATTAAATGCTATAAAAAGATAAGAATTAACCAATTTTTGACAAAGTGTTAGAAATTTCCTTACCGGGGCGGTCCTTACCGGGTCTAAAGAGAGGCCACGGTAAAGACACCTTAGATACGGTAATGACAACTGAATTAAACTTGACAACTTAATTTAAAAAATCTTGACACTTATTATCTGAATAATAGCTAGACAAAGCACTTGTACAATAAATATTGTATTGTAGTGAAATAAGCGTGTGGCTGTATAATGAAATAGTATTGAGGAGAGATCGTCTAATCTAAAACTGAAAGCACATTCAATGTTAACGTATGAAGACAATTAGGTATTTGTGAGATTCATGTGTGAACTACATTATAGATACATACAATCACGCTCGTTATCCCACAAGGGGTTGAGCAGAGATTTAGGTAGCACTTGGTTACACATAAACCCACATCTGGCGGAACGGGTCATTCAGCTCCCCAAAATAGTGACGGGTTGCCAGCCTGTCGCCTACCAAACAAGGGTATTGACCCGGGTTTGCCATAGCCTCGTCTGTTAGCTAACAAGGTGTACCACGTGTAGGTGAGGTTGGCTCGGATCCCGTTGGATATTATCCGGGACCCCTTACACACCTAACTACATTATGAAACAATTAATTTGTATGCGTATGCGTTCGGTAACTTTACTGTAAAATTGAAGTCATCCCTATAATAGATATAAAGTATAGACTATTGATCAACGAACAGTTAGTCCAGGTAACGTGTTCTGTTCTAGATTAGACAATCATTGGAATGTTTGCACTATTTATATTATAAATAGAATCTGGTATATATATAAATTCTGTATAGATTGGGATAACGTAGTTATTTTATTTTTTCAGAAAACAAAAATGCCAAATACTAAAACAGCAGAAGCTAAAGAAAGGAAAAGAATAAATAAAAAGAAAAGGTATGAATATATTAAACATAATGATCCTGAAAAATATGCTAGTCTATTAGAAAAAGAAAGAGAACGATACAGGAAAAGAAGGCAGCAAAAGAAACTTAAAAGTATAGTAGATATGACTGAAAGAGAAAAAAGAATCACTAGAAGAAAATGGAAGATTAATAAAAGTAATGCTAGAAATATTAAAAAGAAAAACTCTGCACTGCATGAAGTAAATTTGGATGAAACAGATAATATCAGAAATATAGATACCCATTTACAACTCGAAGTAGATCCCCTCGCACGATCGGATCGTAATGAGCATCTTGATCAACCTAACCACGTGTGTAGACTGAAAAAGTTAGTAGCGCATTTACAGAGAAAATTAAAGCTATTCAGACAAGTTATTCAAAAACTAAAGGCAAAAAATAATTCGTACAGAGTGATGATACATAGAATAAAAAAACACAAGAAATCAAGTAAAACTTCGGAGGAACATAAAAAGTTGCTCTTTAAAGATATTATTAAAAAGATACACACTTTTTACGAGGAAGATACAAACAGTAAACAAGGAGCAGGGAAAAAGGAGTTTATAACTCGCCATAAGATAAAAAAGCAAAAAAGATATTTAGTCATGAGTCTGAAGAACCTATATAACAAATTTATTACAACTAACGCCATAAAAGTAAGTTATTCTACATTTTGCAAATATAGGCCATTTTGGGTTGTTTTTCCGAAAAGTAGCGATCGAGATACATGTGCATGTCAGGTTCATGTTAATATGAATCTATTAATTGTTGCTCTGCACAAAGCAAAAATTATAAATGAAACTAATCACTATGATCTAATAAATTCTATTTGTTGTTCGCCGAAGACTGGAAAATGTTTATTGAGAAATTGTAATGACTGCAAGTACAAATGTGTATTATATAATGAGTTTAATAATGAAAATTTGATAAAATTTAGTTATTGGTGTAAAACAATAGAATCAAGAGAAAATAGTAAAGTAAAAAGAATAACAACGAAAAAAAATGAAACAGCCAAGCCATTAGAGTTAATAAAAAGATTAGATCACAACTTAAACGGATTCTTAAAGCATACATTTACTATAGAAAAACAATATATAGAACTAAAATCCCTAAAAGAATCATTGGATATTAATGAAGCTGTAATACACATGGACTGGTCAGAAAACTATGATCTTAAATACCACGAAGAAGTCCAATCCATGCACTTCGGAGGTAGCAGGCGCCAAGTGTCCTTGCATACTTCTGTATTATATTTACATGAGGAAAACAACAAAGGAAAAAAAACTACTCAAGCTTTTTGTACCGTTAGTCCAAATGTCAGGCATGATGCTGCAGCGGTTTGGGCTCATTTAAAGCCAATTTTAGATCATATTTACAAAAATAATTCTTATGTCGATTCAATTCATATTTTAACCGACTCACCAAGCAGCCAATATCGGAATAAGAACATGTTTTGGATAATATCACAAATTCATAAAGATTTCCCAGGTTTTTTAAATACATTAACATGGAACTATAGTGAGTCTGGTCACGGAAAGGGAGCTCCAGATGGGGTTGGAGCCGTGATCAAAAGAACTGCTGATGGTCTTGTCAATCTTGGCGAGGATATTTGTAACTTTGATGTTTTCTACAACAATTTGAAAAAACATATAACAAATATTAAAATTGAAGTTGTAGACGAAATCAAAATTATAGAAAAATCCAATAAATTACCAAAACAACTACCAGCTTTTAAAGGTACTCTTAATGTGCATCAGGTTCTATGGGATATCTTTTGTGGCTCTGATCTAACGATAAGAAAATTTAGTTGTTTTAAATGTAGAGCAGGTTTTACTTGCGAACATGGAGCACATTTGGGATTCTTCACTGTGCCTGATGTATCGGAGCCTGTCGCCGTTACGCTTTTGTCTGCAGCAAAAAATATGAGCGCTAATATTGCTTTCCACGAATCGTTAAACACTATTGCAAATGATATTCCATCAATCGCAAAGCTTACAAATAAGACAGATGATACATTTAGCGAACCATCTACATCGAAGAAGGGAATACCTACAGATTTAGATTTCGAACAGGTGGTTCCTGCTAGTGCATCGAATGTTTCAGTGATATTATCTAAGGGAAAAGAAAACACATCGCCACTCCCGAGTACTAGTAATGCAAATATTTCTACAAATAATTTAAATTTACAAGTAGCTGATTGGATTTTAATAAAAAAATCAGAGAGAGCCAAAAAGCACCAAATAGCTCGTATAATTGGAATTTATGGGGATAATATAACCATTTCAATATTGAAAAAAGTCCCAGGAGGATTTAGCTGGCCAAAGTCTAGAAATAGAGATGTAATATCTGTTAAATGCATCAAAGCTATTTTATCAGAACCAAATATTGATAAAAACCTTAATTTTAATTTCCAGAATATTAGTGACCTAAGTTTTTAGGTAACATTTCTTGTAAGGTGTTTTTGATATATTAATCTACCCCCATACTTTAAATCCTCTATAAAAGATTCCGAAATAGCCAACATTAAATATATATCATAATATCATCCAAACGGATGATATAGGTAATGTTGTACTAAATTTCATTAGAACACTTTGGTTTTTTTTTCGATCCCTTTTGCACAAAGGGTTTACTTAACAGGCATCCACATTTTTACTGCTGCTCGATATGTGGAATCTGCTCATGAGTAAATATATTATTTCATATAGACATTTTATTATGTACTACATAATTAATAATTATGCCATATTTTATTTTTCCATCCTAATTTTATTTAACTTGCAATATATCGTTTAGTTTACAAAAAATTATGGGTGTAGATAAAGTCTTATATGCAAATGTTGATAATTAGGTTTTAAAACACTCATGTGATAAACCACATTCGTGTTTTAATACCCTTAATTATACAACAGTTGCATAAATAACTTAGATTATTTCTATTTCCTACGTAATTTTTAAAGTTGATTTAAATACATGCAATCATTTATATATACAAACAAGAGGTAGATATGGCACTAGCTCGTCAAAGGTGCGGCGTTAAAATGTGGTCAATTGACCACATTTTGTTTGGTTAATAGTAATGCTATCTTTTTCAGCCTCGTACAATCTTTATCATCTATTTCACTCTCTATCGGGATCATTTTAAACGTCACGCAGTATGGATATGCGCCATCTTTACCTTTAAACATCATTGAATAAATGTGTATTATAACTTATACCTACTAGAAATATTGGAATATTAATATGTTTATATTTATCATTAATATTGTTTGTTTGCAATCGAGAAATCATTTTTTGTTATGTTTACTGATGTTCGAACATTTTAATTTTATAAGTTAAGTTTTTCCTAATTGATTTTATTTCTACGAGTAGGTAGTTAGGTACCTAAATATTTTAAATGTTAGTTTTCATAAGACTGATCGATAATTAAAGAGACTGATTTGTTTATGAAGATAAGTTAAACTTTGATGATTATTGATAATATGATTGTTAATAATGTGATATACGATTAATAAATTTAAAATGAGAAACTTGATTTTTACTTTCAATTATTGTATAAATAGTTATTTATTTCGTCATTACCTACCAGTAATAGTCATTTTCCTCATTCTTATTCCTAGTCATTACCGTCGTTGTTTGTCCTTACCGTACACTAGAATTTTACACAATTTAATAGAGTTATAAAAAAATTAGTCACAAATAAAAAATACTTTGTTTCTATTATCTAGTATCAGAATAAAAAAAAAATTATGTAATAAATTAAAATTAATGAGTCATTACCGGGGTGATTTAGTCTTTACCGTTTTTTTAATGAAAAATAACTAAGTAAGTATTGAATGTAATTAATGTAAACATACACTACAGCGTAACTTATAATCGTGAAATTAAATTTATTTAATGTGAATTAGTATTCTTGAACTTTTTTTTTATTCCGTCAAAAAGTGTGAAATGGCGGAAATACCCAGGTACAACCTAATAACTATAATTTAAAATTCCAAACCAAATTCAATTATTTAGATTAGATTTGAACTGTGCACTGAAAAATAAAAAAAATAAAGTGGACAATTAGGAATAAAAACATATCTACATATTATTATCAATTTTGTCAATATGCCCATACATTCTTAGCAGTATAACATTTTACGTCATTTGTTCCGCTCATTTTATATGAAGCGTTTTAGACGATGCGCTGCAAAATATCAAACATACTACTGTATCTGTGAAACTATTGATTTTAAACATACCTTTTCTTTTGCAATATTTCATAATGAGTTGTAAACTTCTTATTTATGAAATAAATAAAAAGTTGTCAACCACCCTACTATTGCATTCAGCTATGAGCTGCTGCAAAAGTGTTGGAGCTACTCGGCCGAGGCGCGGCCGTCGTTCCGCGAGTGCCTCGAGGTGGTGACGGCTCTGCGGGACAAGACCTCGCCCAACATAACGCTCACCGCCACGCCGACGCCCGCCGCGCCCTACCTCACGCTACTGGCTGATGGTAACTTCGACTTTCTAATATAGATATAACTTAACCGTCGTGCTGTCCGTATCATTAGCAAAGTAGAGGTGACCTCTCAACAACCTTGATCCTCTGCAATTGCGTCTAGAAATTGCATCGCTTAGTGCCTTCTATCGGCTATATCACGGAGTGTACTGAAGAGCATTTTGACCTTATCCCACCTTACCCCTTCCAACTCCGGAGCACGAGTGCCGGTCTTCGCAGTCATCAATTCACTGTTTCCACCTCAATACCATGCACAAAGAAATTTAATCGTTTCTTTTACATTCAATCGTCGTACTTCCAGAACTTGAAATGCGTTCCCTCATTCCTATAACATGGGTTCTTTCAAAAGAGGTATGAAAAGTACCTTTTGGGCCGATAAAGTGGAGGCGGCTAGAGCAGTGTCTTAACTGCACTAGCTGTCTTCGCATATGGACTCTTATTTAACGTTTCACATCAAGTGGTGTTGAGCCATTTGCCGTGCTATGTAACAGATGAACGGCCCCCTTATTCGCAACTGTCGGAAAAGTTTCGAATATCGAAAACTATACCTGCCACTTTTTATCACGGTGCGTCAAAGCGAGACGGCGGTAATGGTAATGTGACTTTACGAATCGAATCGCTGATCCAGTTTCTGAATAAGGAGGCGGATCTGGATAAAATTTGACAGAGATCTGGGTCTGGAATAGCACATAGACTAGGTATTATTTATGCCGGGAATGTGTTCCCATGGGATAACGCGTTGGATGACGGTTTGTTGACGACACTAGGGCTGAGAGGTTTATGCCTCTAGCTACAGACTACTCCCGTCGTATTACGTCCCGGGTTCGAGTCCCGGCCGTGTTATCTAAACAGGAATATTTGATCTGCGTCATGGTTGTCTACATATTTAGTTGTAGGTATTTCTAATATGGAAAAATTTGAATTAAGACCACATTACCGGATTAAACTCGCGTTTATCTAAAACATCTAAATGTTACATTATTATTAAATAGGTACCCGACGTTTCGATTACTTTACAGCGATCGTGGTCGTGGTGGTGACCACGATCGACGATTTAAGTCCTGTAAAGTGGTTTTATTTCATATGTGTAGTGCTCTCGAAAATATAAAAAACCTTGGAATGTTTTTCATTATCTAGTATGTCTAACACAAGCTTAAATGCGTATAAATGCATTAGCTTTTAATTTGGGAATCATACATAACTTTCACAAATTTTCACATACGTCGGACGGGCTAGGCGTCCAATGAAGTGGCTAATTTAGCATATACAGAACCTTATCGCTACTGTAACAAAGTCCATATTTTGAAGTCAAATGTAGTCATCTTTCTGGATGTTACTGTGCATACCATGAGCGCTTGTAGCGTTCTTAATACTCATCGTACTAAGTTTTATTTCATTGACAAACCGACCTGATAATTAATTAATAAGGTAGATTTTTCTTTAAATAACAATACGATAAGTTCTCATGGTTATAATTATTATAAAAGCATGTTATTACCAGAGGTCGGAATTAGGTAGAGTTATTTATGTACGCTTGCATCGAAATGTTGATATTAATATCGATCAACATCGCGCATGTGCGCATTGGACTTGTGCAACTTCAGACATCCGATGTCGTTGATTTCAATTTGGCAACGTCGCGTGTGCAGTGGTTCAAATAACATTTTTTATTTACTAAATCACGGGATTTCTCTGCTCTTTAAAATTAATCTCGGGATTTAAGGCATATCCACTTTCTTCTTTCGCTGTATGAAATCAGAGTAAGTACATAAATAACTCTACCTAATTCCGACCTCTGGTTATTACCCACCTACTGTAAATATAGTTTCAATGGATGTGTAATTTACTTATAATGTACTAACATTTGTCATGTATTGCATGCGCCGCATGTTCAGATGCCATCGACAACCGCACCTACCTGCTGGACGAGAATGACAACGCCTTCTTAGGTTCGTCTCATACTATAATGCTTATTACTTTATTACTACACAATAGGTATAATATGCGTGATATTGGCGGTTAACGTCGCCGGTTCCACAATTATTGTAAAGATGCCCCTAAAATGTATGGAGAACCGGCCAGGTCTATGTATACATATACATACATATACTGGAAAATAGGTGAAAATATACAGAACATTGTACAATTGTCCATTTTCATTCATTTTATTGGCTTTTCATTTTTTTTTCATGGTATAGTCAACAGCACATCAAGCGTAACAGTTAGACCTTGAGACCGCCCTTACTCTGTTTGTAATAGAGGCGGCTTTCGTAGTGCAACTGTTACACTTAATGTGATGTCGTGTGTACAAAACAAGATTTTTTTTTTTTTAGAGAAAAAGAAACATTTATAGAAAAACACTTTCATCATGGCGCCATATTGCTTTAGTGAATAGATAGTGAAACTGAAAATTACATTGATTTTCGTACAAATAAACTATACTCAGAATCAGATCATTTTTTGACATAATGGAGGTACATATATCTGGCCGGATATAAAACGCCTCCTTTCTTACTTATGCTGTGTATTGCAACATTTTTAGTATGGATGTCTTATTTTGAAAAATCCCACATACATTTATATACTTGAAGACGAGCAATAACAATGGTAACAAAAACAATCATAAAATAATATAAAATGGATTAGAGTAGGTAAACAAGAAACGCCTGCTTTGTCCACCTATAATTAATTTGTAATTTTACTCCGAAATTACATTTTTAGTTTGATTCCAAATTTCAAGATGTAGGTATGTAAGTACCTATGTTTATTTTGATAAGTTGCCGTCTAATTCGGATTACAAACGGATTAATGTAATGATATACGTAGGTAGGTATATCTGATAGCAGGTAATACGTAGGTCCTACACAGTTACATTTAATCAACATTTTTTTGTCACCAATCGATAAAAAATATATTTAGTTACTAAATTTAAACGAGCTACTGCGTGCTTGTATTTAGGGATTTTTTAAACTGCGACAAACATGTGTTAAATTTCTTTTGACTATCGAAAAAAAAATACCTAGTTTATGTAAATTTGAAACATATAACTAATTTATGAAAATATGTATTAATTTACAGACGAAGACATTCCAGAATTGATGGAACCATCGCGACAGTTACCCGAGCGGCCGCTCAAGTATCTGGACTTGATGCACGACAGCGACTCTGGGGGCACCATTTGTGATGGCTACGAGATTCCAAGAAACTTTGTGCCTCCGTTCTCACGGCACAGCATAGTCGGCGTGGTACCTAATAGACTGATTAAAAAACCGCTTTATAGAACGCATTCGTTACGGACCAGCTCGCGACCCCCTAACGCCACGATACGCAGCCTCCGCAACAGTATCGGCAAACGCGCTTCACTGTGCGACGGCGTCCAAACCAACAGTTTGATGTACGACCACCGCCCGAGCGCGTCCAACGAAAGGCTACGATTAGACAACTTTGACAAACACATATTCAAGACTACTTTTTGAACTGTGATATTAGACTTCGTAATCAACATTGTACATACATTATCCACCGATCGACAAGTTTTTATTTAGGTACCTACATATTTAATTCATAACTATTTATTTTTATGTTATAATTGTAAATAACCTCAGATTGGTTGTATATATTAGCTTAAGCGAGACATGTCTACTATTGTAATGTGTATGTAAATTAATGTTGACAGCATAGTGCATTTAAGTAATTCCATTATTATAATACTTCAACTGTATCACTTGTTTTATTTAAAGAGTAGGAAAAAAAAAAATTATTATTTCTAACATTTATTTATTTAACATGTATGATAATGACAATCAATTATGTCAAACAAAAATAATCCCAAGTTTTTAAACTACACATTTAGAAAAAAAATACCTATCTCAATAGTGGATATAAAGAAATAAATCTGTAGTTTGTTTTTTAACTAGCGCTATAAGATACTCAATGTAACTTCTGAACAGATAGTAAACGAAAATAACTAAATAAACGACTGATTTTCTGATAGTGAAAAATATGAAGTTCTGAAGGCCTGCCCACTACAAATTGGGAACCAATTTATCTGACCGATATTCGGGACCGTTTTTATCACCGAGTGCGACTTTTGTTGCAGTATTTATTACCTTCCTATCGTATAAAAATCACAAGGCCCACTATCTCTGTGAGTAGCACTGCCTTTCCAAACGTTTAAATTTCGGGCTGGCCTGGAAGTACAGATTTTGACTGACGAAAATCAGTCACCACTTTGTAGGACATGGAGCTTTAAATGCACATGTCTACAAGAAAATCAGTATATCCTGGCTCAGAAAGAGTATAACGCAGACTCAACAGAGAGTGTACTTGCTACGGAAAGTCGCAAAAATCAGTGATAAAAATCTATTAACGGACCAATAAAAAGTCTGACATGGGCAGGCTTGTACATAAATGATAATCACTTTTTTATCCAAAATCCAGTAAAACCAAGATGCTTTAATATTTTGTGATATTTCATTTAGTTTAGTTTTGGAAATCTATTTTAGCAAGTCAAAAATCTTTTGTTATCTAAAAATCTATTCTATGCATACAGTAAGATGAAGTCTTAGTCATGTCACCTTAAAATAATTTTATGAAGGTAGTCATGAATTAAATTGTAATTATACAACTACATACAAATACACATAAGTGTGTAATTGTGTATGTTACTATATTACTAGGTACATAATTTTCATGAATTGTTGAAAATTCTTTTGTATCTTCAAAATAAGAAGTTCATAAAATGGAGAATTTTCAAATTTCTATAGAGTTCACAAACTTCTCTGTATTACATACACTTTACTTTATTTTGCAGCGTAACATACAGTAAACTATGAAAGAATAAAAGATTACTACATAATTAAAATCTATAAGATAGAAAAAGTGTATGAGATAAGATACATATTTTGGAGTATAATTATGATAAAGCCTGTTATACAGCATGAATAGACTTTCGAAATCAACAAAGTAACCCTTATGGAGGTTTTTCTATACATTTTGTTGTTATAATTCTATAGTTCTATGCTATAAATAACGAGTATGGTCTGATAATTTTGTTATTTCACATACACTTTCCTAGTTGCACAAATGTTTTCAAACACTTCATTCTCCATCTTCAGCAAGCTCTTGCTTAACTTTCTTCTCCTGTTTGATTTGCTCAGTGGTGGTGACGTTATCCCCTACATCAGGCAGATCAACCTGATCATCATCTTGTGCCTCGTCCTTGCTATTCTCGTGTAAGAGAACATACTCTCGCTGAGAAAAACCGAATTTAACCACGTCTCTCTCCAAGAGTTCCACGTATCGACGCGGGTCAACCTTCTTATTGTTTACGAATGTACCATTGGCTGACTCTGAAAAAAGAATTAGATTATTTAGAAATTTCATGGTAAAGGAGTGGCCAAAAAATGTATGAAGCCTGAGGATTCCACCAGAGGGTGCTGACTGGCAAACAATCGGCTCCGTATATTATTTTTAAAATGAATTTAAAATAAACCAGCTATTATTAAAATAATAACATGAAATAAGTGAGCGTGTGTTAAATTATGTGACAGTGTTTGTGATAAAAAATAGCAGTGACTAAATCTTAAATTCTGCACCGTAAATAAAGTAAGTAAAAATCTTGAAATCTTATTAATAATAAATAGGACACTAAAAAATCTTTTAATAATTTGTATTATAATATTGTGAAATCAGGGGGTAGTGGCGCACTGACCTAGGTCGATGATGTAGGGGCGCACTCATGTTATGTGAAAAAGACTAAGTGAAATCAGGGTGTAGTGGCATACTGACCTAGGTCGATGATGTAGGGGCTCACTCATGTTATGTGAAAAAGACTAAGTGAAATCAGGGTGTAGTGGCATACTGACCTAGGTCGATGATGTAGGGGCTCACTCATGTTATGTGAAAAAAACTAAGTGAAATCAGGGTGTAGTGGCATACTGACCTAGGTCGATGATGTAGGGGCTCACTCATGTTATGTGAAAAAGACTAAGTGAAATCAGGGTGTAGTGGCATACTGACCTAGGTCGATGATGTAGGGGCTCACTCATGTTATGTGAAAAAAACTAAGTGATATCAGGGGGTAGTGGCATACTGACCTAGGTCGATGATGTAGGGGCTCACTCATGTTATGTGAAAAAGACTAAGTGAAATCAGGGTGTAGTGGCATACTGACCTAGGTCGATGATGTAGGGGCTCACTCATGTTATGTGAAAAAGACTAAGTGATATCAGGGGGTAGTGGCATACTGACCTAGGTCGATGATGTAGGGGCTCACTCATGTTATGTGAAAAAGACTAAGTGAAATCAGGGTGTAGTGGCATACTGACCTAGGTCGATGATGTAAGGGCTCACTCATGTTATGTGAAAAAGACTAAGTGAAATCAGGGTGTAGTGGCATACTGACCTAGGTCGATGATGTAGGGGCTCACTCATGTTATGTGAAAAAAACTAAGTGAAATCAGGGTGTAGTGGCATACTGACCTAGGTCGATGATGTAGGGGCTCACTCATGTTATGTGAAAAAGACTAAGTGAAATCAGGGTGTAGTGGCATACTGACCTAGGTCGATGATGTAGGGGCTCACTCATGTTATGTGAAAAAAACTAAGTGATATCAGGGGGTAGTGGCATACTGACCTAGGTCGATGATGTAGGGGCTCACTCATGTTATGTGAAAAAGACTAAGTGAAATCAGGGTGTAGTGGCATACTGACCTAGGTCGATGATGTAGGGGCTCACTCATGTTATGTGAAAAAGACTAAGTGATATCAGGGGGTAGTGGCATACTGACCTAGGTCGATGATGTAGGGGCTCACTCATGTTATGTGAAAAAGACTAAGTGAAATCAGGGTGTAGTGGCATACTGACCTAGGTCGATGATGTAGGGGCTCACTCATGTTATGTGAAAAAGACTAAGTGATATCAGGGGGTAGTGGCATACTGACCTAGGTCGATGATGTAGGGGCTCACTCATGTTATGTGAAAAAGACTAAGTGATATCAGGGGGTAGTGGCATACTGACCTAGGTCGATGATGTAGGGGCGCACTCATGTTATGTGAAAAAGACTAAGTGATATCAGGGGGTAGTGGCATACTGACCTAGGTCGATGATGTAGGGGCTCACTCATGTTATGTGAAAAAGACTAAGTGAAATCAGGGTGTAGTGGCATACTGACCTAGGTCGATGATGTAGGGGCTCACTCATGTTATGTGAAAAAGACTAAGTGATATCAGGGGGTAGTGGCATACTGACCTAGGTCGATGATGTAGGGGCTCACTCATGTTATGTGAAAAAGACTAAGTGATATCAGGGGGTAGTGGCATACTGACCTAGGTCGATGATGTAGGGGCGCACTCATGTTATGTGAAAAAGACTAAGTGATATCAGGGGGTAGTGGCATACTGACCTAGGTCGATGATGTAGGGGCGCACTCATGTTATGTGAAAAAGACTAAGTGATATCAGGGGGTAGTGGCATACTGACCTAGGTCGATGATGTAGGGGCTCACTCATGTTATGTGAAAAAGACTAAGTGATATCAGGGGGTAGTGGCATACTGACCTAGGTCGATGATGTAGGGGCGCACTCATGTTATGTGAAAAAGACTAAGTGATATCAGGGGGTAGTGGCATACTGACCTAGGTCGATGATGTAGGGGCGCACTCATGTTATGTGAAAAAGACTAAGTGATATCAGGGGGTAGTGGCATACTGACCTAGGTCGATGATGTAGGGGCTCACTCATGTTATGTGAAAAAGACTAAGTGATATCAGGGGGTAGTGGCATACTGACCTAGGTCGATGATGTAGGGGCTCACTCATGTTATGTGAAAAAGACTAAGTGAAATCAGGGTGTAGTGGCATACTGACCTAGGTCGATGATGTAGGGGCTCACTCATGTTATGTGAAAAAGACTAAGTGATATCAGGGGGTAGTGGCATACTGACCTAGGTCGATGATGTAGGGGCTCACTCATGTTATGTGAAAAAGACTAAGTGATATCAGGGGGTAGTGGCATACTGACCTAGGTCGATGATGTAGGGGCGCACTCATGTTATGTGAAAAAGACTAAGTGATATCAGGGGGTAGTGGCATACTGACCTAGGTCGATGATGTAGGGGCTCACTCATGTTATGTGAAAAAGACTAAGTGAAATCAGGGTGTAGTGGCATACTGACCTAGGTCGATGATGTAGGGGCTCACTCATGTTATGTGAAAAAGACTAAGTGATATCAGGGGGTAGTGGCATACTGACCTAGGTCGATGATGTAGGGGCTCACTCATGTTATGTGAAAAAGACTAAGTGATATCAGGGGGTAGTGGCATACTGACCTAGGTCGATGATGTAGGGGCGCACTCATGTTATGTGAAAAAGACTAAGTGATATCAGGGGGTAGTGGCATACTGACCTAGGTCGATGATGTAGGGGCGCACTCATGTTATGTGAAAAAGACTAAGTGATATCAGGGGGTAGTGGCATACTGACCTAGGTCGATGATGTAGGGGCTCACTCATGTTATGTGAAAAAGACTAAGTGATATCAGGGGGTAGTGGCATACTGACCTAGGTCGATGATGTAGGGGCGCACTCATGTTATGTGAAAAAGACTAAGTGATATCAGGGGGTAGTGGCATACTGACCTAGGTCGATGATGTAGGGGCGCACTCATGTTATGTGAAAAAGACTAAGTGATATCAGGGGGTAGTGGCATACTGACCTAGGTCGATGATGTAGGGGCGCACTCATGTTATGTGAAAAAGACTAAGTGATATCAGGGGGTAGTGGCATACTGACCTAGGTCGATGATGTAGGGGCGCACTCATGTTATGTGAAAAAGACTAAGTGATATCAGGGGGTAGTAGCATACTGACCTAGGTCGATGATGTAGGGGCGCACTCATGTGAAAAAGACTAAGTGAAATCAGGGTGTAGTGGCACACTGACCTAGGTCGATGATGTAGGGGCGCACTCATGTTATGTGTAAAAGGCTAAGTGATATCAGGGGGAAGTGGCATACTGACCTAAGTCTATGATATAGGGGCGCACCCTCCTGCCCTGCGAGCCGTCGGGCCTGGTGAAGGGCGTAGCGCGGTACTGCAGGGCGGCGTGCTGCTTGCTGATAGATGGATGGTCGAGCGCTATGTCCGCCACCTTCTTGTCGCGCCCGATCAGGAACGCAGACTGCCGGTGGATGTACAGGATCGGCATCGCCTTGTCGCCTTTGAACGGGTAGAACCTGCAAATAATAAAAAATAAAAAATCTTTTATTTCAGACCAATTATGTCCATTGTTTAACATCTATACAATCAACTTAAATCTAAATAAAAATCAAATTAAATCAATTTAATTAAAATAAAGCTACTAAAAACAAAACAAATTATTCAAATTATCATTATAAGTCATCATCACTTAAATAAGATTAAAATTGAACTCAAAATGTTGCCGCTTTAAAATAGACTTGCATACGATAAGAACATAAATTAAATACTATTTGCATCTGACGTATCTATTCTGTTTGACGATACAATACTATATTGAGTGCTAAGGACGCCGTTGTTTGGTACATATCAGAATTATCTTTGTTACTCATAGTATTATTAGCACTGATTGTAATATGTATCATGTGGCAGTGCTGAATAAATAAAATAAAAATAAAAACATACAAAAGGACATGTTCTGAAAATGTATGGGGGCTAGCTAGTACTCAGCTACCCCCCAAGACAAAAGTTATAATGAAGAAAGAGTATATTTTTAAGAATATTATATTATAATTTTAAATGCCTGGATAAAAATAAGAAATAACATTTCATTCTGGTTAAAAATTGTTATCCAGAGATGTTAAACTCGATATTAAAAAAGTGGCACATGTGGTATGTCAGACAAAGTACCAATTATAGACTAATTTATATTACCTCCATCGTCTCTTCGGCTGCTTCGCGTCGTCCGGCTCGGTGTACTTGATAACCACTCCATTAAACGTGTTCTGGTCTGCTGTCAACTTTCCAGAGAGACCAAAGTTAGGTTTCTCCTTGTCTCCAGAGTCTTTAGCTCCTTCTTTCTTCACTTCCTCTTTGCCCCATGAATATTCCTTCTCATTTGCATCTCCGAATCTGAGTGACAAATTAAATAAATGGTTATACATTAACGGAATCAACTTTAAGATTTGTTGTTGTATGGCTAGCAACACAAGTCGATTAACCCTTTATTACCATGTGTCACTACTACACTCACAGTGTTCATACAAATTGTCTATAGTATGCCTATATGATAATGTGACAAGGTACTTAAGCGTTAATCGACTTCTGTTGCTAACTGTACATCCTATTATACCACTGAATTTATTAGGAATAAAATTATGTTAAATTTAACATCATTTCTAATACAAAAATGCAATGGAAATACATATGTTTAAACACGTTAAATTCTTTCGACAGTGGATCTAACTAACTAAAACTTCAATCATAGCAGAAAAAAGATTGAATATATTAAGCTCAATACTCAATGCTCAATCATTTATTGTCTATATCGTCTCTTTCTCCCACGCCGTACCAAAGGCAAAATTATGTGAAAAGTATTATTTAACTTTTAGCTCCCATACTGTTGGTGCAGTTTTACGCTATGGATTTTTTTTTATGATGACATTTTGTTCTGAGAGCTAAATGTTCTAATTGTTTCCTCCCGGGAATGTGTTCTCCTAACTAGATAAGTTATAAATAAATAATAATAAAGCGTACTGACCTAGTTTTCCTCTCCCGCGGCTTCTCGGCGGCGGACGCCGGCGCCGGTGGGCGGCGCTCGTCGCGGGCTCGCTCGCGCACTGGACGACTTTCCTCCTTCTCGATCCTGCCTTCACTTCTCTTGCCGCGGAAGCGGTTATCTGCACTACGAGACCGAGAATGGCCTCTGAAACAAAAGCAAAAGCCCCTTAGAACTAGGGAATGCAAATCTCGCGAGATTGGGGCTCAAGCGAGATCCCGCGAGTTTATGAACACAATACGAACCCTTAAATAAATAAATAAATAAATAAATAAATACTGCGAGATCTCACCAATTTCGAGATCTCGCGAGATTGGCAATTTTGTGTATTTTTTTTTGCAAATAATCACAATATTTTAATAAATTAGAATAAAAAAATTATAAGATAAACATTTATTTTCACGAATTTTTCAATAAACTTTTATGCATCAAACATTGTTTGATGTATTTGCCTATAATTGTTAATAAACTTCTAAGTAGTAAACTTTGACGTATGTATCTATCAAATAACAAATAAAAGAAACAACCAATCTTCTCTTCTAATATCAAACAAAAATTTTTGAAGTAATAAAACAGTTCTTTTATAACAAACAAAACAAAGAGAATTCAAAAATAATAAACTTTTATCTAAGTTGAGTTGACTGTCAAAGCCCGATTAACCAGACACAATTAAATTTTAATTGTTATGTCATCTTAAGTTGACGTCTACCCGCCTAGCATGACCACCGAAACGCGATATAATAAAGCTATTTATCGCTTTGAATTGTTTTGTCGCTTTGAAATTGTGAAACTTTTATAAAAGTTCGCAGTTTCGATAAAATTTCAAAATAGCGGTTATATCCAATGATTTCTGACAATTCAAAGCGATAAATAGCTTTATTATATCGCGTTTCGGTGGTCATGCTAGCCGGGCTGGGCATTGAAACATTAAACTGAGATTATATTATCAATTAAATAACTCCGTCCGTGTCAGGCCGCGCTACGAATAAGACGTTTTTATGCTCGAGTACAATCTCGTTAAACTCGCGAGATCTCGCCCTTTTTATCTCGCGAAAACGAGATTGCATTCCCTACTTAGAACGAATGAATAACATTGATTGAGCAATATTGAAATGTTTTCATTGAAACTAACCTAGGCGGCGGCGGCGGTTTGTCGGATCTGGCCGGTGGCTCTCGTCGCGGAACCTCCCGCGGTCTGCGAACACAACCAACACCGTTTACGTAAAACAGTTAATAAGTCATCTTAAACACGTACAATTAACGTATGAAAAACGTAAGAAATAGTCTGTGGGGTCCAAACCTCATAGTGTTATGTATTGAAATCAGACATAATAATAATTATATGTATTTACATATCATTATTAAACTCTCTGGCGTAATGATTTGAGCCCTTTGATTTCGAAAACTAAGCAGTTAAATAAAGTATTACAGATAAGTCAGTAAAACTTTGCCTTGTTAACCCATTGGTCACGGTTGTTACCACAACAACCACTTTCACCCACCAAATATCATTATGCCAAATTCGTCCTGTCTTTCCTCTAATGTAAGAAGGCAATCCATGTAATCCAGCAATAGGCGGTTGACAAGGATGATGATTTTAAAATATTAATTACCTCTCACAATCATATTCTATACGTAACAACTATAGTTCTTCACACAAAACAAAAACATTAAAAAAATCTCCTTAAAATTGCCGGCTGCAGCCACAGCACAAGCGTGTGAGGCGGGGGACAAACAGTATAAGCAAATCTCACATTTTTAGGGTCATTTTCAGTTTTGAAGAAGTCAGAGACCAGAAGTTGTAAGATATAATTTAAGGAATCAGACTGTGGAAAGTTAATATTATTTCTAAATTAGCTCTGTAGGTATATAGCATTCTTTTATTTCAGTTCATGTTCTAGGAAGTTGAGGCACCATTAAGTGTTATAGGTATACAGATAGTTAAGAATACATAGCAATTCCGTGTTAACCTTTTCACTGCCAACTAAATATATTTTTGGTAAGGGGTATGGCCCATTACTGCAGTGACCCATATATTTGTGAGAGACATGTACTTCAATACTAATTAAAACTGGTTTTAAAACAAATACTCTATAATGTTGCCTTTACATAATTAAATTATAACATTCTATTTATAGGTGTTACTGAATGTTTTATTACTTTAAAATACCTAAAAGTTCTGAAAATTATTTTAAATACAAGATAATCCATGGGAGCTGAATAACAACTTCACTTAAATGAAATGGTGTTGAAAAGGTTAAACTTTAATATGCAATTTAAACTTTCACCATAAAAATATATTGTTAATACAATAATACATAGGAATCTTTGTGGATCTGTTAAACATTCAAAGCCTAAATTTTTTTGTTTGTCCGAATAGTACTTATTAGTACAGAAGTCTTATCAAAGATTTCACATTATGTTTTTTTGTAATTTGAATTCTATTGAGTTGTTAGCTTTTATATCTGTGTTAAGACCTCTGCCATATTGAAGAATTTTTGTATAAAAATATCTCCCTCACCGCAATGGTGAGATACCGATTATTGACACTCCTATAAATCTTAAACTTACCATAACGTGACTAAAAACGGCGATTTGACGAGGGTATACCTACTGAAATTCATCCGGTCGTGGATTTCTCTTATAAGTATCATCAAATTCATACACATTTGTACTGTGTTTTTGACTGTGATAGAAAAATATTTAGTATTTTTCTTCCTTTACTATATTCATCTTCTTTTATATTTTATCCGCATACATTTAACTCCTGCCATATTATTTACATAATTATTATTGAAACTCCAATACTATAGCCATATTTATTAGAAAAAAACTTCTGTTCTGTAAAAATCTCTGTTTAAAATAACAGAGTATTTATTATTCTCTTTTCTGTACAAATTCTTATTCAGAGTTGTGTAAACTCTTTCAATTTATAAATAATTATTTCCATTCCTTATTATGTATGATATTAATAAATCATACCAAGGCATTTTAAAATTTGCCTTATTCTCATTGTAACAATGATATCTCAGGTAAATGTTTAGGTTTTTACAAATTTCAAAGCAGGTCTAGAATTTATTACAATAAATTCGTAATAAAGAAGAAGCCTTCATACTAATCCTTTTTAAGTTTCTTCTAAATTCTGTAATCCATACCATTTAAGCCATCAACAGGCAACAGCAATAGTCAGCAATATAAAGGTTTCTTGATTGTTATCTTTCATCCAATATCAATTTTAAAGTTTTTCAGTTCATATTATATTCTTCTTTGTCTTAGTTTCAAAAATAGTCTTCAATCCTCAAAACTTTTTTTCATTGGTATCCAAATAATGAAATTAATTACAGTTTGTGAACCAATATTATGACTTCTAAACATAGCCTTCTTCATTTCTTCATGCTAAAATAATTCTGTACAAGTTGCTTTGATGAAAAATTGGTTCCATATATTGAGAAAATTATACTGTCGAGTAATAGTGTCAAGAAGTATTTTGATTACAAAACTGTATTACGAATACAGGCCTTTCTTATCACCACATAAGACAAACAAAGTGCTGATTTGAACAATATCCGAACTAACACAAAATTAATTGCTGCTCATATGCCTTTAATCCCAAAGAATTCATTACAATGTCAGTGTTTGACAAATGTATTACACCTGATTCTTTCACACACGCCTAGAGTAATTATCATTTAAGGTGCAAACAGTGAAATATCTTTGCAAAAGCCGCATGTTCTGATCGAACTCAATATAATTTTCTGTAGAGATTCTGTAAAAACAAATACAGTCATTTAACTTTGTTGAACAACCAATGACCATTGACGGCGACAGCACACACATGCAGATTTCATCACACAATTATTTTATATAGACAAATGTTACAAATGTAACTGAGTTTTGACACCAAATTTGTAATGATTTTTAGTGTACCTAATCTTATAGCCAATTGTTCCAAATCCTTGAGTAAATAAATTATTTAATGTCCTATAAAGATAATGTTTCAAAATAGTCTACATATATACCTTTCTTGAGAATATCCCTCATTGCGGTATTTTTCTCTCTTCTCTGGATATTCCCGCTCCCTGTAGTTCACATGTTCTTGAGGGCCTCGCCTACATAGCAAATTTTATCATGTCATATTATTTTGTTACTTTGACTTTATATTCATATTTAGAAATGATATATTACCTATCACGATATTCTCTGCCATCATCAAAATCCCGACGTTTAGGGCCATCATATTGGTTGTAGCGATATCCTGTCAATACAGATCAGATATTAGTAGCAAGCTACCTGTACATAATTGAATATCCATATTGTAACTTTATGTTAAAAATAAAAAATATTTTCCAAAGCATAAATAATAAAAAATGTACCTCTTCCATCATCACGGTGATGGAAATGATCTTCTCTTGGCCTTCTCGGATATTCCTCTTGGTATCTGTGGTCATTGTATCTTTGCTGCCTATGAATTGTTCAAAGCATTTATTAATTAGAAGTTCAAACATAGATATATACATCAAATATAAACAAAAGAGGCAATATTTAAAAGTACATAATGACTCATAATGGCTAATGACAACTAAGGATGAAATAAATTGATAAAAGAAAGATAAACACATGTACTGCTGTGATAGTACCTCTTGTATTCATCAAATTCCTGTTGTCTTCGACTAAAGTCTTCATTAGGAACATTGTAATGTGAATTATTGCCATATTTTGCTTTATTTCTATCAAATTTCTCTTGATGATATGATCCATATCTGCAATTGAGTTTTCAATGTACTTACTATTTAAATACTAATACATCAATATATTTAACTGTAGGTACAAATTCTAATACATTATTCATAAAACATTTTCTATGCTATTGTATACTATCATCAATCAAAACAAAATGTTGATAAGATAAAAACCTCTCATTGCGTTCCCGCTCATAGTACTGTTGCTCTTGATGCTGTTGCTTTTGTTCTTTGCTAGATCCACGGTAGAAACGCTGCACTTCACGTTCCCTCTCATAATCTTCACCAGACACTGCCCGAGGATATTCCTTCCTGTGTTTACGATTTTTAAAACATTAGCAGTTTTTCACTTAACCTTTTTTTTCATCCATTATCAGACATTTTTAAATCATCTTATAGGTAGACATGTATATTTGTGCAAGTGATCTAAATCTATTCCAAAATGAATACAATACAAAAGATGAAACTGTAAACAAAAATTTATGATACTTACTGGTAATAAGTACGAGAAGGTTGACTGCCTTCTTCTGAAGATGCTCTTCGTTCTTTTACTACACTGTGTAAACGCCGCTCCCCACGAACTTCTAAAATAATATCTCACAATAATACATAGGAAATATATATACAGATTTCAATTAATACAACTTTTTATTCAGTAACCCACCTATATCACTGACCGATGAACTACGGGCACGTTTGCTATGCTTGTGTTTGTGCTTACGTTTCTTTTTTGGGGAAATTTCTCCTTCGCTCACCGAGGACAATTCGTCAGCTGAAGCACTTAATTCTACAGAATTACTGCGTCGCTTCTTTTTCGAGTGTTTCTTCTTCTTCTTTTTGTGTTTACGTTTTTTCGAACGCCGATGGTCCTCAGAACCACTATCAGAGTCTGATGAGTTCGCACGTTTTCTCTTTTTCTTATGCCGGTGCTCCAACTCAGACGAATCTTCACTGTCACTTTCAGAGGAGCTTGATGATTTCACACTTTCTTCTGATTGTTCTGATTCTTCAGAAGTTGTTTGGTGGCGTTTTTTAGACTTCATTGTGAAAAGATACTCTCTAGTTTCTTTAGACACAGCCAAAGAGAATATAAAACGCTACGCTAGGACACAGCAAACAAAAATGAAACAAAATCACAACAGAAAATGACGCATCGCCATTTTGTTCACAGATTAATGATATAGAATCACAGATCAGATAATAGTAGCAAGCTTATAGAATCCACAGATAGAATCATAAGATCACAGTTTTTTTTTTCTAATTTGGCTCGCACGGCTTGTGCATCTGCCTCAACAAGGGTTATAAAGGTAGGGAAACGGGTAGGAAATATGAAAGGTGTCATATGGGACGTAATTTACAAAAAATCGGATCAGGAAAGTAATACAAGTAACAGGAAAGTAGGTAATATATAAAATATATATGTATTCATAGATAGAATATAATAAAATATAAAGGAAGTCGGAAGAGGAATACAAATGTATTCTTAGTAGACGTAGGCAACAAAAATCTGTAATCAAAACAAAATGAAAACGAAAAAATACACCACTACATCAGCACCACAACAGTTAATGGAAAAAAAGTATATTTTTGTAAAAAAGTAGCACAGGTTAATATGTGATATAAAGTATTCTGTGGTAGTAAAATGTAATTGTTTACAAGTCTAAATATTTTCTAAAAATAATGCTAATTACAAAATTATTGATTTTAATGCTTTGATAATTCCTCTGGGTTATCAGAGACTGGGCCTAATTCAGGGAACACACTGGGCCTAATTCTGGGAACACACTGGCTCTAATTCTGGAGAACACATGCATGTGTTCGCCAGAATTAGGGCCACTTTAATTCTAAAAAGGTATATCTCTTTCTCGCAATAAGTCATAGGGAAAAGATAGCAAGAATCTTTTTATAGCTGTCAATTTTTAGATAGATTTCATAGAAACCATAGACAATTTTAGACGGCATGTACGGTGGTGCCTCCTAAACACTGCATTATAACACGTTAAATAAGGTCGAAAATTGAACGCACCTTTGTAAATGTCAATTTATATGACAGCTATCCTTTTCGTATTCGTTTTGAAAGAACGAAATAGACTGAACTTAAATTTAAACTTAGCATGTGTTCTCCAGAATTAGGGCCACTGACTGTCCACTAACTGTGTTTAATAAAGATAACAGATTAGAAAGAGTATAGATTTTAGATTTTGTTAATATTTTTAGGGTTTTTTTTTGTTAATTCTCTCTATAAAGAGAAGGCAAAGGAAACTAATGCCCATACAGCCATGTCTTAAGAATTTCTTTATTTCTTCTTTTATTGCATCACATGTCTAAGTCATAACCTCTTCGAGATTATGACCTAGACTATTTGAAAAATGTTGTAAATATATTATTTTTGAATTGATAAATACTCCAGAACATGCTTAATTTGCTACAAATACTTTCCAAATTTTACTTTGATTGAAACGTAAAATCTTCGAAATTTGGTTTTAGGGTCATTGACAGGAGTCCACAAGAATGAGCTAATGGCTGATTTACACTTGCATTAGTACAGTAGCGAGTTAACTTGCGGTCTTGGCGAGTTAAGTTCTTAACATTGTTTGGACAGGAATTTGCTAGTTAAGTAGTAACTTAACAATTAAGTACAAAGAAAAGAATGATGTTCTATTTTTTCGGCAAGTTAAGTGCAAGTGCACCCCACCCGTGCGTCTTCCTCACCCCGCCAATTAAACTCGCCGTGTCGCCGTGCGTGTAGACGGGCGAGTTTAGTACAGTTCATATGTGGACAGGTTGCAACGACTTCTGTTTGACTAATAAAACTGAACCAATAGCTGTAATCTTAGTCGCGGAACTGACACTTTTAACTTAACTCGCTAAGCCAACGTTTGGCCGATATTTACTACTTATGACTTACTGCTCAACTGTCCGGTTACTAAACTCGTTACTGTACTTATCGAAATGTAAATCAGCCTTAAAGTGTGGTCCGAATTGATTGCAAGCAAACAGCGCACATCGCACCGTATTCAATTCGGCCCAAGGCGTTTGCACTGTTTATGGCTTATCCATATTATTCCTTCCTCATTGGTCGGTAATGACAGTCAGTGACAGTGACAGTAAGTGCTAGTGAGTGCTAGTGATAGTGACAGTGAGTGCTGGCGCTTTCATTCTGTCATCTGTGATTTCAATTGAAATTCACAGATTAGAAAGATTTCATTTCACCAAAATAAAAATAATATCGTTTGATTTGGATTCTTACTGATTGTAACATAATTCGTGGTACTTTGTAGCTAGTGGCAAATTGACAAATAACTAATTTCACTTATTAAAGTTCTAAGCACCTACGTCCCCACGTAAATTGGCTATTGCTGGGTAAAGAGTGATGTTTATTTGCATTTATCAATTTTCTTTAGCAAGTTTCGTCTCTGTTTAAATTGAATTAGGATAAAAACAGCGGCAGAAACAACGTTGTAAAGTAAAGTAAACTAGTACTATTTATAAGTATTTTTATCTGCTATATTCCTAATTGTTTTCATTACTATCTTTACACATTTTAGCGTTATTCCGAGTGACAATGGCAATGGCTATGAGAAAAAGGAGCGGGTCGGGTTCAAAAAGGCATTTAAAGGAAAAAGTTGTACAGATTTATGAATCTTTCTTTAGAGGTGAAGATTTAACAAGTGATAACCCTACTTTCTGGGATGAATTTTTTTTGCTGAAACCAAAGATTCCTCAATTAGAGGCTGAAATTCACAAACTATCTGCTGAACAGCTAATGAATTTGAAAGATAGCATAAATATATTGACGGCACAATGTATTGAAATGTTAAGTCAAGAACACCATATAAGGTAGGTATAATCTCATATATTCAATTGGATTTATATTTGAATCTGGATTTTATTTGTATTAAATCACTGTTTTATTATAGACTAGTCTATGCTCTACAAACATTGAGTGCCCTTTTAATCACAATGTATCAAAGAGGCTGTCAAGATTTGAATATAAACATTAAAAACATTGTTATTGGAGAAAATGATGCTGACATTAAAATGCAAAAATTAATTGAGCAGTGTGGTATTATATTATCAGGTAACAAGAATTTCACAAATGAATACACTTGATAAATACGCAATTAAAATTTCATTTATTATAACTGCTACGTTTTACATTTTTAGGTGATGTCCCAGATAGCTTAAAATCAATGGTACTTAAATTACTACTTGTCATAGCTACAGGAATAGATAACATTGATGAAAATCCACTTGTTGAATATTTAATGCTAAATTCTTTATTTGAACCATTGATACAGTTATTATGCACATCAACAGAAAGACAACAACATGGTATTATGGGCTTCTTATTAGTTTAGTTTTAATTATTACACATTACATGCCTGCAGATCATGTTTAACACTTTGATATTACTGTAACTATATAGTAGGACTATCCATCAATTTTCATCTAATATGTCATAGGTCGCGCCATAATTCTAGTTTGCTCTGAACATCAGTTGATTCACTGCACACTATCAAAATACAGAACAGGGGAACAAGTCGGTATGGAGAGTAGGTGGGCAGAGCTGCTCAGTACTGCATAAATGTGACTACAGAGCTAACAAAATGTTTGGCGCGAGCTGTACCTACTGCTGATATGTAGCCATCTTTACTATTTAGGAAATGAACAATTTTATTTCTCTTTGTAACTTGGTAACTTTAGTTACTTGGTATGCAGTGCTTTCTATAAAACCTAGTATGGATCAGCATTTCTGGTAATACAGGATTATCAGGAAAGATTGAGGCACTAATTGCAAGGTCTAATTTATTAGCAGTTTCAAAAAATAATCATCAATTTGTATTAGCATAGTTGCTGGGGAGTGATGACGGTTGTAAATATTACATCAACAATGTAAATCTTACCCTATAAGTTGAACTGGTAGAATTGGAATCATACGAAGATCATATTTTTAATTAATGTTACACTAAACTTCTTTACAGGTTATGATGTAGTAATGCTGCTTATGTTCCTGGTCAACTACAAAAAACAGGAGTCTGCTAATCCATATGTGGTAAAGTTATCAATCCTTGATGATGAGTTAGCATTGAATGGGTGATTATATTTTTTGTAATTTTTTGCCTAAGACAACTAGAACAAGATAGACAGAACGTTTGGAGACAGCGAAAGACGCAGCGCAAACTCATCCTACACTTAAAAGTCGAGTCGCAGTGTGATGGCGTGTGCTACTTCGAAAGCATATTGTGAGACAATATTATTTTCTTTTGATATGCCATCCTGTGTAGTAATTAGATGTAAAAAGTGTTAAGATAAACAAAAGAAAGGTGGAGATATTCCATTTCGAAGCAATTTTAATATAAACTACCAATTCAAAAGTGTTTTCAAAGAAATAATTATGTGAACATGGAACACAAAACATCAATATGGACGATTAGTGTGGCTATTACAGTTATGTGATTTCCCCACTTTACATCTGTTAAATAGCTCATTTAAATTTTTTATTTTTGTGTGTTATAATAATTTAAAGTAACAAGTAATTAATATTAATAAATAAGTTTACCTTGTGTCTATGCAAATACATTATACCAAAATAAAGGTAAGCTCCAAATAAATATATCTTACCTACCTACTACATTTTGGATTGAATATTTAATTTAATCCACACAACTGTATTTGAAAACTTTTGGTTATACTATAGATAGGTAATACGTTTGGGAAGCTGCAAATCGTCGAAAAACGTTCCATTGGTAAAATGATGCCAATTAATAGTGACACAAGGAAGTGGCAACTTAAGTTAATGAATAAAAGTACAAAACAAAACGCAATAATTTTTTTTGGAGTAAAAAATTAGTTAAGAATTAAAACATTTAATAAATATTCTTAATTTTTGATTTTAACATTATTATAACATGTTTGAAAAATTACTTATTAATTAAAATATATCCAAACCCGCCTCAGGACGTGAAATTTTTTAGTTTATTTATATTTTAATTTAATAAATAATTAGACATAAAAATTAAAAAAGATTTAAAAAATATATTTTATTTAAATGCTCTATTAAATAGGTACTAGTTTATTTACACAAGTAAATCGCGCGACAAGCTTTTAAGATCGTATAAATTGTGTATAATGAGGCTATTAAAATTTTAACCCTTAAATGCATGTATATTAATTTTTATTTTGAAAAAATATTAAGTTGTAATAATGCTCATACAAATGCTGGAAAATATACAAAAAAAAGATATATACATCAAATAATAGTTATCTATTAAAAAGAAAATATAATTCAGTTTGTGATAAAGGTAGGTACAACAACACACATTGAGCAAATATTATTTTTTATATAGTTGATGGAGCAGTATGTTGCAGTTTTGCAACAAAATGCATTTAGGCTAAGGAAAATTTAATTTTCTTTTTAGAGCATTTAAATAAAAGCTTTTTTTATTTATTTTTCTTTTAATTTATTTTTTACTTTTTAGTTATCGCTGGCTAGGTTTTCGAGTCTCGGCAAGCCCTTTCATTTGATACCCATATTGCAGAAGTGCATAAAAAATAACTATTCCCCCATCTTGGATGTTCAGCCATATTCGATTTAGAATGACGTCACATTATTTTTCGAGTTACTCTCAACAAACCCTTTCATTTGATACCCATATTGTAAAAATGCATTAAAAATAACTATTTCGCCATCTTAGATGGTCCGCCATATTGGATTTAGAATGACGTCACATTATTTTTCGAGTTACTCTCAACAAGCTCTTTCATTTGATACCCATATTGTAAAAATGCATCAAAAATAACTATTTCTTCATCTTGGATGGTCCGCCATATTGGATTTAGAATGACATCACACAGCTTATCGTGTATTGTCATCTAACTAAACTAAACGTGTATACAAAATTTCAGCTCAATCGGTTGAAGATATCTGCTTCAAAATCGAGTAGCAATATTCCACCTTAACATAAAGAACGGTACATTGGAATTGGAACATTACACACATGATGGTATACGTATTTGTGGGTCACACACTCAGAGCGGAAGAGCTGCTACACTTGATTGCTCCAAACGTTCTGTCTATCTTGTTCTTATGGTCTAAGTTTTTTTTAATTTACATTATATTTATTTAAATTTATGTATTATTTCAAACATAATATAGAAAAGTTAACAACATTCATTTATATAAATAACAACAACAACTAAACATATATGATTTGATTTAAAGATGTTTTAACATTTTGTCTTGTCTTTGGTTTGTCCTACTGCTCGCCTAGCATGACAACCAAAACGCGATATGATAAAGCTATTTATCGCTTTGAATTGTCAAAAATCATTGGATATAACCGCTATCTTGAAATTTTATCGAAACTGCGAACATGTATATATACAATACAAGTTCGCAGTTTCGATAAAATTTTAAGATGGCGGTTATATCCAATGATTTTTGACAGTTCAAAGCGATAAATGGCTTTATCATATCGCGTTTCGGTGGTCATGCTAGGCGGGCTGGTCCCCAGATCTCAACTCAACAATCTATTAAGTCTGGTTGGTTTATAATTCTTAAATTAGCTCTATAAAAACATTTCTTGGGGCATAATGTGAACCCAATACATAAAGCCATGGTACTCATGGCCATGGGCATTCATGATCATAAACAACTGCTTGATGAAAGCATTTACATGGGCTATGAAAGTTTGTGGGCTTGCATACCACCACAGTAAATGCATTTTTTCTTATCTTTACTTGTGTTAACTGCAACCATTGTTTGTGCAACCATAATATGTATGCATTTTTTTACTCTCTGTTTACTATGTTTATGTTTATTGTCTCTCCAAGGCAAAACCACATAGGTTTGTATCCTATGTTATTTAGCTATGGGGATAAGTCCTATCTGTATGTGGAGCCTTGAGCCTGTAGTGTAATAAGCAGCTCTGTTATGTAGTAATTTGAGCTTGCTGGTTCGATCACAAAACAAAATAACTTTTGCCATGGTTGATCTCGGATGGGTCATTCGAATTTTTTATCTCGAGCTCTGTTGGTCCCAGCTGTTACCTCAATCTCTTTAACCCACCACCCTGCATTGGGCCAGCGTAATGGTTCTATGACTCAAATTACTCTTGTGTTTCTCCCATGTTAAACTGTGCCAATTGTACTGTATTAAGCAATAATTAAAAAAACTCACATTGACAAAAGATTGTTGGATGCATTTTAGGTATGGCCAAGTGATAACTGCCTCGTTGAATGATTTTGTCATGTCCATTTTTGGTGGCATGCAAGGTAGCGGTGGTGGTAGTGGATGGCTCTCTTCCCTTACAAGTATGGTCGGTGGAATATTTCTCACTAGTGATGACACACAGCCAGTTGTCAGAGGACAGAGGAATAAGTATGAAATGCCATTTTTTATCTATACAACGTAAGTTAGATGTACTCACTATTTTGAGAGTATAAGCGCGGCCTGGTTACTTACTTACTATACGTACTTATTTGAATAATAAAATAATTATGAAAATCGATCTACATTTGATGAAGATATTAGCTAACATACCTAAACAAACTTATCGAATTGGCCTTTGTTGAAGTCTCTTAAAATATTAAGGTCCACTACTTCTGCGCCACAACCACACATTTGTTGCTTGAAATTAAATGTAATGCCTAAGTGGTTTATAATGTAAATCTAGTTCTAACCATTTAGAAAATTCATTTAGTATGATTTGATATCACCCTACGTACCTATGTACGCGTCTGTGTGCCTGTTAACACTATACAGGCTAACTAAGCTAACACCGAGCTAAGAGTATAATAGCACAGAATAGATAGATGACCTATCATTGTTATAATCTTTGAGAAAATATGTCACTTGATTGGCTTAACAGTGGAGGAGAAGAGGGCATGCTCCTCGCCTTGTATGAAGCTGCACACCTGAACCGCAACTTCATGACGACCCTCGCGCACTCATCATCCGCCGCAGCATCATCAGCGCCACCCTCTCCACCTGCTACGCTACCTCCACATCAGGTAAGTTATAGAGTATTTGATTCTAAATTAGATAAGAAATTATAAAAATGACGTTTAATATTACTGTTTTAAGCGGGCCAAAAACTAATTAATCCCTATAATCGAAATCTTTAAGCACTCTGTTGGCTTTAGGAGCAGGGATAGTATTTAACTCATGCTGTCTAAAGTTTTACATGGTAGGCAATGTATGAGTGAGTATGAGTACCTATGGTGTTATAAGCGCTGTAGGGGAACCGATTACTTTCCCGAAATTTACTTGTTCGATTTTCATTTCCCCGAAAACGGTTGACCAACTTCTCTTTTGCCATATGTTTTGTTTGCCATATAGACTTCTCAGAGCAAGGAAACAAGACAACATTAGCGTGCGCGTAACTTAAGCGAAAAATTGGAAATAATTAATTTATTAAAAATTTCCGTTTGTCCGTTTTCGTAATTGGAGTTTCGTAAGTGGCTCGAAAAAGGAATTATTTATCGCTGTTCAAGATTCAACAAGTACTACTAAATTAAATGAATGAAAGACATCGGATTTATAAAAAAAGTGGTGCTGCGAAGACGAGGAAATACGAACCACAAACCCAGTTGAGACGTGGCGTTCGCGAATAAATAAATATGAGAGAAGAAAGAATCCCAATCTGGCACAAATACGGGAAGTTTTAGAAATGAAAACTTAACTTCGTAATTATAAACCTGCCATGAAACTGAATAAAAATTATCAAGAAATCGATCAAGAGATCAAAAAGGCAGTAGCAGAGTTAGTTGAAAACAAAATAACGACCGAGCACTGTGTAGAGATTATTTCTCCATTTATGTATTAAGCAAGCTAAGAAGTATTGTTTTTTTAAGTGAAATGTATATTTTATGTTAAGCACCTGATGTAGGATTTAATGTGCAGTGTAAACGAAATTTTCTATTTCATATCGAAAAAAATAAAAAAGGTAAATTATTTACAATATGCATATTTTTAAGACCGACAGTTGTGGCGATCCTTTGAGGAGACACATGTCCAGAATATCTGTGTTTTCATTTAACTAAAAAAATTAATGCGTTTTCATTTAACTAAAAAAATTAATGCATTATTTTGAAGAGAGAAAACTTGATAATTAATTAAGAAACAGCGACAAATAATTTTCCTTTAGTAACAAGGCAATTCACTAGGTATAGTCCACCAACTCCTATACCGACGTTAAAGTTCAAAAATGGAAAAGGACTTTCTTGGTCGACTATACCAACGAACACAGAAAAAAAAATCTTATTTCGTAGTTAATTACGAAACTTGATTACTAAAACAGCAATTAAATTCATGTTTAATAATTAATTACGAAGTAGTGAAAAATAATTCCTCTTTCGTAGCAAAATTCACTGCGAACACAGAAAAAAAACTTATTTCGTAGTTAATTACGAAACTCGATTATCTACGGATACGGCAAATAAATTCTTGTTTGATAGTTAATTACGAAACAGCGAAAAATAATTCCTCTTTCGTAGCCAATTACGAAACTGCAATTACGAAAACGGACTAAGGGCACAAAATAGATAGATAGGAGACCTATTATAAAACATACATATTACATAGTTATTATTTGTTTTGTCAATATGCATACATTTTTTAGTAATAAAAGCAACATGTGACGTTATCTGTTCCGCAAATTTATATAGAAAGTTTATAGACTATGCGCTATAACATAATAAACATACCACTGTATCTGTGAAACTATTAATTCTAAACATACTAGGTATTTCTTTTTCAATATTTCTTTGAGTAGAGCTCAAAGAAATATTGAAAAAGAAACTTTTTATTTAAGAAATAAAAAATAAAAAAAAAGTTGTCAAGTACCTTATCGTTGTTAATTTCTATCATAACGCTTACAACAATCTTTTCAATTATTTCAGAGTCCACCAAACCTGGCGCAAATACAAGCTCTCGATAACGATCAACCTACCAACCTACTAGTAACATTCTTCCAATACTGGTTAGTTGTAGATCAAGTTTATTATTTTTGAGTTATAAATAACCCACAACATCAAAGATCTCAAGTTCAATCTCACGTATCAATTTAGGAAACTTTGTAACACATATTTTGTCCTGTATCTGGATATATTCGTCTCTGGATCTGGATCTTTTAAGACTCTAGTTTAGAGAATATAATAATAGACTCGTTTGCAAAAAAAACCCGGCATCAAGGCAACAAACGTAGTTCTTTGGCACCTTCAGATTATTCGAATATCCTAAATAGCTTTATCCTCAGAACCTTTTAAATGAATAGATGTCTATTTCGTCTATACTTTTCGATTGAATTTATGAAAAGTTCAAACAGATGATTAAAATCTTTGTTGGTCTAGTTTTTAAACGAAAAGGGTAGGAAATATTTAAAATCGCCCTTTTTTTTGCAAATGAGTTATAGTTATATTATTTTAAAGGAGATAGTAAAAGTTTGTATGGGATTTGGGACAGCGAATGAGCACCATTTTTTTCGTACAGTTATTTTTTGTAAGAAACTCTAAAATATAAAGATTTTCATAAATCTTGACTGATTAAAGTCTCAGAAATTTATTTAAATTTGCTTAAATCTATCACAGAGATAGCCAATTTCAAGAAAACAAAATGTCATAATTCAATTCGTGTTAGATGACTTTACGTTGAATATTTTTATTTACCAAAGCCAGGGTCAAACTATTCCAAAAATAAATAAAAAACACTCAAGTACAGCCAAAACATTCACGAAATGACAATTTCAATATGACATTTAAGTTTTTTTTTGGTTGCTTTACTGACCTGGATGCAAGTGTCTTTAGACTATGACATGTCAAGTTATGGCTTTGTACTGTACATTTTTGGTTACTTTTGTGACCAGTTGCCATTTTTATACAATAACTATATTCAATTAATAGGTATATTTAATTTTTTTTACATAAATAAAAGATTAAGTATATTTATCTGTTTTCTAATATCCATAACAACTTTATAATGATGCGTAATTTGGGCTAAATAATTGGCGTGAGTGTAAGAATAGATATTATTTAAAACTTAATAAAGTTTGACAGAGATTGTCCATATTATTTCAGTTCCATAGTAATGGCAGATACAAGAACAGAAACAAGCATTAACAAATGCAGTTTATGTTTTATCACACTCACTTGCATAGTTGAAGAGCAGTTTGCAAACTCTATAATGCATGACCAAAACTTAACATTTAAGGTTAGTATCTATAGAAACGAAGATACCTATCCCTCAACTGTCGCTTTTCTTGCACTTTAATTTTCATTCGCTTGAAATACAATTTGCTTAAAAAGTGTAACATTTTTCGATGAGATTAATTTAAGTTGTAAATATTGTTTCTACAAATATGTAAAAAAATACAGCTTTTTTTTTAACAGGTACAATTATATAGATTACCAATGAGACATAGAAAAATATTACCTGAAGAACCACCGTCACAGCCTTTAGCTTCGACACTAATAGGTAGGTGTATATTTATTGAATCTGCCTCTGAAGGGTGGGCAGTTAGAACTAAATACCACTAACTCGCTATTCCATTTCTAGATCTTCTAGTCGAATTCATAATGTGTCACCTTTTGAAGAAATTCCCTGGTGAATTATACCAGCTATGCGTGGGAGTGTTACTTCGGTTATTGAGCTACCAAAAGCGTTGTAGAGTACGGCTAGCCCGAGACTGGAGACCACTGTGGGCCGCGCTCATAGCGTTGCTCAAGTTCCTAGTCACCAATGAAAGTACCCTATTAAGGAGGCATAACATATTCATAATGGCGCAGCAGGTCTGTCAACAAACGTTTATTGCTTTTTTTTATTACAAAGCACTGCAAATGACTCGAAACCACCTGATGAGGAGCGGTAAGAATAGTCCGTATCCAAAGGGCCGCATGAACACCCTGTTCTAGTACCTACGTTCAATTATTGATTTTAATTATCATGTTAATTGTGGTAGTATACCTATAAGTATACCTGATAGTTTTTTAAATTGTCTATGGTTTCTATGAAAGCTGTCGAAATTAAAAAAAATATGCGGTTCTACTAATACATCCAGAATTGTGCCCACACTGCCTCGCTAAAATAACGAATTAACGTGTCAAACGTTTATAAAGTTTAAGTTCCCGCATAATCTTTTTCAAATAAAACGTCTTACTGTAGGTATCTGAAACTTACAGAGGTTTTGAAAAAAAAACCTTTTTATTGCATTATGTTTTTGTGATCTATAGGGCACTATTTACCTAAACAGGGTGGTGCCGGTTAAAACATGGGATTCATTTGATAATTTCATGAAATTTGTATGATATAGTAGAACATTGGCTGCATTATTTCATAGAAATGTCATGTAATTATCAAATGAATAAGATGTTTTTGAAAGTTGCAAACCATTTCTATGAACAAATAATGCCTATCTTTTAATTTATTGTCGAATGTGCGAGCCCAACCTTTATATGAATAAAGATGAAAACCTTCCTTCACAGGTTGTAAATATCTTCAATCTTTTTATAACATTCGGAGACACATTTTTACCGACGCCAGCTTCATACGACCAACTGTACTACGAACTTATTAGGATGCATCAAGTTTTTGACAATCTATTTTATATGGGTAGGTAATTGGTTGTTTCCTATTTTTTAATAATTATTATCGTATTGGCCTCCTTCAGCCGCTGCCACTTGTTAAAACATGTTTCTTATATTAAAACATTAGATAGATAGGTATACCCGAACTATGATGATGAGCATTATATTTACGGTCGTAAAGTTTCGAACTTACAAGATTAAAAAAAAACTTAATAAATAGATATACTAAATTCTTTCTTAGTCACTATACAGTATCGCATTTACTTATCATTATACAGTAGCTCGGGTAGCGATATTAGGTATGTTCTTGTTTTACTTTTGCAAGCATTTCACATTTTTACCATCTTCGTCAGTGGTGGGGAAGACATCTACGTCCATTGCTTCAAAACAAAAATAAATACAATGAAAGATATTCTTTGAATACTTTCAAGTAGCCTTATTATTGATAATGTTTATGTTTTCCAACTTATTTTGTTATAAGGAATAAGATATCTTTCGCGATTATTTACAACTATTTTGTTCGTAAGTTTACCTATTACTCTAAATCGTAATTCTCAAAATTGTGAAATTTTCGTAACTTTAGTGCACCATGTAAGTTATATATCTCCATAAAATATTAAATACTTATATATTTTTGTCTTACCCCGCAAAGCAATTTTTATTGTAGTAAAGTTCAAAAGAAAGGTTATGTATTTGTATATACAATTTCTTTTGAGCAAGTTCAACCAAGGATTATAGAAGTATTTGCTCTATAGGTTCAAGTAATGATTCCCAAATAATAAGTTTTTTACTCAATTAATATCATGACGGGTAAAATTTGCGAAAAAAATAAGATTTTAATCTAAATTTTACTTGTGAAAAATAGGTCTGTAACTTTCTTGGACACTGAAATTTAAAACATTAATATCTCTGTAATTTACGCGCCAATTTACATACAATAAAAACTGTTTTGAATTTTTTTATAGTGTTTTAGATGTGTTACAATTTATTTAAAGATTGCTATAATAAAAATCAACCACGAAAGTTGAGCATAGAAACTTTTTTGAAGAACTCCCCTTATTATCAAATGGTGGCAAATGAGTATTTAAAAAGATGACTGTCTGTTTAAAACAAGCAGTGGTCTTGTCATCTTAACTTTTAGCAGTTCATGCTCTCATATGCGAAATAACAACAATAAGCCATTAACTACGTACCACATGTCAATAGCAAACTAACACTCACTTATGTTTCAGCATTACGGTATTCCACTGGCGACGGTGAGTTTAAAGCGGAAGCGCTAAGACTAGCGAATTGCTTAGTGAATGTGCGTGCCATCATACAACACTTCTCACCCAAGATAGAGGCATGGCTCTCCTCACAAAGCTTATCCACGCCATCAGAAGATCAGGTAGGCAACGATCATATCTTATGGCAGTATGTATTCAAATAATATTACTATGTAAACAAAAAATATTAGCGGTATGTACCTGCTTACTTTCAAACAACGCGGTACAATAGTAGATTATTATAGCAAACATTAGTTTGTTTTATCTGTTTAGTTTTAAAGCTCTGAAATCAATTAATATCTGTATTACAAATCGAAACATTAATTGGTTAAAGTGACATTGTGAATCTTTACCCTGTCAAGCTACAGATTCCAAATACAAATGTTTTTTTTTACTTTTACGCCCCCGAGGGTATTCTGCGGTTTGACTTTGTTTGTTGAAAATTATATTTTTTACTGACATTATGTACATAAATAAATATCAATGTTTGTATTTTTGTACATAATAAATACCTACAAAGATTCCTGGATTATATTTTTTTATTTATTATAACTCTTTAGAGTTTTCTCTTTACGAGCATTGCAAAGCATGCCTGCCCGCCTAGCATGACCACCGAAACGCGATATGATAAAGCTATTTATCGCTTTGAATTGTCAAAAATCATTGGATATAACCGCTATCTTGAAATTTTATCGAAACTGCGAACATGTATATATACAATACAAGTTCGCAGTTTCGATAAAATTTCAATTTGGCGGTTATATCCAATGATTTTGACAGTTCAAAGCGATAAATGGCTTTATCATATCGCGTTTCGGTGGTCATGCTAGGCGGGCTGGTGTAGCTAGTATTTTGATAAATATGTATAACTCATGATATACCTCCTTATTTTTGTTAATGTTGTTGTTGGATATTAACTTTGGAATCCACAAATACAAACGTATTTTCAGATCTTGGACGTTGTGAGAAAGAATTACGACAGTTTAATACTGAAGCTCCAAGAAGGATTAGAGTCTTATGAAAGATATTCGGAAAGAGGGCACCGAGGGTTACTGTCTAAATTGGTATTATCAGCCGTCGCCGCCGCCAGGAACCGAAGCGACGCGGCCGCCAGACACCTGAACACTGCCGCCGCCGACGCTGTCTCGCATTATACTGGCATCGCTTGATTATATTTGATGATATATTGACCCATAATTGGGATGTTGCCTGAGTTTGAACTTGGCGCTATTTTTCACAAATTCGGAAAATATACGCTACTGTTGCCCATAAAAACAATTCAAACAAAAGATATGGAATATTGTTGAAGTTGTACTGTTTTGAAAATTAAAAAAATACATTTTTTTTTCAATATGTATCAAAAATGTTAATGATATTAGATTGCTCACATCATTTAAAAAAACTATTATTATGACAACTATTTATAAAAACATACTTAATCCATAGTTATTGTCAATTTTGTCAGTATGCCCATACATTTCTTAGTAATATGGGAACATGTGACGTCACCTGTTCCGTAGATTTTCTATGGAGCATTTTTGGACGATGCGCCGCAACACGTCATATATACCACTATATTACTATACTATTTCTTTTGCAATATTTCTTTATGAGTTATAAACTTCTTATTTATGAAATAAAAAAAAGCTGACAACTTTTTTTTTATTTCATAGGGTAGTTACTACCCTATTACTATGCTGCGATATGAATGGCCGTAAGTGCAAAGAGTAACTTTTAAGATTTATCTTTAGCCAAAAAGTGACAATTATCTACACCCGGACCAAAATGTTTACCACCTCTACTTATATAATAGTTTGCACATTAGTTTCGTAAGGTTGATTGCTAATTAATGACTTAAACAAGCAGAGCTTTACTACTAAATAATTTGTAAATGTCATTGCAAACATATAAAAACTGGAATAGTTTCTAAAGTATTTAGCGACGCTGTAGAATACTATGATGATGTAAAAGAACTTGATTTTGGTTCCTTTTAAACAAGAGCTGTTTGATTTAGATGCACCAAACGAACTTCTTCACCTTTCTTCGGCCTATATACGTTCCACTGCTTGGCACAGGCCTTCCTACATAAGAGAAACACATGAGGAGTTTGGGCCATAACACCACCACGCTGGCCCAATGCGGGTTGGTTAAAGCGGTTGCAGCCGGGATCAACAGCTTCACGTGCCTTCCGATGTTCCAAAGCACGGCGGAGCTCGAGATTTTAAATTTTAAATGACATATCCAGGGATCGACCATGGCGAAATTTGCTCAGTTTTCGTAATCGAAACCAGAGCGCACAAATTACTACGCCACCGAGCTCCACAAAACAATCAAGTTGGAACTGCGCGAAAACACGTGCCTGACATAACAGTCGAACATTGAAATTTCGGTGGATTATAGTATACTATTTACATAGTATTTTATTACGAGTTCATATCACCAAGAAGTGTTTATTAACTTTGCTTTGATATAGGCTTCACATTTTTTTTAATGTATTGCATGAGTTTACATGACATCTTTGACCTTATGTGCTTAGTCCAAAAAATAACAGTATAATAATTCTGGTAAACATTTATGTCCACAACATAAAGGCTAAAATGCTTAAAAATATCCAGTATGGGCCGGTGTTCACTGTTGACTACTGAATTCACAGATACAGTATAAATAAAAATGGTGGTACAACCACGATGACTAATCCAAGCTATGTAGTTAAAATGTTAATATAAACAAATAATATAATATAAACAAATGGAATCCTTAATTGATTCATTGTATATTTACTTCAACGCTAAGTCGATGTGTAAGATATACTTATTTATAGATTATATATAATAGTAATCAATCAAATAAAATTGACTCCTAATGAAGTCAGTTATTGAAATTCAACCAACCAATATCGTTTTCTCTCAATATAAGATTTCAGATTTCAAATATTTCAACATTATGATTATATGGATTAAATTATTCGATGAAGCAAACATATTAATTAAGAAATTAAAAATATGTATATTTTAAGAAGCATTGTGATGTAACATTTATAAAATTTGACAGTTCTTTAACACACAGAGAAATAGCTGTATATACTGTACTTAAATTTAATCTTAGCAAGTGTTACCAGAATTAAGCGCAGTATATTGAAAAAATGTACTCATATTAGTTATAAAAATTTTGTTGCCACTACCACCGTGGAATATTAACAAAAGTGCCTGTAAACAAACCTATTTTATAATAAATAAATCAATGACTTAATTACAAAATATCAAATTTTATTGCATAAGTATTGATGTTGCCAAATACATATGGATTTTAAATCCAACACATAATAAAATGTATCAAATAGACTGTATTAGATTTCTTTTATATTATGAATAGATTTACAATACATTATATTATAAGTATCCTATATTGTTAAAGGAGATGTTTCAGGTTTATATGGAGTCCCATTTATGATTATGATAAGTGGTTGTTAAGTTAGGGAAATGGAAATAAAACATTATTTTTCAATTATGTTTCATAATTTTTTTGTTGTTTTCCCGTACAAAATACTTTCTGATGATAAGGGAAAGTTTTATAATTATCAATATAATGGCAACACTATAAAAACGTCAAACTTTTTTTTTATCATACCACTCAAAATATACAGAAGAAAACAAAATCTTTATTGATCTGTCTATCGATCTACTGAGTCCATAATTCCATATTCCTAGACTAAAAACGAACGTTTTCCCGAACGTTTTAAAAATATGGCCACAGATTATAGAGACTATATCTTTATTTGGGCTCCTTTATGGCAATATTTGTTTTTTTTTTGGGAAGCTTTAAAATATTTTAGTACGTGGTGCAACGGCCGAAAATATCACGCAAAATAATTAGTAGTGGTTTTAATCATTTTTTGTATTTTTTTAAATGTACTGTAATGTTCATAGCCGAAAATGAAACATCTTCTTTCAAATTACTTGCAGTAAAACACAAGTATCAAATCAAATTCTGAGATATATCGATATTATACAGTAGGTCTATTTTCATAAAGTTGACTATTCAATTATCAAGTTAACGCTTTGTATTACAACACTTAAAAATGGTCGTGTGAATAGACCTCATATCTTGTGAAGTGCCTTCGTTGCGCATCTAGCATAACGCCCGTTTGAATCAGTGGCACAAAAATACCAATGTCGCAATGAAATGAGGACACCAAATATTTCTTAAAATTCATCATCCAGATGACGAAGAGGTCTGAAAAAACAGCCTCGAAACTACTTACCTTAATAGCTAATATGTTCAAGGAAATTTTTTAAAGACTACCTAAAATCAAAAGACGAAAAGAGATAATCCCCTTTGTGGCCCGTGGTCCTTCCCCGTATGTGCAACAAACACAAGTAGTCAAATTTGCAAAAATGAGATTTTACCAAATTATTGTCTATGAACCCTTCCTTCGTTCGGGGAAACAAAGAAAGCCACGCAAGTATCGCGAAATAGCATCACTTTTGCATCTTTGTGGTTCTATCTAGTATTGACATAATTTATGGACCAACAGGGTCAGATTGGTCTGGATAGTCTCGCTCCCGCGAGAGCATTAAAAAGGTATTTAGGGCCATTTATAGTCCCAGTTAATGGAGTAATATAGGTAAACTTACTAACCATAATACACTCCATGATATTTTTAGCTGTGTTCCATTATTTTAATGTTAGAACATTGAAATAAATCTCTACATGAAACTGAAGCAAAAACGAAAAAAACATCATACAAATTTCATACAAGTTTTAAACCTACTATTGAGTCATACTGTTACGATGAAAACATACGAAAAAACTTTGTAAGTGCTTTCCTGTAAAATTACAAAATAAGTAGTTATGGCGTTCATTTCACGAACGTGCGATTATGTATACATTCAACATTTCGTCAACTTTCAGGAAACGAAATCTCTGGTATTCTTATTTTCTTGCGACGTAATAAGTTTATCTGATGGGCCAGTAAAATAAACGTGCCGACACAGCGCTAATTTCATAATTAGTTCATTTTTTATAAAAGCTAATACACTAAAAAAGGTACAAAGGTTTAGGCATTGATTGAAAGGACCATAATTTTATATTACCATCATGACTTTGGTGACATAAAACCTTCTAAATCACACACATCTAATTTATTATACTATAGATTTATTATAATTTACATGTTTGTACCAATGCTAGCGGATATGTGCTACCTATTATTTAGTTTTGTATTTAATATTAACAGATAAATTGGCATGAAATAAAATATATACCTGTCTTGTCAAGTTATACTATGAAGTTGTATTTAAACTCGTTTTTCGAATACTATTGGTTGCATTGTTATATTTTTTTATAACGTAATTTTCAATGTCACCGTTTTTAGTCAAAAAATGAAGTTTAAGACCATCGATTTCAAAGTTGCTTTTTAGCATCGAGAAAATCAGAATCATGAAAATATTGTAACGAATGTAATCATAATATAATAATCCGTTATTATCCCTGTGATTGCAAACTGACTAACGTTGTTAAACATCAATTACAGATTAGTTCGACTTTATACGTAACTAATTTTGCAAAGCAATCAAAATAGATGATAAAAAAATTGAATGGGATTTGGATCAGCTCTAAAACATCACTTTTCCGTAAAGGCACAGCTAGTTAGAAAATTTAGTCAGTAGGTTTTAATTCCTAAATAGCTTCTCCGGTGAGGTTAATCATTGATTAGATATAATCAATGATTAACCTCACCGGAGAAGCTGTTTGATAAAATATACCCTGTTTATTCTTTATATAGCTGAGTTGATACTTCTAAGACGCTGTAAAGGCGTGCCAATTCTCAATGTTATGCCTTTTTAGTAATTGATTTTAAATTACGATAACAGTCGATCGTAAAGCTTCTGAGTACGACTCTCCCATCAAACGGCTAAATAGTGTGACGTAGTTAACGGGAACAAAATCATAGATGTCATTGACGATGAAAAAATTAAGGTGTCTAGGTAGCTATTTAATAGATTTATTTTGTTGATTTCTTGTTTCTGTTATTTGGTAAGAAATTTCTATAATTACCAAATAACAGAAACTAATAATCGGTGCATTTTTCTCTTTTATCTGAATATCTACGTAAGTGATTGTAAGCTTGTCTAACTTTTTACCTTCTCCTTTGATTAGCGTTTGAGCAACTGGTAGAGTAACGAAAAAATAATCGTTATTAGTTATTTAATTTATCTATTTATTAAAATATTATTTATCTATTTTTTAATTTTAAAATTATAATTATTTATCTCATGTCCAAAATCATATGAGCCTTATTTTATAATGAATTTATTGTTTACTTATGTCTACGCGAAATAACAGTAATGGTTGTGTAGTAAAAACCTCGACAAAACATTACACTTCTTTTGGGCTTCGCGGCAGTCGGGTATTGAATTTTACCCTTGAATCCCCTAAAGTATCTAGAGTAGTATTACCTAGTATGGTAATACTACTCTAGATACTTTAGGCTATACGGCTATATGGCTATAAATCGATCGAATTAGGAAAATACAGTAGGTCTAACATATAAATATTATTATATCCAACTTGTATTCCTGAAATAAATTATTTTTGTGAACATAATTGTTTTAATTTTTAAACCCATAAAACAAATTATATTTTTAGCCTTCATTTTTATCGACCCAATCGGTAACTTTTAGTCTTTTTAAAATCTTGCGAGTCGGTGACACTACAGATGTTAACAAAAATGAAACAAAAATAAATTGTCAAACAAATAATTTATTTTATATTGTATATCTAACCACACTGTTCACTTTTATTTTCCTGTGTTCCTGTCGCAGGTCTGCTGGTAGAGATTTCTTTTGAAATAAGCAGTGCCTTTGTACTCAACTGTTTAATGTGTTTTATTTTTAAGTCTTGTGTACATAAATGAATAAATAAATAAATAAATCTATTGTAAATACAACAATTACGCGTCTCCCAAATCTAAATCACAGCTTCTATAAATTAATTAAAATTTATAAATAAAAATATTAATTATTTAGGTACTTATAGAAAAAAGATCTGATGAATTATTAATAACGTGACATTTAATATTCACATTGCCTGGTACAATCCAGCCCCGCCTTGCCCTATAGGATTTTGTGACGGTCCCTTAATTAGGCCATTCATTATAATCTCAGAATAAACACTTGCATCCAGTAGGTAATAAGTAAATACGTACGTCCCCGCATCATCAAGTGAGTGAAGGAAAAGCCCCTGAACTTTAATCCTTTTATTTATGCATGTACAATTGATTTTTGTATGAATTTAGTCGCTAACGCGCAGACATTAAAAAGTAAACACGTTTATAATTTTACGAAACGACATGCGACGTTGTCATTCATAACGTAAAGGTGATTTAGACGTGAAATCATATGATAATGGAATTATTTTGTGTGAAAACTGATAATGAAAAGAAATGATATCCTACTGTATTCTTTTATATGGTCTCACTAACCTAGAGTTATGGGATATCAACAGGAACACGTAGTATTTTAAAAATGCGCAATGTGTGGAACGTAATTTATTTTTATTAGGGATTGACACAATTAATCGAATACAATCGGCTGTTTCGATGTGACCATTCTATCATACATCAAAATACAATAAGATATTGATTTCATTTTCGTAGAAAATTTTATAGATTCCTACTAAATAATCGATTGGGTTGCATTAGACACCACTACAACAATCAAATCGGAACTGTGAAATGGAATAAAGTTAAGTTACGCCCATAGATTAGAGATAATATTGTAAAAGTATCAAACATAAACTGATACGACTCCTCTATGAGTAAAAGTCCGAGTACGACTGGACATATAGCATTTACCCAAATGTTTTTAATTTTATGCAACAGAAATTGGTTTTGGGATAGCAGAGCCTTACGGAGCCTCGATTTCTAGCGGATTGAAAGGGGTTCCTTCTATCTGGCAGAATTTTGTTCTTCCGAATTTTATTTGGCAGAACACACCTGGCATAATTTTCTTTATAAAAGCCTCCGGCGGGACTTTCAGCCCTCCATAAAACGAAGAATTTTTATGGTTCGATTTAAAATAAATGTATAGTCTGGTATCGTCCATATTAGGTTCTTTGTTTAGTAGAGAATTAAAGACGCTACAGTTACTTATGTTTCTTGCCACATTTCTATAGTAAGTATCCCGCTACAGAAGATAACGCATTTTTTGCCGGTAAGTCAAAACGGTAGTCGACATCGTCGTTTAGAGCTACTTCTGAAGGTGTTCAAACGTGCAACTAGCACTCCCCCAAATCTTATTCGTAAATCGAGCTCGCTAACAGTAGCACCCTTAGATTATTATTAACCTGTGCCCCTAGTGTAAGGTTAAATTAAATCAAAACGAAAACGATCATTGTCGTATTCACCTCTTAAATCCATACTAATATTATAAAGCTGAAGAGTTTCTTTGTGTGTTTGTTTGGAACTACTGATTCATATTGAAAAATTCTTTTTGTGTTGGATAGTCTGTTTATCGAGGTATTATATAGGTTATTTAACATCACGCTACGACTAATAGCAGATGAGCATCAATGAAATATATTGCAAAAACGGGGGAAAAATATTCCTTTTCAGAGCTTTAGTTGCGTGCGCTGCGTAAATGGTTAAAGTTACGCAAAAACTATGTAAGTAAGAATTGTTCTCCTTTAAAAGTTCTAAAAAAAAGTCCGCGATAGCATACGTCTATCTTTCAAAATTGACTTACTATAACTATTTTTTGGTTACCAAATTTATTCTAAAATAATGCACTATCTGCGGAGGTGTTTTTATAAACAAGATATTGTTCCTTTACAAAATAAATGCATTATTCACCACAATTATTTAATTGTGAACAAAATTGTAACTGACATGATTTGATTTCAATGAATATCTTAGTTTTAAAATAACTCTGCTACAAAGTAACCGCGATCCGTGAGTATCGTTGCGTTTTGCGCGGGAAACGTTCAGCGTTCGTGCGTTCAATCTCGCTTGCGGCGGCCCACACGCTGCATTTCGAGAGTGACAGGGGCCTGGCGGAAGGGCGAGGCGGCCCGCGAGTTGAGGAGCAGGTGGGCAAAAACCATCTGCGACGATAAGGTCGCGTGGGACCGCCGGAGCCCCGCAGCGCCGGAGCCGTGACAAAAACCTTGCATGCTGCATGCTTGCTTGCTGCCTGTTGTTTGTATGCTGACTGTTGCTTGCATACTGCATGCGTTCATGGTGGATGCTAGTATTGCTTCTGAATATTGACTTTCAGCGATATGATAGTTCTGCCTCTTAATATTATGGATATCAAAGGAGATGTTTCATTTTCGGCTATGAACATGTACACTGCAAAAAAAAATTCAAAAAAAGATTAAAATTATTTTGTGTGATATTTTGGGCCGTTAAGCCACGTACAAATATATTTTAAAGCATCCATAAAAAACTAAATATGGCAGTATAGGAGGCCATATTAAGACATATTTTCTATAATCTATGGCCATATTTTTAAATCGTTCGGAAAAACGTTTGTTTTTAATCTAGGAATATAGAATTATGGACTCAGTAGTCTGATAGACAGATGAATAAGGTATTTTGATTGATCAAGATACAGCTGACCGAGGATGACGACCCCCAGGTCACTCACGGGTCACTCATCATTTTCACGGACGGCTCCAAAACGCACTCGGGTACTGGTACTGGTGTCTTCTCAGAAGACCTGAACATCAAACTGCATCTACCACTGGGAGCCCACAATACTGTGTTCCAAGCGGAGTGCATGGGCGTCCTGCTAGCAGCCCGCTCAATCTCAGCAAGAAAAGTACAAAACCACAACATTAGAATCCTTTCTGATAGTAGAAGCGTCCTACAGGCTTTGTGCAGCCCAAAGCTGTTCTCCAGCCTAATACACGAATGTCACCTGGCACTGAATGAGGTAGGCAAGACCTTGATCACCCTACAGTGGATCAAAGGGCACAGCGGATCACGCGGCAACGACGCCGATTAACTCGCAAGAAGAGGATGTGATAGGAAACCGGTTGGCCCGGAACCAATCATCCCTGTTCCCTCTAGCTGGTTTAAAGGTATAGTATGCAAACATACACACAGCCTTCACATGAACCAATGGAACAGTCTGGAGGATTGCAGACAGGCAAAACTTGCACTACCCCAAGTTGACCCTCGGCTCTCCAAGACTCTCATTCAGCTTAGCAGATCACGCCTTCGCCTCATTACGGGCGCGTTGACTGGTCATAGCAATTTTAACAGACACCTCTTTAACTTAGGTATCACGGACAGTCCTCTATGCAGAGCATGCATGGAGACAGAAGAAACAGCCGCTCACGTTCTGCTGGAATGCAGGGGTGTGGCTAACTACCGGGCGAACTACCTGGGCAACCCGGGTAGCCTTCGGGAGGTGCTCGGCAACGTTAAGGCGCTGGGTGAGAGTTCCTGGAGGAGCTGGGATGGCTAGAGTAAACCAGCTCACCATCCTTCGACGCAAAACAGGCGCAACTGACGTCGATTTGCGGAAACCGTACGACGAAGAAGAAGAAGAAGAAGGTATTTTGATTGCTTCTGTATTTTTCGAGTTGTATATTTCGAATAATTATAGAAGTTTGACGTTGTAGTGTTGCCATTATATTGATAAATAAAACGGGTCACTTATAATCAGAAAGTATTTTGTACGGGATAACAAAAAAGAAATAATAAAAATGAATTGAAAAATTTCCATTTCCCTAACTTAAAAACCACTGTACATAATCATAGCCGGGACTCCATATAAACCTGAAAAAACTCCTTTATGCATAAAGATGATTCTGAATATAAACTTTCTGTGATATGATAGTTTTGCCTCTTAATTATTATGGATATTAAATATATGCCTAAAGATGATTCTGACTTATAAAATTATGGGTTTTGGATGTATGATTAATGAGTGTGTGCAAAATGATTTTCTGCCAAATGAAGTTTATGCTTTCCGCTGTTATGCATAGTAAAATTATGACATAAAAATTCTGCGTCAAAAGGTTTGAATGACATTTCTTATTACTCACTCTCTGGTTGGTAGTCTGGTAGCGATCTGATGTGCAGAGACAGAGAGCGAATGTAATAATTGCTTGTTGTTGTTGTTCATTGTTGATATTTTTGTGCGACCCGACGCGACGCCGCCACCAACGTCTCTTGTTTGAATCAACATTATTATTAATAATTTTTATATGTTTGGTTTTGTGCGTTTTATACGGCTACTATACGCTACACGTCTACGCTTTTCTTTTTTATTTGTATTTCTTAATGTTCACACACTCACACCTATTATCTAGTCCAATGTAAGTATCATTAAGAGCTTATAATAATATAAACATTACATAAAAATACAAGAAAAATAAAATAATAAAAAATTAAATATTAGAAATATACTAAATAAACATACAAACATCCATGACTCGAGAACAAATGCTCGTATTCATCATACAAACATTTACTCCTACCAGGATTCGAACCCGGGACCCCCTTTTTATGGAAAAGCTTTTATAGCTACCCTGCTGTTTATAGGGTATGTTATAAGTGAAACTATTCGACTGGCATACACATTTAAACCAATAAACGTTATCAACATGCTGCATATCGATGCAACTACCTACAAGGGGAACATGGTAGTCGTCCGCATAGTCGCGTTGCAGTTAGGAACCCGGGACCCCTGAAGGAGATACCGGCATTTAATCAACCGGCTAGGCGTCCAGTTAAGCGGCTGATTTAACCAGACGGCTGTGACATATATTATCTGTTAATAGATATCAACATTAATTAGTAAATAATGTCTTTCAATAGGCAGTAACTTTATTCAATATTATAAATCTATAATGATTTAACTACAATAAAATATTTATAATTAGTTATTTTGTTATTAATAACGACTAGATGACAATATAGACTAGATTTTTATATATTTTAGACTAGATTATTTTTATTGAATGCTTTGGCTAATACTATATGTTTATATTTTGACACTATTGTACAGGCGACAGCACATCAAGTGTAACAGTCGCACTACGAAAGTCGCCTCTATTACTTACGGCGTAAGGGCGGTCTGTATATCTATTAGTTAAATAAAAAGACATGTTTATTATTAAAATACAATGTGGAATGATAATGTTTGTTTTACCGCAGCAGAACGATTTACTCTTAGTAGTACCAATCTAAAAAAGAAACTTGTCGTAGTTTGTTAACTACAAATAATTTAAAATTGTTACTAACTCTGTAATTATTAAAAATAATTACTAAGACTAAGAGTAAATCGTTCTGCTGCGGAAAAACAACCATTGAAATTTCTCCAGGTGTATCTACAAACAGTTTTAACCAATCGGTTTCAATTCAGCAAGAGCTTCCTTTACCAATTCTTCTAATTCCAATGGCAGAGCTGTTTTAGTTATATTTCTGTGACAGTTAGAGGTGTCGTTATAACTGCTTTTCAGATCCCCAGAGGAATTATCGGCATCACTGCTGTCTTTATTTATGTCTTCGTCACTCTTGGCATATTTACATTTCAAATTATTTTCATGATTGGACATTTGTGTGTCTTTATCCTTTGATTCATCTGATTTTACAGAACCGGAGTCTAGTAGAAATTCGTCTAATAGCATTTGTGATGGGAAAATGGGTATATACTTTTGGCCATTGCACCAGCTTTCCAAAGTTTTTTCTAATTCATTTATTCTATTCGCCAAAATTCTGAAAATAAAAAATTGGCTAACGTAAAACTATACAGAAATTCTGTGCGAATACGGTTGTTAAGGCGATACCTCGCGAATTTATTATTTTGATATTCAAAAATGCATACATTTTTACAATTTTTCTATAGATTAACTTTCAACTTTTTTAAAACATCTGCCTTTTCAGGTTTTCAAAGAATAAATAGGGGAGGTGTTTGGCGGGATTTTGTGGTGTCAGTGAAAATTTTTATTACAATAATTAAAAATTGTGTCGGAACGAACATTGAGTTATAAAAGTGGCGTAGTTTTATTATTCAAGTGTTTGTATTGACGTGCAACTAAAAGATTATTAGAATAAAAGTGATTATGGTGTGAAATACAATGAGAACTTTTTTGTGGTTATCCACCTCATCAAGTAGCACATAAAGTGACTGTCATCATATATGTCGTGTCAAATACTCCCAAGAAGCATTGAAATGTGTTACGCCAGCATTTTAATTTCAATAAAAGAAGAAATAAAAAATACTGAAAAATACCCTTTTCCTTCCCTCTATAGGGAAAATTAACAAAAAAAAAGAATAAATAGGTACATACTGGTTGGTCTTCCTCTGATGTTGCAAGGCAATGGATTTATCATTTAAAGCCTCAAATAAACCCAAGCATACTGATTTAAGTTCTGCCACTGAGCTTCTTTTAAGGCCTGTTTTTGAATTGTTATCAAGGAATTCTCGCACTATAAGAAAAAAAAATCTCTTAGCAACTAAAAATACTTACAAGCACGATTTTATTTTATTATACCTACCTTGTTTTTGAGTCATAACATCAATAAATCCTTTTTTCAAATTGAACGATTTGTTTCTATTATCTAACAAAGTCTGAAAATAAAAAATACAGATAACACATGTCCTTTAAAAGCGGAAATGTCAAGAGATAAAAAATAAAATTTTAGACATAACATGTGTTGATGATTGTCTAGCAACCGGTATACATTATGTCATAAAGCACATGGACCGCCTACTTAAATATACCTGACATTTTAAAAATAAAACAAGCATGATGATAGGAGGTTGCCGCAGCCTACATATGCTTCCAACACTAAAGGCTATGACCACAAATTACACTACTCACTTTATATTTCGTTAGTGTTCTTTTTATAATTTCCTTTTCAACTTGTAGCTGTGTTATACGTTCAAGAAGATATTTGTTTTCTGTAACTAGAGCATCTATGTCAACTACTGGTTTTGGAGAATCAACATCATTGTCCATTTGTTGAGGTTTGATCCTGCTTGACAGTATATAGCTAACTTGTTGATTCAGACGCTGTACTTTGTTCTTATAGTAATCCCGATCTGATGCTATTTCTTCCTTTTCATCTAAAGTTGCTCTGTAATCCAGTATGATTTGTTGATACTAAAAAAATATAAGCACAATCTACAGTTTCATATTAATACTTCTATAAACTAGGTTGGAGGTAAGGCTAAAAAAAAATCCAGTTTAGATATTTTCCAAGAATTAGTACTCTTGAAATTTAAAAACAAAAGGTAAAATGAAAACGCACTTTTTAAAGGAATATATGTTTTAAGTTTATAGCATGGCTTCTTAGCCTTAAATACAGTCCAGCCCAGCAGTTCAGCAGAAAACATGAACTTTCATGCTTTGCTTTTATTTACTTAATTGCCACTTTTATTTATATTATAATTAAATAGGTATAGAAGTGGGAACATGTTGTAGAGTGATTTTCGACCCCCCTTGAATAATTTGAAATCTCCTTCATTCAAAAAATAGTATACTTCAGCCAACTTACATAAAGAATTTTTGTATGAGTGATGAGCAAGAAAGATTGTGAGTGAAAGGGACAAATATAATCTATAATACAGAATTAAACAAAAGAGAGGAGGGCAAAGAGCCGCACTAGCAGTATAAGAACATATTTATGATAGAAAAGGTATAAAGTTTTGTTTGGTCAGCCGTAAATTGGTGCCGAGTAGAGATGGTGGTCACTCTACTAGCTATGGATTAGGGCATTTTCAATTTAGTACATTGAGAAAATATGGAACCTACAAAAAGTAATATCCTGAAACGGAGAATGAACTTGAAAACTTTCTCAATATAGGTTATTTTCAGTTCGGTTACACTCAGTTTTGTGCATCAGGTTAAATATAATTAAAATATACAGGGTTACAGGTTAAGTCGACCTAAATCCTTTAAAAGGTGGTAGTTTTCATCATTCCTGACTTATTTTACTATGGAACCCCATACCCCAAACTTAACCGTTCTCAAGTTATGGAACTTTAAAGATTTTTTGTCTATTGTCCCTTTTTTTGTGTTTCTACCTCTAATGTTTTTGTTTTTGTATATTTTGTGTGGCAGATTAGTTGCTCCATTATTTTAAACACAAAAACTTCAGGTAACTGTACCAACAGAGTCGTATTAGACGACTAATTGTTAAAAAAAGAAACAAAAATTGTGATGTTTTTTTTTCTTTGTAAGATATTTGAAAAAAAGTCTACGACAGTTGTGCTGCAGATGGGCTTAAAAATATCTACGATTCTTCAACTTTCCGATAAGGTATAATTTGCTAGGGTATTATCAGGATTCTTGGAAAAAACATCGATGAAAGACTCCCAGGTTATAACAAAAATAACGGTATTTCGTAAAGTTGCTCGCTGCGCCTATTGTCCTGCAATGGGTAGCGCGTCGCGTGCGAGTGGGATATCATACAATGTAACCGGGTGCAAGAGAGACAAGTGATTTGAAACGCCATTTTGTTGTTATTGTGTTTGATTAGTCTGCTTACGCGATTCGTCCGTGGTAGATGCGATACTTGGTGCTCTTCGTTTTTTACTCGACTTGGCTTGTTTTTCTGGACTGGTTCCTCCTTGATTTGTGCTTCTGATTTGGAACTGTTGAAGATGGCGACCTTTACGAACGAAGAATATGCTGATATTTTGTTATGTTATGGGTACTGCAACTGTGTATCCTTACAAGCTCGTCAAGAATACATAAGACGTTTTCCTGGCCGCCGAATTCCGGATATTAGTGTCTTCGACGGAGTTTAAGGATTAGAGAGACTGGCTCTGTTTCGAGGCGACGAACAGACCTGGGTAGACCACGTATTGATGATGATGAAGAGGAAGATAATGAGATTGTTCGACGATTTCGACTGGATCCGACTACGTCAATCAACGTTGTTGCCCGAGAGCTTGGAATCTCACAATGGAAAGTGTGGTTTACTGTGCATACTGCTGATCTCTACCCCTACCACTACACGCCAGTTCATGTTATCAAAGAAGGAGATCCTGTGAGGAAGCTGGATTACTGCAGGTTCATGTTGAATGCAGATTTGGAAGATCCTTTGTTTTTTCAAAGCATCTTGTGAACTGACGAGTTCAAATTTGATCAAGATGGGATAACCAATTATCATAACGCCCATTATTGGGCTCCGAAAGCAGGAAGAAATCCTAATAAATAAAAAAAGGGTAAAGGGGTCACAGAGACGTTTCAGCCTTAACATATGGATGGGAATAATTTCAAACCATCTGATTGGGCCTTATTTTCTACCTCCAAATTTGAATGGCGAGACCTATGAAATTTTTTTGAGACAAGATTTACCCGATTTGCTCTACGACATACTATTAAACCTCATTCGAGACATGTGGTTTCAGCACGACGGGTGCCCCGCGCACTTTAGAAGAAGTGTCAGAGAGTGGCTAGACACTAACTATCCAAATAAGTGGATCGGGAGAGGTGGGCCTACACCGTGGCCAGCTAGAAGTCCAGACTTGACACCTATGGATTTTTATGTGTGGGAGCACATGAAAAGTTTGGTTTACAATGAACCTAACCCAATAACATCTGTTGATGTTTAGAGGCAGAAAATTATTGATGCTGCTAACGAAATAAGAAGAGGACTAAGAACTGGAGCAGTGAAAAGTGGCTTAAGACACAGAATGCGTGTATGTGTGCGAAATAGGGGTGGACATGTGGAACATGTACTGTAAAAGGATTAATAAACCTCATTTGTTACCTATTTGAATTGTTTTATTTTGTTTTCTGGCTAAAGTTGAATTTGACGCTTAAGCATTGTTATTTTTTACTACTACCTAGTAGCATATCATCAATGTTTTTGTTAAAAAATTCCAATAATACCCTATTGTATTATACCTTATCGGAAAGCTGAAGAACTGTAGATATTTTTTAGGACATCTGCAGCACAACTGTCATAGACTTTTTAAAAAATATCTTACAAAGAAAAAAAAACTTTTCACAATTTTATTTCTTTTTTTAAACAATTAGTTGTCTAATACAACTCAGTTGGTACAGTTACCTGCAGTTTTTGTGTTTAAAATAACGGAGCAACTAATCTGCCACACAAAAAATACAAAAACAAAAACATTAGAGGTAGAAAACACAAAAAAAAGGGACAAGACAAAAAATTTGAAAAGTCCCATAATTTGAGAACGGTTAAGTTTGGGGTATGGGGTTCCATAGTCAAATCAGTCAGGAATGATGAAAACTACCACCTCTTAAAGGATTTAGGTCGACTTAACCTGTAACTCTGTATATATTTACCTTTTTTTGTATCTTCTCGAGTTCTTGCACTAATTGTTCATAATCTTTGACAGAATAGCAAAAACTGATTGATGCCCTGTTTGTATTTACATTTTCATCAGAAAAACTATTTCTCTTTTGTAATTGTTTCCTTAAGGCTACTATATCACCAGAAGCCTCTTCCAATTTGTTTCTTAATGATTCTACCTGAAACATCAAAATGATAAATATTGATTTTATACAATTTCAACAAACTCTATTGTCATGATTTATTTTAGTAAGGATTTAATTTTATGTAACTTAGATTCTCGCCACAGATTAATGATATTTATGTCCCTACAATATTATTATTATTTTATTATACAATAATTTTTACCTCTAATTTGAGCATGTTATTATGATCTCTTGTTTTGGCAAGCATGTCACCACCGCTCACTGTGTTTGTAGGTGTGAACTTATATATGTTATTGCTTACGTCCTGGCTCAGTAGAACTGGTTGCTTACACTTTAATTGTTCTACGAGCACCTTGTACCGGTCTCTCTCCATACTACATTTGTCTAGTTCTTTACCCATTATCAAGAGAGCATCAATCTTACTTTGAAGTTTACTTTTTAACACTGAATTCTGTAAGATTTCAAACTTATTAATAAATAATATGTTGTTATTGTTTATTAATAATAAATTTAATACCAGGACTCACCTCCAGTAAATAGTCATCTAGTTGCTGTTCTTGAAATTTTACTTTACTGTTTGAAGTTTTGGTGAACATATTTTATTTAATTTAGTTACATTAAGAATAAATTCACTAGAAAATCACTCAATAAATGCTACAATAAACATACAAAAGAATAGGAATAAGATTGTATTTTATTTTGCTAGGATTGTATTTTATTTTGTCAGTGAAGTACTATCAGTCTACTAGCGCAAGTTCGTAAGAAGAAAAAATTGTATGAAACGTGCACGCTCAGTAATGGCGGTATAATCCGCCTCAATCCGAAAGAAGGCATTATCCATACAATCAATATGGTGGTCGACGCTCTTCATAAACACGTGATTTATATCTGTCTCTGTCGCTGTTGTCTTGTTTTCAAAACGTTTGACATTTCATTTAGTTGTGTTGGAGAATTTTCTAAAATCACAAATTAATGTAAATTATTATTAAAAACGAGTGTTTTGCCTCAAGAAATAAGCTTGACCCAAAAAGGATTGTGTGTGATGTGTAGTAAACTAAATGAGTAAACGAATAAGTTAAGAAATATGTAATTGATAGACACGCCGGCGGCCAATGTAAAACGAACATATTATGTCTGAATTTCCTCTCAATGATGATCGGTAAGTACCAATGACTGTTAATTAGTTCTATTCTAAAGCTATTATTGTTTAAATAGGGATTTTAGTACAAATTTCAGTACATAAAAGTAATATTTACCTACCGACCTAAGTAAAAAATAGTGCTGTCTGTACAATTTTATTTCCCTATCGATGTCGTGCCCATTAAATAAACCACTTTATTTTTTTCGCAGATGTAAACAGTGGGTTCAATTGACGGGGAAGGATTTGGTGTATGTACCAATCGACAACAAAATAGCGACATATTTTTGGTGTAGTCGGAATCCAAATCGGAGTTGATGGCCGATCCAGGACGATTCACACGCCTACCGTCAACCTGTCAACCTAACAACCTACCATGTTGTCATAGTAGTCAAGCTTGATATATTGTATATTATACTGAATAAAAGTTTTTCAAGTACCATTGTATATTAATTTCTAACACCTATAACTATCGATAAAAATCTAAAGTATATCTCTAATCCTTACTAACCACATCCCTATTTTATTACTTATGTTGGCATTATTGTTGCCAGACTGTTGGCAGAATTTTTATTATATTGGTATGAGTCTGGCGTGCACGTTCTATAGAATTTTTTTTTTCCTTGAAGTCCCGTCTCTTCTAGCGTAGCGTTTTATATTCTCTTTGGTACTATCACAGATCACTAGTATGATATCACAGATTAGAAAGAGTATGTCTTCCACAGAACACTTTTACTACAAGATTAGTTCCCTTTGCCTGCAAAAAAAGGGCGTACATAAAAAAAATGGGAGCTTAGTAATGTGTGTTTGGCAAGATTCGGTGGTGTCAGTCAAGATTTTTACTACAATTATTAAATATTTTTACAACAGCATTTCAATTCAATAAATGAAGAAATACTTTAGACATGGCTGTACGGGTCTTAGCTCCCTTTGCCTTTCCATTACAGGGAAAGAAACAAAAATAAAATAATGAAGACAAGAAATAAAGAAATACTGAAGACATGGCTGTATGGGCATTAGTACCCTTTGCCTTCCTTTTATAGGGAGAATTAATAAAAAAAAACAAAAAAAGGTCTATGGAGAAAGCTTGTCAAATACCAAATTGTCAGATTGTCATTCGTGAAGTTTAAAATTGTCCATTGTCTGGTGTGTGACGAAAGCGGGTGTCTTTGTATTTTTTGCAGATGTTGAATACTTTCTCACCTAGTATTGTTTTAAATAATTATTTTGGTGCCATGTGCTCCGGTCAGGACCGGAGGAGTAGATTTCTCTCATCTTAACATTCGATGAGAATGGCCGCGTCTAGCACCGAAATAGAAGACTTCTTAAACGGGCCCCTGGTTTCGTGGGTGAGTGATCAGCCATCCGTGTATCTGTTTTTATTAGATACAGCTTATTCTTAACATTAGAGCCAAGCGTGAGACAAAATTGATTAGGTAGGTACCCGTTCCGTATGACTGGATTTGTGACTTGTCTTGGATGTTTTAATGTTATATGTTATGCCTCACAGTTTTGTGCTTTTGCGAGTGTTATTGATTTGTCTCGATTTTAATTTATTTTATGCTTATACCCAATAAATTTGAGATGAATTGAAATATAGAACTACTTAATCTTTGTTATCATGTTCTATTTATACATAACACAAAAGTCATTTTTATATTTCTATTAAATCCAAATAAGAAATGCCAATAAATGTAAAGCATTATCAAGTCATTGATCATTTTCTATTTCATTAATATAAACTTATTATGGATGGATTTTGAATCAAGTCACCTGAATTTGAGTATACTGGATATGTAGAGGGCTCAAGGGACGTTCTCTAAAATCCTCCAAAAAATGTTGGCTGCCAGAGTTGCATCAAAATATTATAACCAAATATTTTTAAAATTCGTAACATGTTGAAATTAATCTTAATTTTGATACTTTTGTCATATTGATACTCCATAATAATGTTATCTCCCGTCGCCTCCCCCTACTGCCCAAAACCCTGTAAAAAAGGTGACTGATAGAATTTTTTTACCACAATTATGCTATGTAATAAAAATTAGGTCAGATATAATAAATTATTTTTACATCAACAGTATATTTATTGAGTTTTACAGAAATATTTGCTAGAATTTAATTTCTAACTAGACTTCTTTAACTAGATAAAGTTAAATAATATACTATTAAATAATAGCAATGAAACAAGTAAGCTTCAAGCAATGTTACTAGATTACCGGATCCTTATGGTAGTACCTACTGGTGTTTATTTTATATAACAATTTTAATAAGTGTAATTTTACTGTACACCTTCCAGAAAAATGAATTACATGTGTAATATTTAACAATTGAAATTAAGATATTTCTGACATTAAAGAAATGAGTGTTCTCCAGTCAACTTTTTTTTGTACACCTAACGTGAAGTACTAAGAAGAGTCCATTTGCATAGGCAGCTAGCACAGTATAAAACATACTGTTCTAGCCACATCCACCTTGCCGGCCCATAAGGTGTCCTTTCACACCTCTTTTGAAGTAACCTGTGTTATAGGAAGAAAGGAACACATGTGCTGACAAAGAATTCTAAGTTTTGGAAGTATAACAAAGAAATAAGTTAGATTATTAGAATAACTTCAGGATAGAAGGGAATCTTACGAATTAAAATATTAACTTATGCATTTTTTGTTCTAATTGTAAAAAGTTTTTATTTACAACATATTTTGAAATATTCTTAATTTTATTTTAACATTTTATAAATATTGTTCTATGTAAATATTATAAAATATTTAACCCAAAGGATTTCAACCAACTTTCTATGAGAGCCTTCCAACTGATATTTTGGAAAGGCTCTCATAGAAACTTAGTTTTTATTTGGTACACATATACAATACCTGTAGTCTATGAAAAACTAGCAACTAGTTTTAACTCCTTAGTTTTATAAATTATAATTTAGTAACCATTGTTTTATGGATGCTCATTACATAAATAAATTCATTCTTTATAAACTATCTAAGTACTTGTATTATTTTGTCAATATACTAATAATATAATTTTGTACAATCACAATACTGAAGAACATCAAAGAAATTTGGTTTATGAAATATAAACATTTTTTTTTTCAGAATTACCCATACATTTCAGAAATATTTCCATAGTAAAAAAATATCATCCTATAACTTTTTGACTAATATATATATTTATAGCCTTTTTTTTATGTACATATCATAAAAGGGATGGGGGAACAATACTATTTTTAATATGATGAAAAGTCTGTCTAACTTTGATAAAAGTGATATTTTTCTAGATTACCTGTGTAAAATTTTAATTTTTAAACAGTTGAATGTAAAATTTAACTATTACAATTTCAGCTAAAATCATGCCTTCCAAATCCAGCCCTTGTCACAGAATATTCAATTCTATTCAATGGAGATATTCTACAGCAAGTCTACCTCCAAATAGATCCAGAGCCTTCGTTGCACATTACAAAATTGACCGGTCTAGAGGAACAAGCTCTTCTTCTTGGGCGAGTTAAAAATTTTGATGCAATCATAAAAAATGTAAAGGGTCTGTATGAAGAAGAGCTAGGAATGACATTGCTTGTTGTGCCAGAATGTATATGTTTGGGAAAGTCACCTGACACCAGAGAAGGCCTTGAAAATATGAAGCTACTTATTTTGTTGTTGCTTGGTGCAGCTGTTCAGTGTCCCAACAAGGAACTATTTATCACAAGAATAAAAGAATTAGATGTCGATCTCCAGCACAATATTGTAGAATGTATCAAACAGGTAAGTCTAAGCTGTAATTTAAGAGTTGGTTTTAACATCATACAATTAGCCTTATCAATTGATTATTTATTAATCACAAATTTTCTATAGGAAAATTATTTATAGTCTAAGGCCATAAAACTATTTTTAAATTAAGTTTTAGGAAAAATAAATGATCATTTTAAAGAAAAAAAAACATCATCATGGCAGTTATTTTGGGTAATTTATCAGTATCATATTAATAAATTCTCAGTAGATTTTTCATACCATTAGTTTTGATTTGAATCACTAAATCATTGTACCTGTCAATTATTGTGTGTGAATTGCTGATTAACATGTATAATAATAAAACTCTTGACCAGACCAAAACTTTTTTCACTGTCCAAAGAAAAATATTTAGGGAAACATACAAATAAAGTAAGAAAACAATCAATAATTGTAGGCTGTAGGCAGGATTCCGCGTCTCCTGGGATCCAGCCAGACGCGATAACCGCTATGCCACCGGAGCATTAGGTGTAAACTACCAATTTCTCCACCGCATTCTACTTTTTAACGTTTTTATATCAACATACATTTTATTAAAACATACTTGAAAACCACACATTTTGTGCGTACCTATTCATTTTATAATGATTTTTCATATATTTTACTTATATTTCATTAAAAAGTTCCGAAGACTCCTTCAGGTATGGATATTTGGAGGTAAAAATAACTCGGAAGGAGTGGTCCTCCACTCCTTCTGACTTATTGAGAGGGGTTCGCGAGTTCACACATAAATAATGTTACGCACTTCGACGTTATACGCCGTAAGAGAAGCAACTAAGTCATTATAGCCTTTTTTTCCGAGGAGAAATCTGTTTACAGACCTACCTGTCGCTGGCGAAGCGACGGTCGTGTGTGGGGGTCGCCCAGCGCTAAATGACACTGGGAATACCCACTAAAACTCCCCGGTAACTCCACTGCCCTTCGCGGGGGTAGCCTAGGCTCTGCCGAAGTAATTTCACCAGTCCACCCCCAGGCAACCGGGCCTTACGGCCAGGTTTCGCGCCGATGGAGATTACCCAGAGTCACTTGGGTAATCCCAGACGTGGCGGCCTATGCAATGCATGTGTAGGGGCCACCCACGCACGCGGCTGTGTAGGCGCACCAGCCTAGGGCGCGCAGGAAAACGGGCGATCACCGCCCGCCTCCTCGCGCCCGCCCGTCTACGCCGGATTGGGGCGGCCAGGGGATCCTCATCCCGCTCCCTCTCCGCTGCCTCCTTCTGCGTGAGCACAGTCTCGCAGAAGGAGGCCACAGCCTCCCATACCCTCTCGCTACCAACCATGGCTCTTACCATGGTTGGCAGTGTGAGGGTACAAGTCATTATAGCCTAGAAAAAGACTTTTTTTATACAACTAGATGACAACCAAGCTGACGGCCCACCTGATGGTAAGCGGTTACCGCCGCCTATAGGCACCTGCAATAACAAGGGGAAATCACTTGATATTGCAGGTGCGTTGTCATTCTGAAGCCTGAGATGAAATGCTGTCCATGCCCAGTAATTACACTGGCTACCTTTCCCTTCAATCCGGAACATAGCGAACTGTTTCACGGCTAAAATAAGAAAGGCGGTGGTACCTACCCAGACGACCTTACATACGGGCCTACCACCTGTGTAGCCCTTTGGATACGCAGCAATTTTTTACATTTTATGAGGGACGATACATACTTACCATTACATAAAAGGTTTAGTGGCTTTATGATACAGGATTCAGAAAAAAATATCGATATTACTCGGTTTTTTTCATATTCAGAAAAAAATATCGATATTTCTCGGTTTTTTTCATAATGTTGTTTTTAGTGTGAATGACTTATTTCTATGAAAAGTCTTCTCAAAAACCTTGATTAGCGCTTAATCAGCTATCAGCGATGATTTTTAATCCTACGACTACTTATTTTAAAATCCGGACCACTGTGTGGCGTTCCCCTATCCGCAAGTCGCGGGAACCGTCTGATGGCGGTAATAGCCAACAAAAATGCTTACATAATAATTTATTACACAGTTTAAATATTCAATTATATCTGCCTAATGAGCGTACCATTGCGCAAGGTGATTGTACCCACAACGTTGTACCTGCGACCTTAGAGATGTTGGCACTATTTTTAGCGACCTTGACCGCTCCTCTATGAGCTGTATGTGTGGCCTGTATGACAAAAAGGTAGGTAGGTTCTTAAAAGTAAACTTCTTCAAGGCCGGAACCAAAACATTAAAATAAGAAACATACCTACACTACTACTAGACTACAGGAGTAATATCAATCTTAATTATCTCTTATCTGTTATCATTATTACTCTCTTTTTACCTCGGTCTATGCAAATACGATGATCCCTGATCCCTAGAATGTACCATAAACTTCGAAACTGAAAACACATCGCGGGGAAGAGTAGATAACTAGCAAAGGGCACGATTATTGCTAATAGTGGCAACAACTTTGAAAGGTTGTGCGTGCAGTGTTACACATAAGCTTTTCGCTAGGAGTCCGTGACGGTACTGTCGCGACCCGGCTTTCGCCGCAATCAAACTCCGGTGAATCTTTTAATCGCTATATTTCTCTTGGGCAACTAATACATATATTACTTATAAATTGTATTTTAAAAACTATTATAGCAATCGGCCGCCGCGCGGGGCCCCTCGGCCCGAATCTATCTGTCTCTCTCCCACAAAGTCTAGACGATTCTGACAAATCGAATATATTTTAAATATTACTTTCTTTTAGCACAGAATGTGCCAATGCCTATCAAGGCGGCGGGTTACTACAGTACCTACGAGCTACGTTCATAGAGTAGGTACCCCTACAAAGAGTGATGTTTTAATAGAATTTGTAAATTGAAAACTTACTACTTACCACCATAAAGCAGAAGCAAATGTACTGATCAATAATTTAAAACACGTTCCTGTAATACCGAATCTAAGTATCTTAGGTTGAATTGTGATAGATTTCATCATGTCAGCCGAGAGACGCCCACTGCTGGGCATAGGCCTCCCCTAAGGATCTCCATACTGATCGGTCCTGCACTGCACTCATCCATCGGCTTCCCGCGACCTTCACCAGATCATTGGTCCACCTTGTGGGGGGCCTACCAACGCTGCGCCTTCCGGTACGCGGCCGACACTCTAGGACTATTCTGCCCCAACGGCCGTCAGTCCTCCATGCAATGTGGCCTGCCCACTGCCACTTGAGACTCGCAATTCTTTGGGCTACGTCAGCGACCTTAGTTCTCCTGCGGATCTCATCATTTCTGATTCGATCACGCAGAGAAACACCAAGCAAGCAAGTGATAGATTTACTAGTTCGTAAACCACAAGAAAAACTTTTACATTCCTTGAAATCATAAATTTAATGAATCTAACCATCTTTTAGGTGGTTTTAAAAGGGACATTTACAGTCACGCAATTCCAGCACTATCAAGCTCAGTTTGAGTATCTAACGCTTTTTATTGAAAAATATATTGAGACGCAGTATCTCTAAGTACTTTGTGATTGAGACTGTGTGATCCATGTACCCATACAAGATTACCTTCACCAAATTATCACATCGATAATTTTTGGTACTTATTTGTAGGTTTTTTAAATTATACACAAGGGAAAAAAATGGGGAAAATTCGTATACGATTCTCACGGAACTCTGGACCAATATTTCTTTCTAACAAATAACTAGCGTAGCGTGGTATATTAAGTTCGATCGTATTCTTTGTAGAGTTATTCTAATAATCGTTAATTTATGCCTTGTGGATTGGAGAAAATTGTTGACAATTAACAATTTTCTCCAATAGGTAACACGAGTCAACGTAAACCTAAATATCTTACATACTCAAAGTTGCATAATTAGCTGTTATTTTTTTTTTACATATTACCATAATTGGTTGTCCATTTTTCTTTTAGGACATTTTTTGGTTTAATGATTGTATAATAAAAGCTTTTATCATTATTTACGGAAAGTTCTGGTTCATTCTCAAAATTTATTTTTACAGGTAACAGACATGCAAACAGTAGTTCTAACTCCTGATGCTATAGACCTATTTCAATCACCTACTTTATTCAACCACATGCGACGGCTCGCCAAAGAACGCGACCACTACCTTCAAAATTGGGCGTCATTGGTACTTAACGAGGAATTAAGTGAAACTGACAATGAAAATAAAAATGCGAAAAACCGGTCTACACAGAACGTCAGCCAGAATAGTGAGAGTCAACACCTTGCTGTTGAATTGGCTGATTGGAAAGCGCGGCTACGAAAGCAGAGACAGGAATTGTAAGTAAAGTCAAAGTAAAAAGCATCAGCTTTGGTATATATAATATATACTTCTATACTCTGCATCAATATCAACAGAGTACATGACTGAGCTTCGATTTGCCAACGATATAGTAGTCATGTAGAGAATCCCTGGAGAATATGAGCATAGTGATCGGTGGCTTAAATATAACTATCCGACTTAATAACTTTTCTTTGTATTGAATCTATGTGATTCCATACAAAGAAAATTTCGTAAGATCCTCTCGTCCAAAATTCCTCAGTGCCTCAATCAAGTCGATAGTCTTCGACCAGGGTGTGTTGTCAGTGATGACATACGGCTGTAAAAGTCGCTTACTAAAAGGCTTCTGTGCAAGTTCGTAGCCACTCAAGGAGATATGTGACATGTTTCCCTACGAGATAGAATCAGAACTAACGACATCCATAAGAGAACCAAAGACGACAGCACATCAAGTGTATCAGTTGCACTACGAAAGCCGCCCCTATTACGAACGGAGTAAGGGCGGTCTCAAGGTCAAACTGTTGCGCTTGATGTGCTATCGACTCTACATTACCGTTTTTTAAGTATCATGTAAAATGGTCCTAAAATCACTAGATTTGACATTATATCTCCACTAAATATTGTTATTAGAAAATCTCTCCATATCTCAATATAGGATTCGATTATCAATTGGTATGGGTACAAATTTATTTTGTGTCTAGCATTAATCATGAATCATTTTTTAATAGGGAAGAAAAGTCTGAACAATTATCAGAATGTCGGGAGGAGTTAGAGCATACTAAATTAGTACTGGCGAAATTACGCTCGGATAGTCAAGAATGGTTTAATGAAGCCAGAAAATCCACTGGCTATAGAGATGAAGTTGATGCACTCAGAGAAAAAGCAGACCGTTGTGACAGGTTGGTAATTTTTATATCAAATATTTTTTTGTAAAAATAATAAGAAGAGATAATTGAACCTTGGCTATTTCATTATTTGTAGACTAGAACAGGAAATACAAAGATACCGCGACAGATTAGCAGACTCAGAATACTATAAAACAAGAGTATCAGAGCTCAGAGAAGATAATAAAGCTTTAATGGAAACAAGAGATGCATTAGAAGAACAACTACAAAGAGCACGAAAACGAGCTGAGCAATGCCTTACATTAGAAGCAGCAATGATTAAACTAAAGAGAGAGGCCAATGATATTGCTTTAGTAAGTAGTATTGTCTGTACCTACGAGTATACCATACATAATTTTGTTTTCAAGATCTTAGCCGATTGTTAACAAATTTTTATTTTCAGGAACGAGATGCTGATCAACAGAAGATTCAAGAACTTATTGAAGAGAATAATCATTTACAGTATATAACCAAGTCTGTACTGAGCGAAAGCAATAACAGCAATTTAGATACTGATAATGAATGTGAGAGTACATTAGAGTCGGGAGAAAATAGTTTATCGGAGCAACTAACCAGCAACGCACAAGCCAGAGCTTTAAAACTTGAATTAGAAAATAAGAGACTTTTGTCAACAATCGACAATTTAAGAGAACAGTCATTATTAGAAAGTGGCGAAAAACTGTTAGAAGTAGAGAAAGAAAAAAAGAAGTTAAGTTTGAAATGTGAACAACTACACGATAATTGTAAAAGGCTTATGCAACAAAATTCTGACTTAGAAGAAGTGTTTAAAAATGCATTGGAAGAAAATAGGAAACTTCAAGATTCTTTGGACAGCCAAAAAACATTTATTGACAGGCAATCTATTGACAGAGATTCGGAAAAAAATAAATTACAAGATTTCGAGAAACACTTAGAATCGCTAACCAAAGATAAACAAAGAATTCAAATGCTATGTGATTCTATACAAAGAAGAGCAGATGATTTAGAAAAGACATTAGATTCTAGAACAAAAGAACTCAATTTAGTAAAACCAGAAGCTGATAAAGTTACAGGGTTTATTATACAAACTGAGGAACTTAAAACCAAATTAACATACAGTGAAAAAGAATCGCATAATTTGCAGAGAGAAGTGAATAAATTAAGAGAAGCAATTGAAGAAAAAGATGTGTCAATAGACAAGTTAACAACCGAAATTGAGTTAAAGAAAAAAGAATTGGAAAGATTATCTAAAGAATTAGAAATGAATCAAAATACACTGAACAAACTTCAAGATTTTGAACAAAAAGCTCAAGAATTGAAGTCACAAAAAAAAGTGGACTCAGAAACTATACAGACACTGCAAAAAGATTTAATAAAGGAAAAAGTAAATTATGACAAATTGAGGAACTGTTTAGAAAAACTTGGTATACATACTAATGAAATAATCAAGAAAGATATTAATGTAGAGGAGTTGTTAGAAAAAATAATAACCAACTCTGATCACGAAAGTTTTATATCTGAAATCGCTGCTAAAGCCAACTTAATGGCATTAGTTCCATGCACTTGCAGCCGTGAAGAGAAATCAGATGAATCTGATGAAAGCTTAATTAATCCTCAAATTGAACAATTAATGGCTGATATTAGCTCATTGCAAGCTGCTTTAGAAAACTGCAATGCTGAGAACGCGAAACTACAAGTAAATATAGCAACATTAAATTCACAAAATGGTTCGCTGATTTCTCAACAAATGACATTACAGCTTGCAAACAGCCAGCTAGCGGCAGAAAAAGAAGAAGTTGTCAAGCAGTTAGATATTTTAAAAGACAAACAGGATAATTTATTAAGAGATCAAGTAGCTCTTCAAACTTTACATGAACAATTAAACACTGAATATGAAATGCTACTTAGTGAAAGAGAACCAATGAAGGCAACTGTTAGGGACTTGAAATTGGAAAATAGAGAAGTTAAAGAAAAAATTGAAGCTTATGAAAAAAGAATATCAGAGTTTGAATTAGAAAGGGAAAACTTAAAAATTGAATCAAGGAACTTAATAAATCTGAGGGCGGAACATTCCAAATTAAAGGATGATTTTAGAAATCTCTTTACAGCGAGCGATAGACTTAAAAATGAATATAGAAATATGCAAGAAGAATATCGAAATCTCAGAACCGAAGTTACGCAGTTGAAATTAAGGAATACTGAGATGTCAGGTGAAATTAACACAAAAATAGAAATAATTACTAGTTTGGAATTAGAAATAAATAAAACTAACCAACACTGTGAAATGCTTGTTCACATGAACAAAAGCTTAGACGCTGATAGACGTTCACTGATGGATCATGTTTCCCAGTTACTGACTCAATACCACGAATTACTGGCACATTCCTTAAAAGATAAGCAACACTATCATGAAGAAGAAAAGATGTTTGCAGATAGAGTGAACGCATTATGTCGCCAAAAAGAAAAATTAGAGGAAAAAATTATGGAACATTACAAAAAACTTGACAATTGTACTACAAAACGACGTGGATTTGGAGCATCATTTGTCAAGAAAGTTCGGAAGGCAGGAACTGATTTAATAAATAAAACGTCTAGGAATAACAAGAGAATGGAGGATGCCAGTCGTTCGAAATCTCAAATCACGTTGGCAGGCTCTGAATCCGGAGAATCAGACCCAGGTAGTCAAGATATAGAGAAACAGTCCAAGATTTCAGACCAAGACCAAGGGTCGTCCAATCCTAGTGCAGAGTCGCCTAGGCATAGCTCAGATTCGAGTTTTAGTAGGAGATTTGATGATAAACTGTTAAAGAAATCTGACAACATTGATATTACTGGGTCAGTCCCTAGTTTAGATTCTTCAAGATTGACCAATGATGGAAACTTTGTTCGAAGGCTTTCTACGACGTCTATGCATAGCGGAGGCGGAGATGATGCTCTCATTAGAGCTTCTTTAAGAAGAAGACCGCAAAAGAGCATACCGTCATCTCATCGAAATAGTTACCAGGGCATAGAAGGTGATACAGGACTTACAGGATTGCCTTCCACGGGTATGGTTTTAAGTAATTTATTGGATTCGATAACTATTACAGAATCGAGCCCCCAATCTTCTTAAATATGTTCCAAAGTTATAACGTATAAGTTATAATATCGTTATTTGTATTTCAGCATCTGCACCTTCGCCTGTATTTGGGACAGCCGGCAGTCGTCGAACAGTTTACGTAGCAGATGACAATCCCGAGGTATCGCTGAATTCTAAACCACAGAGTACACCAATAAAAGAGAATCCAACATATTTGGTTTATAACAGAATATCGACAGTGATTGGTGATGGCGCTTGTCAGAGTATGAATGACAGGGCGACCAATGAACTACATCGATCTGCCTCAGAACTACAGCGTTCAACAGTTGATGATAACATGCAAGAAAGGGAAGAACAGAGGCTTGACAGGAGAACCGCAAGTCGTAATGAAAAACCTGATAACTCCAAGGAGTCTGCTATATGGTATGAGTATGGTTGTGTATAAAATTTTAAAATAGAAGGAACAATCTTCGTGAATAGACTGATGAGATGCCTTGATTTTTACTATTGAACTCTAATGAGATGAATGTGATTGTAATTTTGACCAATTGTCAAAAATATAATATAATTTGAGATTGTGATTGAATGTTACTAGTAATGACAGTATTAGCATGGCATTTATTTTATTAACAATGACGCTAACATCTGTTTGGATATTAACAATAGCTTTAAGTTAAATTAATGTTATAATAATGTTCTTGCAAATATGACAATTTTATAATTTTCTGTGCAACATAGAACACAAACACGGGACAATTTAAAACGTGTAAATATATAATTCCAGTGGTAATTTATACTTGTGATGGTTGAGATTAATACTCGAAGTTTTTGTTGAGGCTACAGTAAATAATAATTGTAAATACTTAATTATGTTGCTATCGAAAATCTTTATTAAATTATATTGTTTCTTTCTTTACTAAAGCCAACTAATTTAATAACGTAAGTGTTTCAATCCAACGAATAGTGACTTGCGGCAACGCCTCGCTACTCCATTATGGATAGTAAATCTAAACATTCTGAATGAATGACTGATACTCCGTAGTTACTATTATGCTTCTATCCAAAGTGTGCCTGTCTACTTTTTGTAGAATCAATGATAATAATAATGAGACAGTGGGCCTGCTTCCGAAGACACACTCTAATTCTAAATTTACGTACACTATATCACTTTCTCGCAATATGTAATAGGAAAAAGATAGCAAGAATTTGTTTAGAGCTGTCACTTAAATTTAGACAGATTTCAAGGGAATAATAGTCAATTTTAGACGGCATGTACGGAGGTGCCTTCTAAACACTGCATTTTATCACGTTTAATAAGGTCGAAAATTGAACGCACGTTTCTAAATGTCAAATCATATGATGGCCATCCTTTTCGTATTCATATTGAGAGGAAGAAATACACTGAACTTAAATTTAAACTTAGCATGTGTTCTCCAGAATTAGGGCCATTGATATCTGGTGATCTTCGTATACCCCAGGTAGGGCTTGTGGTTCCGTCGCTGGCGACGTCGTTTTGATAGCCCGATTAGGATGTGCTCTTAGTTCACAATGGACCCAATTCTGAAGGCTAAATCTAAAGGAGATGTTTCATATCCGGCTAGATATATGTACCTACAGTGGGCCTAATTCTGGGAACACACTTTAATTCTAAATTTAAGTACAGTATATCTCTTTTTCGCAATAAGTAATAGGAAAAAGATAGCAAGAATCTGTTTAGAGCTGTCACTTAAAATTAGATAGATTTCAAAGAAACCATAGACAATTTTAGACGGCATGTACGGAGGTGCCTCCTAAACACTGCATTTTAGCACGTTCACTAAGGTCGAAAATTGAACGCACCTTTCTAAATGTCAATTTATATGACAACCATCCTTTTCTTTTTCATTTTGAGAGAAAGAAATAGACTGAACTTAAATTTAAACTTAGCATGTGTTCGCCAGAATTAGGGCCACTATCTCACAAAATCAGAAAAAAACTCCTGAATCCCGGAAAAATACAAATAGTTTATTTTCATGTATAACTTGTACAAAACTCAAAATAATTCGTCGATTTCACCATTATTGAATATGACAATAGGGCTGACATTATTGAAGTCAACATAACATAGGCGCCATGTTGAATATTTGGCTGTTGCAGTATTTTCTGAAAAAAAAATTGTTTTGTACCACTAAACAAAGCAAATAAAAAGAAAACGAGCTATTGAAAAATGTTCTGCATATTTTTTGCCTATTTTTGGTACAGTGTACATAGACCTAGCCCGGAGTCCATACATTTTTGAAACGACTTTAGATAGCTTATACTGAAACCATAGATAATTTTAGGTGTATAAGTGCTTCCTAAAACTGCAATTTATCACGTTCATCGTGGTCGAAAATTGAACACGCCTTTCTAAAAGTCAAACTTTATGACAGCTGCCGGCTTTGTATACACTGACAACGAAATACACTGAACTTAAATTTATATTTCGTGTGTTCTGCAGTGTGAGGCGCAATGTATGACACATTTCAGTAAATTTTATTAGTTTAGTTATCGGAGTTTCAGTTTGAAATATGATATCGAGTCACACATATTATATATGTCGCCGCCATCTGGTTAAATTCGCCGATTAGTTGGATGCCTAGCACGTTAGTTAAACGAAGGCATCCAATCAAATGCCTAGCCCGATAGTTAATTGAACTAGATTTGCATAACGTTTAACGACTTGGCGTATTAAAGGGATCGTATTGTACCGATGAGTTTTGATTTGGTGGTTTATTTTTTTTATGTTCATTAAAAACAGACATCGTTTTGGTTATACGTGGTCATAAAAAAATTACCTTGAACCTACCAATCACTCAAACTGTCAAACAAATGATCTGCCCAGGCGTCCAATCGAATGGCTAATTTAACCAAACGGCTGACATGACTTTTAGCCGTCTGGTTTAACGTTGATGTCAATGACTTGGTTAAATGTCCTTTAGCCGTTTTATTGGATGCCGGCGTTTTAACCAGAGGGCTGCGACATATGCCATGCTTTGAAAAAAAACGTGGTACAGATATAATAATTTGTATTTTAAGCAATAAAGCTTCTCTCACATAACATATAGATATACAGTCATATACATAACCAAAACTAAGTTCTCAGTTGGATTTGTAGCCGAGAAGGCCTAGACCAAAACCGGAGATATCGGTCGACATTTATTTGACAGGTCTAGTAAAATTCTTGCTATCTTTTTCCTGTACGTATTGAGAGAAAGAGTTAAAAAGTACTATTTAAAATTTAGTCTGTCTTCAGGATGAGGCCAAATTACGGATTTCCCGATATTTTTTTGAAACTTAATAAATTATTTATCCTAAGTAGTGAGTTATTCATGCCGAATGAAATAATACTAAGTTAATTGATCTTATTAAATACAATATGCATTTGTTTTATGTTGTTTGAACGTGTATATAATTCTTGCACATTTTAAAAACATACTGTGTACGATTGTGAATCTTGTATTTATGTATAGATGAAGTTATAATCATTACCTTGCCAGAGAGTCTGTGAATTAGGTGTTTTACATCAAGTTTAAATATAAATTTTACTTTAATTGGAGAGCATAATGTGTGCATGTACAAAATATTTTGTGTTACCTATCTTATTCTCTTCCTGTTTAATTAAATATTTGTTTACATTATTCTAAGTTTTAATTAAATGTAACTTTATGTTTAGTTCAGTACAAAATAATGTATGATTGATATTTTGAGTAAGTATGATGATTTTTATTTTTTGTATTTCGATACTTTAAGTACCTATGACATATAAAATTCCCTGTTATATTTACCTAATTATTATTAATAAGTAGTTAAAAATAAGATTTTTTTTAACTTAATAATATTTATGAATTTTAATTACTTACCACACGACATATTATTTCGTCAGCCAAATATTTAGATCTATAACTGACCATTTTTTACTTACATTTAGCTTTATCCATGCATCATCTATAAGAATATAATGATAAAATATTGAACTTTTCATTAGTTATTTTAACGATATGATAAATATTTGATTTGTGTCCTTATTTGGCCAATTTAAAATAGGTATAAAATTATATTAAATCAATTGATGATTAATGATTTTTTTAATAATTGGTACTATAAAGATGGTGCTTAGAAGATATTATATTGTAATATATATACTTATTATATCTCAGTTTGCTAGTATAATAGAATAATTAAAAATATAAAATATTGTTTTGGTCTCTATTGCTTATAATTTAATCTAGTTGTCTGTATTTTAATAATAGCCTCTCACCGAATTTATAACCTAGCACATGACTTAAATACAGGACTTTTAAAAAAATACAAACTTGAAGTACGTAAATTATTCGTTTTACTTCTGCCCTAAATCAAAAGTTATTTCCTTCTAACGCTTAATCCTTTTTTTTGTGAGAGCATGAACAGTAGATAAGCACCCCCAGTTTGCGATTTTCCAGATTTTAAAAAATCGCACTATGTTGAATTATTCCATGGCTCTTCCGTAATATTGTGGATCATATTTACGGTTTACTTAATACATACGGTACAGTACAGTCACCAATAGAAATCCATTAGCACTAGGTTTTGTCACACTACGTCACTCACAGAGCGCTCAATACAAAATGTCACAAGTGTAATGCTAATATTTTATTGTGAAAAGGTACTAAAAGATTAATTGACTTCTGTTGCTGACTGTACTAATACCTACCTATCGCTTGCCGGCTAATAGCCGACTCTGTGTGGCAGTCAAAAACTTTTACTTCGAACGGCTTTTCAAACCAAGTCACAGTATACAGACGAAAATATTGGAAAGGAACTAAACGATTCTACAAATTATGCATAAGCAAGACAGACTAATCTAAACAGTTAACACAGGATTTTTCTTAAAAACAGTATTAAAGTTGAGTTGGTAATAACAATTTTTAGCTTTTCTTACAAACCAAAAATCGCCAATATTTTCTTTATATTTGCACTTCGAAAAATCCTCTAATATTCTTAAGTTTCTGGTATTACTTTTAGAGTAGCTTAGCTTAGTAGAGTAGCTGGCTTGCTTATGCGCAGCAAGTTTTGTTAGAATCGGTGAGTTCGTTTTCAATATTTTCAACTTTCAAGTTAATTAAAGATACAAACTGTCAAATGCGATGGCGTAAAGACTCAAAGGCAAACCGCGACTTATTCGGGCTTAAAGTTATTGTTTTATCAAATTGATTCAAATGACATTTTGAATTTGGAGAAAAAAAAGAGATAAAACTGTGTAAGTCTAAGGATTATAGAATCGTTATGAGTGAGTTTTTAAGCCCCGGTGAAAAAAGAAGGGTGTTATATGTTTGACGTGTCTGTCTTTCTGTGGCATTCATAGTCCATTCGTTTATTAGGGGTACGAACCCCTAAACCAGAGCTTCCCAAACTTTTTTCCCATAGACCACTTTCTAAATTTAGCTGGATCCGGTTGACCCCCTGCTGCTACATTTCTACCATATTCCCTAAACTCGACAAGAAACGCGTTTTTTTTTGTCTCGCCAACGTAGACCCCCGTCGAGTCTCCCGTGGACCCCTGGGGGTCCACCTGGGCCACTTTGGGAACTAAGGCCCTAAACGAATGGACCTATTTTGATTCGTATTTTTTTTTGTTTGTAAGCTAACGTAATCAAGATAGTTCTTAGCTATAATTTATAAAGATCTACTAAAAGCTCATTTCCTACTTGACAAAAAAGAGTCTAACTTTCAGAGATCTGATTGATTTGAAATTAAGTTTACTAAATACTTCGGTTATATTTCCAAGACACGCTAACCTTGATCTGATCCTGTACCAATAAAAATAGTCTGCGGAATGCTTAATTCCTCATAACCTTACAGCAGTTACAGTGTGTTTGAGCTCATAAGAAATAGTCTCAATGAGATGGTGTTCTAGAGATGATTAATGAGGCCGGAGGTTACTAAAATTTTGAATTATATCTAATAAAGTCTGTCTTGTCTATAATAATAATAATAATTTTACTTAGAATTAAACCTTTATTCAAGTTTACATAATTATAGGCACTACAAGATTGTTATTAGCTAATGCGTAATCTTAATCAGAGAGATCCATTACAGTTTGTTTCAGTCTTCACTTCCCACTGGAACACTGGGCAGGGTCGAATGGGAACTTTAAATGGTATTCCTGAGACTACCGCCTTTTGGCCCGGTTCGACTTTGGTTGGCAGGTATGACATTATACACTGAAAAGTTATTTACAATTATTTTATCATAATAATATTATTCTCTAAACCTCGAGTGATTTTTATCAAAACCATTTAATAGTTACCTACCTTTGGTCTTTCATTTTCAGTAGACATATATCCAATACACATAGTTTTAGTAGTGTGACCCCAAAGCAATTCTCCCTCACCAACTTGGGGGTCAAATCTTAAAGCCAATGTTCCACCCAACCTTTCACTTACATCCCATAGAAATGGTGACTCCAAAAAATTATCTTTCAAACACTTATCAAGTCCCAATGTTGGGGAGCTGTCCCACAAACTCTCAGCTGTATTTTTGGCTAATTGTGTTCGTATCAGATGTTCCCCACAACCTGACGTACAGGCTGCTATAGAAGGTTTCATGCCATCTCTGCTCATCAAAGCCCATACTCCACTGCCAAAGGAAGCTGCTTGTCCAACTCTGCCTTCATGTTTTAAGGAGACACCACCTGAACTAGCCCCTGACGCAACAACACCATTCGAATCAACACATATAGCCCCTACTGTATCTAATGGACTAAACTTAATTTCATTTTGAAGTGAATATCTTTTTAATTTTCGTTTACTGTGTTTATAGTTTCGGAATGCACGCGCTGATATCATTTTTCTTTCATCAACAATCTCCAAACCCATTCGTTCTGCCCAAGAGCGGGCCCCTTGTCCAGTGAGTATACAAGGAGGGACTCTGCCCAGAGAAAGATTTTCACATTGTTTTAAACATAAATGTTTAGCTAAAGTAATAGGATTCCAAACATTGGACACAGCTCCACATGCTCCAAAATGTAATGTTTGTCCATTCATGACAGAAGCATCACATTCCACAGTACCATCCCAATTTAGATTTGATCCATAACCAGCATTAGTCAATGGACTGTTCTCCAATTCTGTAATTAAATAGATATTAATTAGTCTATTTGGTACTTCAAGAATAACATCTAAGCAACTACACTTACAGTACTGTAAGTATATATGTTAATGTGTGTAATAGTTGTTAGCTATTTTAGGTGTTACCCTACGAGGTAGAATCAGAAATGAGGATATGATGTGTAAGAGAGCCAAAGTCACTGGTATAGCTCATACATAGTAAAGCTACGACTTCACCGCGCATGCATTCTGCATGTTGCGTCTCGATTGGCAGCCACTGAGTGGTCACGAGAAAAAACCATCGTTTTTACCCACGACGGGTATTTACCGGGTAAATACCCGGTAAAATCCCATCTCTAGTCACGACGACGAGCAGTGGCCGACATCAAGACAGAGACCCAGGACGCGCGCCCGGTGATGTAGCCTTAGGAATAGGATTAGCAAGTTGAAGTGGCAGTAGGCGGGGCAAAAAGCACGCAGAACGCTCGGCCGATGGGGCATTAAAGTTCTATCATGGCCACCACGCCACGTACCAAAAAGCGCAAAGTAGGGCGGCCTCCCACTAGATGGACAGAAAACCTGGTCAGAGGGCCTAGACAAGTTGCATTTCGATAATGGCTATTGCTATCTCTAAGCGGAGAATGTATGATCGACTATGGATCGCAAATGTCAAATCCCATACATTTTCCATTTAGCTATAGCAACTGTCAAAAGAAATCTTGCCTAGGCTCTCAGGGTCGCAAGGTGCCATAGGAGGCAGTCTGCGCAAATCAATCCATTTGTAAAACGAGGGGACCTTTGTTCAACAGTGGACATAATATGGCTCATAATCATGATAAACTATACAGTAACCCACTGCTATGCCATATATCAAGTGGAAACCATGTTTTATCTTCAAATACATAGGGGATTTTTCAGATGGGCGAGCACCGCCAAATCCGTAACTATGAGGAATAGCGAAAAGTACTCAAAATTGTATCGGCATCAAGGGCCCGATTTCGATAAAGACTGAAACTGCATCAATGGATTTTTGAAAAATCAATATTCCTTTTCCTCGAATCCATAGTAGCCAGAATTCGATAGTGTCGCTAATATAAGGAATGAATTTAGGGAAATAATGATATGTGAGAATGTTGTATTTTAATGAACTGTCATATTTTAAGACAACATGATTTTTTAAACTGGTTAAATAAAAAATTCGACAACAATAGATATTTTAAAATATACAGGGTGGCCGAAACATTGGTGTCCAAAAAAAAATTGAGGTCCCTCGTATCATGGGGTATCTGAATAACCACCTGTGTGTTCCGCGACTTTTTATAGTTTTCATAGTTTTTTTATAGTTTGGGCAAAAAAATTGATTCAGTCAAATTAGCCTTTCATAAGTTTTGTCATGGTCAGCGAGATCACCGGATCTTACTCCTTAGATTTTTTTTGGGGGTAGGTATGTAAAAATTTAAATCTACAAAGACTCATATTGCAACTGATAACTTGTAATGATCTTTGGAAAATATTCTAGGAGAGAGCAATAATATTGTTAATGCAAAATTCCGTACAATGCTTGAGATTTAAAATCCAGCAATGTATTGAAAATAATGGCCATCATTTTGACAATTACCTTTTCAAACCCAACATACCAGACACAATTAAATTAAATTTGTCTATGTTAAACATTTATAATGTCTTGCCATTATTAAAAGAAAACAAACAGGTAGACAATATAAAAACAGAATTTTAAAAAATATTTTAGAATGCGCTGTTTCCAAAGTTAGCTGTACATGTATTTTTAAAAATCCAAGCATTTTTAACTTTAATCAAAATGGAGTCTGAGAGTCATTTGAGTATTTTTCACTATTCCTCATTCTCCTTTGGTGGTGCAGGCCCACTTGAAAATTCAACCTATAAAACAATAGTTATATCTACAGTTATTTCACAGACATAAAAAAAATATAAAACTTAATAGTAATTTTTCTGCTTCAGATTCACTCCATTAATCTCTGAACATAATATAAAATGTTCCCGCTTTGAGCCATACTTCACCATTGACGACACGAATGTACCACAGATGCTAGTTGATTTGATCACTAGTTTGGTATGAATGGTTGTGCATGCACATAGGACACCACCATTCATGCCATCACAGACGCAAAATTAATGTGCAGGTTTGATAAGGCAAGAAAAATACTAGTTTTTAGATTTTTTTAGTAAATACCTATTAAATCATTTATCATCTTTCATTTGAAAAGTATTTTAAAAACTGTCACATAACAGATTCCAGACACAATTGGTTTTAGAAGTCCTAACACCTCTGTAGGTCTTACTTGACAAATTAATGGGCCAGTACTGCAGTACTCAATTTACACTGTGCAATTAAATAATTCAGGATGCCTCCTACCTATTATAGCCTTTTCCACAGCTTCAACTGCATTGCTGCCATTACCCAGTGCCTCAATAGCTCTCCTGCAGGCTACATAACATGTTTTTTGGTATTCCTTTTTCAATGCCTCACTGTGGTATCCAGCACCTAAGAAAGTTTCAATAATAACTATTAGGCACAATGGGTCACTAATATGGGAAAATCAAAACAGAATAATGAAAATCGTATCACCACAGTGTACAGCTATAAAACCATTCATAGTAGTTATTTGATTGCTCCAATCAACTTGGAACCAACTAGGGAGTGGAATTTGTTCATTATGTAATTATTGTAGTTAAATTGATAATAAAAGACAACTTGCAATAATTGCGTAAAACAATATTATTAAATAGGGCCCTGACTTGACCACAGATTAGAAAGAGTCTAAAGACTGCTCTATGCTTGACTGCACCTGCACAGATTAGAAAGAATATGTCTAAGAGCCACCGCACATATACACAATTTCAAATCGTACAACTAAATCGCAGAATGTCTAATAGGCATAGAATCATAGGATAGCCCGCACATTATATCAACTAAGTCGTTCAACTAAATAGTTGGTCAACTATCGGCCGATAGCCCGCACACTATAACAACTTAGTTGGTCAGTCGCACGGTAAGATGCAGTGTGACCAGACCCGTGCGCGTGATTTCCCTACGCTTGGATTTTTGCCGACGGGCGCGCAGCCGCCCAGTCGATCTCTGCATTCTCTTCTTGTAAAAAATGGAAAAATAGAACTGCTGATCGACGAAGTCCAAAAAAGGCAAGCCCTTAAAAACCTTTTTAATAAAAGAAATAAAAGAAGTAGTGCGTTCTTTTTCCGCATTTTCTCGCAGACGTCACCGCGCTAGCAACACTATCCACCAACTAAGTCGACGAAGTGGGCGGCCTATGAAAGCACGCAATTAAGTTGTACGATTTGAAATTGTATATGTGCGGTGGCTCTAAACACGGTGTTATAACTTCATACTAAAATAACCATATCATATACGACCAATTGCAGTTAACATTGAAGTATTGACTAGGACCATTCGTTTAACTGATATTTAATTTGGTCGGCTTACAATGGCTTAGAAATTTAGGCCCAAGTCGATAGATGACTCTGTAACCATAAAAAAAATAGTGACTTCGAAAAATATCAACAATAAATATTTAAAACTTAAGTGACATTTAAGATGTTATTCATTAAACTGAGAAAAAATAATTACTTCAATTTCTAATCAATATTAGGTAACTTTGATATTTTTTACAATGTCGTTAGTAATATTCTTACTATAACTTGTATTATAATATCTTGCCCAAATTATTAATTACTTAGCTAGAGTAGTGACCTATGTATTGGGATTTGAACCTAGGCCGTCATAGCAGTTCCTGTCAGTTTTGAATTTTTCATGACATATCAATTTTTTGATGAGATTTTGGTGTTCATTATTTTAACGATATAATTTTTATACAGTATTTTTCAATACATTACCACTATAAATATTTTAGTTAAGTACATTACCTACTAAGGTAGAAATTGTAGCGCTAATTCATCACTATTAATAATGATTGAATGGTATATTTGGCAGACCTCCTGCGTGCTAATCTTAGAAAACCATGTTCGAATCCCGATGTGGATTTTTTTTTTCTTTGAAATTTTATTTTGATAATAAAAATACATAAATAAACATGTTTTAAGTAACTTTTGATTATTTAAATTTAGTTTTTAAGAAAAAAAAGTTTTATTAAGAAAATAATTTTTTGGTTGTCTACCGGTTCAGATCACCAGATATCGCTAAGCGCCATATATTTTTTAGTACGGAGTGATGCCTCTATACCCGTATAAAAAATGTACTCTTTGGCTCTAAACCTGACTGACACATACTTTGCTATTGGCCGGTCGTGTAGCCGCCATCTTGCCACAGAACACTGCATCTTGCGTGATCTTGCCCCCGAGCCGTCAGCCGACCACGGTGTTATAACTTCATACTAGGGCTTTCAATACCGGTATTCCGGGATCCCGTAATACCGTAATCACGTTTTTTTATTGGTGTTCTTCAATACCGGTATTGATCAGTCGAAACCGTGATTTTACGGTATTACAAAGCAACAATTCTTTATTAGAGTTATATTAATATTTAACCTATAATTAGTCAGTTTCGCACGCATGTTAACAAAATTAGATAGACAGGCTAATAAGTTAAGCCAAAACCTTGCAAAGGCACTTCGAAAACGTATAAAAGAGCTATTGTCTTTATATCTGGAGTGTTACAATACTTGCATGAGCCTGAAGCTTATTTTAGTGATAATGATAGCGAAGGTGACATTTTCAAAAAACTAACATCTGATGAATTGTATAAAATTATGGTGGGTGTAAATTTGGTGTACCTTTAATAAATAAATAAATAAATTATTGTTAATTTACTGACTCGTTTGAAATATAAAAATAAACAACTGAATACTCTCATGCAGTTACTGAGGTGGTTGCTAGTGTTGCTACAGAAGAACCTTCTACTTCATCGTCATCGTTAAATACAAGCGTTGAAGATGACGATGTGTCCATCCAGAAACAGCTGGAGAGGGAAATATCCAATTTACCTTAAAGTACAACTGCAACTACAGGCACTGATTTTGAATCAATAATAAGAGTAGAGATGTGTGTCTTCAAAACCGGTGGTCGGGAAATATTTTTATCTGCAGCTTACAAATATTTATTATCTGTAGTAAGTGTAGATGCTGAGCGAGCTTTTTCTTCGGTCAGCTATTTATGCAACAAATTGAGAAGTTCGCTATCTGATAAGTCATTAAACGCTCTGTCCTTTATAAGATCACACTTTCAGTTGCAAAAAATGCCAAAATCTTAAGATGTTATTGATTATGTTTATCGTTTTATTTTGTTTTTTTTTTTACTGTTATTTAGCATTGTTTGATTAGTAATTATATGAATGTTACAAAGTAAATGAATACATGATTGTTAAGTAATCTAACTATAATAATTATTTTTAATGTTGATTGCCATGCGAAGTTTAATTGATGGGAAGGTATTTTTGTTGTATTTTTTTTATTTTAATAGATTATCTTTTGTTTGATAAAAATCTTTAATTCTTAGTCCCGCCGAACTATTAATAAAAGACTACCCGTAAAGGGAAGGAACAAAATATTAAATATACATTATTGTTTCTAACAATAATGTATGTTTAATATTATGTTAACCTGTTTTTCATGTACTATGTAACAGAAATAAAGACTGATTAGAAATAAAACGGGCATTTTAATATCCTTTGATTTTGAGTTCATATTCAATACCGTGATCCCGTGATCACGGTATTGAACATGCTAATACCGGTATCGAAAAAATCCGGTATTTGAAAGCCCTACTTCATACTAAAATAACCATATCATATACGACCAGTTGCAGTTAACATTCAAGTATCGACTAGGACCATTCGTTTAACTGATATTTAATTTGGTCGGCTTATAATGGGTTAGAAATTGAGGCCCAAGTCGAAAGATGACTCTGTAACCATAAAAAAATAGTGACTTCGAAAAATATCAGCAAAAAATATTTAAAACATAAAATGACATATAGATTTTTAATCAATATTAGGTAGCTTTGATATTTTTTCACTATGTCGTTATTAATAATCTCACTATAACTTATACTATAATATCTTGCTGTCAGTTATCTGTCAGTTTTGAATTTTTCATGACATTTTATTTTTTTGATGAGATTTTGGTGTTCATTTAATTTAACGATATAATTTTATACAGTATTTATTAATAAATTACCACATCAATAATTTAGTTAATTACATTACTGAAGTAGAAATGGTAGCGCTAATTTATCATTGATAATAATGATTAGATGATAGATTTGCGAGACATCCTGCGTTCTTAAACAAGAAAACCATCGATCGAACATGGTTTTCTTGGTCACGAATGGGAAGATTTTTTTAAAAAATTTTTATTTTGATTATAAAAATACATAAATAAACATTTTTATGTAAATTTTGATTATTTAAATTTATTATGTTTTTGAGAAAAAAAGGTTTTGAAAATAATTTTTGGATTGTCTACCGGTTAAGATCACCAGATATGGCTAAGCGCGATAATATTTTGTAGTATGGAGTGATGCCTCCTATACCCGTATAAAAAATTTACTCTTTGCCCCCGGCGACCACCACATATGTTTTTTTTAACTAAGTCTGCTTTCTATTACAATAATCTTCTTTATTGAAAATTTGGTTCAATGAATGACAAAGAGAACGAAAACAAAAATCTGTTTATTGCATTATTTTCCAGACATTTTTAAAACATTAAAATATAAAATAGAATTATTTTGGAATAAACAAAAATATATAAAAATAAAAAATTTAAAGAACTGCGAAAACCAAATCATTTTTCAAGTTTCATCCATTTTGTTTTTTTGACATTCGCTTGAAAAATACTATTTTGTAGCAAACAATTCTGAAATATAAAATACCTCTCAAAAAGTGCTTGATTTCAAATTTCCAATTTGTGATATGAATATGGAAGGCAAACGTTTTTTTCGGGTCCTGCGGAACGAGAGCCTGTGTGAGACCTGTAAAAATGCTTTGATATCGCATTAGGCTTGTGTAGTACATGTGCTACGTACTACTAAGACGTAATTCTTTCATGTGAACGAGAAAACTATTCAGTTTTGGTTATGAAAATCGGTCTTTTAGGACGATGTAGCAACACATTCACCGAAATCAGATTTGTAGCGCCAACTGGAACATACTACGTCACACCTATGGTTACCAAGACGACAGAGTTGTTGATTGACATTCTTGCCTAAAATAATTCGTGGTAACTCTGTATTTGCAATTTGCGTATTTCAAATAAAATGAAAGTTTTAAATTCTGTTTCTTTAGTATCAAAGTTCATTAAATATCTTCTGTTACGAGTCAGTCAAAATTAGATCACAATAGTATAGTAAAGTCAGTACTTATAAGTAGAATAACGAAGTACTACACTGGTGACCCCTAGAAAAGGACGCGTAATCAGGTGAAGCAATAAAAGCAACAAACTACAATGGAAGGACAACAAAAACAAGGTATGCAGGGTGGCCATGAAACCAACGTAGCGGAAAGCGGAGCGGCTGTACATCGAGTCGGCGTACGGGTGCCACCTTTCTGGCCGGAGGAACCAGCAGTCTGGTTTGCGCAGGTGGAGGGCTAGTTCAGCTTTTCAGGCATCACACACGACGCAACAAGGTTTTACTATGTGGTAAGTCAGCTCGTCCATCAATATGCGGCGGATGTAAAGGATCTGATCGTGTCACCACCACCTACCGATAAGTACGAGAAGCTAAAAACTGAGCTCATTAAGCGACTTACCACATCCAAAGAACGAAAGATAAAACAACTATTAATGCATGAGGAACTGGGGGACCGAAAACCCTCACAATTCCTCCGTCATCTACAAAGTTTAGCAGGACAAGCCGTTTCGGTGGAATTAATGCGCACAATTTGGTCAAGCCGTCTGCCTGCAAACCTCCAGAAAATTGTAGCAATGCAGCAAGCCAGTCCGCTGGAAGCAGTAGCAGACCTGGTAGACCATGTCCACCATATTGCACCACCAGATAATGCACAGGTAGCTAGCACGTCTACAGCGACTACAGCGTTTGACAACATGTGTAAGCAGGTTGCTGAGTTAACCAGGCAGGTAGAGGAACTCAGACTTAGCCAAAATAGACGCAACAATTGGCCCAACAACTATAAACGAGGACGTTCCCGTTCCGCCTCAAGTTCCCGTTCACAATCTCGCACCCGCCCTAAGGAGCACCCACACTGCTGGTACCATTACCGCTTCGGAGATCGGGCCAGGAAATGTGTATCACCTTGCAGCTACAAGGCGGGAAACGAAAAGAGCAGCCGTTAGTGGCGGAAAATAGCTGCTCCTCTTCCCCAGGCCGTTTGTTCATCAGCGACCGAAAGAGTAAAGTCCAATACCTTGTCGATACTGGATCAGATTTGTGTGTATACCCTCGTTCACGTCTCAACGGGCTACGCACAAAAACACAGTACGAGCTGTTCACTGCGAATGGTACGGTAATATCAACGTACGGCCACATAAACCTTAAGTTGGACCTGGGACTTCGTCGCGCGTTCGAATGGATATTTGTGGTCGCCGATGTGTCAAAACCTATAATAGGTGTCGACTTTCTTGGTTTTTATAACCTACTCGTCGACTGCCGCAACAAACGCCTGGTAGACGGTGTCACATCACTGGCAGAAACAATAGTCCAAAAACAGCCATCGGAAGCTATTTCTTCGATTCAGACAACAACACAAGACCAATCAGTATATCTCAGCATCATTCGAGAAAACCCAGACATCACGCGACCAGCCGGTATGCCAATGACTCCAAAGCACAACACCAAGCACCATATCCGAACAATGCCAGGACCCCCAGTATCGAGTCGTCCCCGTCGTTTGGATCCAGCCCGCCTTACGATTGCTCAGCAGGAGTTTGAGGCTATGCTACAAAACGGCACAGCTAGAAGGTCAGACAGCTCATGGTCATCTCCGTTACACCTAGCTAAGAAGAAAGATGACGGTTGGCGTCCCTGTGGGGACTACAGGGCTCTAAACGCTCGAACGATACCGGACAGCTACCCAGTTCGACACATTCAGGACTTCACATACCAGTTAGCCGGGAAGAAGGTGTTCTCCACCGTAGATCTCATGAAAGCCTACAACCAGATACCGGTTTACAGAGATGATATCGAGAAAACAGCAATTACTACACCGTTTGGGCTTCGAGTTTCCCTTTATGACATTCGGACTACGGAACGCAGCCCAAACGTTCCAACGCTTCATGGACGAGGCTCTTCGGGGACTAGACTTCTGTTACGGATACATAGATGATATCCTGATATTCTCTGACACCATCAGGCAGCATCAGGACCACCTCCGTCAGTTATTCCAGCGCTTGATAGATTACGGAATCCTGATAAACACAGCCAAATGTGTATTTGGGCTTGAAGAGGTAACGTTCCTAGGCTATAAAGTTTCCGCTGCCGGACTGCAACCAACCGAAGCCAAAACGCAAACCATATTGGAGTATCCACCACCTAAAAAGGTTAAAGGGTTAAGGAGATTCTTAGGAATGATTAACTTCTACCGCAGGTTTATCCCCAACGCAGCATCGCAGCAGGCTCCGCTAAACAACTAGCTCAGCGGGCCAAAGACGAAAGGTTCACAACCAGTGGACATGACACCTGAACTGATGGAAAGCTTCGAGAAGTGTAAATACAGCCTGACTCAAGCCACGTTACTCGCCCGCCCAGATTTGAATGCTGAACTAGCCATCCACAGCGACGCTTCAGACACAGCCTTAGGAGCAGTATTACAGCAAAAGAAAGGTAGCAACTGGGAACCGCTATCATTCTTCTCCAGGAAACTTAGGCCCTCGCAAAAGAAATACAGCCCATACGACCGGGAACTACTGGCAATTCATGAAGCAATTAAACACTTCAAGCATATGGTAGAGGCAAGGACATTTACCATCTATACCGACCACAAGCCGTTGACGTTCGCTTTCAGCACAAAACGCGATAACTGCTCACCTCGCCAGTTCGGGTAACTTAACTACATAGCACAATTCAGCACCGAAATACGTTATGTGGCTGGTAAAGACAACGTAGTGGCTGATATTTTGTCCCGAATAGAGAAGCTGACAGCACCACTTGACTACCAGGCTCTCGCAAGTAACCAGGACACAGATGCTGAGTTGCATGCCATACTCGAGAACGGCTCAAGCCTCAAACTGGAGAAGGTAAACACAGACAAGTCGGGCGTGCAAGTATACTGTTACGTCTCCATAGGCACAACGAGACCTTTCATCACAGCCAGCTACCGTCGACAAGTATTCGAAATGTTACACAATCTTAGCCACCCAGGAGCTAAAGCTACTATCACATTGGTTACGCAAAGATTCGTGTGGCCGGGAATGAAAAAAGACTGTAGAAATTGGGTCAGAGAGTGTAACAATTGCCAGCGCAGCAAAATAATACATCATACGGCAGCGCCACTGAAAATTTCGAGATGCCAGCAGCTCGGTTTCGACATGTCCATATGGATATAGTTGGACCATTACCATATTCAGCTGGTTACAGGTACTGTTTGACCATGGTGGATCGATTCACTCGCTGGCCAGAAGCAATTCCTCTGCAAGACATCACCACTGAGACCTCTGCGACAGCCTTCGTCTCCGGCTAGGTGGCGAGGTTCGGTTGTCCAGAACGAGTGACAACGGATCGCGGCCGGCAGTTCGAGTCGCAGCTCTTTAAAGCTATCACAACACTGGTAGGCAGCATACATCACACTACCACTGCATACCATCCAGCATCCAATGGGTTAGTCGAGAGACTACTTAAGCAGCTTAAGGCTGCAATTGTCTGTCACGCTACACAGCAATGGACCGAAGTACTGCCACTAGTGCTCCTTGGGATACGCAGCGCGTGGAAAGAAGACATACAATCGACAGCAGCAGAACTAGTCTACGGCGAGTCATTACCCTTGCCTGGACAGTTTTTCCTGACCACACAGGAGATTACGCAAAATATGTCCCAGATAGCACCACGACCAACATCATGGCACAGCAATAAGAAAAGCAACTTTTATATTCCCAAAGACCTTTACCACTCAACACACGCATTCCTAAGCCTAGGTCCGGCAAAGAAGTCATTGGAAGCAGCCTACACAGGCCCGCACAGGGTGTTACAACGTGACACCAAGACATTCAATATAGACGTACGCGGTAAATCACAAACTGTAACTATCGATCGCCTTAAACCTCCTCATACTACACGGAACGATGAACCGTCTCCGGCTGAGCACCCAACCATCCACTCATAAGCACTCAACAGGCTGAACGGAAAACCAGAAGAGGAAGAACTGTCCGTTTTCCAGATCACTGTCGCTCGTAGTAACGGTCTCAGCAGGGGAGTGATGTAGCAAGCAACACATTCACCGAAATCAGATTTGTAACGCCAACTGGAAGTCAGACGATACTACGTCACACCAACGTGGTTACCAAGACGACAGAGTTGTTGATTGTCATTCTAGCCTAAAATAATTCGTGGTAACTCTGTGTTTGCAATTTGCGTATTTCAATTAAATTTATGAAAGTTTTAAGTTCTGTTTCTTTTGTATCAAAGTTCATTAAATATCTTCTGTTACGAGTCAGTCAAAATTAGATCACAATAGTATAGTAAAGTCAGTACTTACAAGTAGTATAAAGAAGTACTACAACAGTATAGTTCACCATTCTCGATACCATCGGGTCCCGTCGGAATCACGAGTTGGTCGAGTTAGAACGAACGAACTGCTACGACTGAGCGAGTTGAAAGATAAGAACAAGCGCACGTGCGAGCGTGATGAAAGATCACCTAACTTAGTCCCACGAACGAGAGAGTGTATCTCGACGAGACTCGAAATATTACCTTATTTTAATCGCTATCTATAAGATCTAGGTCCTACGCCTGTAAAGTATGAAGGAATATCAAATAATGCAACCATTTATGTCCGATAGTATAGTTCGACAGGTCATAGTGATCGCTGAACTAAAATGAACTAATAGTACTAGAATAACGACCTAGTTCCTTTGAACGATTGTACTAGTTCGGTTCGCTCCATTCAGTGAACGAGTATTGGAAACGAACTTTCTAGTAGGTATAAAAAAAAACCTACAGACGAATTGATAACCTCCTCCTTTTTTTGAAGTCGGTTAAAAAGTATTAAGGTATAAGGTAGGTGCGGGTAATAAGGGCCTGTCGGCTATAAGGCCTAAATTATCTCTAGTCTATGGCCTAAGTAATAAAAATGCCATTTAAAATGTTCGATATTCCTCAAGGACACACTCGTAGGTAGCTAACACAAGAGTGCTACCTACAAGTAGATGGCGCTTCAAACTAGTCGCGAGTCGCGACGCGTAGTTCGCTTGTTTCGAGCAGTTCGACCATAGATAACCGAGACGCCGCCGCTCGTCTTTAGACATACTTTTTCTAATCTGTGGCCGCCAGTTCCCGTAGCCAGGCCGTTTGGCCACACATGTCGCGACAACGTAAATCTTAGCGCTATCGCGATAGTGTGGCCGTAGCATAAAAAACTCACGTGGCCAGACCCAAAGAGTACATTTTTTATACGGGTATAGAGGCATCACTCCATACTACAAAATATATCGCGCTCAGCGATATCTGGTGATCTGAACCGATAAACAACCAAAAAAATATTTTCGTAATAATAAAACATTATGTTTCTTAAAAAATAAATGTAAATAATCAACAGTTACATAAAAAAGGTTTGTTTATGTATTTTTATTATCAAAATAAAATTTCAAAAAGAAAAAACAAATTCACAACGGGATTCGAAAATTGATTTGTTGGTTTATTACGCAGGATATCTCGCAATTGTATCATGTAAACATTGTAAACTTTAATGGATTACCGTTACCATTTATAGATCAGTAAACTTAACTAAATATTTATTATGGCAATTTAAAAATATTGTATAAAAAATTTATCATTAAAATAATGAACACCAAAATCTCATCTAAAAATTATAATGTTATGAAAATTCAAAACTGACAGGAACTGCTATGACGGCCTAGGTTCAAATCCCAATACATAGGTCGCTTAAAGGTCATTTAAGTTTTAAATATTTTTGTTAAAATATTTTTCGAAGTCACTATTTTTTTATGGCGTCATCTATCGACTTGGACCTGAATTTCTAACCCATTATAAGGCGACCAAATTAAATATCAGGTTAAACGAATATATATATGTAACTTATATTATAATATCTTGCCCAAATTATTAATTACATAAAGTAGCGACCTATGTATTGGGATTTGAACCTAGGCCGTCATAGCAGTTCCTGTCAGTTTTGAATTTTTCATGACATTTTAATTTTTTGATGAGATTTTGGTGTTCATTTAATTTAACAGTATTTATTAATAAATTATCATATCAATATTTTAGTTGATTACATTACTGAAGTAGAAATGGTAGCGCTAATTTATCATTGATAATAATGATTAGATGATAGATTTACGAGACATCCTGCGTTCTTAACCAAGAAAACCATGTTCGAATCACGATTGTGATTTTTTTTAAAAGTTTATTTAGGTAATAAAAATACATAAATAAACATTGTTTTGTAACTTTTGATTATTTAAATTTAGTTTTTAAGAAAAAAAAGGTTTTATTAAGAAAATAATTTTTTGGTTGTCTACCGGTTCAGATCACCAGATTATCGCTAAGCGCGATATATTTTGTAGTATGGAGTGATACCTCTACAACCGTATAAAAAGTGTACTATTTGGCTTTGGTGAAAATTCAGTCGAATCAGAATACATATTTATGTAACTACTCGCAATAGAAAGTTACATTCTTTATTATTAAGTAATTGTTCTTTATTTTCACACATAAATCAAAATCAAAAATATGTTTATTAGAGTAGGCTCATATGAAGCTCTTTCGAATCGTGAAAAATACAAAAGTAACCTAAACTACCGAGAACACTCGGGCAACAAACTCATGTAGCCACTTTTCAAACTATAAAGTTACAATATTTCAATTGAGATTGTGGTTACATAATTCGCCGTACAGAAAAATATAAAGTATATCAAGTTACCGACGAGATACAAACATAATAAAATAACACAAGTATTAACTTTATTTTAAGGCTGTCAGACAATGCACAGTCACACACAACACAATACAATATAATAGGTAGGGGAAAAAGTTTCTTCGCATTTTTAAGAAAAATAAAAAATAAAAATTATATAGTTTATTTCATATGATTTAACTAAAGTATGTAGGTATCAACCAAGGTACCATTTGCATTTTGTTCGATAACTTTTTGGCATCTTGTAGGTAGGGACATGATCCGATTGCTATAGAAATTTTGAGCCTTCTGATCAAAATACCGCGACAAGTGGGTTTGGCAGTCCTCTCGTGATGTTAACCTGACACTGCCTAGAGAATTCTGAAGAGAGCGAAACAGGTGGAAATCTGAAGGTGCAAGGTCAGGACTATACGGCGGATGCATTAACACCTCCCAGCCAAACTCTCTTAATTTTTGCTGAGTGGCTCAAGATGTGTGAGGTCTAGCGTTATCATGATGAAAAACCACAACCACACCCCTTCTGGTGATTAATTCCGGCCGCTTTCTCTTAACTACTTGCTTTAATCTCATTAATTGTTCGCAGTAGAGTTCAGAATCGATGGTCCTGCCTGGTGGTAACAGCTCATAATGAATAATGCCCTTCCAATCCCACCACACACGCAGCATCACCTTGCTGCGAGCTAACCCAGGTTTCGCCACAGTCTGTGAAGCCTGACCGGCCTTTGACCACGACCTTTTTCGCACGTTCTCGTTGTACGTGATCCACTTTTCATCAGCAGTTATCAGCTTCTTCAAAAATGGTTCGTTTTAATTACGTCCTAATAAAGAATCACAAATGAGTACACGGTTCATTAGGTATCTTTCAGTGAGTTCGTGGGGTACCCAAATATCGAGCTTTTTTGTGTACCCATATTTTTCTAAATGCGCCAAAACTGTTTTGAGGTCAATTCCCAGTTCTTCAGCTACGTCGTAACTACTGATATGCCGATCTTGCTCCAGTTTTTCAAAAATGGCATCAATTTTATCCGTAATAGGGCGACCAGAGCCACGTGCATATTTGACATCAAAATTTACAGTTTGAAAACGCTTAAACCAAATTTGTGCTACTCTCACAGACACTGCACTAGGTCATAGGTCCATACCATAATAATCGCAAATTTTTTTCGCGGCTTGCGTTGCATTTTTACCTTTTTTGTAGTAAAATTTTAAAATGGTATCGAACGAATGTTTTCATTAAGGCTGATTTACACTTGCATAAGTACAGTAGCGAGTTAACTTGCGGTCTTGGCGAGTTAAGTTCTTAACATTGTTTGGACGGGAATTTGAACTTAACTCGCCAAGACCGCAAGTTAACTCGCTACTGTACTTATGCAAGTGTAAATCAGCCTTTAGATTCACTCATCTTGACAGTACGAAAAACAAATGAAAAAGTTTTTCATTTATTTTTCGTACTGTTAATTTTTCAGAAAAACACACATTCCTAATTTGAATTTGGAACTATCTTTTTTAAAATCTAAACTTTTAATGATACCAAAACCAGCCAGATACAAATAATACAGCCAAAAAGATTTTATTACAAGTTCATACATACTATAATACGAAAAGACTTTTGCCCCAACCTAATATAATAAAATTGTACAGTTTCTTTCCACACAAATTTGTGATTCAGATAATCATTGATAGTATAATAACCTCTTAGTTTGGAGGGTGTTTTTGACTAGTAATTTAAAAGATATGTTCTGAATTTCTATGGAGACGGGTAGGTACTTGGTGACCCCCCAGGTTAAAAGTTTTAAGGGAAGAGAGTGTATATTTTTAAGAATATTATGCAACAAAGACTATGATTTTAAATCCCTGCATATAAACAAAAAATTGCATCTAATTCTGACTAAAATGTGTTACCCAGAGAAGTAAAACTCAATTTAAAAAACAGTGACACATATCAGATAAAGGACAAAACGTCATTATTGAGCAATTTCTTGTCAAATGTTTTTTCTTAAGTAGGCATTGGTTTCATTTCGTTCAGCGTATGAGAATTTGCAATTGTTTTAAAAAAAAAATGCTGAAAGAACATGGCAAGGCGGTTTCTGGTATTGTTTTTGACTAATAATACAGTGGACCCGCGGTACTCCGACAAACGTTTTGCAGGGCAGTGTCGGACTATCAAATTTGTCGGATTATAGAGTACTGCCTAAGACCCCCTATAGTCCGGAATTTTTTTGAAACCTAGTACCTTGTAATTCGACAAATTACAGATCCAAACATAAGATTTTATATGTTACTAGCTGTTCCCTGCCACGCTTCGCAGTGGCGCATCGTTAAAAAAACTGTTTTCTCGCGGTCGCAGATATGTGACTGATGCAAGAAATAGATAAAAACAATCCTTGATGCGGATTTTATATCAGGTTAAAATTTCGACTCAATCGGTGCAGAACTTTTTGAGTTTTTGAAGCGTACACAAACCAACATAGCATTTTTATATATATAGATGTTACACTCTGAAGTACAATCATACTTCATTATGTAGGTATGTCGAATTTAGTAAATTAAACAAAATCAAAATTAAAACAAAAACAAACCTCAACACTGGCGCGTACAAATTGTAACCTGCTCAATCATGCAATAACTACATTAGCGAAGACTGTCAAAAAATATTTACTATGTACATAATAGTCATGCCGGATTACAGGGGGTGCCGGATTAGCCAGGGGCCGGATTACCGGGGGTCCACTGTATATTGAAAATTCTCTGAACATAGGTTTTCGTATAATATACTATAGTACCAATATCGAACATCTCCTTTATAAAGTGGTAGTTTAGTAATTTTCTTATAGAAACTTGGAGTGATCTTATTTCCATGTATATCATAACAACACAATAAAAATCCAGTAAGAGGCTTTATTAATGACTGATTTTTATTTATAAGGTCTTTAATTTTGTATCTTTGTAATAACCTAGTAGATTGTTAGTGAAATAAATTTATAAATATTATGTATCTAAAATGATATTTTTTATTTGAATATAATATTTTTACACATTCACTTATTATAAATTAATTATTTACTAAATGTGTACATCAAATTGGCTAATCCAATGTTGAGCTTAAATAATCTCAGCATGAGGTCTCTGTAATTTAACCTTTCACAACTTGATAACTACAATGAGGATGAGGCACTCTTATGGCAACAAAAAAGTGCATATATTCGAAACATTCCTCTTCAGTCAGAGAAAAATGAGAAATTAAAATGTGTAATACAATACATATTATTTTGCTGAACTGACATCATTTGAAAATTTTCCAGCTGTCATTATGACTCCAACTACAAGTGCTGTGATGGTGAACCCCTGTGCCACAATTCGTAAGCGCATCATTCGTTGAGACATTTGCTTTTGCCCAGTCCTGAAGCTCCACAATCCATATGACAATGCTCCAGCAGTTGCAAGAGCTCCTACAAAGAGTATTAGTTGTTAGATTGTTCTGAAGCACTGTTTACTTGTAAGAGGACCTGGGTTTTCATAATGTCATATTATTATATTATGCAGAAAAGTAAGGTACTGGTCAAAAATGATAAGTGACCTTTGTATAGAGTCAACATCAAGAAACTATGATGATTGAACACACTATCCAAGTTGGTTCTACAAAATGAAAATATTTTGAAGTTATAGGTATTCACGAAGTGGGGAAATTATTACTGCTATCAACATTTTTTTTTATTCATGTTCTCCAGTAGCAATAATTAAGTAATTACTTGCGGTCACTTACCATTTCTGTTAGTGAGTGTGCGATGATTTTATTATTCGACTTAAAATAGACTTAACTTTTTCGCCGTTTTTGCGATATCTATTGTGTGAAGGATACTGACAATGGAATTTTAACTTTAAACGAAAGTTTATAAACTTAAAATAAATATACCTATAGGAACAAATGGGTTTTCACAGAATTTACGACTAAATTTCTCGCTAAATGATTCTGCATGATGAGGTGTTCCCATTTCTTGGCGTAACTGCACCCAGTCTAGATCTGTAGGTTCGTTCGACATTTTCTAAAAAAAATTTAAAAATAACAGGCTATCGGCAAATTTTCATTCAGTTGTAGTTGTTTTTCACAAAATAAACGACAAATTATAAGTCGTGCCGAATCCTAAACTCCCGAATGACGTATGTCAGACAGTTTGACAATATTAGTGATGTATCCATGCACAACCTATACACGTATCGCTGCGATTATTTGATACTCAGTACGTAATAACAGTATTTTTGTTTAAATAGTTGTTTAAAGGTAAAAATAAACAAATCCAAATAAAATAAATATTTTTATAAATCAGAATCATCATCTTCTGAACTACCAGTGTCGCTGTCATCATCACTAACATAGATAATTATTTCACTGTGGATTAAATTATCTACTTTGATGTCACGACCATAATCGGAAAAGATAAGATTTTTGGTCTTTTCTACCACTTTCTCCCAATCTTTGGTCACTTTCTCACCACGACGACGACGGCGAACGGTGGCGACGGTGGTGGTGTCACTCTTCTAAAAGAATCTTCATTTTTTTTTGTGGTGGTGGTGGTTTTAGCACCATTACACTGGCCAGCTACTTTTAGAGACACAAGTAATTTCGCTCTTGTAGGTAATCGTTTCGAGTATAGTACCCGTAAACATGGTTCCTAATGGCACCAGTATCAAAATTGTTGACATCCAACATTGTTGACATTTTTTCCACTTTTTTCGAGGCAGGTGCAATTTATTTTCTTCGTTGCCCGATGGCCCGAACTTTTATTTATTTATTTGGTATACAGTTCATTACGCAATCCCAAGTGCTTCAGCAACTCGATCTTGCACACGATTTACTGGTAACAAAGGGCCGCCATTTTGGGATTCGCGTTCAAAATAGTTTTGTAAATTTATTACCAGCTCATGACTTGTTAAAGTTAAACTTTTCCCTTGTGTGCGCTTTCACATATTGGACCAAAACAAAACAACGAGTCCTATTATAAAAAAGATCAAAGCCTAATTTAGCGGCAAGGTCAACGTATACTAAGCAGGAACAAAAAACAAAAAAAGCCGGGTCACACACAACAAGAATTTCAAGAGCGTAGTAGTCAGTGTACACGATAACGAGCAACGAGCGAGAAAACAAAATGGCGACGGCACCAGCACCGCCCCTCGCCCCCTGTGCGAGCCGATGAGTTGGAATGGCAAGCTTTCCATAAACCGTAGAAAAAAACTTCAAAAACCACTTTTTACAATATGCGTTTGAATAAAAAAAGCGCAAATGAAATTATAAGATAGGCCTACTATTATTTTCCATGTTTGCTGGACATGGCCATGTGATATCTGAGGTAACATCACTAGAAATAAAGATAAAATATATCCGAATTCCGAACGCCATAACCTTGCTAGAGCGTGTAACAGAAATCGTAATAAAATGTTTTCTTGCATGTGAAACAATTTTAATACTGGAAATACATTTTTTTGTTCTATCTTTACGATTAGCTATTTGTTTCGTTTGTTGATTGAATTGATTGCGGAGATAAACTATAAATGAATTTCGATTTGAAATGATTACGCAGTGCCAAGGTTGTGGCTATCTATTATTGTTGAACGCATACGGGAGTTTAGGATTCGGCCCAACTATAAAATAGTTTCAACATATTGTTTTCCAGCCCTTGGAATCAACGATACAATGGCCTCTGTGTTAGTCAGTGACAGCTAAAAGCAAGACCAAGTGATAGTCTATCTGTAGTTTTTTTAAAAATATCCGCCATTTTCGTTTGTAAGTCAGATGCAAATGTCAGACTGACATGACACTCGTCAAGACGGTTATTTTCACAATTTTTCTCTGTTGTATTTTGAAGTTTTCACAATTGTCTTAGTATTTTGTTGCTGTTTTTCTGGACTGTGTCGAGCAATTGCAAACAACACCTATCTAGTATAGTTTGGGCAGACAACAAGTGTGACGGACGATAAGTTTAGTACGAAATCCACCTTATTCTTACAACTGGTTTGTGCAGATTTATATTTATTAATAAAATAATTCGTTATTACCATTAATATGTCAATCTAGGACATAGTCGCTTACTTGGTCTATTTATTGCTCACAGGTCGTGGTCAATCCGAAACGCTGTTGCATCCCTCTAGACAAATCGACTTTATCAATGATGTTCCCTAATCAGTAAGGCGGAGAAAATAAATTACGCAAAATGTACCGCAACATAAAACTGACACGCGTCATTCATTTATCGGCCTCTGCCAGCAATGATGTTGCTTCCTTCATTTTGAGGTTAAATAAGTGTGTTTGTCGCAAGCTCTTCATGTAAAGTAAGTTGTTATAATATAATATAAAGTACTTGTGCTAACAATCACACCATTAATTTTAAGTCTTTACTTTGCAGCCAGGGAAAACATAGAAGACATTAATTCTCAAGGTCTACATGAATGTAACTGCACTGCAAGCGGGCTTTTGAGTCAAGTAAGTATCAAAAACATATAATGTCAATAATAATATTTTGTTGTTTGCATAGTCTCAATAATAATGTTGTATATCTGTAGGTTTGCATAGTCTGCATCCAACGGTTTGCTATTGGATGCAGACTATGCAAAAATCCATGTGAAAATCAATAGGGGAGGCCTTTGTTCAGCAGTGAACTTCATAGCCTGATATGATGATGATGATGACATATCTTGTAGTGAAATAATGTGGTTAATTTATTAACACTAAATTAAATTAACACAATGCAGAGATTCCTAATTTTAAGGATAATTTATGCTAGGCTTTTTGTAGTAATCTATATTTATGCAACTAATATATTATGTGTTTCATTACACAACCTTAGGAGATATCTCCTAAATAAATCCTAGATCTCCGAAAGGGTAGCCTTTCGGAGATCTTTATCATCTTATAATATTAGTGTAAATGATAACTAGGTTTAGCACTTTTATATTTTACAGAATAATTAAGTTGTTGTCAGTTTATCATTCAGTGCATGCCATCGAATGTAAAATCCTGTTAAGTTTATTCATCAAACATAGCAAGTTTTGCAAAATGACTTTTATACCTACCAACCTCTTCCACAATAGTGTTTTGTTGAAGACAAAACATTGTAATACAGTCTTCAAATACAAAACAATACAAAACAGCCTTCAGTAAAAAAATTGATGGCACACATTGACTCAAACTGAATGTCGGTTATTGTTCCAATAGCTTTTATTTTCCTAGAATGTAATCTACCTGTATGCCGAATTTTATCTAAATCGCTTTAGTGGATTAGAACTGAAAACATAACTGACAAAGAGAGTTACTTTAACATTTATCATATTAGTATGGATATGAGGATGTAAATTTCCATTGACGTACCTGTTCCAGTGGCCTAGATTTAGGTATATATTATACCTATCTAAGATTTGAAGTGTAATAGAAAATAAAATATTTCAAAAGACCCAATCTAATTTTATGTATTCACAAAATTTCAGGTGAAACTACTGATGCTTTAGAGTCGTCAGACATACAAACTAGTGTGATCTCTCCAACAACCTTGAAGGTAATAAAAATATTTTTGCAATTTTAATAATTATCGTGACTAGAAGGTTAATTCTGTTAACTGATTTATCGTAATTAAATAAGAAACATTCAAGTCTAAGTTTCTGTATCGTAATGTCCTAAACCGTAAGTTATGGCATGTCCTGTCTGTATGTCCCGAAAGTGATGTACAGTCAACAGCACATCAAACGTAACAGTTTGTTCTGTAAACCGCCCTTACTTCGTTAGTCATATAGGCGGCTTTCGTAGTGCAACTGCTACGGCCTGGCCACGAACTCACTGCACGCGTGACCTGCGTCTCGCGAATCGGCAACCACTGCGCGCTGTCTCGATGTCGGCCTCGCAGCGCGTCGTCGTGACCGCGCAGTGGTTGACGAGTCGTCACCGCCGCCGCCGCCCGTTCCCGTGGCCAGGCCGTTACACTTGATGTGCTGTCGTCTGTACTAAATAAATACTTTCAATTAAAATTGATTTGAACAATATATTTTCAGTACTTATGATATGACAATAAATAAAAGATAACGTAAAGAAATCATAAAAATATAAACATTTTGATTTATTATTGATAAGATAAAATTGTTGTAAATTTCCAGAAATAGTAGGAGCAACTGCACCTACCAGATTCTCTTCGCCCACATTCTGCAAATAGAAGCTTCTACTCCGTTGTCACACCTAGTTTATCAAGGTATAAATTTATTTTGTATAATGGTTTAAGGCGAGGTATTCCGAGCAGTCGTAGGTAAAAATGCTTCCTCAGCCCCCGCCAATAAGTAGCGTAACGTAAGCAAATCCGACGCGCGCGAGATGACACCGCGTCGGCCGCGGCCGCCCGGTCCAAGCGGTACGATGTGCCATAGTAAAATTGCATACAGTAACATTATGGTATTACGTTATAGATTATTTAGATAGGTACTAACTTTTTCCATGATGGACCGTATGGGTCCACCAGATGGTCAGCTGTAAAAATTTGTATCAACAGTCGACCGCTCATCCTAACTGTAATATTGAAATAGTGGAAATGAGTTTGTTTGTATGTTATGTTACGCATTCACGCCTAAACCACTTAGGTAACCGATTCAGATGAAATTTGGTAAGGAGATAGTTTGAGACTGTAAAAGGGATGTAGGATACTTTTTTGAAACGATAACCGAGTTGGAGCAGCGGTAAGATACTAGTATTATCATAAATGCTATTTATATATTTTCTCAAGTCGCGCTTCGTCTTACGATTTTATTTTTGAGTCTGATCAATGCCCTGGATTGATGAAGACAGCGGTGTGTATTGTGATGACCTAGGACCTAATTATATTTGTTAGCGTTCGCTACAATAGCTACATAATGAAACCGTTTAACTTGACAAAAAAAATATGTATTTTATATGGGTAGGGGTAGTACTTGCACCTTACGGCCTGACCACGGGAACGGGCGGTGGCGGCCGTTAGAGCCTGGGAGTCCCAAGTACCCCTTCATATTCCAGCCGCAAAAAAGCTACATGTTTTTTTAATATTATGAATGCATTTGATATAAAACCGATTAACCAGGTAAATTGGTTTTATTTTAAATGTGTAGTGCTCGCGAAAATGTACTAAGACAATACTATTTATGAATGCAGTTTTTCCTAAAATCAAATTACTAAAATCGACGACATGGTTCCTAAGAAGAGATTTTCGCATGTCTTATAATTTCAGACTTTCTCATATTGACCGATCTAAATGAGCCACCCTGTATGTAGGGTATCTATGATGTTACCTACAATTAGTGTAAGTATTTTTTTATTGGGTGTGTGTGTTTTGTTAATCTTTCTTTTTAATTCTCGTTTTTTTTCATTTCCTTTACTTTTGTAGGACTTACGTTTACAAAAGCTTTTTGCAATTTGGTAATAGATGATTCATCGTTGAAAAAGACAACCGCTGATGAGCATCTTGCTTGATACTCTCTTCTTTGTATGAAGTTGACTCGTTTACAGCCTACAAATTTAGCAACAACACTGTTGAAGCGCTCTACAGTATTTGTATCAACGTTTTCAATCAAACTACAAGATTTAGCCGCAACAATAGCAATAATCACATTAATTCGAAATATAAACGTCGAATTCCTAATCCAGTTGTAACAATTGTTTTCATTTTTATCTTTGTCACAAAAGTAATTTTTGCACAATTTATGTGTGCGGGACCGGTGTGACTAGATAGTCGTGGACAAAGATCCCTTGCACTCGATAGGGTAGGGGGTGGACTTGCCGAGGAGGTGTGACGAAATGAGAAGGCCCGTTGTGGATGGTTAACAAAAAATCAAAAAAAATCCTTACTACATGAAAACATTTGTAATTCGTTGGCTCATGCCTATGGGGACATTAATATTCGCGACAAGATAGTTAAAGTATTATTCGCGATAAGACAATTAAAGTGTTATAATTCATCTAATTAGGTAACTCGTTTCGTTATATCCTATAGTGTGTTATGTGTTGTAAATAGTGTTCGTAATAAGATAGTCTAAGTGCTATATTTCATCTAGTTAGTTGATTCATTTCTTTATGTTCTATAGTGTATTTTATTTTGTAAATAGGTTGAGATATATTTTTATTATTATTTCGTAGGTATATAAATTTGTAATATTTAGATAACCTGTACATACCTTTTCATGAATAAAGATATTAATATTTAGTTTCTTTCATTGAGTGACAAATCCCCTCACGAAGGACGTCGATAGTTGCAATAGGTAAAAATCGAATATAGATAAACTAGAAATCGGTCGATTATGATCACTCTTGGTACCACTCTGAACACCTCTCCCTGCTCTTCAAAGAACTGGATAGAACATCACCATCCACAACGGGCCTTCTCATTTCGTCACACCTCCTCGGCAAGTCCACCCCCTACTCTATCGAGTGCAAGGGATCTTTGTCCCCGACTATCTAGTCAGGCCGGTCCCTCACACATAAATTGTGCAAAAATTACTTTTGTGACAAAGATAAAAATGAAAACAATTGTTTCAAATGGATTAGGAATTCGACGTTTTTATTTGGAATAAATGCGATTATTGCTATTGTTGCGGCTCAATCTCGTAGTTTGATTGAAAACGTTGATACAAATACTGTAGAGCGCTTCAGCAGTGTTGTTGCTAAATTTGTAGGCGGTAAACGAGTCAACTTCACACAAAGACGAGGTTATCAAGCAAGATGCTCATCAGCTGTTGTCTCTTTCAACGATGAATCATCTATTTCTAAATTGCAAAAAGCTTTTCTAAACGCAAGTCCTACAGGAAAAGTAAAAGAAATGAAAAAAAAACGAGCATTAAAAAGAAAGATTAACAAAACACACACATCCAATAAAAAAATACTTACACTAATTGTAGGTATTATCATAGATACCCTACATACTGGCACATTTAGATCGGTCAGTATGGGAAAGTCTGAAACTATAAGACATGCGAAAATCTCTTCTTAGGGACCATGTCGTCGATTTAAGTAATTTAATTTTAGAAAAAACTGCATTCATAGTATTGTCTTACATTTTCACGAGCACTACACATAAGAAATAAAACCAATTTACGTGGTTTAATTGGTTTTATTTCAAATGCATTCACACATTTAAAAAAAACATGTACCTACTCGGCTCGGGAATCAAATCCGGACGTTTTGAAAAATTAAACTAACACTATTTCTATTTAGATATCGATTGTGTAGGTCTTAAGCAGTATTAAAACTGTTAGTTTTATTTGTATGGACCTGTTTGTATGGAACAGCTGGTTTTTTTTTCGCGATTTCAAATGGTATTTTCTAACAAATCGTGTTAAGGGTGACCAGCACTGCCACCTGTCTTCGTTTTCGAGAGCGACCCCCTAACACGTTGTTTAAAGTTGTATACAGGGTGGTGCCATCAATACGACAATAAATTAAAACATGGGCTATATTAGTTCTTAGAAACGGTTTGCCACTTTCAGAAACATCGTATTCGTTTGATAATTTTATGACATTTGTGTGAAATAATATAACATTGACTGCATTATTTCATAGAAATGTCTTGAAATTATCAAACGAATATTTAAACGAATTTTGATGTTTTTGAAAGTGGTCAACGATTTCAATGAACAAATATAGCCTATGTTTTAATTTATTGTCATATTGACGGCACCACCCTGTATAAAAATTCATTTTTTTCTTGGTCCCTGACCGACAGTCCTTGGTAACTTTTGTAACCAAATAAAATCTCAATGACGTCATCACGGACTGATGATACTTATTTGGATCTAAATAATTAAAACCTGCATATGAATGCAAATTTTTTAAAAAATATTGAATTTTAAATAACGATCTAAAGAAATAATGGCCCTAATTCTGGAGAGCACATGCTAAGATTAAATTTAAGTTCAGTCTACCTCTTTCTCTCAATTTGAATACGAAAAGTATCGCCGACTTAAAATTTGACATTTAGAAACATACATTCAATTTTCGACCTTATTGAACGTGATAAAATGCAGTATTTAGGAGGCACCTCCATACATGCCGTCTAAAATAATTGTCTATGGTTCGTATGAAATTTGTCTGAATTTAGATGACAGCTCTAAACAAAATATTGCTATCTCTTTCTTATTACATATTGTAAGAAAGAGATAGATTGTACTTAAATTTAAACTTAAGAGTGTTCCTCCAGAATTAGGTCCAATGTGTTTTATACATACATATACTTACTTTTCACTTTGATAGGTTGGTGCAGAGCTATTTATACTTATTTATATTTATACCCCTGAGACCACAACACTCGAATTTCTTTTCTGGCGCATAAAAGCACTAAAAAATAGGCCAGCGTTTATAAAACATATATGATTAAATTAGAACTAAACTTATATAAACGAAAAAAAAACAATAAAATTTTCAGAATAATTTCAGAACCGGTTTTGAAGTTATACTGTTCTGTGCAATTACACTGTGGTACAAAAAGCATCCTACGAAATATTTAGATAATCACAAGCTGACCAGGCAAACGTTGTCTTGCCATAAAAAACAAAATGTCGAAAAAATAGATAATAGCCGATTCTCAGACCTACTGAATGAATATAAAATTTCATGATCATCGGTCAAGCCGTTTCGGAGGAGTATGGTAACTAAAACTGTGAGTCGAGAATTTTATATATAAGATGAAACTTATAAAATTTATAATATATATTATTTATAAATTTCGTTAATTAGATAACAATAAATTTCTACTTCATTACCTATATAACTGGCTTTGAAATCATACTGTCCCTTGTTATATTGTGAGACTATATAACTAGGAACAAACAGTACATCGTGTACATCCTAAGAATCATTTAGTGGGTGGTTTATGAACTGAACAAATATTTTAAAAAGGTAGTACTTACCAACATTTTTCTATGGGTCTTATTAAAATTTGATTTATTATTTTTGTTTCCCATTTTAATTAGAACCTTATTATTTACCAACTAAAACTAACTAAAACAAACCTAAACAAACTAAAATAAACCTAATCAAACTTAAAAAAAACTTAACCTATTTTATATTTATACATATTCAAATACAAACTATCGTGCGGGATCTGCGGAGCATAAAGCGACGTGACCTTACTCGGGAAGCTCTCGACGGGTACTGAAGTAACAGCGGAGCGTCATGATCACTCCCCGTAATTTGAATTTTATAGGTTTTTTGCCTACATCGTAATAAAAATGTATGACGTAAAAAAATCCGTTATTATCATTTTATAGATGATGAAAAGTTACATCAATTTGTATATTTTTTACGTCATTTAGTAATGTATTATCTGACTTAAATGACTTTTAAAATGTTGAGCAGAGCAATCTTTGAATTTTTTTTCTATCGAGTGAAGTATTACCAATCATGTTTCTGTCTTTACAACTAATAGATAATACGGTCAACTATATTATATAAGAATTTCAGAATTGAATGTTTTATATTCGTGGTGGTACAAGCAATCGAAAATGTTCAAAACGGGAAAAGAGCGCCTTAAGTTAATTGAACTAAAATCACTCAACTTTTACCAACTTAACTTGTTAATTAAATGTCAGCTCAATTGAACGCGTAGGCAGATCGTCTTGTACTGAAGAGTTGGTGTGATTGGTAGGTTCAAGGTAATTTATTATGATGACATATAACCATAACGATTTCGGTTACAAGTAGTCATAAAATAAGTAACCTTAAACATACCAATTTTACAAAAAGTCACATAAAAGCTCCTTGTACTAAAAGATCTGTCTAAGCGTCCAATAGGTCCAATTAACTGGCTAATTTAATCAGATGGATGGCACGACATTCAGCCATCCACTTACACATAGTCATATAATTGAATGCCGGTGTTTAATGTGATATTATTTCAATAAACACCAGTGCCTCGTTCCAATAAACCCAATTTTAACTTAGAGATAAACACAGTTTATTGGTACTAAGAAGTACTTAGTCTTAGTAGCAGAGAGAAATCATAGATTGCTCAACCACAGACTACAAAAATATTATTATTTATTATTTTCCGCTTAGCGATAGCGATTATCGAAAAGCATCTTGTCTAAGCCCTCATATCAGAAAGGCAGATGTTTGCAACATCTGCCATACCGGGATTCGAACCCGTGACCCCTGACTAAGTAGTCTGTATTAAATGTATTTCTTTCTAATAAGGACCACTCGGCCAGTCAGTCGATAAATTCTTGTTATTGTACTGTATAATTTAAAAACATTATTATTTTGGAATTGGATTATTACATTGAAATATTTTATGAATTTTTGGAATTATTTAAATCACCAGTCTAACCAGAAGGATATGCACTAAATACAATGTTCATTCGAATAAAATCTAAGGAGGATTTGAGTGCCTTACTTTTACTCCGCAAAAAGGTAGTACCTAATCCCTCCGTATTTCTGTTACAGGTTGTTCACGAGGTGCGAATGCCGCAGCAAGCAATGCGGTGGCGGGCGGAGGCGCAAACTGGACCATCCGCTTTCTCATCCAGACTTCGCGGAACAGATCTTTTCCAGCAAGTTCAGATAGAGAAGACCAGCATACAAGCGTCTACATTTACGGCTGGTTATGTCACCAGAAATCTTTTTGCTAAAATTACCTGCCAAGCTTGCTGGCGCTCTTTCTTAACTGACGAGATTTCCAAATTTCATACTTTGGATTACTCTTAGAGAACGTGTAAATTTGCTAAGACGTAATCTCAAATACCCCACTGCCTCATATTAATACATTACAGGCCGAACAACTCTTGGCACTTAAAAGCGGAAAAGTTTTGTCGAATATATAACAATAAATTCAAAAAGTGTACACTTGTGATAAATACTGACCAATATTAATATTTGGACTCTTTTTTATGCATGTGGTTGTAAAAAGAAGAATTCTTGTGTAAAAATTATATTAATAATGAAGTAAAACGGATTAATAGCAATACTTTACTACAAATCCGTTTTCTATAAAAAAAATGAAGATATTTAATATCAGTAAAATACAAATATTCAAATTTTTAAAAATCGTCTTAATGTTTGTACTAATTGAATTCCTCCTTTTGTAACCCCCTACATAAAAATGTCCAAATAGTCATATTTGTGAAAGATATGAATTGCATTATGCTACATATACTGACAAGCCACAGATTTCAGACACAATTGGTTTTTAATTGTCATGAGCGTCCTGAAGGTATTCTGCGACTTGACTGAATTTATAGGTTTTTAATTATGAAATTGCCAATTTATGAGCACCACTGAGAAATATATTTCCATACAAATATTTTTTAATGTTAATGAAAAATGTTTTGAACTGATTTTAAAATGGTTCTCAAAAACAGAGTTTATACTATAAATATATACCCAGTTGATTAGTTCATTAACATTTTCTCACTTGTCAATAAGATTGAAATATCTTTTAGCACAGTAAAGATCCTGGGGGAATTCTTAAAAAAAGTTATTGGTTTATAATCAATTTGTCACGATTGAATACGATTGAAATATATAAAAAATGTCTCAAATCAAAACCAACAGTATTAGTTCATCATCGCCACAGTATGGAAACTGAACATTTTTTATATCAGAAAAATTATGAATTAAACTAAAATTTACTAAATACATAATCATTCCTTTTTGATTTTAAAGATAATGGTACAGGTTGATAAGAACATGGTTGTAATTGAGATTTAAAATGAATAATGAATCTAAATATTAGGTTAGTGTTATAAAGATAAGTTCTTTTTATACTTAATGTTGCTTAAGATATTGCAAATAAAATCTAAACTAATATATTTAAACTTACTAAAAAGTTATGTATTGTATAAGGTTTATTGTTGCTATGTATTAGGTTATTGTTATGTATTAGGTTTAATAACTAATTTCATATTTTCAATTACGATTAGGTATAATTACGTATAAACTGGTAGTATTGCTTGTATTTTACACTGTTTGTTTTTCGTTAACTAGTTTGTTAATATAAAGTTCCTTGAATTAAAATAAACCACTTCGAAATATCTCCAGTGTTTTTTTTTACTTTTTCATTATTCAATTCAGCCATAGTAATTTAAATAATATTAGTGCTGTACTATTAATATCGACAATTCCATATTTATCGATGTCGATACTTACAAGTCGATAGTTTACGTACATTACTACGAATGTTCCCCTGTCATTTCACTAACGCTTGCCCTCTCCAAGGCGTGTTTCCCATCTGTCTTTAGACATACTCTTTCTAATCTGTGTTGTTTTCACAGATCCACCACAGAGGCACCAGATCTACTTCAAAGAGGAAGGATGAGTATTTCTTCGTCATAGATCTACTTAAATAAAATCACAGATCACCTAAACAGTGATAAATTCTAGTAATCAAAGAGAATATAAAACGCTAGTAATAAATGTGTACTTATAGATAGATAGAGACCTTTTCTAGGGATGTTAACAAAATAATAGATTTTTATTTAACTCGATTGTTATTTTCATATAATAGATTTTTTTCTGTAATCGATTTTAAAGTAATATTAATAAAAATTTTACCAACTTCAAAAACGAGGAGGTTCTCAATTCGGTCGGTATATTTTTTTTCTATGTATTACACCAATTACGCCGAGATTTCTGATCCGATTAACGTGATTCTTTTTTTGTTCGATGCGGAATAGTTGCCATTTGGTCCCATAATTTTTTTTTCGAAATTAGTTGGGTCGTTTGGTTTTAAATCAAAAAAACTGAAATCAGTAAGTCGTCCAAGTATTCGAAATTGCGGATTTTTGCTTTTTTATGACTTTTTAATAAAACGATACGATAGTAAGAAACAGTATAAGCTGACGGTCACCCATCTAGTTTTGACCTTAGAAAGTTATCACTAAAAATTGTAAACAAAAATTAAATAGAAATTAAAACCGACTTCAAAAAACTGAAAAGGATAAAATAATTGAATTCAAGTAGGTACTCTTATCACCTAGAAACATATTATTTGGAGTTGGTGCTAAGTTGTTAATAAATCTAATAGGTTGGGGAAAAAGTTTCTTCGCATTTTTTAAGAAAATTCAAAACATTTTTTAATATAGTTTATTTACATTTAACTAAAGTATGTAGGTACCATTTTGTTCGATAACTTTTTGCCATCTTGGAGGTAGGGACATGATCCCATTGCTATAGAAATTTTGGGGCTTCTGATCAAAATACCGCGACAAGTGGTTTTGGCAGTCCTCTCGTGATGTTAACCTGAAACTGCCTAGAGAATTCTGAAGAGAGCGAAAAGGTGGAAATCTTAAGGTGTAAGGTCAGGACTATACGGCGGATGCATTAACACCTCCCAGCCAAACTCTCTTAATTTTTGCTGGGTGGCTAAAGATGTGTGAGGTCCAGCGTTATCATGATGAAAAACCACACCCCTACTGTTGATTAATTCCGGCCACTTTCTCTCAACTTCTTGCTTTGATCTCATCAGTTGTTCGCAGTAGAGTTCAGAATTGATGGTCCTGCCTGGTGGTAACAGCTCATAATGAATAATGCCCTTCCGATTCCACCACACACACAGCATCACCTTGTTGCGAGTTAACCCGGGTTTCGCCACAGTCTGTGAAGCCTGACCGGCGTTTGACCACGACCTTTTTCGCACGTTCTTGTCGTACGTGATCCACTTTTCATCACCAGTTATCAGCTTCTTCAAAAATGGTTCGGTTTCATTACGTCGTAATAAAGAATCACAAATGAGTACACGGTTCATTAGGTTTCTTTCAGTCAGCTCGTGGGGTATCCAAATATCGAGCTTTTTTGTGTACCCATTTTTTTTTAAACGCGCCGAAACTGTTTTGAGGTCATTTCCCAGTTCTTCAGCTACGTCGTAATTACTGATATGCCGATCTTGCTCCAGTTTTTCAAAATGGCATCAATTTTATCCGTAATAGGGCCAGACCAGACCAGCCCCCTTATTCTCAACTGTCGGATCACGGATTCGATTCGACAACTCACATGCCGTCTCGCTTTGACGCAGCGCGATTAAAAGTGGCAGGCATAGAGTTTCCGAAATTCGAATTCTTTCCGACAGTTGAGAATAAGGGGGCAGAGCGACGTGCATCTTTGTCATCAAAATTTCCGGATTGAAAACGCTTAAACCAAATTTGTGCTACTCTCACAGACACTGCACTAGGTCCATAAACATCGCAAATTTTTTTTGCGGCTTGCGTTGCATATTTACCTTTTTTGTAGTAAAATTTTAAAATGTATCGAATTTCTTCATTAGATTCATTCGACAGTACGAAAAACAAATGAAAAACACACATTTTCCTAATTTGAATTTGGAATTATCTTTATTAAAATCTAAACTTTTAATGATACCAAAACCAGCCAGATACAAATAGTACAGCCAAAGAGATTTTATTACAAGTTCGTACATATTATAATGCGAAAAGACTTTTTCCCCAACCTAATATTATACAGGTCAGTGCCGTCAATGCGACAATAAATTTTAACATGGGGTATATTAGTCCATAGAAATGGTTTGCTACTTTAAAAAATATCGTATTCATTTGATCATTTCATGACATTTGTAAGAAATAATGTTGCCAACGTTACACTATTCTATGGACTAATATAGCCCATGTATAAATTACACGTTTAAATCAATTTTCATAAGCAGCGCTAGAATATCATTTAATTATTATTATATTACTACTCTTACGTAAAACGAAACTAAAATTAGTGCCAATAATTATTTTTCGTCTTTTGATTGTTTATAGTTAAAAAATAACGAAAGATTTGTTTTTAAGTATTTTGGTATTTGAGACCTTAAAGTAGTGGTTTCGATTTTTTAATTATCGTTTTTAGTATTTTATTTTAAACCAAGTCAAATGTAAAATAAAATAGTACTGGACATTTAGGGCATTTTTTTTAATTTGATTTATATTTTTGTTTTTTAAAACAATAAGGTTGTCATTTTGTTGGGATGCTCAACATCTCATTTTTACTATGATAAAACGTTTAATGTTACTGAAAATTTGTATCAATAATGATATTTGGTTTGCTTATTCCTTGCCTTGAAACTTAAAAGGAACATTCGCTTTGATTTCTAGCGTCGAATTGGTTATTTTTTTTATTTCTATCGTTTTCTTAGATTTTTCATTTGATAAATTGTTGATATGAATCTCTTAGGTTTATTATTGGAAAGCTTTATTAAATAAATATATGAAAATCATTTAGATTTTTAAATAATAGAATAAATGGATTAACTTTTATTAAAATCGATTTTTATTTAATCAATTCTTTTCAATTCTTCTACATCCCTAGCCTATTCTTTTTTTTTTTTTTTTTTTTTTAATGGCTTGGCGCGGTTTGCGCATTTCGCCAATGTCTCGTAAAAATTAGGGAAACGAGTTGTAAGGAAAATCGAAATCGGTGAAAAATAAAGCAATTGATTGGGGATCAGGAAGGCATACTGGGTAGTAATTTACAAATATATGCATATATACTTCTTATAGTATAGGTATACGTATTAGATATAATAGGAGTAAGGAACTACACTTTTATGTTATTTAAAATAAGGAAAGATATAATACATTTATATACTGCAGCATCATGTGTATGTAACAAGGTAGCCAGGTTTATCGGGAATGGAACTTCCAGGGATAAAAGATCATTCCAGAAGGAGGATCTTTGAAATTTTGGACAGGAAAAAAACATGTGATTAAGATGACCCTCGTCCAGTCCGCACTCACACATAGGATTATTAATTACATGAATTTTGGCAAGGTGGAAAGGAGTACAAGTATGTCCCAACCTCATACGGGTAATGATAGAGGTTTCCATCTTACCAAACTTCATATTAGCAAACCAAGGCCTAGCCTATTCATTGCTAATACAATAAACTTTTTTTTGTTCTTAATTCTCCCTATAAAGGGAAGGCCAAGGGAACTAATGCCCATACAGGCATGTCTTAAGTATTTCTTTATTCCTTTTTTTAGTGCATTAAAATGCTGGCGTAACACATTTCAATAACAAGCTAATCAGGCGGACTTAGAAAAACCCTACCACCAACGAAACCTAGCAGAAAATTTCTGCCCCGCGAGAATTGACCCCAGACCTCTAGATCTGAGGTAGGTAGTCTCAACCAATATACCACAGAAACATTTTGTAGAAAGCGTAGACGGAGAAAACTATAGACAGCTACTAAGCGTGTCGCTGAAAGGGACAGAAAAAAAAGTACATACTAGATTTAGAGTTGCCAGGTAAGGATAAATTTACCCCATACTCTCTGTTCCCTTTTGTATCATGCATACAAAACTGACATGTTAATACTTAGTAAGGATATATGTTAAAAATATTACTTGGAAACTTTTTAATCCATTAATAGAACTGACAAATACCTACCTAGTTTCAAAACATCAGGAATAAATCACAAGAATTGAATGCGTGCGGAAGGAAATAATTAAATCTTTAGTTATGTAATGGTAGGTACTGATGTTCTTCAAGAAAGCAGGCATTTTTCAAAGGGATACCTAATTCTGCTAAGTATTCGCCACTGAAAATTTAAATAAATATAGAAGAAAGGAAAAACTACAAATAAATGTAAAAAATAATAAAAAGGCTCTTTAAAACTGTCCGTATAGTAAAGTAGTATTGTTGGAAATAAAATAAAAGCAATTTAAAACATAATAGGATATTTTTATTATATTTACTAATTACAATTTACACACACTCACCAGTAACTTTTCATAAAAAATTAGTAATTTATATGTTATCCCTTTTTGCTTAGCCTAAGTCATTGCCAAATGGGTTATTTATAACAAAATATTACACGATTTTAGATGCTGAAAAGATTTTAATTTTTGTATGTTTGTAACAAATAAACACATAGTACTGGATCGATCAAAAATTCTTTCACATTAGAATGCTACATTATAATTGAGTGTAACATCTTATTCTTAATTTTAATTTTAACATTATTATAAATGTTTGAAAAAAATATTTACTAGTAAAAATATCTAAATAAATTAGAAAAATTTCACGTCCTGAGGTGGGTATCGAACCCGCGACCTTGTAGGGTAGACGTTGGCTTATAACGCAATTGCAGATAGACTAGAAGAATTTCACAGGGTTAGGTCCTGGGTAGCTCAGATGGTTAGAGCAGTCGCCCGAATTGTGAAAGGTCTCGTGTTCGATCTCCGCCTCAGGACGGGAAAATTTTCTAGCTAAGATATTTTATTAGTGAAACATCTTACTCAAATGAAACTGCGGGGTGAAAAAGCAGTAAATTATATTTTTACCCGACTGCCCCAGAAAGAGGGTTATGTTTATCGAGTGTATGTATGTACAAACAGCAACACTCATAGCTGCCCGCTCGAGACGCAACAGACAGAAAGGTAGAAAGAGATGAAATTATATGAACAAATAATTTCATCTCTTTCATAATTTCATCTCAAAAGGAAGAAAGCGATTAAATTATTTGTACAAATAATTTCATCTCTTTCTTCCTTTTGAGATCTCTTTCTATCTTTCTGTCTGTTGCGTCTCGAACGGGCAGTTATGATTGTTGCTGTTTGTACGTAGATTTCTGTTCCCTGCTACAGCCTGAACGGCTTGAAGGATTTTAACGTATGAGATGTCGTTAGATTCGTCTTGATAGCACGAGTGACACTGGGGTACATAAAAAATATAAAGAAACAAAATGGCGGATTTTAGTCGCCAACCCTGCAGTGATTGAAAACATAAACAGTATTTGTAATACATTAAAAATATTTGTTGTTTATGTAGGTATCAAATAAAAGTAAAATACACGGTGCATACATCTAATACTAAATCATGGAGCTTGTTTTTCCCTTTTGAGTGGTAATTTCACGCATTCGGGTTTTTTAAAAATAATTTTATTAATATTTTTTATAATTTTATTAATAGTTTTTTATTATTAAAAGTTCTCATTTATTGGCCTTGGAAAAGAACTAATTTCGTATGAACATTACGGATTAGTTCTTTTGGTGTAAAATTTTGTTTAGCCGCATGGTGTATGCGTGCTTCAAAATAGTGCATTGCAATAGCTTTAATAAGTAAAATTTTATGATTTCCAACCAGTGGCTGATAAACAAAATGATCGTTTACAAAAATGTTGGAATTTGTACGTGTACATTCTTTGAAGCACTGGAAAACCATTTTCGGCAATAAGTTTTTCTCATTGTAGAAAGAGAGACCTTTTTGAGAACGAGCTCGGAATATTTTTTCAGCTAATTCGCAAATTTTAATAACATCATTAGAGGGATAAATAAGACCTCCCTTATCTTTCGTCGCTATTATTCCTGAATATTTATTTGTGATCAAAGCAATAAGGCAATCTTCACATTTTATGACCCTTCTTATTTTTCTCACAATAAAACCGCCTATATAAGTTATGACTTCTTTGGTATAAACAGTCAACCTAGAAGGATCAGCTAAGTAATCATGATCATCGTCAATGACAGGATCACTCTCTATAGATTCCATAGATTGCTCTTCACGGGTGGATTTGGTGTACATATTAATAATTTTTTCATGACGGATGTCACTGAATGTCAGGATTTTTATTTCTTCCAAGGGAATGCAATTGCCAGATGTGATGTGTTTAATCTCCCCGTGAATGATTAGACGTTTGTATGCACTTTGAAACTGCATCGCAGTAGGATTATTATTGAATCCACCTTTAGCGCGGATGGCACTGAAGAAGCACTCCAAATGATCTTGGCTAAATTTCTACGTGGGAATAAACCTTAGTGCCCCAGAACCAATCAAATTTTGATAAATTTTCTTAATGCTTTTAATACAAATTAAGAATCCAAAAAATCCAGTTCGTCTGTTCGTGTTTAAAATTGGCTGCCCGTATAATTTAAGCCCGTACAAATAACTTTCCATGTCATTTAAAAATGGCTCTATACTAGCAAAGTTATATTTATTCATCGGTTTATGAAAACCAAATGTGTGGTAATTACGACTGTTTAATATGTCGAACAAATCATTTATGTTTTTGATGAATTCAACAGTGGCTTCAGAGTCATGAAATTCAGGCAAACCTAGGTTTTTATCACAAAATGATATTGTTTTAGCAACAGAATCACTGAAAGTCTGTGCAGCTAACTTAACTTTCATGATCTGTTTGGCAAAATTTATATGTTGATTACGTAATTTGTTTGCTAAGTGAAGCCCTTCATTTTGCTGTAATTCGTTAAGTTTTACTACGTATTCCCAAGAAATAATTTGACCATTTAGATTAGTGAGCTCCTTTTTTTCTCCTAATGTGTTCCTTACAAGTTTAAGCATGTGTGCTGGATCTGGGGTGATAAAAACTTCTTGATTACCGATTTGGAAGGATGTTTTAAGAGTAGCGATGTTTCTGTGTTCTAAGTTACACCCTAGACTCTTGGCCATTGCAAAATTGGCTGGGCATCCGTCAAAAGTAAAAGCAATTATGTTTACACCAGACAAAGTCAAAAGCTCGATACACTGTCTTACTAAATTCGCTTTCTGTTCACCACTGCAACCATCTACAAGGAAGTAGCCAACAGGAAATTTCCATGATTCGTTAACGGCGGTCACCATAAATACTAACGCTTCTTTTGCAATAGCTACGCTGTCACCGTCTAAAGATTGCCCAAAATTAACAAAACCTACACACTGTTTTCCGTCCCACTGAACATGCTTGCGTATAGCCATTTCGTCCATACTAAGAGCACAAAACAAAGTTTTACCCTGAGCTTGAGCACGTTTTACTAGAAGCTGAATGCAATCTAAAGATTCTTGGGTGAATCCAGGACTTGCATCAACGCTCTTGTACCAAGAGCGTAGTGTTGATGGATGAGGGAGGCAACTGTTGAAAGTTTTCCTCACGAAAGTGTACGCACGTGGGCTGATGAAATGTAAACAGAGAGCAAACTTTCGAAGAGATGGAGAGTATTTTCGTTTAGACGAATCTTGATTTAAGAATTTTTTCAAAAAATCTTTGTTTGTGGTGTCAATTGATGCAAGTAATTCACAATCTTCTTCAGAAACTAATAATTTTGACTTTAATTCCAACAGAATTTGTTCTAAATCTGCCACTTTTTTTGTTAATCTCCGACTTTTTTCTCGCAGGGCTTTTAATTTTTTCAATCGTCGCTCAGATATTTTTTGTTCACTTTTCCATTTCCTTTTTAATGTTCGCGGGGTAAAGTCAGGAGATGAACTCTAAAAACAAAGATATTGGTTAGTTCCATGAAATTTACTTGATTCAAATATTATTGAATGTAAATAAATTTATTATCTATTCATCATCATTATACTATAACAGTGCTGTGCAAAATGGACTGTGCTCTATTAGTGTGTAATACAGTATAGTAATTTATGTACTTTTATTTAAAAAGAAAAAGTGTCAATTTTTGTTTCGTGGATGATAAGATTACTTACAGTCTTAACTGCTCCAGAGAAACTTTGAGTATTATCTTTTTTTACCATCGACGATACAGATGTGCTTGTATTGATAATGTCAGATTCGTCCATCTAAAAATTAAATTATGAATATGTAGATTTATTTATAGAGAAAAATAGTGATCATATTTTTGTGAATGGTGAGATTACTTACAATCTTAAATGCTCCAGGTGCATTTTGAGTATTTAGACCACTCAAACCTTTTTTCACCATCGATGACACAGATGTGCTTGCTGTGTAACTGATAACATCAGATTTATTTACCTAAAAAATAAAATGTATTAATGTATGTAAGCATTAAAATAATATTCTTAATTTTTGATTTTAACATTATTATAAATAGTAATTAAAATATAATAAAACTAGAAAAAATTCCCAAGTCCTGGCTGGCTCAGTGGTCAGAGCAGTCGCCCGGATTGCGAAAGGTCGCGGGTTCGATTCCTGCCTCAGGACGTGAAAAAATGTTTTCTAGTTTTATTATATTTTAATTACTAAGTAATTTTTCAAACATAATAATATTAAAATCAAAATATTAAGAATATTTGAAAGCACTGCCCCAACTTAACCGAATCGTAGGTATTTGTAAAAATACTCGTTTCGGATGTTGAAATAGAATATTTCGACATTGTGGTTTGGACGTTAGCTCATAAACGCAAATACAGATAGACTAGAAGAGTTTCACAGGGATATCCCAAGTCCTGGGTGGCTCAGTGGTCAGAGCAGTTGCCCGGATTGCGAAAGGTCGCGGATTCAATTCCTGCCTCAGGACGTGAAAAAAAAACTAGTTTTATTATATTTTTATTACTAAGTAATTTTTCAAACATTTATAATAATGTTAAAATCAAAAAATTAAGAATTATTATATATGTTTTAAAAATTACTTAGTAATTAAAATATAAAACTAGAAAAATTTCACGTCCTCAGGCGGGACGTGAAATTTTGCTAGGGTGGCGGGCGGAAAATTAATTATGAGCCAAATGTAATGTGTGTAAGATTTTATTACTTACACGATCTGTAATTGGACTTTCATGACACATGATTTCACTATTTTCCACTTCCATTGGCTGAACAATATTGGGACGTGCAGAATCTGTGAGCTGTGATAGATATTTTCTTTAACAATATACTTTATATAAATAAATAGCGAATTGTTTTAAACAGTCGTTGAGCAATGACCAATAACAACGTTTGCGCCGGACTTCATCATAAACTGAGTAACCAGTAGGTAGGTAATTGTTAAAAAATCATCAAGTTACTTTTAAATGAGTACATTATTACCATATTGGGAACAGCATCAGGATTGAGATATGTTCTATTCCCTTTCTTCCATAGTAGTTTTTTATCAAAATGTTCACTACATATTTTTGAACTAGGTTTTGGGATCCAATCTGTTCTTCTGGTAGCCGTTATCCAAAAATTACGCAGCTCAGGATCACCAGGAAATCTAAAAATTACAATACAAGATATCCTTAAATTGACAAATAAGAAAATTACCTTATTTTAGGGAAATTTTCCACCAAATAACTAGGAACACTGACTTGAGAGGTTATGTTAACATAAATATTAAAAATCTCACGTATTTATCAAAATCATGATGAGTCTTGATATCATTTGTGCAAAATAAACCAAAATTAGTATATTTAACTATGATAATTATGTAAAATAGTCGGGAATAATGTCTACTTACGAATGAAAAGACAACCCACAAATTTTTGTCGCACTATCACTTTTACATCCTATTATACTACACCGCACCATTTTCTACACATGCAGTCTGTAAATAAACACCTCCAGGCAGTTAAATAGCACAAATCAGTTATTTGTTTTGAAGAAACAAACCAAAAACGGTAAAAACTAGTTGGTCACCTGTAAGAAACGTCAAAGTTTGTTTAGCAACTGAGTTGCTGACCTTGAAAAAACCGGCCACGCAGTGAGAGACAAAAAATTAATCACTTTGTCTCTTTTTTTTAACAGCCACGCGTATATGACCATCCTTTTCTAGTGTAAGTGAAATAAAAAATGTCCAGCAGTCTATAGTTTTCTCCGTCTACGGTAGAAAGGCACTAGAGTGTGGCCCTTTTACCAGCAGTTATTTAAATAGATGCGGTTGATCGAGCTGTGTAATGTTTAACTTTAAAAACTTTTTCATTATGTGTTTTTCTTCAATGAAGCGTTCAGATAACACTTGTACATGTTTGGACTATATTTACTTAGATAATTAGCTTTTTTTTAAAAAAAGTATGATAGTTATTTTTTACGAATTTTGTAACACGTACGGACTGTTTACTTGGCGACGCCCTCTTTAGTCCAACCAAGTATATTTTTAATTTTATTCTAAGCGTGCCGGATATTGGCCCTAATTCTGGATAACACATGCTAAGTTTAAATTTACGTTCAGTCTATTTCTTTCTTTCAATTCAATTCAATTTTTGTTTTATGGCCTCTGTCAGATTTGACAATTTTGCCAAGATCCAGTTTTGGAAAAGACACGAGACTGTAGGGAATTATTAACCGGTTGGGTAACCTGTGGACAAGCACAAACAATAAGTTGGTTAGTTGTTGTTAGTATGTTTATAAATACAAAAATGTATATATAATATTGTACTGTATTTAAAAGGTTATTGTATTACAAGAATAAACTAAACTAAGGACGTAAGTACATTTAAAAAATTGTCTGAGGTAGGTACTAAAGTTTTATATTGTACTTTTTAATATATTTTACCAACACCGAAATAATGAGAGGAATGGATTGAATCTGAGAGAGTATAAAACCCATATTAGCTGGACGTGGAACAGAGTTTGGAAGCAGATCATATAGAGATATGGGGTGTCTAGAGCAGTTAAAAAATATATGTTCTATGGTGCCTTCGTCTAGACCACATTCACATAAGGAGTGATCGCGTATTCGAATTTTGGCCAAAAAAACTGGAGAACAGACATGACCAAGTCGTAATCGGATGATGGTAGAAGTGGAATGTTTATCGGCTGATCGGTGTTTGAAGAACCAAGGTTTGGTCGGGATATCTGTCTGAATGCTTCCAAAACGAATACGAAAAGGATGGCTGTCATATAAATTGACATTTAGAAAGGTGCGTTCAATTTTCGACCTTATTGAACGTGCTAAAATGCAGTGTTTAGGAGATGTTCGTCTGGCCCGCCCAACCCCGCGGCTTTGGAAAACGAGATTTACATCAATCCTTTGTACTCTTTTACCCAACCATATGTACAACTTTCATTTTCAATGTAACGCTAATATAAATAAGTTAGAAGCATCACTGGTGGCCGGGCCAGCCTGACGTTTTCAGCCCGGCCCCTTCTACATCACCACTACTACAACAACTAGTGACAATTAATTGTTAGAGAACTAATGTACTACATAAAATACATACATTCAAGCCTTTATTTCATACTAAAATGCAATATCTTAGGAGATATCAAAGTAAGGTGGGGCCGGGCTGAAATTATTGAAATAGCTAATAACAATAAAAATACAAAACCTAAGAACCCATATTCTATGTGTGTGTAATCTCCCAGAGGTGCAGTATATATGTACAACTTTATTTTTAAGTTACATTATTTAAATATAAAAATATGAACACTAGAAATTATTTCAGCCCGGCCCCCTACAATCGTTTATATCTTTTTAGCTATTGCATCAATCTGCACAATACGACAATGTGTGGACTCGTATACAGTAGTACTTTGATAAATTTTGGCTCATGAATTTACTTAGATTATATTCGACGAGATAATTAAAATCTAAGATAGTACTAGTGGAGGATTTTTTTAGGAACATTTTAGGAGGCACCTACGTATCGATACTTTTGGTTCGATGTTAATATCGATGTCAACATCGGTGTTTTTCTAATATCGATCATCCCTAGGCAGGTCTGACGAACATCAAAAACCCGCCAAACACACCTTTTTTTGTTGTTAATTCTCCCTATGAAGGGAACGCAAAGGGAACTAATGCCCATGCAGCCATGTCTTCAGAATTTTTTTTCAGAAAACTAGAAAAAATTCCCAAGTCCTGGCTGGCTCAGTGGTCAGAGCAGTCGCCCGGATTGCGAAAGGTCGCGGGTTCGATTCCTGCCTCAGGACGTGAAAAAATGTTTTCTAGTTTTATTATATTTTAATTACTAAGTAATTTTTCAAACATAATAATATTAAAATCAAAATATTAAGAATATTTGAAAGCACTGCCCCAACTTAACCGAATCGTAGGTATTTGTAAAAATACTCGTTTCGGATGTTGAAATAGAATATTTCGACATTGTGGTTTGGACGTTAGCTCATAAACGCAAATACAGATAGACTAGAAGAGTTTCACAGGGATATCCCAAGTCCTGGGTGGCTCAGTGGTCAGAGCAGTTGCCCGGATTGCGAAAGGTCGCGGATTCAATTCCTGCCTCAGGACGTGAAAAAAAAACTAGTTTTATTATATTTTTATTACTAAGTAATTTTTCAAACATTTATAATAATGTTAAAATCAAAAAATTAAGAATTATTATATATATGTTTTAAAAATTACTTAGTAATTAAAATATAAAACTAGAAAAATTTCACGTCCTCAGGCGGGACGTGAAATTTTGCTAGGGTGGCGGGCGGAAAATTAATTATGAGCCAAATGTAATGTGTGTAAGATTTTATTACTTACACGATCTGTAATTGGACTTTCATGACACATGATTTCACTATTTTCCACTTCCATTGGCTGAACAATATTGGGACGTGCAGAATCTGTGAGCTGTGATAGATATTTTCTTTAACAATATACTTTATATAAATAAATAGCGAATTGTTTTAAACAGTCGTTGAGCTTCCAAAACGAATACGAAAAGGATGGCTGTCATATAAATTGACATTTAGAAAGGTGCGTTCAATTTTCGACCTTATTGAACGTGCTAAAATGCAGTGTTTAGGAGATGTTCGTCTGGCCCGCCCAACCCCGCGGCTTTGGAAAACGAGATTTACATCAATCCTTTGTACTCTTTTACCCAACCATATGTACAACTTTCATTTTCAATGTAACGCTAATATAAATAAGTTAGAAGCATCACTGGTGGCCGGGCCAGCCTGACGTTTTCAGCCCGGCCCCTTCTACATCACCACTACTACAACAACTAGTGACAATTAATTGTTAGAGAACTAATGTACTACATAAAATACATACATTCAAGCCTTTATTTCATACTAAAATGCAATATCTTAGGAGATATCAAAGTAAGGTGGGGCCGGGCTGAAATTATTGAAATAGCTAATAACAATAAAAATACAAAACCTAAGAACCCATATTCTATGTGTGTGTAATCTCCCAGAGGTGCAGTATATATGTACAACTTTATTTTTAAGTTACATTATTTAAATATAAAAATATGAACACTAGAAATTATTTCAGCCCGGCCCCCTACAATCGTTTATATCTTTTTAGCTATTGCATCAATCTGCACAATACGACAATGTGTGGACTCGTATACAGTAGTACTTTGATAAATTTTGGCTCATGAATTTACTTAGATTATATTCGACGAGATAATTAAAATCTAAGATAGTACTAGTGGAGGATTTTTTTAGGAACATTTTAGGAGGCACCTACGTATCGATACTTTTGGTTCGATGTTAATATCGATGTCAACATCGGTGTTTTTCTAATATCGATCATCCCTAGGCAGGTCTGACGAACATCAAAAACCCGCCAAACACACCTTTTTTTGTTGTTAATTCTCCCTATGAAGGGAACGCAAAGGGAACTAATGCCCATGCAGCCATGTCTTCAGAATTTTTTTTTTGTTCTTTTATTGTATTAAAATGCTGGCGTAGCACATTTGAATGCTTCTTGAGAGCATTCAACACGAAATATATGATGACAGTCACTTTATGTGCTACTTGATGAGGTAGATAACCACAAAAAAGTTCTCATCGTATTTCACACCAGAATCACTTTTATTCTAATAATCTTTTAGTTGCACGACAACACAAACACTTGGATAATAAAACTACGCCGCTTGTATAACTCTATGTTCGCTCCGACACAATTTTTAATTATTGTCATAAAAATTTTTACTGACTCCACAAAAACCCGCCAAACACTCCATACTTTGTTTTTGGTTCATTCTCCCTGTAATGGGAAGGCAACGGGAACTAAGGCCTATACAGCCATGTTTTCAGTATTTCTTTAATCTTCATTTAATGCATTGAAATACTGGTGTTACACATTTCAATGTAACTTTGGAGTATTTTATATGAAATAGATGATTACTGTCTCCATATTATGCTACTTGATGAGGTGGATAACCACAAAAAATTCTCAATGGTTGCGATTCTGTTGGCACAAACTAGACTAAACTTAACTAAAATTAGGTTTAGTGCTGTCAGATTGCGTTTCCTATTCTGTAACGGACTAAAATGACAGAACTAAACTTAATTTTAATCTGACTAAAACTCTCATTGCGTCGCTACTAAAGCCAAATCTAGCTGGTCAATGGCCTAACCAAACTCTGAGAGAAACAATGGGACAGGGCTCTTTGGAAATTGGTGCAAGATAATCTTTTAAACACGTCAAACAGTTCTGCACAATGAGACTGTCTCTTGCCTATGGGAGAGTGGGAGTCTAGTATGGCTACAGGCTTTGCCTTCGGCTGATTTAAACATACTCTTTGATCGCACTGATTTTTGTTTTGCTACCTGTTTGGGTTTAGGAATCGTCTGCAATGACCCTCACCGTTACCGCTGTAGTAGTCTGGTTAATGATCTTGGTCACTATTGTGCTAGAAGTGCAGGTTGATTTTCAAGGCGAGTATCAATGATATCGTTCGTTAGGCAGAAGTTCAATTAATGCGGCTTCGGGTGATAAGGTACTTTGAATTAACTAATTTCATTATATATGTCATCATATCAGCCTATGATATCTGAACAAAGAAACAAAGGGCTGAACAAAGGCTTCCCCATCTACGCAGCCTGCATCCAACAACTCCGCGCCACCGTGGCCAGGTTATCTCTCCATCTTTTTTTCATACAAAACACGGCAAATGACAACGCTACCTTATGTGAAGAGGTGATAAGAGTCAATGTATGAAGATAGTTAGCTAGTGCAGTTTAGCTACCTCCACCTTGCTGGCCTAATAGATCTTTTTTTCACGCCTCTTTTGAAGGAATCTATGTTATAGGAAGGAGGGAACAAAAGAATCTTAAGGAAGGACGACAAAGATATGAAGCACTAACTTTCTTTGTCCGTGATGTTGAAGTGGGATAAGAGTCGTTGTTACTTCAATAAAATTAAATAATAAGGTCAATAATCTCTTCAGAGCTCTCACCGTGATAAAGCCCGATAGAAAGCGCTAAGCGACGCAAAGTCTCGACGTATTTGCAGAGGTTCAAGGTTATTCGTGACCTAAATTCATTAGAAGTAGAATCCGGAGTGCCTCCTTTAATTATTATTAGAAGTTATTTCACAGAAAAAAATTGTTAAATTTAGCCAGTCGCGATAATAGTCTAGTAAAGCGATACTTACAAGACTATACTTTCCCAAATTTAATTAATATCTCTTTACCCGTTGCGCCTAGTATCAGTGAATCCACTGCGTATTTGAATTTTAAATTTCAAGATACCGTGCACTGGGTGCATTTAGCCCATTGTTTTTCGTATAGTTTTCATGCAATGTTTCGAGATGTTCCGGTTACTTTAACTCGTTTTAATTCTAAACAAGATTTTTATGAGTTTTTGGACTAGAAACGTGATTACGTAAAAATTTATACAGACGGCTCTAAAACTAATTCTCGTACTAGTTTCGCTTTTTATGACTCTTGTAACAAATACGGCAAGGTCTTTTCTAGTGATAATTATTTTTCATTATTTTCTGCTGAGACTTTAGGTATGATATATGCAATTAAATATAGTAATCATAATTTTAATTTGTCGAAAATCGGAAATTTATTATACTTAGCGACTCTATGAGTGCACTCCAAACATTGAAACAAAAATTGTTATTATTTAATTTATGAACCATCTGGTTCAATTACTGAATAGCAGCAATATTTTGGTTGAGTTTTGCTGGGTCCCGGGACATTCAGAGGGCCTAGACAAGATGCCATTTGACAATCGCTATCGCTATCGCTAAATGAAAAATGTATGGTATTTAACATTAACTAACAGTATTTGACAGTAATTACTGGGCATGGACGGCATTTCATCTTAGGCCTCAGGATGACAACGCACCTGCAATATCAAGTGCTTTTCCTTGTTATTGCAGGTGTCTATAGGCGGCGGTAACCGCTTACCACCAGGTGGGCCGTCAGCTTGTTTGTCATCTAGTTGTATAAAAAAAAAAAAAAAAACTATCGAAAGTCGTTCGATGTCTTATGTCAAATCCCATACATTTTCCGCTAAGCGATAGCGATAGCGATTATCGAATGGCATCTTGTCTAGGCCCTCAGGTATTCTCGGCAAGGAGCTCGTTGATAAACTCGCTCGGTCCGCTCCCAACATATCTATTATTAAAGATTATATGGTACTACACTCAGATTTAGTAACTACTTTAAAAGAAAACGTGCTTAACCGATGGTCTTTATCATTAGATATTTCGCGTCAAGAAAATCCAAATGGCATGCTGTTATTGCCCCTGTACCCAGCACAAAAACTTGGTTTGAAAAATCATCATACCTAGGTAGAAATTTTATTACTTGTTTAAGTAGGTTAAGAATAGGGCATTGTAAATTTCCATCTCATCTTCATCGCCTTAAATTAAGCAACAATTCAATTTGTAAATATTGTCAAAATGATGATTGTAATCTTCAACATTTATTCTTTAATTGCTCTTATTTTAATATAGATAGACTTATTTTTATTTGTGAATGTAAAGATTTATTACAACTTAATAACTTTCCACAGGATCGTCAAACTTTGTTAAACATACAATAATACAGACTTATACAGTGCCATTTACAACTTTTATGTCAATACATTTGGCCCCTTATGAATTGTATTTAAATTTCTTTCACCTAATTGAATGTCATGTGTACTTTATTAGATTTTAAGAGGTTTTGTTAATTGATTTTTGTTATTACATTTCTTTGATATTTATTTAATTGATTTTTAATGTTTATATTGTAAATATGTCATTGTTTAAGCCAAAGGCCCTAGCAGCCAAAGGCTTAATAAATAATAAAAAATAAAAAAAACTCTTTGCAAGTATGCACAGAGTAGAAAGAGTATGTGTTCTTTGGTTTATTTGCTCAGGTTTGCACTCTAGTCCACAGATCACTTATAGTCTCTAGTCTACTAGTGAATCCCTTAAACATACTCTTTCTAATCTGTGAGTGAATCTATCTCTTTGAAGTGTACAAAGTCGCAATAATTTTGTGTTAAAATGTTTGGTATTTATTTAATTAACATTCTTGTCGATGAAAATGTAAGTAGTATTAATTTTAATGTTTAAAATTGCCGTCTGGTTATTTAGTTTAGTGATTCATCCATGACAATCACGTGTCATTTGATTTGGTTATTATTAGGTAGGGTTGGTACGGTCGACCATAGAAGTAGCTGAACACTTTATTGCCATGTCACAATAAAAATGGTGTCAATATAGTAAGGTTCGAAACAGAGGTGTGACATGGTACTCAAGGTTGTCTGGTAGAGATCGCTTCTAGCGGTAAGACCGCCTATTTTGGCATATTGTGTTTGTTTTATCTCTGTTATGTTTAAGTGAATGTGCAAAATAAAGAATTTCTATCTATCTACTAGTGTTCAGCTACTTCTGTGGTCGACTGTACCTCATTATACATTTTATTACCTGCTCTACCTGAAGTATTTCATTTTTAAATTATTGATAATGTAATGTTGGTCAATTTCGTCTAGAATGGAATCCATTTTACAAAATAAAAGTATCTTGGGGTCCTATTGATTAGTTGATAACAATCCACAATATTGCCATTTGTCTTGGGTTTGTCTAGACTTCTGAAGCGTTGTTTACCACCTCCATGTCTGCGGCAACAGCGGTTGACGCTGAAATTAGAGAAGCCATTTACTCCTAGTCTTTTTTTGTAATAAACTGTATTGGATTAAGTTTTTTTAAAATTATTTTCTATTTTTATTTACAAGTAGTTTTACAACTCCCAGCCTTCCGAACAAGTCTGATTCCGTTAAGGCTTTAGTACTACAGACCACATACAAATACTGTGGCAAGTTATACAGAATATCGAAGAGTATAACCGGCCACTTTGCCTTTATTACAAGGCCTTTGATTCGATTGAAGTACAGGCCGTGATTTATCTCTTCAGGGGTGCCAAATTGACTATTGGTGATAGATCCTAGTGTGAGAGTGGCACCATGTTGGTTTGAGTACAGAATTAGTTTATGAAACCTATCCAACTACAGTGAGGGGCTAGACAGGGAGAACTGAGACTGAAATCGAAAGTCTTCCACCTGTGTGTTGCTAACTAGTGATGACACATGGCAGTTAAGTGTGGTTGTTTGTTAACCCCTCAAGCATCAGAACCCAGACAATTTATTTTTTAAATTGTTTTAGCCATTTGATGGGTTAACACTGCTTAAGGTGTTAAGGGCTTTCTGTGCAAGTTCGCAGTTCCATACCTATATTGAGATAGCTTTGAAACAACCTATGTTACATGTTTCTCTGCAAGAATCAGAAATGATGATATCCGTAAGAGAACCAAAGTAACTGACATAGCTCATAAGATTAGTAAGTTGAAGTGGCAGTGGGCAGGGCACAAACACGCAAAACAGTCTCCCAGTGGGGCATTAAGCTTTAAAGTGCTAGAATGGCCTGGAACAATCCGGACAGGGTCATGCTCCCCATGATGCAGGCTGCGTAAGTGCGCAGAACTGTTCCATTTAGAAATTCATGGAGGAGGAGGAGGATTGATGTCCACTGCTGAACAAAGGTTCAGCAGTGGACATCATAGGTTGGTGTAATGTTGATGATGATATACAGGTAGGCTCCTTCACTGAAATTATACAGTATTAACAAAATTTTAGAATTTTTGCTATCCATGTATTTGAGGCCTTGATATTATACTAAGGGTTAATGAAAACCGCAGCATAATGTAGGTATTTTTATTTATTTATGTATAAAAGTCTACAATTATATTGGCCTCTCCAAAATATTGTCTCATTTGTTCATCATTGAATAAACATAATCCTAATAATATGTTATGTGTCCCAGCCATTCAGCATTCTCAATTTCCGACAACTGACTCATAATACCATATACACATAATTTGTCTATATTGACGCATATAGTATACCAAATATATGAAAAGTATCTAAACATATTTTTCTTTGAAGCACCTACATATTAGTGATGATTGGTTTTTAATTTTGTGTGAGCCCACTGCCAAGCTTAAAAGGGTCGAAAGGTTTTGTTAGCAGACTGTACAGTGTAGAACAGAAGTAGCCTAACACTTTAGCACCTTTCATCTTAGGTCTGAAATTGACAACACACCTGCAATAACAAGTGATTTTTCCCTTGTTATTGCTGCAACTTAACACCACTTGGTCCATCAGCTTGTCATCTGGGTAGTTGTAAACAATGTTACAACAATAATTATTACATTAATATTAAATTGTGTAGCAACTATTATTGACAATACTTGATGTGACATGGTACTAAAGTGTTAAGCTACTTCTGAGTTATAATGTACTTATGTACAGTCAACAGCAAATCAAGCATAACAGTTTGATCTGGAGACCGCCCCCACTGTGATCGTAATACAGGCGGCTTTTTTTATGCAACTGTTACACTTGATGTGCTGTTGTCTGTACTATGTATTTGTTTATCTCAAGTTAACATTAAGCACAATACATCTTTTTTGATATGCAATAAGTATATTTCTGTTTCAGATGGCCTTGTCAACTTTAAGTTTAATGTCCAGTGAATCTCCAAGGGTGTCTTGAGTGTCATCAATTGAGCCTCTGTTAATACATTTAGGTTAATTGTTATTCATATAATTTCTTTATTCTTTACTAAATATCAATGTTGAATGATTAACTGAGACAATCTTATCTTTTCTGCTCAAGATAATAACCAGTCTGTTTCCAACTTTGTATCAGTGTACATCTATTTATTGTAATTATTATATTGACAAAATAATAAAACTGGACAATATGTCGTCTGACCCCGAGATCAAGGATGGATTTACACTTCCAGTCTGGATGAAAACCAAACCAGTAAAGTAAGTATTTTTGCATTTCATTGAAATATGTGTATACTGTCTCTTTCTATTATTCAAACTTTTTATGAACAAGTTTTTTTTCTTTTTAGATATTATGACGTATTAAATAACATTTTCTTGTTGTTGTTAATTTTAATGAATATAGCATAGAGTGCTGTGTACTAGCGCTATGCCATTATAATACTTAAAAGTCTGTTATAAAAACCAGTTGTGTAGTGTTTCCAAGGTCAAGTTCAATGATATCTCTGTTCACAGTGCTATTATTATAGTATTCATTTCAAGAGACTTCCATCCTATGAATTTAAATTCAATTTGGGGAGATTAATAATTTACCCAGTTTTCTTGTTATTGGTCTAAGTTGGTTTTGCATTCCCTAAATAAGATCGCCATGGGTCAGTACTGTTGAAAATATTCGCGTATCTCAATAATTTTAAGACCATAATAAGAAATTCTAAAATCTCAGTCCTAATCTTCCTGCACATATTCTTTTCGGGGATAGCATAAACCATGAACAATTTAGTATTTCCGATCGCCAAATAGCTATCCGCGTTTTTTTAAAAAAAGTTTCCTTGTCAAAAAATGTGCTAGATTTTAGAAAAATCAAATGTCTAAAATGCGCTAGATTGCGCTTACTTCTAGCTATACATAGACCTGGCCGGGTCTCCATACATTTTTTGATACATCTCTTTTCACAAAAACAAATTATGATAACAGGGAATAAGAAATTCCGAAATAATATAAACCTGTATTTTTTCCTCTGTTAGTTAAATCCAATAGGAATTAATTTTAGCGAGACAGAAAACAATACTTTATTTAATGTTAAAAGAAACAAAACAAAAATGTATCAACTACAAATTGTAACCCAATTAGGTGACTAGCTAAGCTACTGACTTATTGGCATAAAAAAGAGAGAAAGAAGAGTGTCAATATTTTTTCCAGATTCCACTACATAATAAATAGGTTAGGGAAAAAGTTTCTTCGCATTTTTTAAGAAAATTCAAAACATTTTCTAATATAGTTTATTTACATTTAACTAAAGTATGTAGGTACCATTTTGTTCGATAACTTTTTGCCATCTTGTAGGTAGGGACATGATCCCATTGCTATAGAAATTTTGGGGCTTTTGATCAAAATACCGCGACAAGTGGTTTTGGCAGTCCTCTCGTTATGTTAACCTGACACTGCCTAGAGAATTCTGAAGAGAGCTAAACAGGTGGAAATCTGAAGGTGCAAGGTCAGGACTATACCAATACGGCGGATGCATTAACACCTCCCAGCCAAACTGTCTTAATTTTTGCTGAGTGGCTCAAGATGTGTGAGGTCTAGCGTTATCATGATAAAAAACCACACCCCTTCTGGTGATTAATTCCGGCCGCTTTCTCTCAACTTCTTGCTTTAATCTCATCAGTTGTTCGCAGTAGAGTTCAGAATCGATGGTCCTGCCAATCTGCCTGCGGTGGTAACAGCTCATAATGAATAATGGCCTTCCCATCCCACCACACACGCAGCATCACCTTGTTGCGAGTTAACCCGGGTTTCGCCACAGTCTGTGTAGCCTGACCGGCCTTTGACCACGACCTTTTTCGCACGTTCTTGTCTTACGTGATCCACTTTTCATCACCAGTTATAAGTTTCTTTAAAAATGGTTCGGTTTCATTACGTCGTAATAAAGAATCACAAATGAGTACACGCTTCATTAGGTTTCTTTCAGTAAGCTCGTGGGGTATCCAAATATCGAGCTTTTTTGTGTACCCATTGTTCTTTAAATGCGCCGAAACTGTTTTTGGTCAATTCCCAGTTCTTCAGCTACGTCGTAACTACTGATATGCCGATCTTGCTCCAGTTTTTTAAAAATGGCATCAATTTTATCCGTAATAGAGCCAGACCAGACCAGAGCGCCGTGACAGAATCGTGACAGCATCTTTGACATCAAAATTTCCGGATTGAAAACGCTTAAACCAAATTTGTGCTACTCTCACAGACACTGCACTAGGTCCATAAACATGCAAATTTTTTTCGCGGCTTGCGATACATTTTTACCTTTTTTGTAGTAAAATTTTAAAATGTATCGAATTTCTTCATTAGATTCACTCATCTTGACAGTACGAAAAACAAATGAAAAACTCACATTTTCCTAATTTGAATTTGGAATTATCTTTTTTAAAATCTAAACTTTAAAAGCCAGATGCAAATAGTACAGCCAAAGAGATTTTATTACAAGTTCATACATACTATAATGCGAAAAGACTTTTTCCCCAACCTAATATAACTATAACTTCAAATTCGAATTATAAGTAGGTAACTATAACATAAGACACAATAATAAATAAGTTCAAATCAAAACAAATATTTGGATAAATAAAATAACATCAATAACGACGTCGTATGTGAAATCGGGGGCTCGACTTTGACGTCACCAATAAATTGTGTTTGTTTACTGGTTTCATCAATGTTACTAATCAAATAATTTAACTCAGTTTATCTACAGTATACTAATCGAAAGATTTTGCACCTAGGTAGGTACTTTACAAAATATTTGCAGTATTCAGGAATGTTGGAAGTATTAACATCAATAGTATGTTGTTTAATCACTAATAAAAAAATAATTATGTAGGCTTAAAGTAGGTATTATACACTTCCATCCACATATACTAAAAATCAGCCAAGTGCGTATCGGACTGTCATGTCGAGGCGGGTTATTCCTTGAGGATCACATTCCCAGAGGTTTTTAAGTTAACAGACTTGAAACAAGGAGGAGTGATCAACAGTTTTTTTAGTATGTTACGCCGAGTTACGCGATATCTCCGTTGAATTTTTAATCTGAACCGATTTCCATAATTCCTTCACTCCGAAGTCGGATACCATGTCGGGTTTTGATATGCTGAGTAAAATATAACAAAGAAGTCGGTTATAAATTACTGCAGGACACTACAATGCACGACCTCAGAATGAACAAGTAAGTATCACCGTAAGTATTATCCGAAAGAGTGGCCGAGTAATCCTAATAATCGACCACATAGAAAAGTATATAAATTGTTTCTAATGGTTAAAAAATCATATAAATTTTAATGATACTTAACGATTTTTAGCCGCTTGCCTCGACGGGTTATTCCCTGAGAATCACATTCCCAGAGGATCATGTTCCGGAGGATCACGATTTGTTCGACGACGATCGACGATGAAGGTAAAACAAATCGTGATCCTGATGATGAAAAGTGGATCACGTAAGACAAGAACGTGCGAAAAAGGTCGTGGTCAAAGGCCGGTCAGGCTACACAGACTGTGGCGAAACCCGGGTTAACTCGCAACAAGGTGATGCTGCGTGTGTGGTGGGATGGGAAGGCCATTATTCATTATGAGCTGTTACCACCGCAGGCAGATTGGCAGGACCATCGATTCTGAACTCTACTGCGAACAACTGATGAGATTAAAGCAAGAAGTTGAGAGAAAGCGGCCGGAATTAATCACCAGAAGGGGTGTGGTTTTTTATCATGATAACGCTAGACCTCACACATCTTGAGCCACTCAGCAAAAATTAAGACAGTTTGGCTGGGAGGTGTTAATGCATCCGCCGTATTGGTATAGTCCTGACCTTGCACCTTCAGATTTCCACCTGTTTAGCTCTCTTCAGAATTCTCTAGGCAGTGTCAGGTTAACATAACGAGAGGACTGCCAAAACCACTTGTCGCGGTATTTTGATCAAAAGCCCCAAAATTTCTATAGCAATGGGATCATGTCCCTACCTACAAGATGGCAAAAAGTTATCGAACAAAATGGTACCTACATACTTTAGTTAAATGTAAATAAACTATATTAGAAAATGTTTTGAATTTTCTTAAAAAATGCGAAGAAACTTTTTCCCTAACCTATTTATTATGTAGTGGAATCTGGAAAAAATATTGACACTCTTCTTTCTCTCTTTTTTATGCCAATAAGTCAGTAGCTTAGCTAGTCACCTAATTGGGTTACAATTTGTAGTTGATACATTTTTGTTTTGTTTCTTTTAACATTAAATAAAGTATTGTTTTCTGTCTCGCTAAAATTAATTCCTATTGGATTTAACTAACAGAGGAAAAAATACAGGTTTATATTATTTCGGAATTTCTTATTCCCTGTTATCATAATTTGTTTTTGTGAAAAGAGATGTATCAAAAAATGTATGGAGACCCGGCCAGGTCTATGTATAGCTAGAAGTAAGCGCAATCTAGCGCATTTTAGACATTTGATTTTTCTAAAATCTAGCACATTTTTTGACAAGGAAACTTTTTTTAAAAAAACGCGGATAGCTATTTGGCGATCGGAAATACTAAATTGTTCATGGTTTATGCTATCCCCGAAAAGAATATGTGCAGGAAGATTAGGACTGAGATTTTAGAATTTCTTATTATGGTCTTAAAATTATTGAGATACGCGAATATTTTCAACCTTCATCGTCGATCGTCGTCGAACAAATCGTGATCCTCCGGAACATGATCCTCTGGGAATGTGATTCTCAGGGAATAACCCGTCGAGGCAAGCGGCTAAAAATCGTTAAGTATCATTAAAATTTATATGATTTTTTAACCATTAGAAACAATTTATATACTTTTCTATGTGGTCGATTATTAGGATTACTCGGCCACTCTTTCGGATAATACTTACGGTGATACTTACTTGTTCATTCTGAGGTCGTGCATTGTAGTGTCCTGCAGTAATTTATAACCGACTTCTTTGTTATATTTTACTCAGCATATCAAAACCCGACATGGTATCCGACTTCGGAGTGAAGGAATTATGGAAATCGGTTCAGATTAAAAATTCAACGGAGATATCGCGTAACTCGGCGTAACATACTAAAAAAACTGTTGATCACTCCTCCTTGTTTCAAGTCTGTTAACTTAAAAACTAAATCTTATATTTGTAACAACTAGTAGGTATACCTAGTACTGTTCTAAATTAGCAATTTCCCGTTGTTAATGGACATAATAAATAGTTAGCTACTCATTGGCAGTTAGCTTATAATGATTTCGTCAATATAAAATTCCTTTCAGTAGGTAGTTAGAAATAATTTACCTTGTAATTATTTTAACCAGCAATCAGAATGAAAGTTCTTAAACTAGGTAATATTTTAATTATAGCGTAGTGTTACTTGCCGCTTAACCATGAGCTCTTTGAGCTGTCTTTAATTCAGAAAATTATTAAAAATTTGATACATGGAAAAATCGTCTTAGGGCCTATTAATACAATAATTTTCAAACGCGCACTTTGTGAAAAACGAAAAAAAAAACGCAATGTGTGTCGTTACTCACGTGAGAACATTTATCGAGACAAATGCGTCGTAAAAGCGCCTGGATACGGTCAGTAACTGAAGTCGATTAACATTTTAGTACTATGACATACTACGTCATGTGTTCATACAAATTGTCATGTATATGCCGATGTCTTATCATAGTTATCATGAAAAGGTCCTAAAGTGTTGATCATCTTTTGTTGCCGATTGTACTCTTACACGCGTTTGTTAGTATCGACTATCGATACAAACAGAATCATCATTATATTAACACGTGAAGCAAAAATTTTGTACCCTTTTTTACGAAAATGGCGCGGACGGAGGAGTATGAAATTTCTCACACTTATAGTTTATAGGAGTGAAGAATGCTAATATTTTTTAAAAATTAGGCATGCATAAAAAATATATTAACACAATAATAAAAACATTGCAAATACTACCATTTGACACACACGCATATGTCAAATTGGGATCCCCTACGCCATATCGAATATCAATTCATCAAATATCAATTAATCGACAACGATGTATCGAACATTCAAATAATCGAACGTTCATTTTATCGAAAACTCAAAAAATCGAAATGTTATACATCGAGTCTTCAAAACATCGAAAGATTAAATGTTCATAATATCGAATATTCCTGGGTGGTAGACTCGTATGTAGGGTCGTCTGGGTAATCTTTAATGATTTGATTTATTGACTGTTTTTATAGGATTAAAATTATTAAATCTTTATAAAAAAGATTTACTTTGTTCAATGTTATTTTATATTATTGTATTGTGCAAAAAATAGTAAAATCTTACTAAAAGAAAATAATATAATTATTTTCAATTTATTTATATGATATTTAAAAAACAAAAGATTTGTTTTTTTCACAGTTTTTTTTTGGAATGATTAGCGGAAAATATTGTGATTCGCAAAATAATGCATAATTTTAATAAAAGTAAACATTTAATTTGAACAGTTTTTTTTATTAGCGAAGGCAAAAGATCAGTAACAAGTCGCCTGTGGGAACTAGTGGGAAGTAGTCTAAATACTTGTGAAAAAAAATAACATAAGTACATAAATCTTTGATTAGAATGGGTGTAGACGAGGGTTTTTTTTTACAACTAGATGACAAACAAGCTGACGGCCCACCTGACAAGCGGTAATGGCGGTAGCGGCAATGGTAAGCGGTTACCGCCGCCTATAGATAGCTGCAATAACAAGAAAAAATTAATTGATATTGCAGGTGCGTTGTCATCCCGGGGCCTTAGATGAAATGCCATCCGCGCCCAGTAATTACACTGGCTACCTTTTCCTTCAATCCGAAACACAGCGAACTGTTTCACCGCTGAAATAAGAAAGGCTGTGGTACCTACCCAGACGACCCCACATACGGGTCTACCACCTAGGAATATTCGATATTAGGAACGTTTGATCATTTAAACTTTCGATGTTTTGAAGACTCGATGTATTGACATTTCAATTTTTTGAGCTTTTGATAAAATGATCGTTCGATTATTTGAATGTTCGATACATCGTTGTCGATTAATTGATATTCGATGAATTAGTATTTGATATGGCGTAGGGGATCCGTCAAATTGAGAGTAGATTAATATTGTTTGTTATTTATTTGTATGTAGTATTACTGAATGTCAAACATAACTATAAAAAAACATAAAAAAATAAAAAAGCTGTGATTATAGAAGCACATAGAAGTATACTCCTAAATAATCACAGCTTTTTTAACACACAATATAACCTTAGTAATGTTCAAACTTATAATTTAAATTAACTATGGTCGAATTTCGAGCACAGGGCGACCACTAGTAAATATCATTCTGTGATGAAAATGCAAACAATCTGCTCAAACGCGCAGAGTATAGTCAGCAACAAAATTCGATTGCCACTTTTCACCAATGCATTTTCATAATAACACATACATGACAATTACAAACGAACAAAGCGCTACAAACGTATCGATCGATACAATCGCAAGACTGGAAAAAAAATCAGGTGTGCAAAGGTCTACAAGCTGCATCTGACTATACCCCTAGTGTAAGTTTAAATCGAATGGAAATAAAAACGGTCATCATCGTGTTCACTTCACAGCAGAAGGGCTGCTGTACGACGACAAACGTTTTCGTTTCAATTCGATTAAAACTTACACTAGGTGCACTGAAATGCGTGCTGATCGCGATTGTACAGACGAAAGCACATCAAGTGTAACAGTTGCACTACGAATGCCTCTTTTATTACGAGCGGAATAAGGCCAGTCTCAAGGTCAAACTTGATACGCTTGATATGCTGTCCAATGTACAAACGCGCGTCGAACGATACGCTTACTAAACGCGGTGTGCGTAGGCCAGGGATGGCGAACCAATGGCACGCAACACAATATTTTGGGCACGTCATTGATCATGAAATTTATTATGTTCTAAGAAAAAGTCGGTATAGGTATAGGAGTAGGTATAGTATGACAAGCGAACGCGAGTGATCCCTCCCTACGTTAATTGATAGTATTTATTACTATTATTTTACCAATAATCACAAAGTCAAAATTGATTTAATGGCACGTCTATGGCCTCATTAAACATTTCCTTAGAAAAATGGCACGCTGATACGTAAAGGTTCGCCTTCCCTGGCGTAGGCTCTACAATGTAGAATGACATTGAAAGTAGGCAGGTAGGTACTGTTACTGCGCAATCTAACATTGAACGGGTTGATTACAATGACGTTTACTAAAATGAGATAGTACATCAAATTTATCAATCATTGAGCAATTCTTTACAGATACGTTATACCTATTTCAATAACATAGTATTACCTAAAAAAAAGCTCTTTTCACTAAATTTAATAAAAACTGTCATGAAATGATACCTAACCTATCTACCGTTTATTTCTTGTAGGAACGCTATCATTGAGATAGCTTTATTAGCTTTTTATAGAAGTGACTCAGAATTATAATCTTGATTTTGTTAAAATATTTTGTATTTGTCTAAATAAAAAGCAGAGAACTGTCATTGCGCATTTAAAATGTTTGGCAAATGCTAGTATTCTAATAATATCGTACCAAGCTACTCAAGCTCTAATTGGTAGTGGGTGACGTCTGTTTGTTCCCCGTCGCCCGCCTGGCTGCAATTGCAACACCAAGGCGGGACAGCATCGAGGCCAACAATTTTATGACATGCAGTGGATTTGTATTAGGTATGGTTATGTACCTACCTACAGCTAGGGGCTTGTCGGTACTTACTTCCGTAGTACCGTGGTAGTAATACAGCCAATTCAACTAAAAATGATTCTCAAGTTTTTTTCAAACTAATGCTATCTTGTAAAGTAAGCTAAATATATATTCATATGTTTTTATCTAAGGAAAATACATTTTTTTTATTATTCTAAGATGTTATCATAATATCTGCGATTTATCATAGTCTTATGAGATTAAGATTATAACGACTGTCACTGTAATCATAAGTCATTGTTGTTTTCATATGATTTCATATCAAAATTGTTGCCCTGCCCGTCACTATTAGGTCAACATCATTTTCTATGGAGCCTTTTTTTTACAAATCAACTTGTCAAAATTATTCACTGATTATATCATAGCTGCGATTGAAAGTATCAACCACGTTGCTGTGCACAGATTTCACTTGAGATGTTTGTTCTACAAGGTTACCTACGTAGTACCTATACCTACCCTCCATTGTAACTAAAATACTCAATGTAAAAACATTTTCCCTACTAAAGCATTAACTAAATGCATTCAATCCAAGGGGGATTGAACCCATTTAGAAAACGTGGACTAAAGCTTAAAACTAATGCTATCACTTTTTATTATAAGAAAGACAGAGACAGGGTCACTTTTACACCTGAACTAACGCTAGACTCCAGGCTTAAAACTGACCCTGTCTCTGTGATAGCATTAGTTTGAATCCAAGTCTAACTTTAGTCCACGTTTTAGCTAATGCTTTTTTATTAGCTAATTTTTATAGGTACTACATGACAGATTTATTTGTGAAGTTTCCTATGATTTCTTAAATTTTCTTAAATTTATTAAATTTTCTTTCTGCATCAACCTCTTTTATTCTGTAATAAATTATTCTTTAGGTAATATAATAACACTGAGATTATGAATTGGCAAAATATCATTTATCGCTTTGTTTGTCCCCAGCAACGGCTGCTGATAACCAGAATGTAAATATTTTTCGTTACGTAGATGTAGGTGGTTACACTTGGTTCACCCTACACAAACTTGTTATCAGTTATTTTTTAGCTTTCGAGATAATATTCTAGGTATAATATGAAGTATGTTCGATACTGGATATAATATTTTATCACAATCGCCATTTCATGAATTTATAATTCGCATGTTGTCTCTACTTCTGCCGCCCTTACAACATTTTTTAATCGTCGTCGCCATTTACTAATTGTTATATTCATAGGGACTAAACCAAAACTTACAACAACAAAAAAACTAAATGTTCAATAAACCAAATTTTGAATTAATTATTAGGGGGTTGCATGCTGCTCAAATTATACAGAGTGGGGCATAAAGCGTTGTTATTATACCTAATCATTTACGTGTCGATGTAATAATCTATTACGATAGAACTGTTACGAAAATGAGGCGATAGAACGAAATAACGAAATAAAGGTTCCAAAGTGTTCGCCGGGGAAGTGTCTGTTGGGCAAAGCCAATTTACAACCCTGAAGACTCAGGATTGCAGCTTACCGTCGCCTACGCCAGAGGTGACAGGGGAGGTCGAAACGTTCTACGTAGAGTTATATAGGTACCTACCACCACAACGATCCACTATTAGTTCGGAGTTTGGACAAACGCAAAATTAATTAATATAACGTAGGTAAATACGTCAATACATTTTCTTTGAAGAAAGTTGTTCTGTTTCATTTTCTTGTCAGTTTTATAATTATTTCAACGAATTTAAAATCAATCTGTACCTATCGGCATCCGAATTGTTTTTTTTTAACACACCACTATTATCTAGCGCAAATTAAGCATCATTAAGAGCTTGTGTTATGGATACTAGATAACGGAGAAATAATGATAATTATATGTATATAAATATTAGAAATAAACATAATCAATGACTCGTGAACAAATGCTCGTACTCATAATACAAACATTTGCTCCCTGACCGAGTAGTCTGTATAGCAAGGGGCACATCACATACCACTCGGCCAGCCGGTCGTCAATAATTTCCAAACATAGTCTCGCAAATTCCATTTCCCTCACACATTTACTTTCGAAAGCTTGAGATCGTATTATAGAATATTCGACGGACTTCTACGTTGCCTTTTCCACAGCCTTCGAGAATAACATTTTACGATTTTCCACAACCTTGGAGATTATTCCAGAACATTAGACGACTTTCCACTACCTCCGAGAATGTTCCAGAACATGCGACAACTTTCCACAACCTTCGAGAATGTTCCAGAACATTCGAAAACTTTCCGTAGGGCAAGGCCGACCAATATTTTGGTGTCTGTCGTAATCTTATGATAATAATTTGGCTGACATTCCTATACATATATAGACATTTTTTTAAATTCTGTTTTTCGTTTCCTATTGCTCAGTATATTTCTGCTTTCACAACCAATTTAGATTTTATTTAGGCACACGCACAGAGATATTAATTTGACGTAAGTACGTAAGTATCACGTATTTTACAGGATGGTTAACGCAGCAACGTGTGGACTTGCGCATGTTTCTGTGCTAGTCGATAGGCTGCCTACGATAATTACTACAGGCAGGTCTTTTGCTTCTTAAGAAAAACTGCTTCATTAAGAAATACCATAATTTTTTATCTAAATAAAAACGGGCTTTTTCTTGATCCCACTCTTACTCCGAGGGAAGTTAAGAGAAGGTCGACGATGTAGCGAACTTACCCAGAAGGTGCCTTTGAATCCACCTTTTGAGGTAGGAACCCAGGTTGTAAGCAGTAGGGAACTCCGAGACTGGCAGTGCGTTCCACTCTCTGGCCATGCAAATCACAAAAGATGACGAAAAGCGCTTAGTGCGATATTTGGTATATCTGTCGCAGCCGTCTGGTTGAATTAACCTCTTAACTGGACGCCTAGGCCGTTGATTAAACGCCGGCTTCCAATGAAGCGGCTGACGGACAACTAGCCAAGTCCTTGAGCGCCACGTTTGACCAGATGACTGGACCACAGATTAATACTGGACGTCGTGTCAGCCGTCTGGTTAAAAAAGCCATTCAATTCTGCGTCGACCACAGATTAATACTGGACGTCGTGTCAGCCGTCTGGTTAAAAAAGCCATTCAATTCTGCGTCAACGTGTGCGCATGTCTTTAAAATCGAGAGCTTTTTGTGACTCTTTGAGTGATTGGTGTAAGGTTATTTCTATGACCACTTATAACCGAAATCGTTTTGGTTATAAGTGTTTGTAAAAAAACTTTGAACCTACCAATCGCACAAAACTCTTCAGTACAAGATAAAGTTGATCCGCCTATGCACCCAACTGAGCTTTTTATTTTCTTTATGGGAACTTTCAATACGCCAAGTCGTTAAACGTTGAGTGAGGAGTGTAGTTCAATTAACCATCGGCCTAGGCATTTAATTGGATGCCGGCGGTTAAACAATTAGATGGCTGCGACATATCAATCAGGTGTGGGTGGTAGCCCACTGATCGCTTAGTAGTCCTATGGAGAATCTCATGATTGTGGCATATTTCACTTTTTTGCATATTGTTTTGCTGATATTTATTCATAGCTACATGAATGTGTTATCTATATTTCTGCGATACTTATCTCATAACACAAGCTCTTAATGATGTTTAATTTGGGATAGATAAGAAGGTGTGACTGTAATATTATTAACATATATTATTATATTATACAGGGTGGTGCCGTCAATGCGACAATAAATTTAAACATGGCCTATATTAGTCTATAGAAATGGATTGCCACTTTCAAAAATATCGTATTCATTTGATAATTTCATGACAATTGTATGGAATAGTGTAACGTTGGCAGCATTATTTCATACAAAGGCCATGAAATTATCAAATCAATACGAAATTTTTGAAAGTGGCAACCCAGTTCTATCGACTAATATAGCCCATGTTTAAATTTATTGTCGCATTGACGGCACCACCCTGTATAGTTAAAGGCCTACAACCTACGTCGCATCGCTTCATACGCTAACCTTCATCAAGATTCGCTTGTATGCTTGCTTACATCTTGCTTGTAAACAAAGGAAAAGAAGGAACGGATCGGCAAAGATGCATTTGAGAAATAGCATGAAATTTTTCTGTTATTCCGTGGATAGTTTCGTTAATTTATAGTTACTAGTACTTTGTGATAGTTACGGAAGCTTCAAGCACCTATAAGCAAGCGTAGTACAAGTGGGCGCTACCTATATACGTGAAAATAAACATACAGACGAATTGATAACCTCCTGCTTTTTTTGAAGTCGGTTAAAAAGTTGCATTGCCTTGGTACCCTTTTGGGGGAAAATATCAAATATTAAATTTAGTTCCAGAGGATTTCCACGGTACCTTACTTAGCCAAGCGCCATTACTCTAACAGTAGTTTCTACCAGCATAGAGCATACAACAGTAAAAACTATCTTTAGTCGGGAGCTGTCGTTCTATTAACGTTAACTTTTACTGTTATCGTTCTTATATTCCTTTCAATAGGACCTGTCGGCGTTCCCTCACAATAGAAAGTCTATTGTCTGATAAGATAAGTGGGTGGCTAACAGATTAATACTGCAATTCATATAATTATTGTTTTTTTTCTCGTTATATTTATTGATTACCTAAGTTTAATTAAAAAAGAAAGCATTAAAAAGAACTAAGAGATAAAGGTAAAGATTGGATACCCAAACTCATACATGAACACAAAAATCTGACAAAACGTACAGATATCCAAGGACTCGCCACTAAATACTTCAGATCCTTATACACCATTGCTGATATCACCACTCTAGAGAACACAGAAAATGACCTTTCTAGGGAAGACTGTACCAGATATACTCACAATAGAGGTTGAAAAAGCAATAAACTCTCAAAAACTAGAAAAAGCACCAGGACCTGACAACATTACAAATGAGCTAATGTGGGGTACTATTAAAGAACTAAGCCCTATTCTACCAAAAATATTTAATGACATCTTGCGTACACAAATTATACCATACCAATAGGGAGAATCACATATCATTCTTCTCCAAAAAAAAAGAGCAAAAGAGGACATAAGTAACTACAGACCTATAAGTCTAATGTCGAATATCTACAAAGTATTTGCCAAAGTAATTCTAGGCAGAATAACGAGAAAATTAGATGAAAACCAGCCCATCGAACAGGCTGGTTTTAGAAAAACTTTAGCACTATCGATCACATTCATACTGTGAAGCAGGTGATTTAAAAGTACAATGAATACGAGAAGCCTCTCTACATTGCATTCATTGATTATTCTAAAGCATTTGACAAACTCAATCATACTTACATTTGGTCAAGCCTGAAGGAACAAGGAATCTGCGAAACCTACATAAATATAATTAAAAACATCTACAGTAAGAGTAAGAGTTGTATAAAACTGGAATCAACAGGCCCAAAATTTCCAATAAAGAGAGGGGTCAGGCAAGGCGACCCGCTATCTCCGAAACTATTTTCAGCTGTACTTGAAAGTATATTCAGGAAATTAAACTGGGGGAACCTTGGAATAAACATAAATGGAAGACGCCTAAATCATCTTCGATTCGCTGACGACCTGGTTTTACTGGAGGAAAATCCAATGATACTGGAATCCATGTTAAAAGATCTAGCGACGGCAAGCAAAGAGGAAGGCATTGAAATGAATAAAGATAAGACTAAAGTAATTACTAATTCTAGACAGGTCAATATATCAATCGAGGGAAACCAGATAGAATATTCCTCTGAATATGTATACCTGAGTCAAATCATCTCACCAACTAATCAGATGTCTAAAGAAATTGACAAAAGAATTGCTTACGGACGGAAAAAATACTGGTCTTTAAAAGAAATTATGAAAAGTAAGGAACTAGGAATTCATATCAAAGTTAAAACATACAATACCTGTGTACTTCCATGTATAACATATGGCTGTGAGACATGGTCCCTAACTAAGCTGCATAGAAATAAACTAGCAAAATGTCAAAGAGCAATGGAGAGGAGTATACTGGGCATCAAACTAAAAGACAAGGTAAGATCAGCAGACATAAGAGAAAAAACTAGGATGACAGATATACTTACTCGCATTGACCAACTGAAATGGCGATGGACAGGTCACACTCTCAGGGACGGTATGGACAAGTGGAGCAAGCAAATAATTCATTGGTATCCCAGAGACGGAAAAAGAAAAAGACGTCAACACAGTAGATGGGAAGATGAACTGAGAAACACGCTAGGTCCTTTTTGGACTAGAGTGGCTCTCGAAGGAGTTGGAGGAGGCCTTTGCCTTATGGCACTCAGAAACACGCGACATATTATAATAGATTATAAATGACTATTATAATTGTCATTTATAATCTATATACAAAATTGTCAAGTATGTTTCCGAAATAAAAGGCTATTTTATTTATTTTATATAAGTTTAATTTCGTGTCTTGACGCATGATTGTTATATAAATGAACTGATAACATCATGTTAGTAATTTTATTGTAAAACATTTTTTATTATGTTTTTGGACGTATAGTTTGTATATCTTACGCACAACATAAATGTGTAACAAAATATCTAAAGGCAGTTTGTAATTCAAACAATCTTTTAATCTGTAATTCTGCGTTTATATTACGTACCTACCTACTTAACTATAATATTACCATGTATAATATGTTTTTCTACAATGGACTGTTTATCTTTTGCTTTAATAATTTGCCAGCTAATCAGATGATTTCCGTTTATAGATTTCTGTTTACTTCAAAACAGCAATTAATAATACAGATGTAGGTACGTATTTACCTACCAAAGTACCTATACGTACTTAGTATCTATTTTATTTGTAGCGGTAATACAAGTTTAAGCTTTAGGTACTTGAATCAAGAAGACACTGCCCCCTGAATACAAAGTAAAGCATGAGCTCTTGTAGCAATCTTAAATTCTTGTTACTACAAAATTAACATTATAACAATTAGTTCTCTATATTGATATCTTAAGTGTCGAAGTGCATCTTCATGTTGTCTGCATTCCACCAGTATGTCTCAGACATTTAATTTTATGGGTTGCCTAGAAGAGATCTGATAGAAAGATAAGTCTACCTTTGTTACATGCAATATATGTTTGTAATTTTAACGTGCAATAAAGAGTATGATATTAATAAATCGGTTTTGAATTGAAGATTGATATTTGAGCAGGGACTGAAAACCCGCTTTAATCGGTAACACAAAATTCAGGTTCATTATTGTGACTCACACAAATATCTTACGGTAGCGGGTACATGCGTCAGATATATATAAACTCTTAACGGGTACTACCTTAAAGATTAAGGTATATTATGTATTGAATCGGATACCGATCGCTCAAGCTGTCAACGTTACGTGTTACGTGTACTGTTATTACGGGTATTCTTTAAATTATGGTATCCTTTGAATGATAGTTTTGTTGATATCTAATTTTCGGTTACCGTTATTATCGAAAAAATATATTCGTTCAAAATCGTTTCATTGTGTACCGGTACTGTTTACCGCTATAGTCTACGTATTTGAGCTCGTGGTGTATATGTCGCAGCCGCCTGGTTAAATCAGCCGCTTAACTGGACGCCTATCCCGTTGATAGAACGCTGGCATCCAATCAAACAGCTGAAGTACAACTAGGGCTTGGTATTCGAATATTCGAATATTCGTATTATTCGAATATTCGCCTCATTTCATATTCGAATATTATTGAGAGTAGTATTCGAATATTCCGAATTTTTCGAATAATGATATTTCATAATAAAAATCAACACAACTATAAACGACAGATGATATACATAGAAGTAGGCGACGAAGCGTTACTTTTTGAGTTGATTGAAAAACTACTTGAGTTAACTGTAAAATAAAACTTGATTTAATTTTGTTACACATACATACATACAACGAAATTTTCAAAAGAAACTTCTAAACTCAAGCAGCAACGACGTCAATATCCATCTGCTACTTCGTCAGAGCATCGGGAAATTTAAAAGCTGGTTCGACATGACCTCCGAAATGATAATACACGCTCCTTATAAAGAGCAATTGAGCAGAACATGGGGTCAAAAGTGTTCGTCCAGTCCTTAGGACGTAGGAGTAGGGAGACCACCTGACGAAGTTGACCATTGGTGGGAACGTTGTTGTATTGTATCTAGGCCGGAGATTCTTTGGGAAATTGAAAACTTCCACAGTAAATTATACCCTTCGCATGCATCTTGACCAGATCCACACACCACTTCACTGAGAGCCTGCCGGAAACCAAGTTGCCGGAAACGAAATTGAGATAGGTCTTAGACAGCTAAAAACGGAAAACACGGAGAAGATGGAATCACGGCGGAACTTCAAAGCTGGTGGATGAGCACTGCTGAAGGAGCTCCAAAAAATGTTTAATTCTGTCGTCTTTTATAGGAGAACTCTAGAATTCTGGGATAGGAGTGTGGTCGCCCTCTCCTTTAAAAAGGCGACAAGACGCTGCTGAACAACTACCATCCAATTTTACTCCTCAGCCTCCGCTACAAGCTATTTCCGAGAGTCCTATCAAATAGAAATGCGCGAAGATTCGAAGAATTCCAGTCCCCAGAACAATCTGGGTTCCGGAGAAAATATGGCACTATAGATAATTTTGACTCCATCAAGCCCAGGGCGGTTCTAGAATCTTTGATGCAATGCCAAGTTGATATATCTAAGTGAGGAAATGCTTTCACGATTAAAAGACTGTGACCATCCAAGTACAGAAGTAGCAGAGTTACCTGTTTCCCATGTTCACAAGTGCATCAGAGGATTGAAAAACTACAAGATACTGTATTGTAACAGTTACAAATAAAAATAAAAAAATAAAATAATGAAAAATATATTGCCCGCCTGGAGCAGTGTAGTAGTCTAGTGCTCCGGTGGCGTAGTGGTAATCGCGTCTGGACAGGCATCAGGAGACGTGGGTTCGATTCCCGTCTTAAGCATATGTATTTTCATAGTTTTCTTTCTTTATTTGTAATTGTTACAATAAAGTAGGTGTTTAAACGCATCAAAAACATTAAAATGTGATTACAAGATACTGAATTGGAACGGAAGGAGTATTAACATTAATGGCAAGAGAGATTTGCAGATGAAGTCGTCGTTATAGCCGGAACACTGCAGGATCTGCAACAGATATTGCACGACCTAGCTAGCTGACTTATCTCAACGTATGTCTCTGGAAGAACTTAGTGCTGTGGCGTGGACACTCACGGTAGAGCTGGTGCACCAGTTTTAAGTCGCTCCGCGATCTATAGAGAGGGCTTTGATTGAAAGTTCACTGAAGGATCGAATTCACAGCAGAGAATCAACAGCCTACCTACGAATGTATAAGCAGAAGTAGCAGCGGGGCGGCTTTGTTAGTGGCCGTCAGTAACTGGATCAGGCTAGCCAAAGATCGAGCCAAGTGGTGTTCATATGGAGTGGCCTGTGACCAGCAGTGGACTGATGATGATAAGAATGGTGAATAAATGTTTAAAAAACTTACTTTTTCTTTTCAAATCAGTGATATTCCACTTTGATGTCAGAGAATTTTATAAAATCAGCGAATTATGTGCTATATTTAGGTGATGATGATATATTTTGTTCCTTAGATAAAAAGTATTCGAAAAATTCGTATTATTCGAATAATTCGAATAATAGTTTTGGGACTATTCGAAATATTCGAATAGTAAAAATGGCCGAATATTACAAGCCCTAAGTACAACTAGCCAAGTCATTGAGCGCAACGTTTAACCAGATGGCTGAACGTCATGTCAGCCGTCTGGTTTAAATTAGCCATTTAATTGGACGCCTAGGCGGGTCGTTTAAATTGAAGAGCTTTTGTGTGACTGTTTGAGTGATTGGTAGGTTCAAGGTTATTTTTTTAAAACCACTTAGAACTAAAACGATGTCGGTTTTAAAGTGGTCATAAAAAAATAACCTTGAACCTACCAATCAAACCAAAATTTCTCAGTACAAGACGATCCATTCAATACGCCAAATCGTTAAACGTTATTTGAGTCTAGTTTAATTAACTATTGGGCTAGGCATTCAATTGGATGCCGGCGTTTAATCAACAGGCTAGCCATCCAATTAAGCGGCGAACTTAACCAGACGGCGGCGACATGTATTTTTCAAAATCTTTTGTAGCTGCATGTAAATTACCCACTGACTCCACTTTTACTTTGTTCTTAGGAATCTTTTGACACCGCAGAAATTGGAATGTATGTAGGTTTGTGATTTTAGGTGTTGTATAGTATAGCTCGTCCAACTAACATATTTCGTGACATCAATAAAAATTCTATTTTGCTATGAACGCTGCTGCCAAAAAGTGTTTCTGTGTGTGTGGGAATTGTTGTATTAACGTAAATGACCGGTCGCTATTTCTAGAACTTGTTTTTGACCTCCAGCAAAACGCCATATTGTTTCGTCATGTGCTTTCTTGCGGAGGGAGTGTGCTAATGAACTCTTCGGATTGGTTGATCGCTAGTGACGTCATTAAGGCGTGTTATTTTCATAGCGAGCGGCACGTTCTGTTGTTAAGTTAACGTGATAAGATTAAACACATATCAACAACATTCATCAGGAAATCGCTTATAAAAAGCCTAAGCGCCGATAGGATCTTTTCAGTTCGTCGCGGTACAGTTTTGCGTAAGACGCCATCTCGTGAAGAGCGTATACTTCCTTTGAAATAGTGTACTGTGTTATAAATAAATTCAGTTGCAACTGTACTCGGTGAATCAGGTCAAACTTATTCGATTCAACGTTGTCTATTACTTCAACAATAATGTTTAGAAAGAGAAATATTGTGACAAAATTCAACAACTACTTCTCGTAAGTGCACTGAACTATTGAATGGTACCTATAATGGTCATATACTGTTTGTTTCCTTAAACATTCCAACATAGTATTAAATAAAGACATGGATTAATGCCAAAACTTTACCAGTTTATAATCATCCTTTAGAACTCGTCCAGTGACTGAAAATATTATTATGTATACCCATCGATTAAATTAGGAATTGTTATATTTAAACCTGACTGCCCTTTAGAAAAGTCACGCGACCTTTTTCTTATTGATGGTATTAATTGTCTATTTTGCTTTGTTATCAGAGACTTCGAGCCTTTTGCTGCTTCGCCGCCAGCTCCTGAAGATTCCTTTTTCTATATACGCTATCCCAAAACCGATAGTTTGTTCGGAAAATCGAAGCTAGAACAAGATCTGCCAAAAATCATAAGTGAATCATCCGATGAGGTTAGGGCTGCCTCAGCATTTAATACCGTCAAGGAGAAGGATTGGTCCAAGCACACAAAGCCTTGCCAGGAAGTTTTGCACGGGATCGCGCCTATTAACACAGCTGGTAAGAATTGACTTATTTTCTTTTCGTGCATATAATGTTCTCTGTACCTATCTAAAGTTATTGTTTTAAGATTAGGCGATCCATAAAGGAGATAGTAAAAGTTTCTATGGCAGTTGGGCCAGCTCATGAGCACCATTTTTTCGTACAGTTATTTTCGTAAGAATCCATCTTTCTTTATCACTTCTATAAATCTTGACTGATGGAAGCGGCAAAAAATATTTTAATTTAGTGAAAAACATCACAGAGGTCGCATTTTGAAGAAAACAAAGTGTCAATGTCATAATACAATTTTGTTTTTTTTTACGACTATGTTGAATATTGTTGTTTGATTTTTTCACAGCCAGGATCAAACAATTTCGAAAATTAACAATAGTACTTGAAGCGCACTCAAAACCTCAGAACAATAGGTTATTGTTTTGAACTCAAAACGTTCATTGTTGAAAATACGGAATGATAAAGAGATGATCCAAAAATGTATGGAGACCCGGCCAGGTCTATGTACAGTATACTGAAAAATAGGTAAAAATATGCAGAACGGTGTTCAATGTCCATTTTCTTTTTATTTCCTTTGCTGCGTGGTACAATATTTATATAGTAAAAAAACTGCAACACAGTCAAATATTCATCATGGCGGCTATGTCACTTTGGTGACGTTTAGTTGACTTCTTTGTCCCCTGCCATATTGCTATACTAAATAACTGTGCATGAAAACGAATTATTAGTATTTTTCCCGCATTCAGGAGATTTTTCCTGATATTTTGAGATAGTGTACATGTAAGTACTTGCCGGATATGAAACATCTCCATTCAATAAATGTCAATATGAAATTGGACTATGCACTTTTGGGCACTTTTATGTCTATTATGTTGCCATTTTATACGATACTTATTTTTATTTTGTTATTTTTTGCAATAAAATAAAAGAGCTTAGTGTTATTTAATTGAAATCGCGGTATTCAGTACATTATTGTCTACAATCTGAAATGGCGCTCATGAGCTGGCCCAAAACTTTACCATCTCCTTTGATTTACTTCCCTCGGCATCTTTTTTTATTTATGCTTTAATCTTTTTCCTTATTATTCTGCCACGGGAAGCCTGCGCCTTCACAATAATAGAATATGCACTTTTGACCGTAATTCAACAATATAATATCTATTTAGTTTTAAATAATATTTATTGTATTAAGTAACGAGAAGATATATTTACTCACTTTTGACAGTTCTTGACTCTTATTGCAAAGGTATTATGGTTTCTGAAATGTCAAAACTATGCACAATTATTGTTCATGCGTGACTACTTCACAGATTAAATTTGAGTTCATTATCTCGGTATTTTAGGGCAAGTTTTTAATTTTTCTTGTATCAATCATCGGGGAAGAGACTCGCCAAGGAGCACCAAGCTCCATTGCGAGTCTGTTCTCCAATATTACAATCATGGCTTTATGACTGATCAAGTCACTTAAACTCTCCACCTTTTTTGGATTTGCAGAAAATAATATACAAGACTTATTATAACTTGACATTCAATATTATAAATAATAATAATTAGTAAGTATATCAATAAAATGACTCTAATATTTGTTAAGTAATTATTTTGTGATTAGTAAAATAACGACTTAAATTATATTTTTCTACCAGTAGTACCTAAAGTGCTCTAAATTTTGCATTGTTCAGTATTTATTTCAAAGGCAGACACGATAGCCGCACTTGCTGTGGAAATTTTTACGATAATTTTATTTTATGGATACCTTTTAAGTATTGTTAGTAATTGAACAAAATGAAGATTATTATGGATTTATTGCAATGTATGTAAATGTGATGCCTGGTGACGCGTATGAATTAAAGTATTTATTGTGTACTTACTGAATACTGTTTATCTAATCAAAGTGATACATCAGTAAACATATTTGTTTTAATAAGCATAACAAGTTGTCGACAATTTAAGTCTTCTTCCCTTGAAAGACATACAATTTGATAAAACGACATATTTTAGTTGCTTGTTGTATTTTGTTTATGTGTAGTATAATAAATAATAATAATACATGGCAATTTGTTTACTTTCAGTTAACTCCATCACATCCAAGCCAAAACCCGCGGGTGTGGACGATGGATTTAAAGGCGAGGGCGCAGCTTGCGGGAGCTCCGTCGTTAAGGTCAGCGAGCTTAGTGCACCTAGACATTGCGTGATCTTCACTAATTAGTCCCATTCAGATAAGCGCGGGGGGTCTCGAGAACTTGATAATTTTTTGATTTATTTATTCGTAACCTATATACTAATATATGTAGCAAATTGCATCAGACAATCTTTATTAAAGTTGTTATAGGTAGTAAGTTAACTTCAGTTGATTAGTGAAGCGGCTGAAGCGTGACATTTGTTTGATTTACACAGTGGCCGCGATAAAGGTTTTACTTTTTTGTAGACTTTATTTACTTTATTGTTACACGACAAAGTACGCAGGTACAGTACTTACTTGTTTATAAATCTATTACATCTTTAGATGCGGATGTCAGAAAACTAGCCACTTAGAATATAATGATTCAAGTAATAAAGTTCTTAAAGATAAATGTTTTGATGTTAGCTTGTTTAACATTTTTGTTTTATCTTGTAAATATGTAGGTTGCGCTGTGTAAATAAAGTAAAACATTATAACACATCTCAATCTCACGAGACTGAACACCAATGTCATCGAGCTAAATAATGATATAATACTCTTTATTGCTCTTCAGAATAAAAAATATAATGCATGTACGTAACAAAGTTAGCAAGGGTGGACTTATATCTGAGGTCTCTTTCAGCCAACCCATAACTGTGTGAGACACTGGTGGAATGCTGGCAAAACGAAGTGCATTTAAGACATCAATATAGGGAACTTAAATCTTAAATATATTTGATTCAGAAAACAATACAACAAAATTTATTTGCAACTTATTAATTAGATACTCATCCTCCATTTCCTTGGTTTCAGGTGGCTAATCAAATGATATCTTCGACTCGGCCTCCACGTGGTTTCACAGTAGCTTCCCCAGCCGAAGATCAGTCGGAGCCACAATACAACTACTTGGCGCGACGAGGAAGTAAAAGCCTGCCTGTGACACCTTCGCAATCGCCCACCTCGAGTCCTACCAGCCGACGCAAGATGAACGGCAATCGGTAAGGAAAATATAACGTATATTGCAATAAATCAAATATCGGTTGACAGTCTCTAAATCAAAATGTTAGTTATCTGTCTCCCTTTCATCTAATTCAATAAGAAAGAGATAGCAAAACTTGAAACTTTAATTTAGTTGCCATGTAGCCGCTCCATAGACTTTTGACATAACAGTCTGCATGTTTTTCGATGTGCATCAAAGTATGACTAAAAAGTTCGAAACCGCAAAACTTCAACAGCATTCTAAAATATTTAAACACAATTAAAAACTACTATAAGACACTAAAAAGGATAAATTAATAAAATTTATGTAGGTAACAAAATACATATTTTTTTGGGTCGATACTTCACTTTCTATTGTTTCTGGAAACAACTTAACACCTGCAAACATTTTTTTTTTACAATTGTTTGTTATAACTTTCTAAGGTTAAAGCTAGATGGTTGACCATCAGCATATATTGTTTTCTATTATCGTATCACTTCACTACAAAGTCATAGAAAAGCAAAAATCGGCAATTTCGCATACATAGACGACTTACTCATTCCAGTTATTTTGATTATAAAACCAAACTACCTAATCGATATTAAATACATTTTCCAACTATTCCACAAAGAAAGAATCACGAAAATCGGATCAGAAATCTCGACGTAATCGGTGTACCTATATAAAAAAACATACGTACCAACTGAATTGAGAACCTCCTTTTCGAAGTCGGTTAAAAACGAGAAACAATTACTGTCGGGGGATTAGCAAGTTAAAGATTTTTTGTTGTTGTATTATAACGGCAATAAATAAATAAATAATGAGGTAACAGTTCTCGTTCAAATGAAAAAATATGCGCAAAAACTGAACGAGGTTTATTAGTGTTAGGTAACGCATCTTAAATTTTAGTTTTAAAGAAGTAAATAAAAAAACCAAAAAAAAAACTCATTTTAAGATTTTGTCTATTCCGAAAAGTAGCGTCGCATGTTTTAATTACGTTGTATTTTTTTGTATTACATCATCTTCATTAGTTAGAATTAAAATACATATTAATTTCAGGAAGAGAATGTCTAGAGGAGTGTCAGTTCTTTGTATACAGCCAATACTCTTAATATCTCGTGGCGGCGTCAACAGCTTGGTAACAGCGACTTGGGTTGACGGAACCGGTCGCTTGACCTTTACGTACTAGTTGATTTATTTATTTTTTTACTATACATATTAAACAAAGCACTATTTAATATTGCAAAGAATAAGTATCGCCATTATTAGGTCTACCAGACTTAATGGCGTAACTGGTTTAAAACGGTTTTATTATTTTGAGGTTTATTAGTGACCTATGGGCGTAACTAGCCTTAAAAATTACGACAAAAATAAAATACAAACAAAACAAAATGTTTAATGATTTAAATTGCTTTAAAAATTGGATGAACATTTTCTAATGTTGTAATAAATGCTCCTTGCCATTTGCTGTAGGTACTCTAAAGAGAGTAATTGAGTTTTAAACACTTTATGTAATTCTAAGACCATTATTGTACACTTATTTTCAAATTAACTATTAGAATTTACATATTATACGTTTAGAGATGTGGTTTAAATTAATGATCAGTCTCATTGCGAATGTGAAACTCAATGAAATTCAATAAGGTAAAATACATATTTTCCCCAGGCCTATTTCAATTTTTATTTGAGGTCAAACACTACAAAGTGTTGTTTTCCTGCGGCGAGTAAGGCCGCCATTTGCCAGAGCTTACAAAAAAAGGGTATTTGACACCTTTTGTTATTTCATAAATAAGAAGTATCTATCTCATAAAGAAATACTGCAAAAGAAATAGTATATTCTGTGGAACAGATGACGTCACATGTTGCTGTATAACTAAAAAATGTATGGGCATATTGACAAAACTTATAATAACTATTTAATATGTTTGTTTTTATTAATAGTTGTCATAACAATAGTTGTTTTAATTGCCGTAAGGAATTATATTTTTTGATGAATTTTGTACACTGTACAATTTTAACAATATTCCATAACTTATTAGTTTAAATTGCTTTAATGGTTAACAATAGCGTATATTTTTCGAATTTGTGAAAATAGTGCCATATTGAAACGCAGGTAACATACTTATTGTTTTGAAAGTGCCTGTCAGCATAACTCTATATAAGTCCAGTCTTTTCTGTTTGATCTCAGAGCGAACAGGACTAAGTGCGTGTTCGGTAGATAAAAATTGTCTTACCTGGGACATGTGATTTCGTCTCGGGGCATCGAGCCTGATCCTGCCAAGGTTGAAGCAGTTTTAAGTATGGAGCCTCCTACAAACCTGAAAGAACTTAAAACATTCCTACAAACCTGCTCGTTGTTTCGTAAATTCATTCCACAGTTTTCGGACGTAGCTCGTCCTTTGACAGACCTTACTAAAAAAGGTAGACGTTGGCAATGGAATGAAATGGAAAAAATAAAAAGAGCTTTCGAGGAGCTCAAGTTACGGCTCACAGCAAGTCCCATTCTTCGTCAAGCCAACTTCGATGAACCTTTCATTATAAGAACCGATGCTAGCGCATACGCCCTTGGGGCAGTGTTAATGCAAGGTGATTTTTTTTTCCCTTTCTATAAGGGGCCTTTTTTATAGGCAACACGGGACTTGATGTTACAGGCGTTATATCTACGGTAACAGCATACCACCAGTGCGGTATAATATATATAACATTTAGTGTAAGGTACAGATGTGGCAAGCTCTAATTTAAGGCGATACCTCACGAATATTCAATATTTTTAATAAGGATCTAATCATATTTTTACTGCTTGTTTTCAAATATGTTAGAGTTGACTAAATCAAAAGCCCAAAACATGAATGTAAAATATTTTCTTGATAGAAATAAATCCAATTTATATAACGGACGAATAGTAAAAACCCAAAATAAGTTTATTACAAAGACAATAATTTGGTATTATTCTCAAAAGCAACTTCCTAAAAAATTTGTTGTGTTCAATAGGTAAATAATTTATTTACTATTAGTCGCTCGCATGCACTGTCATGTCTTTTAACATCGCGCGTGCTCGCGCTGAGAATACCTCTCTGTCTCAGCCGAAACAATGTTCACGACTTATCGTCTTAGGTGTAATATTTTGTTGTTACAGTTACTTCACATCGCCGTACGAGCCGGTGGAAGACGCTAACAATCGGTCGTGGATCACGATGGCATTACTCGGCTTCAAGAAGGATTTCACTACTTCCACCTCCACGCTTGCAGAGGAGGACGCGTTAGAAGCTAGACTACAGGGTGAGTTCCTTTCCTACTCTTAATTATTATGACTTCGCTACGTGTTAGGTATCCCGGGATAGGTGTACACGTCAGCCTCACAAGCCAGTTTATTCAGAACATACGACTTTTAAATGCCAAAAATATTAAATTCGACGTCTTGTGCTGGCAAGTGATATTAGTGGCAGCTGTGCATGTCAAAGTAATGTTATGAATATGATGAAGAGTGATGGTGTTGAAAAGTCCCCCGTTGCTCACAAGACTAGAGATTTTTTGTGATATATCAGTGATTTGCCCTGGAAATGCATTATTACCATACATGAGGAGTTCCCTGGCGTAGTGGTTCAAGCGTTCTATTATCGATAGCGAAAACAGAGCAACTTGCGCCATGTTTGACACGGGATGGTTCAATGAACAATTTTTAATTTCAATCTCCTCATGTTCCGAAACGCATGGAATTATACCGGCTGTTAGAGATTTCCGAAATAATATATGGAATTCTGGGGTTGCCGGTGGTCGATATCGTAGTGTGACCGCGGGTTCTGAGTGTGTATGTGGGTGTGGTAGGTATAACTGTAGTGTGTCGTACGAGACGCAATAGTACGCATTTTTTAGGGTTGTCACGAGCAGGACAATGTTTTTATTAATTTAACTGGAAAATAAAAGTGGTCAGAAAGGTGTCAAATTGAAACGCACTGTATAGTCTGTTGATGATCTCCATACATTTACAAGTTTTAGCTCAATAGATACTAAGCTAAAACTTGTAAATGTACATTCACGATGAGTATACATTGATGTAATATTTATTATTAAGCAGGGAATTAAAATCTCCTCGACATTGCATTCTCGCCATTAACTTTCCAATAATATTGGAATGCAGAACTTACCTATAAGAGAGTTTTAAAAAATTATGTCATTTGATGACGAAACTGCTTAAAATAGTTTGAAAAGTTGTAAACAACCGAAACTCGTTTTTGTTCAGTTGCCAAAATGATTGTACAAGTTTTTCCTGTTTGAAAGTTAATGCACTGGCGAGAATGCAATGTCAAGGAGATTTTAATTCCCTGCTTGATAATAAATATTACATCAATGCATACCCACTCTCATTGTAAATGCGAAGCTCAGCAAAATTACGCAACGCTTAAAGTTTAGCTGGAAGGGATAATTCCAACATCGCTAACTAAATTAGATATGAAATGTAAAAAATGTATTTCAAGTGCAATAAAGGGTATTATAATATTGAATAACAAGGTCGCTTCCCACCATAAAACATGATTTACTTCTACCGAAGAATTTTTTTCTAAATATCTGTCGAACTTTTATTTTAAATGTTAAAATAAAAATAGTAAAATATTAAAAAAGTGTTTTAACTAAACACTTTACGTTACGTCCTCTGCCAGTACGAATATTTACAAGTACATTCATTATACTTTCTGCGTATGTATTGATGTGAGGTTGCAAAGTAAACAAACTAAAATTATCATTCTGTTGTCACAAGTGTGTGACACACTACGTCACAAATTACAAAATTGCGACGATTGATTCAACATCGTGTTGTTGGAATATAGTTATATAATAATCGTATGCAAATGATGCATGGCTGTAGGATTATGTATAGTGCAGACGTATCTACCTCGTAGCTAAGAGAACATTATGCATTTTGTTCATTGATTGTAAGAACAGAAATAAAGCTAAAGATGTTACAGTTCACTCGCAAATACAATTACTGCAATATAGTTATATATTTCGTTGCGTTAAAATAAAAAAGGATACAGTATGAAGAAATAGACGACATGAAATTATATATCTCGATGCTCGCCGCACGCCAATAAATTGCCGGATGTTGATTGACTATTACTTCACAAGCAGGTGCCGTTCTATCTTATCAAATATATAATTACCTAATTACCTACACATTTTGAAACTGTCGGGTTAGTCTTTGAAATAGGTGTATGCTATTTGATTCTCTTTATATTTTTACTAATTTCCGCCTTCGACTTTGCGTTCTGCCGTGGGAATGCACTCTCGGGATAGAAATATGCCATTCCAGACTATAATCTATCTCTGTGCAAGATGTTTTATATCCGGCCACGTATGTACACTATCTCAAAAAATTGGAAAAATATCCTAAATCCGGGGAAAATACCAATAATTCGATTTCTTGCATAGTTTGTTTATACTAAAGTTGAAAATTTTCGTCGATTTCACCGTTATTCAGTATGGCAATATGGCGGGCAACATAGAAGTCAACTAAACGTCACCAAAGTGACATATGCGACATGATAAATATTTGGCTGTGTTGCAGTTTTTTGTATAAAAATTCTTGTTTTGTACCACACAACAAAGCAAATAAAAAGAAAACGGACAGTTGAATACTGTTCTACATAATTTTCCTTTTTTTTCAGAATAGTTTACATAGACCCGGCCGGGTCTGCATGCATTTTTGGAACATCTCTTTTCTCCAGAACCGTTCAGCCTTCAAACTTTCAAATTCATAAATTAGTGAGATTTGTTAATTTATGTTTTTACTAAAAAAAACCTTTCTTCTTTACAGTCAGTTCACTCGCGGAATCTGTCGAAAGTCTCGGCCCAGCGCCCAAGGAGAAGGGCCCTAAACTCAGAAACCAAGAGGTGCCGAGTCAGGCTCCGCAGCCAACGAAAGCATCGCACGCTTTCCGCCCTAAACCGTCAGAGCTACGAGAAATGAACTTCTGGTCTCCCACGTCAATGTGAAAACTCGTGGCGTGCTCAACAGCGCGTTTATTATGGATATTTAACTGTGTACTTGTTATGTACAATAGTATTCTATCTCGCTTCTGTATTGATAGAAGCTTAGGAAGATTTTGCTTATAGTTCTCCGAGAGACTGCACGGATTTTTGATCTTTAAGGCATACTGCGATTCACTCTAAGCTGATCAAAAGCATCATATATTGACTAAAGATGAATTATATCTGTTTGATTTGTCATGTGAAAACTCGGGTATTGATGTAATGTGATCTTCTCTTTAAATGATATTCCATTAATTATTATAAGTCAATGTTGTCATGTCCCCAGTATTTGATGTTAAGGGTCGTTCATACACCATCCCAATTTAGTTTTGTAATTTAATCATGTCTAAAAAATAATTCGCAATCACACTTCTGATATAAAATAGTTATAACTACTAAGATAAAATTGTAAATTTGAGAATTGTTATTATATTAATTATTTTAATAGCTTTTCGATTTTGTTTGATATTAAGAGTATGTGACCTGTTGAATGAAAAAATATATTTACAGAATTTGTGAATTAATGGAAAACGCATGAATGAAATATATATACTACAAAGATTTGTGTGATTTGAGACCTTATTTGGTGTGTTGTGGTAAGGACTAACTTTATTTTCATAAAAGGTACTTGTAATTAACGATGTATTAAATATTTTCTTACTTGAGAAATAGTACCTATTTTTTTGAGCAGAAAACTATCCTCTATGTATAAGGTAAAGTTTCCACAGATTAATACTCTAATATTTATGTGTAATTAAATTTATCCATCGATTGGTCTACATTGATATGACGTTTTATTTTAACGAAAAGCCTCACTGATTTCTAGGTTATTTTTATAGATCTTTTCATAACTTGGGACTGATTTTTGAATCTTTAGCATTCATCTAGAGAATGTTTTAGGCGTTTTGATGATATATTTTCTATTGGTTTACTGTCGCTTAAAAAAGTTAATCTTTTGATAAATGATATCTGAGGATCTGCAAATTTATAACTGCTCAAGAATGAAGAAATAATTTAACTGTACTCTCTATAATTTCGCAATGCTTGAATCTTTGTTGAATTTCATCATTATGAGGGCAACGCAGAACCGATCAGTTCGGATATCCTTGGGTTAGACCTATGCCCAGCAGTGGGCGTCTCTCGGCTGAAATGATGATGACGAATTTTAATTTAATTGAGATACTTGTTCACTTTCACGAAAGTATAGGCAGGTAGAAGGTAATTCGATATCAATTTAAATTTGCAAAGACTCCCGCGAAGACTCCCGGGAGCGTTTGAAAATTATAAACCCATTGGTCTTAATTCTGAAGACACATAGTACAGACTACAGATATCTCTCTCAATATGTCTTAGGAAAAAAAAAATGCAAGAATTTGTTTAGAGCTGTCAACTACATTTAGATTTTATTTTAAAGAAACCATAGACAAGACGGCATGTACGGAGGTGCTTCCTAAATACTGCATTTTACCACTTTCAATAAGGTCGAAAATTGAACACACGTTTCTGAATGTCAAATTATATGACAGCCATCTTTTTTCAATTCATATTGAACACAGACAATAGTGATGCAAGCATTGAAAGAGATGCTTTGAACATAGATTTAGCGTGTGTTCTCCAGAATTAGGGCTATTGTGGATGGAATGTGTTACAAGACAGTTTCAAACCACGTAAATTGAAATATGTTTAGATAATTACAAACCGAAAATTAACTAACAATTTGAAATAGTATTCCCACATGTGACTTTCAGTTTTAGGGCGGTTAAATTCGCCAACTCGTCTTCCTATTCTTCGAATTTCTTCGTTGTGCAATCGTATGGTAGTCTCTGCAAATCGACGTCAGTTGCGCCCACAGATTAGAAAGAGTATGTCTAAAGCTGCGCCTGTTTTGTTTTGTAGTATTGCCGATCGATAGTCGAATATCGATAGCAGACCGATAGTATGAATATCGATTGTACGAGGTATCGATAGTATATAGATTATATAATATTTGTCCACATTACATAATCTGCTAAAATATGTCAAAAGCGATAAAAGTATTTGTTTTGATAAAAATTAATTAGTTGATACAAATGTCTGTGAACGCGCACACCTTTTTTTCTTCGTATTAAACTTAACAAGCTTTTTAGATTCCCATTCAGATTATGAGGTTCAACACTCTGTTGAGCTCAATGGTAAGATTCATTCTCTCCCTCTCGGTTTTTACGCGCTCAGCCCCTATACCGGGCGACCGTAATGTCCAACATGCACTGTACTTTCATCCGCATAGCAATGAATATTACCTAATGGAATCATGTCATTGATATGAAGAAGAAAGAGCGTGGGGGATGATAGAACAGAGCCTTTTGGTACACCAGCGTTCACTGACATGAACCCCGAAGCGCAACCATCAACGAGGACCCGGATTCTCCGCTCATGCAGGAAGCCGGCGATTCATATGCCGGGATCTTGGAAAGAAGAGCCCTGTGCCAGACCTGATCAAATGCTTTGGCAATATCAAGGCTAACAGCCGCAGACACCACGATTGTCTATAGTTTCACCCCAGACTTGCATTAAATACGCTAGAAGATCACCCGTTGACCATTTTTTCGGCCGAAACACATAGGTATTGTCGATCATTAATTAATGAATGATCTCCTAGGTATCGGACTAGCTTATTTAAGATGCGTCCCATAACCTTCCAAAGAACCGAGGTGACAGCTATTGGGCGGTAGTTAGCTGGGTCTGATCGGTTTCCCTTTTTGGGAACCGGTTGCACATGGTACCGGCACATTTCTTGCTTTTTGCGATCTTGTATATTTAGCAAGGGCTGTATTCAGAGTGCGTAGAAAGTAATATAAATCAGCTGTGGTGTTATTATTTGGTCTAGTTGAGATTGAGACCAGTAAATTTTTTGAACGGCGTCAAGATCTATTGTAGTAGTTAAAGTACTGAGATTACACCTAGTCTTGCCATAAATACTGAAACAAAGAAAAAAAAATCTATTGCAAATAACATTTATTACTTTTACGGTGTGTTAGTTTAATACATAAATATAAAACAATTTAAAATATAAAAAGCTTATTCGAAGTGGTCTCTATTGGCTGCAATTTGAGGCCAGTTATCAATAGTAGCACGCACTCTTTCTATGGGAAAATTCTTCACTGCCAATCGTACGGATTGTTTTAGGGACTCCAAATTATCATGGCGTTTAGAGCAAGCCGTACTCTCTAAAACTGACCATAATTCATAATCCAGCGAATTAAGATCGGGACTAGACGACGGCCAGTCTTCAGCTCTGATGAAGTCCGAAACGTTCGTTTCCAACCAAGACTGCGTAGACCGAGCTTTATGACCCGGCGCCGAGTCTTGCTGGAAGGACCATTTTTGGTTATAGAACATTTTAGCGGGCGGCTAAACTCAGTTGTTACTCTTAATCTCAGGGTTTTGTTAGAGTTTAATAAAATAATGTAGACGACACATTGATTGCTTGGCAAGACTCTTTTTTTCTCTTATAATCTTACATTGGTAATTCGGTATAAAGAAAATCAGAATGACAACATAATATTTTACACATGATCACTTATCCAATCACAACATCGCGCCTCTAATTGCGGTAACGCTCGGGCCGCCTGATTGGTCAGCGTCTATGGCGCGATCGGGAGTTTGAGCGGAAGAGAGGAGTCGCCGAGTTGAGTGGTTTCTCCGTCAGAGGGCGTAGTCCGTGCTACATGCTCCCCCTCCAAGTCATAAGAACGTCCCGTTGGTGACTTGGACCTTGTAAGACCAGGTTCCTGATTTAGTCGCGGACAACCGCGATGGCTACGTGGTTGTATTGGGGCCGAGGCCTGACCGGATTTATGAAAAGGTGTCAGGCCACTACTATGAAACCTTCCTACGTGCTCATTGGAGCCTAAATAGGCTACGTCATACGTGGTGGCGCTAACAACCCTACTGATTTGATACGACCTATACCGTTTAGGCATCAACTTTCTTGTGCGTCCTTTTGTAGAACTACTAAGTAAGTGAGTAGTTACTAAAACTTCGTCACCCACCTGATATGTCGGTGCTGAGCGACGATGATGATCAGCATCCTTGCGACGATCTAGCTGGTTTTCGACTGTCTCCTTTATCTTCTCCCAGTTAGCCACAAATAATTTCAACTAAGGCGTAATCTGTGGGAGAAAGTTTTCCTTATCTAAAATAGGCCGAATGTCTCGCTGAGCTTCGAATGGAGTACGCATTTCGCGGGCGAACATCATCTGAGCAGGCGTAAGGCGATTCGGCGGGACGGCGATCGCTAAGTGATCGCCAGTGTCTATCCGGTGTTCAGCGAAGGGCGTCGGAGCTCCCCCGAGCCTAAAGATGTCTTCGTTCTTCAGCAGGAGAGAAGAGAGTTGTCTACGTTCTGAAAGCAGTCTATAAAAGGAACTTCCTGCAACCCTTCTTTTAGCAGCTGTGTCAATTATTGCTGCCCCTTGTAGATCTGGAATTTTTATTCCTAACATAGGCCGGGGTTGTGATGTGCGACGAGATTGCGAGGACACGGAGGAAAGCTCTAAAATATCATACTCTAATGTCACTCCGTCAACATCTGGAAAAACCCCGAAGCCGTTTTTGGAACTCATGGTTATCCTACTAGTCCCACTGTACTCCGAACATTTGTCCTGAAATTCCATGGTCACCCTACTTTTGTGCAAATTTTACCTGTTATTACTGGTATTATTTTTACGACGATCGGGATCGCACAAGAAATAAATATTATTATGTGCAGATTGCACAGCCAGGTTGCTAGCACCACTTGATGACGTAACACATAAAATAAAATTGTTATAACTAGAATTAATAAAATCTGAGGGTAACTCAGCGATAAAATCAGTTATAGAAAAATCGGTATATTCAACTAAATTGGTTTCATAACAATAAAAATATTTCGGCATGATTGAAAGGTAATTTTTCAAAGATATGTCTGATTCGTTGTGGCATATAGTCTGAGTGTTTGAAGCGAATTTATTTTTGTTATTATTATTTTCAGCAACAAGAACTTTACTATATTTAGAGATATGTTTAGAAGAACGTAATGTTCTGTTCTCGAACTCGGCCCCAAAACAATCAATAGGATTACTTACGACTGGTGATCCAGGAGACTTACGATTGGAGAGGGAGGTCATCGACCCCTTGTGATAGTTGAATGATACTGCGTTAAACTGAGAGTTGCATTTCACACAGTTAACGCGTAGGACTCCTCTCTCTCCGCAACCATAGCACGACACGAGTTCGACACTGTCTTTCTTCGACGAAAGCAGACGACGGCAGTCCTCACTGTTATCACTTGTGATTGTGACCGGTGTCGTGGCGGGTTCGGCGAGCGTTGCTCGTCGTGACGGCGTGGTCGCGCTGGTTTCGGTCGTGGAGGTGGTTGTGCGCGCGGGAGGTGACGATGACCGAACTGCGGTGGTGCCTGCGCGCGCGGACACAAGTGGCGGCCTACTTTGTCGCCGACTGTAGGCACTCACGGGCGCGTAATCATAATCTCTTGTGTTTTGCACGGAAAGTTCTTCTACATCACGAGCTTTTCTCAGCAGCGTTTCGAATGAGTCCACTTCGTCTCTTCGTAGGCGTTCACGAACTCGTAGATGTAGTAGGCCGTAGATCAAATCTATTTTAACTTTCTCGCTAAGGTCTTCAGGTGGGAGGCGCGCTAGGTGAGCGCGTGCTTTTGCAACAAAGAGCTCTGTTCTGTCTCGTACTTGTTGCGGCTGGGAGAATAGCTCCATGTAGATTCTATGAGGAGGTCTGCTGTCACCAAAGGCACCGCGTAGGTGCAGAAGGGCGCTGCTCCATGACGTGATGGTGTACTTGACCCCTTGCCACCACGTAGCTGCTTCGTGCGTGAGTAGCATCGACAAGCCACGCAAGGCGTTGGCATCGCTTACGTTGGCGCAGTCTTTGAAGGCTTCTATAGCGTCGATGAAACCGTCGAGGGACTCGTTGGGCGCTCCGCTGTAGGTCGCTTTGCACGTGGCGAAAGTTCCAGATGCGGGTTGAGCTTGAGCGTGCGGGGACGTGGTTGGCACCTGCGCGGCACTAGCCGGCGCAGCCGGAGAAGATGGGGATCGGCACTCCATCACCCTTGTAAGGAGGCGCTCGAAGTTTTCCGCTTGCGATTGTTGCAGAGACGCCATCATGGCGGCGATGTCGTTCGCCGTGATGTGCGTCGGCGTCGGCGGCGGCAAAGGCCGGCTCGGCGAGCTTGCAATATTGGTATCGCATACATCCTCTTCCACGTCGACAGAATCCGATTGACGACGTTTTGTAACAATACGACGTGACACTACTGGTCGTGGCATTTTGTAGGTACAGTTTTTACCTATCACGTTTCTCAAGAAAATCTGATTATTTGAGTTCTTCACTTGCCTGTCGTTGGGCTGCCAGTTTAGCGGGCGGCTAAACTCAGTTGTTACTCTTAATCTCAGGGTTTTGTTAGAGTTTAATAAAATAATGTAGACGACACATTGATTGCTTGGCAAGACTCTTTTTTCTCTTATAATCTTACATTGGTAATTTGGTATAAAGAAAATCAGAATGACAACATAATATTTTACACATGATCACTTATCCAATCACAACATCGCGCCTCTAATTGCGGTAACGCTCGGGCCGCCTGATTGGTCAGCGTCTATGGCGCGATCGGGAGTTTGAGCGGGAGAGAGGAGTCGCCGAGTTGAGTGGTTTCTCCGTCAGAGGGCGTAGTCCGCGCTACAGCATGGTGTTGTTAATGGGCTTCACTACCTTCTCAAGAATCTTGATTGATGCCGATGTTTTGATACCTTTTTCACAAAAGTATGGCTCAGTCACTCCTTCATAGCTAATAGGTACCCCACCATGCCATCACTGAAGTCGGATAGTGCCCACGTTGCACTCTGTCGCCTAATTGGGTAGCTTCCTTAGAGCTTTGAGCATAAATACGGGCATTGGGTTTGTTGAAATGTTGCTCAATTGTAAAAAAATTCTCATCCGTAAACAAAATTTTTCTGTGACCTCCCTTTGCGTACCGCTTCAGTACTTGTTTCGATTTTACCACCCTATTCCTTTTTAAATTATTTGTCAAGAAATGACCAGTAAGTACGTCTCTTATAGGCTGCAAGTCCTAAGTCATCTTTTAAAATACGCGACATAGTTCTAGGTGCTGTCTTCATCTCCCGAGATAAAATCTTTTGCTTTCGGACAGGATTTCTTAGAATTCTTTCTCTTACTGCTTGGCCACCTTTTTCGTACGAACACTACGTGGACGGCCAGATCTTTTTCTGTCACAAACAGGGGAGGTCTCATTGTACCTAGTAATAGCCCGGTACACAAACATTTTACTAATACCAAGCGTATGGAGAATTTTAAAAATTGAATTTGGCTCCATACGTACTTTGTGTAATGCAATCGAAACGATTCGGTTCTCTTTATCACCCCACCCACTCCATTTTAATATCGCAAAATATTGTACAATGTATTAGCGCCAAAATGAGAAAACTCAATGAACAATCATATAAAAATGAGAGATTCCAAATTCAAATGTAATATTTTGTTTATTTTTAATTGTAACAGTATTTATGGCCAGACTAAGTATATACATTATGAAAACACATGTACAAGGGTGAGCTTATCTCTAAAAGATGTCTCTTCCAGGTTCCAGCCAACCCTTACCGTAGTGTAAAACTACGTACAAGCGGGATATTGTGTAGGTACGAAAACCGACGATATCCTGTGGTTATCCTTTTTTTGGACATAATCCTTGGCTACATAATTTTGTACTGAAATGAAATGTGTAAAAGTAACTTGCAAGCAGTTTGAAAATATTACCAAACTATCAAAAGTTTTGCTTATGCTTCGTAGGTATATTCGGTGATAGTATAGTAAATTTGTTAATGTTGGTACCTAGCTTTGGTACCTAGTAAATGTGGCTTACATAGTTCAGGCGTGTAAAGGTTTATAGTCATATAATGATCTCGACCTATGTTCTGTGATCTCGACGCAATGTAACAAATTAGTGATGTCAATATCATCTAATGTATTAAGTCTACCTTCTATTCATAATCCGCGGAAGGAATATTTGTATTTGTATTTGCAAATGTAAGAATGAACTATCGTTAGTACCTACAATAAGTCGCGAATATAATAATACCTAATAGTTGATTATTATTGAATCTGCATATTTTTAACCGACTTCAAAAACGAGGAGGTTCTCAATTCGGCCGGTATGTTTTTTTTTTTTTTTTTTTTTTTCTATGTATGTACACCGATTACGCCGAGATTACTGATCCGATTTACGTGATTCTTTTTTTGTTCGATGCGGAATAGCTGCCATTTGGTCCCATAAAATTTTTTTCAAAAACAGTTGGGTACTTTGGTTTTAAATTTAAAAAAACTTAAATTATGAAGTCGTCTACATATGCGAAATTGCGAAGTTTTGCTTTTCAAATGACTTTTTAGTGAAACGATACGATAGTAGGAAACAATATAAGTTTACGGTCACCCATCTAGCTTCGACCGTAGAAAGTTACTACTAAAAATTGTGAAAAAAAAATTTTAAACAAAAATTAAAACCGACTTCAAAAAACTGAAAAGGATAAAATAATTAAAATTAAGTAGGTATTCATCCCCTAGAAACATATTTTTGGAGTTGGTGCTAAGTGGTTTCCAAAAACAATAGAAAGTGAAGCACCGACTCCAAAAATATGTTTCTAGGGGATGAATACCTACTTAATTTTAAATATTTTATCCTTTTCAGTTTTTTGAAGTCGGTTTTAATTTTTGTTTAAAATTTTTTACGAACTGAACTGAAACTACAATAATCGATCGCAGATAAAAACTACTGTACCTACCTATGTAATTTAAAGTATAGACTAAAACACTCAACTTTTTCAATTTCCCTTGAACTTTACTCATTAAACAAAAAAAAACAATAATAAGTGAATACCACGAATACTTACTCATGAATACATGAATTAGTAAATAATAACACTGAACACAAAATAATTATTATCATTTCGTACTGTAGAACTCGTAGGTACTTGTAACATTGCAACTTTCAAAACTGCGGAAAAACTTTATTTCATTCCTGAAGTTAATTTTTTCAGTCGGCCCAAATTAGGCTGTCCTTAGGAGCCTCGGGCGCGAACGCAAATCCGATTTGAGTAATGAAACGAGACTAATTAAAAAGTCGGAAGAGAAATTGCGGTAAAACAATGCTGTCTCTGAGCTGAGTTTTATTTATTCACACTACACTCGAGGCTGAATTTATTGTGGAAAAGTAAATACCTACCTAACGAGCGGTTGGGTAATCGCGTAACATTAGACAAAGTATGATCGTCGATAAATTATAATATGAAATAGGCTCCCGCGTGTTTAGATCGCGTGCCATTTTTTAAACCTAGATTATAAATAAAATACCTAGTGTATGTGGCGCGATTTATAACTCAATCATTCACCAACGACTTTAGTTGATTATGGTTACTTAAGTACCTAATTTATTAATAATATTTATATGAGAAACGAATTTAATAATTATTTGTGGTTACGGTTTCTGCTCGATGGCGAAGGACGTAATTATTAAAATTAAATATTATAAATACAGGATTGGGAATACCTACTATATTATAATATTATTACAGAATGGGGTGACGATGTAACCCTTGCTACGTAATACCTTGGTAATAATAATATGTTCGTAGGAAATATTGTAGTTTCTCTACGTAGGATTTCTACGAGACGTGAGCTCCGCTACGGCTAGTGGAGCCGTAGAGAATTCGTAGCACACGTAGTCATCATGAAATGATGCGTCTTTGTTTGGACATTCATTTGTGAAAATGTCGGCGCATTATTTAGACAACGCTCACACATCCATTCATATTATGTGCGGCGCATAAACCCCGTTCTCAAAATAAGAACCAACAAAGCAAAGTAGTCTAAATATAGTATCAGATTTGTTTTTCTTAGTTTCAAGGTCGAAACCCACTTATTGGGAAGTAGGTATTATGAGGAAAATTAGGCAAAACCTTGGCTTTTTAATCTAGTTACGTGAATAACACCAAGAAATTAATATGAGTAATTTTTACACAATCTCCATTTTTTATTATTTTTAAATAATATTACAAGCTGAACTGTCTAAGTTACCTAGTATCGAAGCATGTAGCTACTTTACATTATTCTTCGTACGTTGCTTGTCAACAGCTGAATACGTGATATGAAATTGAAAATGTGGACGCAAGTCGCGACGTTGAAAAATTCAACATTTTATAGGAGATGAATGCGGTATGTCAAACGGAAATTGCGAATAGCAATAAGATAATAGGGTATTTGATTAGATTTTTTTAAACCTGCAATAACAAGGAAAAAATCACTTGGCATTGCGGGTGCATTGTCATCCTAGGCCTAAGATGAAATGCCTTCAATTGTCATCTAGTTGTATAAAAAGAAATAGTTAGGTACTTATAAAATTATTAACAAATCGGTAATTATTACATATTTAAATGGAGAAATATATTTTTGTAAGTGATGGTTGTAGTCATGAGTTTTTATTTTTTACTGAAATTGTACCTACGTTCATCGAATGGAACGAAGTGAAAGTCACTTTTATTTCACGTGACAAGGATATTCGATACCTTTTGATAGATGAAATCTATTTGAAAAAATGACTTGCGATGTGAAATCTAATTTCGTTACAGTATTGCTATTCTGGCTTATTTATTTCGTTGGTTTACACCCACAAACTTCGTATTTTCTCTAGGTCAATTTCACCGTAAACTTTTTGTAATAAGCTATGTATTAGGTACTAACATGTCGAAGCGGCCTATACGTGCTCTACGCAGATATTAATTAGCCCAGCCATCTATAGCGAATTGAAAGGGCGCGACGCCGGTGATACTGAGAGGTACCTAGGTAAGTATACACTTGCCTACCTTAAGGCGAAAATTAATTAAACAGTTTTGGGGTGGAATGAGAATAGCTACCTACTCGTGATATTATAATTAATAATGAAAGCATAGGTTTTGTATTGTGTAGGAGACGCCGGCGGGACGAATGGCAGGTTTGTATTTCCGGATGAAATAAACGGACAGCTCCGGGAGGTCGTAGCTCATCTGCTTTATGGTATTCTGGTCTGTAGCTACCTAATACAACAAAATACTTCGGTCACGCGCGAAAGCGGCAGCATTTAAACGCGCTCCGCAATAATAAAATTTTAAAATAGTTAAAATATGTCTATATTACAAGTAAAGTGCAATTTAAATAATTAGTAACAGATTTAAATAATTATTGATGTTAAAACGTCTTTGGTTTATAGTTTCAAACTAAAATTTCATAGTATTTGTGTTGTCTGTGTTGTGTTCTTTCTATTAGTGCCATAACTTATTCTCAAAAACAAGAGTGGATACTGACAGGGATATCTTCAAGCATTGTGTAATTTTTAATTTTAAATAGTGTTAAATAAGCATCACATACCCAAAATAATAAGTGCAATATTCGCGGAAACCTGACCTACCTCACATAGCATCACTTCTAGCGTGCACCGAGCGACGCACGGATCATCGGCGCGTGGCCGACGGATACCGATAAGTACCGATTATACTCGAACTATAGATGACGTAGTGTGACCGAACATCAATGCACTTTTCAATTGAAACTGCGTCTTAGTTCTTGCTATTTGAGTTCAAACTCTTTTGCGCATCTTGTCGCAACATTTTAATCATCATCGCCCGCGGGATTTAAAAAAGATAATATGAATAATACTCAATTAAAATGTGGTGGATGCCTCCAAAATATTACAAGTAGACAATATTTAAAGTGCTTCAAATGTGACATGGTTTTTGATTTAAAATGCATAAATATTGACATCAAACGCTATAACTCATTCTATGCATTTAATGAGGAGAAGAAAAATACTTGGGAATGTCAACTATGCAGATGTAAAAAGAGGAAAAGTGACAACACTAACACGCCTGTAGGGAAACATAATTGGGTGCAGAACATAAAAACAGATGACAATGCAAACATTACTATTAGAAGCAAAATACAGACACAATATTTGAATTTAAACATAACTTCAGACTCACTGTCAGATGTTGAACAAGCCTCTCATATTGATAGTAGCAATAATGACTCGCAAATAAACTTAACTTCGGATGAAGCAGATGTAAACACGAAGGAAAATATTACTGAGCTGATACAAAAACTTACAGATGCAAAAACAGAAATTCTAAACCTTTTAACGAAAAATAAAACACTTGAGGATGCCATAGAGATACATAAGAAAAAAATTGAATTTTATGAGAGTTTGCAGTCAAATACAATAAATAAATATTGTCAAACAATAGAGCGCCCAGATTTCCCAACGTTATCCTCTACAAAAGTTGTTGAACTTTCGACACCAGTTTTAAAGAATACGATATGTAATAATAGTCACACACAACATGCCATAACATCCACCTTGAGAAAGCCAAAAATACTTATAATAGCAGATCAGCAAGGGTCAAATATGGCCTCGTCAATTAGAAATTTGAGATATAAGCATAAAAATGCTAAAGAATATGAAATTACAGGAACAATATATACTCACGCACCCATAGATTATATATCGAAAATCTCAAATATTGATGAAGAAAAACTGACTAAAAATGATTGGCTAGTGTTATCAATAGGACGAAATGACACTAACCCATCCTATTTTTGTAAACAATTATGTTCAATCTTAAATAAATCCAGGCAGCCAAAAATATTGATTACAGGAGTCACAAATAACCATAACTTAAACGAGGATAAACTTAACCAAGAAATAAGTGCTCTAATAAAATATAGAAATAATTGTCATTTTCTGTCAATACCTACTAAATACAAAAGTCTAAATAGTTCTAAATATTTATACAGATTGGTAAATAAATATATTAATACAATAGACTATTCAAATTGCTACCTAGGTAAAAATATAATACGCCACATTAATACTGCTACGACGGCTACATTAAAACCTACATTAAGTACGATGCCATATTATTTTGACAAAATAGTTAAAAAAAAAAGTATAGAAAGCGTATGTTGTTGTTTTAAAAAAGATATACCCAATAAATTAAGGGTAAATGAACCCAAACCAGGTACAATACCTTATTATTTCAGAAAATTACAGAACTCTAGCAAAAACGACGATATTAATAGTTCTAAAAGCAAGTTTTTTCTCTAGCAATAATAGTAATTATTTCCATGTTATGCACCTTAATGTACAAAGCTTAAAATCTAAAACAGACCAAATTCAAATAATAGCTGATGAAAAAAATATAGACGCATTGTGCTTTAGCGAAACATTTGCAAAAAGTGATCATACACAGTTTATATCTATAGATGGTTTCCATTTAGGTTCTCATTTCTCTAGAATAAAAAAGTCCAGAGGCGGAGTTGCCATTTATATAAAAAATACTATAGCTAGTAACAGAATTGATTGGATATCTAATCTTTCTATTGAAAGACATTTTGAGTGCTGTGGTGTTATAGTCCCTGATGTGCGACTTATTATTATTTGTCTTTATAGGACTCCCGACAGTTGCTTTCAATTATTCTTAAAATGTTTTGAAACTTTATTGTATAAGTTAATTATAAGATCCAGAAATGCGCCTAAAAAAATTGTAATTGCTGGCGATTTTAATATAAATTTATTAGTACAGAGTAAACAAAAAAATGATTTTTTAAACACCATTAAAATATTTAATTTAGTAGCAACTGTTCAAGAACCTACCAGAATAACTTTAAATTCAAAAACTTGTATAGACAATATACTTACTAATATTAAACATTGTAATACTCAAATCCTGAACTTGGGTATATCTGATCATACGGCACAACTAATTGCACTTCCTACAAACTTGAGCTATAAGGAAAGATACTGGTACATATATAAAAGAGATATGTATGGTCATTTAGAAATATTTATTAAATATATATCACAAATAAAATTCACTGAGGTACTTCAACAATTAGATGTAAATGAAGCTTATAATAAATTTATAGAAATATATAAGTTAATCTATGATTTATGCATACCCATAAAAAGAGTAAAAGTTCAATTAAAAAAGAAACAAAATTGGGTATCAAAAGGTATTAAAATAGCCAGTAAAAATAAAAGGAAAATGTACTTAAATATACAAAATACAAATACTGATAAAAATTACACAAATAAATATAAATTATACTGTAATATATTAAAGAAAACCATACGCCAATCGAAAAAGAATGTTAATATAAAATACATAAATAAATGTGAAAATAAAAATAAAGCATCTTGGAGTGTTATATCCCAACAAACAAATAACTTCAATTGTATTAAAACTCAGATAGATCATATTAAGACAGATGGCTCTACGATTTCAGACCCTTCTAAAATTACCGAAATATTAAATAACTATTTTACAAACACAAAAGACCACACTTCTGCCTCATCTAATTCATTTAAATTTCTTACAAAAAATAACAACTACACAATATTTATGTACCCAGTAGACATAAATGAACTCAAAAAAATAGTCAAGGAACTCAAAAATAAAAAAAGCGTTGGGTATGACGATATACCAATACAGATAATAAAATATAGTATTGAATATATTGTTGAACCACTTGTATATATGCTTAACTTGTCAATGGAGACTGGTATTTTCCCAAATAAGCTAAAAAAGGCATTGGTAAAGCCTATTTATAAAAAAGGCTCTAAAGACAACATAACTAACTACAGGCCCATAGCATTGCTGCCAACATTTTCAAAGATTTTTGAAAAAGCGATCAGTAATAGAGTTTGTACATTTCTTAAAAAATATAACATAATAAATAGTAATCAGTTTGGTTTTCAAAAAACTAAAAACACGACTTTAGCTATATTCAAAACTTTACAATCAGTTTGGGATGATATAAATAATAAAAAACACTGCATTAGTCTCTATTTAGACCTCAGTAAAGCCTTCGATTGTGTTGTGCATCCCATATTACTGCGACAACTAGAAAATGTAGGTATAAGAGGAAATGGATTAACTCTTATTAACTCATATTTAGAAAATAGATCTCAAGCAACTATCATTGACACATATAATAAACAAACAAAAACTATAGAAAGAGTAAAATCTGATTACAAATGCATAAAATTCGGTGTTCCACAAGGAAGCATACTTGGCCCGTTACTATTCTTGGTGTACGTCAACGAATTTCCTTTAGTAAATAAACATTTATGTATCATGTATGCGGACGATGCAACTATATTTATCTCTGACAAAAACTTCAACTTAATTGATTTTAAATATGAAATAAACAACACATTACAAAAAGCAATTGATTGGTTGTCTACCATCAATTTAACAGTAAATTTATCTAAAACTAAAATTGTTCAGTTTCAAAATTATAAAACAGCTCCTTTAAATTTAAATGTTCACAATTCTGGTAAAACAATAGAAGAAACAAATGTAACAAATTTTCTTGGTATAATTATCGACTCAAATCTAAACTGGAAGTCACATATAAGTAAAATAAATAATAAACTAACTAGCTACTGCTACCTGATATCAATTTTATCAAATGTCACTTCCAAAGATACGGTGAAAACTGCATATTATGGTTATATTTATCCTCAGTTAACTTATGGTATTATTTTCTGGGGCAACTCGGTTAATGTAGAATCCACTTTTATATTACAAAAACGATGTCTACGAATAATATATAAATTGTACAGTACAGATTCCTTACGAGATATTTTTAAAAGGGAATATTTCTTAACCCTAACATGTTTATATATATTAGAAATATCATCATTCATAAAAAAATACAAAGAAAACTTTATACATAAAATTTGCTGTCGTAATGTTCGCTCAAAATATCAATTTGATTTCTATGTACCACAATGTAATAACACAATGTACCATAAGAGTACCTACTTCAGTGCAATAAAAATATTTAATCATTTGCCTGTTAGTATTAAACAACTAGAAGGAAAACAATTCCAAATTAAATTAAAAATTTGGCTGATTTCAAAAGCATATTACAGTTTAAGTGAATTTTATAATGATGAAAGTAGGAATTAAAAATTGGTTTTATATACCTTAATAAGTTTAATTACTCAATTTAGATTAAGTAAATATTGTATGTCCGAAATGGATAAAACTGTTGTAAGCACCATTTATATTTTAAGACCTTTTTTATACACAGTTATACAATAAAAAATTATTCTATTCTATTCTATTCTATAATAAGACTTTATATTTTACAATGTTCAAGTCAATTACTGAAAAATATTTTTGATGCATCGAGGCTATAAACGTATTGATTGACCGTTCGAGGTAACGACCCATCGAAGAAGTGAACCCTCGAGGTGTGAAGTGAATACATCGAGGAATCGATCGTCGACAAAACCTTAATGTTGCAGTCTGCATTTAACTAGCACGTTGGTTTAATACTAGACTATAGAAGCTTTAAAAACTCGACTTTTCGAGTTAAAAAATCAAATCATAAATACTTACAGATTACTTACATATTTTGCTATAGGTAAGTAGACATTGGTAGATTCCTCTGGCATCCCCAAATTGAAAATGGAGAGATAACGTCACTCAAAGGTAGAAATATTTACACGTGAAGCGAAATGTTATTAAAGCTTACGATGTTATCTTGTCGGGTTCCTATGAAATTTAGATCTAATCTCGAATTGATTCTAGTTCATCGGGCGAGCCAACCGCGCGAGCAATCGAGTTTCTCTGGAGTCAGGTCACGTGCGCGACACACTGCGACCCGCGGGGGCCCGCTCCGCTCGCTCCTGCAAACATCGTATCGGGAGCTCATACACACTCGCGGCGTCGCATTACCTAAATTGACGTCTACTATTACACTAACAAACCGTTTTACTATATAAAAGCTTTTGCAAATTTTTATCAAGCTCTAAGTAAGAGACTGCATCACCTCATCATCCTTACACCAAAAAAAGCTGATACTTAATTTATGTTCCGCCAGCAGTTTGTTACTTATTAGGACCTTACTAAAGCTCTTGTAAAGTACCTTTGAAAGTGCTTTAAGTAGGTGGTAGGCCCGTATGTAGGGTCGTCTGGGTAGGTACCACAACCTCGGCTGAAAAATAAGAATTGATGCTTTGTTCCGCGGAACTATTGAAAAAAAAGTCTCACTAGTTCCGCCGCGGAACTACTGGGAATAAAGGGAAACTTCAGCCGTGAAACAATTCGCTGTGTTTCTGATTGAAGGGAAAGGTAGCTAGTGTAATTACTGGACATGGAAGGCATTTCATCTTAGGGTTCAGAATGACAACGGTAGTTATCACATTTTTAATGTTTTTGATGCGTGTAAACGGCTTCTTTATTTATTGTAGCAATTATAAATAAAGAAAGAAAAAAATGAAAAAATATATGCTCCAGGCGGGAACCGAACCCGCGTCTCCTGATTACGGAACGATAGTTATGTGCATTAGAAACACCGTGGCCAACAGCTTATTCCGAATAATTTAGTAGTGTATGGTTTTTATAGAAAACTTTTTCTAGTTTAGATTTTGTTTCTAAATTTATTAATATTATTAATATAGCTTTCAAATTACGTAATGCTTGTGTGCCATATCAAGTAACATTTTATGTGAAGCTAAATGGCATGGCTAATTAGTGGTTGTTGGTTAGTCAGGCAAATGCATCCATATGATAAAACCCTGTAATATCCAAGATTAATTTATAATAACAGTGGTTAGCTGATTAGCTTGCAATATCGACATCTAAGCCCGGTTTAGATTTTAGGTTATTCCATATTTATTTGGATAAAGTCGTTAAAAATGAGTCAACAGGTACGACAAAAAGGGAGGTGCTACTTAAAACACTATAACTTTATAATTAAGTTTTTTTATTTTTTTTAATCAACTAGATGACCAACAAGCTAATGGCCCACCTGATGGCAAGCGGTTACCGCCGCCTATAGACACCTGCAATAACAAGGAAAAAACACTTAATATTGCAGGTGCGCTGTCATCCTGAGACCTAAGATGAAATGAAGATAAGATGTGATGAAGTGTGCTAAATACCTAAAAAGGTACTACATTACTTCGGTTGAAAGACAAAACTTCTACGGGTATTTGAATTTAAAAGTTTTCTCTTAATAGTTTTATCCTTGATAACTTTAAATCTTTGAGCCATAAAATTACTTGTAATAGAATCCAAATGTCATAAATCATGACTCTTATTTCTAAAATTATATGGGTTAAGAGCTGTCAAAATTATCACTAAAGTATAGTGTGGGCCCTGTAACTAAAGCAAAAAATGGAAACAGATTCCTTAAAGAAACCACAGCTATTAAAAAGCGGTCCTAATGTTCCAACGTTTATTAATCTGTTAAGCGGCGATATACCACCGGGGGCGATGACAATGGAAAAATCAATTGTGTCTGGAATCTCATGCTTGACGGGTGAGAAATAGTCATTCAAAATTAAGATTTCCTATCAATGACTTTTCACATTCCCATATTGTCGCTTAATTGTCGTATATAATATTGGTACCGGGCATTTTGATAAATTCCAACATGTATTAGTGTCTCTAAATGTCACTGTCAATTATAGCGATTGGACACAATGTCTGTAGCTTGACATTTTGTTAGAAAGTAACAGTAGATTTTTTTTGATTATAATTAATTAATAATACAATTTGGACGTAATTACTGTTCAGTTAAAGGATGTTTATTTTAATTTATTGCTCCTGTTACAGGACCCACTCTGTATACTTTTGCTTAGGTCTACCTGTACATACTTTGTTAACATAGAATATTTTCATTTCGATTCACCTTATTATAAGTATAGGTACTCCAAGATAAATTCACAAATCGAACAGTGACTTTAATTAGGTACTAGATCGTCTAAATCCTGTCTATCTCAATGCACATCCGCTCGTCGAATGAGTTTGTTCGTTTTCAACTCGGACATTTTATAAATGTACCCTTCCCTTTTACAGAGCAGAACACATCAGTTTAACTGTCACTTGGCGCTATTCCTGACTCGAAACAATTCCAGAAATGAAATATTTTTAAGACCATTTGCTAGAAAGCCTTCCACCTAGCGCCAGAGAGAACGTCATTTTTTATTTATCTTTTGTGTAGATGTGATGTAGGAGAAACTGAATTACGTTGTGATACTATATTTTCAGCTAAGTAGGTATGTAGGAAGTATGAAAAGAATTTAATTTTCTAATGTACATATCTGCGGGGCTTGCAGAACGATATCTATGATAACTGTTTTGACATTTTACAGAGTCATAAGTACGACGTAGGTAATTCAATTTGATTTGTGAAATAGGTAGATAATCTATTGTTGATCTCGCCCTTCAGCGAGGGATTGGTAAGATGGTAAGGGAGAAACGGTTATTAATAACATATTTATTAATAAAATTGAAGGTAAGTTATGATATGAATAGATGAAAGTTCTTATATTACAGATAACACAGAAATAATATAATTTTAAGTAGCCCCGTGGTCTCATTTATCATCTATAGAACACATGTGGGGGTAACAGATATAGATATGCTGTAAGTTTCTGAAGAATTGAGCATCCCGCAGACTATTTTATGGTACAGGATCAGCTTAAGGTTAGCATGTCTTGGAAAAACCACCGAAAGATCTGTGAAAGTAAGTAAGACCCTTTTGTCAAGTAGGATATGAGCTGATAGTCATCAAACGCCTGAACAGATCTTCATTAATTTTGGCTAAGAATCATCCAAGTCACGTCAGCTTTCAAACAAAAAAAAACGAATCAAAATTGGTCCATTCGTTTAGGAGGTAGGATGCCACAGACAGACACAACAGATACACAGACAGATACGTCAAACTTATAACACCCCGCATTATGGGTCGGGGGTTAATAAAACTTACACAGTATGATAAAAATGCGATGTTATCGCTAGATGCGATCTGCGACGAGGTAGGGAGTTTACTGAAATGAATATTATTGATAGGTGCAGAACTAGTCAGTTGATGGTGATTTAAATTGGAATGCGAATATGCGACACTTCATGGAAAGGGCTATGGTTCACCTTTTCAAAATTTATTATGAAAGGGTTCACTTTGGTTATTACACGTACGACGAGCACGCATTATCGGTCGTTATGGTCTAACTAAAACCAATATTTATTTTAGTAACATGGTTGCAAGTAAACTTATTTATAGCTACCATTGCCTATAGGATGACCTAACGCGATAATCAAGACATTGAAGGTATCATTTACATACGACTATTCTAAGTATCTAAGCTATGATTACAGACGTAAAATGGGTCCACTTTGTTATCAATCCAGTAGAGACCTACTTTAAAAAATATTGCGAATTGCCTGACCATACCGTTCGTGGTCCCGATGCCGGTCGTGGTGACTTTTACCTACAGAGATGACTTACTAATCTTACTATTACTACACCGTAAAATATTACGAAGTAGTATACAACGTATACAGGTTTAGTATTGTATTTTAACACGACTATCAACATTGGGCGCGTTTCATGTCTCAATAATGGAGGTAAATAAACACCCATCGCAATAAAGGCACTAACGTGGTAAAGGCAGTAACGTTTTCGTCCGTGCGGTGACGGATTAAGAATACAATTCACCGCCCCATTTCTTCCCGTGGGTGTCGTAAGAGGCGACTAAGGGATTACCGAGCTACCAACTGCTCGACTGGTGGTAGGGTCTGAACACCCGTCTGGTTAGTGACCACCGTACGCATGGCGTAAAACCCGCCAAGTGACCACTTGTGGTCGCGTTCCGGGATCAGTCAGCGTACAACCAGAGCTTGGGGAGACGTTGCGGCGATGGATGCGGTCAGTGACGGCTTCCGTCTAACCAGAGCCAGGTGGACTGCGTTGACCCGCCGACCAGGGAGACCCGAAGAAACGGCTGTTCCGCTGGCCGCCCGTGGTACAGTACAGGGGCCCAAGCGAACCTAACCAGTTCGTGAGGCTGCCCTATCATGCCACGCATAATCTTGGGGTGGTCCGTCGTGCCGGTTGGTGACCGGGTGGTGGGGTCCCGGCGGCCATTCCCGGGGGGGTTCGGGGGCCCTTCCGTTCGGCGGGTCAGCGCTTCTCTGCTGTCGGCTATTACCTGGGGAAACAGGCCTCACGCTTTGACCGTATATATCGCGACGACGTTCCCCCAATTCACGCCTCTCCTCCTTCATCATTTACTATGGCAGCGCTAAGAAACATTTCCGGTCGTTCAGCGGTGCACACCCCCACCACAACCACGCTGTTTGAGGTCGGGCTCACTAACATCCGTGGGCTCCATGCTAACCTCAATGCCGTCCACCAACATCTCGAGACGGCTCGACCCGAAATGCTGTTTTTGACGGAGACGCAAATACTCCGCCCGGCAGACACTAGCTACTTGGATTACCCCGGCTACGTTCTTGAAGAGTCCTTCAAAGCGAAGGCCGGGGTATGCTTGTTTGTCCGGGCGGATGTTTGCTGTCGCCGTCTGCGCTGTTTGGAGGACCCTTCCTACTCTATTCTTGGGGTGCATGTGGACCTGGGCACACATTGCCGTATCTACGTGTGCCTGTATAGATCCCACAGCGGTGACATGGAGACAACTCGACTTTTCGAACATCTTAGTCGGGTGGCAGATGTTGCGCAGGAGCAGTTTCCAACCGCGGAATTGGTGTTTTTAGGGGACTTCAATGGTCACCACGAGTCGTGGTTAAGTTCCTCTAAAACTGACCATGCTGGTAGAACTGCCCACGCTTTCGCTCTCACGCATGACCTGACCCAACTGGTAAACCAGCCCACCAGGATTCCAGACATTGTCGGTCACGCGCCCTCATTGTTGGACCTTCTGCTGACGACTCGCCCGGATGGATATCGGCTAGAGGTTCGTGCTCCTTTGGGAACATCGGATCACTGCCTGGTATCCGCTGGGGTGCCACGGGCGTCGCCACCGGTACCTATGGTTGCCAAACGCCGCATCTGGCACTATGCGTCGGCAGATTGGGACGGTATGCGGGATTACTTTGCATCTGTCCCTTGGAGGCAGCGCTGTTTCAGTGAGCTGGACCCGAACGCTAACGCTACTGCTGTTGCTGATGAGATCATGTTAGGGATGGAGTACTATATCCCTCACTCCGATCTCATCAGTAGGGGTAGGCGTAACCTCTGGTTTAACCGCGATTGTGCCTTAGCTGTTGAAAACAGACAGTCGGCATACCGCGCTTGGATCAGGGGCCGAGCTTGCGGGGATCCCAACATTGACTCACTGAAAGCAGCCTATAACAACGCCACCAAGTCCTGCAAAAGGGCCTTCATCAGAGCGGATGCCCAGCGCGTTGCACGAGTTGGCCAAGAACTTCTTACGCATCCTACGGGAAGCCGTAGCTACTGGCGTCTGGCCAAAGCCGTGCAATCCAACTTCTGTCAACCCTCGCTGCCCCCGTTGAGATGTTCTGACGGCTCGCTAGCTCACAAGCCGCAAGAGAAAGCCGATCTCTTGGTAAAACTCTTTGCTGCTCACTCCCGAATCGATGACTGCAACTCACAGCCACCAACACTCTCCCACTGTGGCCACACAATGCCCGATATTCGTATTAGGCAATGTGATGTACGTGCGGAGCTTCAGTCAATCGACGTCCGGAAAGCTAGTGGACCTGATGGCATTCCAGCGATAGTACTGAAAAACTGCGCAGCGGAGTTGTCTCCTGTCTTAACGCGGCTATACCGTCTTTCTCTCTCTTCTGGGTGTGTGCCGGAATCTTGGAGAGAGGCCAATGTGCAACCGGTCCCCAAAAAGGGAGACCGATCAGACCCAGCTAACTACCGCCCGATAGCTGTCACCTCAGTTCTTTGCAAGGTCATGGAACGGATCTTAAACCACCAGCTGATCCGATACCTAGAAGATCACTCATTAATTAATGATCGACAGTACGGGTTTCGGCCGAACCGGTCAACGGGTGATCTTCTAGCGTACTTAATGCATGTCTGGGGTGAAGCTATTGACAAACGTGGTGAGTCACTGGCAGTTAGCCTTGACATTGCCAAAGCGTTCGATCGGGTCTGGCACAAGGCTCTTCTCTCCAAGCTCCCGGCATACGGTCTGCCCGCTCAGCTCTGTAACTGGATCGCCGGCTTCCTGCATGAGCGAAGAATCCGTGTCCTCGCAGATGGATGCGCTTCGCGGTTCATGTCAGTGAATGCTGGTGTACCACAAGGCTCTGTTCTATCCCCCACACTCTTTCTTCTTCATATCAATGACATGATTCCGTTAGGAAACATTCATTGCTATGCAGATGACAGTACAGTGCATGGGGGATATTACGGTCGCCCAGGGGCTGGGCGCGCTGAAACCGAGAGGGAGAGAGAGAATCTTGCCATTGAGCTCGACAGGGTGTTGAACCTCGTATCTGAATGGGGATCTAACAATCTTGTTGAGTTCAATGCTAAGAAAACACAGGTGTGCGCGTTTACAGCTAAAATGTCGCCGTTCCTTCCCCTTCCGTCTCTTCAGGGCATGACTCTTTCGGCACAGGGCTCTCTAAATTTGCTAGGCATGGAGATATGTTGCGATCTGAATTCCAGGAACTACATCGAAACCGTGATCAAAACAGCCTCACGGAAGCTCGGTGTCCTGAACAAGGTGCGTCGATTTTTCACGCCTGACCAATTATGCCTGCTCTATAAAACTCAGGTCCGGTCTTGCGTGGAATATTGCTCGCACTTGTGGGATGGCTCCGCCAAGTACCTTCTCGATGCCCTGGACAGATTGCAGCGTCGTGCTGTCCGTATCGTTGGCGATGTAGAGGTCACCAACAACCTTGAGCCTCTGCAATTGCGTCGAGACATTGCGTCGCTTAGCGCCTTCTATCGGCTATATCACGGAGAGTGTTCTGAGGAGTTATTTGACCTTATCCCACCTTCCCCCTTCCTACTCAGGAGCACGCGAGCCGGTCTTCGGAGTCATCAATTCACTGTCTCCACCTCAACATCACGTACAAAGAAATTTAGTAGCTCTTTTCTTTGTCGAACTTCCAGAACTTGGAATTCTTTGCCAGCACATGTGTTCCCTCCTTCGTATAACATGGGTTCCTTCAAAAGAGGCGTGAAAAAGCACCTTTCGGGCCGGCAAGGTGGAGGCGGCTAGAGCAGTGTCTGAACTGCACTAGCTGTCTTCGCATATGGACTCTTCTTACCGCTTCACATCAGGTGGTGTTGAGTCATTTGTCGTGCTTTGTATAAAAAAAAAAAAAAAAAAAAAAAAAAAAAAACGACACAGGTATCTACGGGTTGCTTTCATTATCACTATTGAATCGCAAATAAGGGTGGGTGCACACGTAAATTACGCTTGGCGTAGCATTTGTATCTTAATATAGGATTAATTACAACGGCGCGCGGCGCAAGGATGGTTATAACTGATTTTGGAACGACGCTTCACCGACTATTCCATTCTACAAATAAATAAGACACAAAATATCAGACTTGATCATAAAAAAACCGGGAACCTACTAGGAATTATACTACTAGCCATTATTTCCATACAATTATTTTAAATTGTAGAATGGACTTAAAATTTGTCGGCGAAACTGGTTCGGCGATCATGTTTAACTGTGTAGTGTGATGGTTAATGTGTGGTTAATTGTACTTTGGCGAAAGCAAGGGTGCGGTGCCACGAAACTGGTCAATACGACAGGATTACTGGCTTTGTTCTACTGATGAATAATTGTGTTCACCATCCGACCGGGATTAAGTTGCTTTCTACTGATTTAATTGACAATCCTAGAATAACTGTTGGCTATTAATACGATACACAGGACGCTTGTAATCCCAGTGATGGACTATGACTTATTAATAGTATGTTTAATCTTGAACTGGTGTCAACTGTTTATTTGCAAGCATTGTTAGAGACGATTTGATTTAATCAGTTTGACAGGAATCACTGTTGCTTGTGCTCTCTCTATAAAACAACACGAGAAAAATAACTTAGCTCTCAAATTATTATTATTATTTTTTTGCCAATATTTTTTACGAATTTTCTGGAGTTAATTATACCCTTATCCTATTGTGCACAGACTACAATAAAATTTACGTTCAGTGTTACTGTTTCAGTACGAGCCGACAAGAGGGCCTAGACTAGATGCCTATCGCTATCGCTAAATGGAAAACGTATGGGATTTGACATTTGCGATCGAAAGTTCTTCGAGGGCTTATGTCAAATCCCATATATTTCTGCTTAGCGATAGCGATAGCAATCTTCGAAAGGACAGATGGTGATCGACGTCATTAGGGGTCACCAGCAATGCCATCTGCCTTCGTTTTCGACAGCGTTGTCTTTGCACCCGGTATAAACCATAACCGCCAACCGTTATAGGTCTGGATAAGGTTGCCCGACGATCTGGTGAAGGTCGTATCCAGCGACCGTCGCAGCTCAGCATCGATTGTCTTGGAAATCATTGGAGGAGGCCTTTGTCCAGCAGTGGAAGTCTTTCGGCTGAAATGATGATAATTACCTACACTGTGCTCCAGTTGTTATATTTTTGATCACAAAAAGTATTAGGTACGAGTTTCAGTTTGTCCACTTCTAGTCTAGCTACTTTAATTCAATGTAGTAAGTAATGGTTGCAACTCTGCAAATTCGGGCGGGCATTGATTTGATGTATTATGTCTAGATAGGCACGCGTTGCTGTGTGTCCGGGGCCCGGGCGATCCGGATAACACGCCAACACCCGTTGTATTACCGGCTTTGTGTGACTGATGGCTCATTGTGTCTCATGCGATTCGATTGCACTATTGAAAAATCAAACCGAGATCACTATCTCATTCATTGAAAGCTCTAGTTAGTAATTAGGAGTGACTGATTTCCGCACGTTTACGTAATCGAGTTATTAACCTTGCAACAATAATTAATGTTTAGATAAAGTTGATTCGCTAAAAATAGTTTTTGGACCTTTTTTATTTATTTATTGCTTTTAGGAATCTTTTAATTGATGCGGTGAGTAGATAAACCCTAAATGTTAACACATATCGGATTCGGAGAGTTTTGAAATGAGGGTGCATTCGGGACGAGGACACATCGACGGCGCCGGCGGCTCGGGCTCGGCGCTCGGCCGCGCGCCCGAACGAACGAATCATCAGAGGTATAAAAAATTTATAACGTTATTAACAAAAGTGTAATCGAATAGAAAATATCAATACATAACTGAAAGTAAAATGATTCGCGCAGTATCGTAGGAGGCGGGAGGCGGCGGCGGCCATCACTTGGCCTGTCGCTTGTGGCTGATCTCCAGCTCCCCCAGCCGCTTCCACAGCTCGTCGCGCTCCCCCTCCTAGTCATTTTTTGCAGATAATATACGAGATGTTAATGCTTTTGTAGTATGTAGGCTGTTAGCTTTGTATTCATTAAGCTGAGGACAGACGAACGTTGGTCGATGTAATATCAGTTACTTAATTTACGTTCGATTATAAATTATAATGCGTAGTATTTCGTGCGTAGAGTGATCCTGAATAAAACGGAGGTAACCGTAAATTACGCGACGCAAAAGTCGCAACTTAAAAAATCGTGCTGATTGGTCGCAGGCAGTAAAACAGCCTTAGTCTCTGAATAAATCCGAAAAAAGTACTGTTATTTACAGATGGAAGGAAAAACGGATATTGATGCCCGTTTTCGCTAACTGTTCCCTAGGCTTAGGCGACTCTTAACGACATTTATCTCTTTCTATCTCCTTTAGATAGACTGAGATAAAAATCACTAAGAGACTCTTAACGCTAAGTAAACGTTAGTGAAAACGAGCATGAGAAACTAGGTATAGGGCAGCGTTCCCTGTTTTACTAAGGACCAATAAAAATGTCGCATTCTTATGAACTAGCCCCAAAACCACAGCAGCTTCGTAATTATGACGTAGGTATAATGTCAAATGTCATCGTCTCGGGACCATATAAAATTCAGGCGTATCACGAAACTCGCGCAAGAGCGTCCATTATTTAACCCGCGGTCGCTGCGGCCCCGAACGACGCGACGTGGTTGACGCAATCGCTGCGTTAATTACCCCCACGGAGCCCGGACGAAAGGACCCTTTGGTACCAGTTTAAGTTGATCTCTTTAATTTGCGTTATGTCATGTGAATATGTGAAGGATTCGCTACTTTATGTTTCGCTTACACTGCAGTAAAAATCGATTTAACTCATCGTAACAGTTAATTACGTTGTTCATTGAAACACACATTACTGGACATTTTGTTGGTACTATGAGCTTATTGATACTATGAGCCTCGGCGTTGGCGACTTGGTGGAATTATAGTTCTCGAATGAAATGGAATAAATTGATAATTTATGGAGTTAGCTTGAGTAATGTAGGATAGTCTGGTCTGTCCAGCTACACGTTAGCCGAATCAAAAGGGTTTAGAGAAATTCATATCAGCATTCCGTTTTAACAAACATTTTCGTTTGGAGCTATTCTTTGCTTGAAGCATACCTACTAGATAAGTCAAGTCTTGCATACACCAATAGCCCCTTATTGCCAAACCCATTTGAGTTTGATATTCCGACCAGAGTACCACAACATCCTTAAGGGTTCTTTCAGAACAAGCTTTTCAGGACCTTGATGGGTTGATTGATTTCCATTTACAAAGCCTTTTACAAATTTTAAAGAACCTTAGGCTGCTTAACAATTACTGGTATTTTACTTAATCCACCCTCCCGCAGGCACTCGCTTACATCAGAAAATCTATTTCGTGTGAGCGGGCGGGCGAAAGGTTAAGTAGTTTTGTTTTGTACCCTTTGTATTGCTTCTAGTAGTACGTTAGCTGTAACTGCTGTAAGCGCATAGGTATATTACGTTAGTAATCCAAGGTTTGAGGGGAACTCTTTCATAAACGAAAGCAGATGTTAGTGCTAAAAAAAATCGCGTAAAATATCAGCTGTTTCTTAAAAACAGATCATGAAGGTATAATAATTTAGTATGATACAGCTATTCTTTCGCGATTTCTATTTTTTAACAGTTTGTGCTGAGGATTATTCGCTTAAGAGAGCCTTCCCCTTACAACCTGTGCCCCTAGTGTCAGTTTCCATCGAATTGACACGAAAACGTTCGTCGTCGTGATAACTGTAAAATTGTATGAAAACGGTAGTAGCTTTTATAAATGGATTTGAGAGGTGAACACTACGATGATCGTTTTCGTTTCGTTTCGATTGAAACGTGCACTAGGGGCACTGTTTAAAGTATGTTACGATTCACGAAAGAAAAATGAAATATTCGTTCGCTTCTGTTGAAGTACATATATTATTATATATTAAAACCAAAATGATGACCAAATAATAAATATACCTAGTCTTGCCATAAATACTGAAACATAGAAAAAAAAATTTACTAATGCAAATAACATTTATTACTATTACAGTGCGTCAGCTTAATACATAAATAAGAAACAATTTAAAATATAAAAAGCTTATTCGAAGTAGTTTCCATTGGCTGCAATACAGTCCTTTAAACGTTGAGGCCAGTTATCAATAGAAGCACGCACTCTTTCCATGGGAAAATTCTTTACTGCCAATGTTACGGAATGTTTTAGGAAATCCAAATTATCATGGCGTTTAGAGCAAGTCGTGCTCTCCAAAACTGACCATAAATCATAATCCAGCGGATTAAGATCGGGACTAGACGACGGCCAGTCTTCAGCTCTGATGAGGTCCGAAAGGTTCGTTTCCAACCAAGACTGCGTAGACCAAGCTTTAAGACACGGTCTTGGTTATTGAACATGGTGTTGTTAAGAGGCTTAACTACCTTCTCAAGAATGGTATCTTGATACACTTGTGCCGATGTTTTGATACCTTTTTCTCAAAAGTATGGCTCAGTCACTCCTTCATAGCTAATACCACACCAAACCATCACTGAAGTCGGATAGTGCCCACGTTGCACTCTATCGACTAAGTAATTGGGAAGCTTCCTTAGAGCTTTGAGCATAAATACGGTTATTTTGTTTATTAATATGTTGCTCAGTTATAAAAAATTTCTCATCCGTAAACAAATTTTTCTGTGACCTCCCTTTGCGTACCGCTTCAGTAGTTGTTTCGATTTTACCACCCTATTCTTTTTTATCCCTTATAGGCTGTAAGTCCTAAGTCATCTTTTAAAATACGCGACATGGTTCTAGGTGCTATCTTCATCTCCCGAGATAAAATATTTTGCTTTCGGATAGGATTTCTTCGAATTCTTTTCCTTACTGCTTTGCCCACCTTATTCGTACCACCTTTTTTGTACTATTGTACCTATTAATAGCCCGGTACACAAACATTTTACTAATACCAAGCATATGGAGAGTTTCAAATATTGGTTTTGGCTCCATACCTACTATTTGTAATGCAATCACAGCGATTCGGTTCTCTTTATCACCCCACTCCATTTTAATATCGCAAAATATTGTACAATGTATTGGCGCCAAAATGAGAAAACATAATTAACAATCATATAAAAATGACAGATTCTAAATTCAAATGTAATATTTTGTTTATTTTTAAATGTAACAGTATTTGTAAAAAAAAATCTTTTTTTATACAAAGCACGACAAATGTCTCAACCAACCACTTAACTTTGAAAGGTGACTTTTGACGCCTCTTTTGAAGGAACCCATTGTTATAGGAAGGAGTGAATACACGTGCTTGTACAGAATTTCAAGTTTTGGAAGCACTACAAAGAAAAGAGTTACAAAATTTGTTTGTATTTAATTTGGACATCACGTGTGCCCTATTCTCTTTGCAATAAGAGTCAGTGACTGTAAAGCCACACGATGCAAGAACTTTCTTTTATTCGTCTGTGCTTTGTGAAACTTTTGATTGTACGTACAAACTAAGTATGAATTCAAAGAGATGGTGACCTCCATAGGCCTAAGTACGGTGGCAGATCTGTAACAATACTATTAGCCGACCCTTCCATTGTCACCGCAGCCCGAATGGATTCCTCGGGTCAATTCAATGTCACCGCGCGGATTTTGTGTTTAAATTAATGAGAAGGCAATTATTGTTTGTATTTCAGGCCTAGTGTTTGGTATTAACAAATGAAATTAGATGTAGCTTCAGTTCTGTTTACTTAATGTAGGTTCTGAATAATGATTGCCATTAGGCTATTATACTTATAACTAGTTAGACATAAGTACATAAATTTTCCCTATAAAGTAATTGCAGATAGAAAATAAATTCTATGAGATTATATTTTAATTGTAGATTGGCACAGTTTTCCATACATAGAACAAATTTTCTACGGAATTTTCTATATAGTTTCTTATTTTTCTACTTTTTAAATGTTTTTATGGCTACGAGTAAACTTAAACTGAATGTATTAATTTCAAGTTAACTCGTAGCTACAACAATTTTATTGAGTTATTTATCTAAATCAATTTCAATTCGACTTTTGCAGCAATGTTCTGATCCAAAGCTGTCGTAATTCATCGTCGGTGATAAGATTAACGTCGGCTTGTAACGTAAAAATATAATACGAGTATTAGAGAATTTTACTAGCGGAAATAGGGACGTTGCTTACGTTTGAATATGGCGCTATTTTTCACAAATTCGGAAAATATAGGCCACTGTTACCCATAAATAGAATTCAAACTTAAAAATTATGGAGTAATTATATATTTTTTTCCAAAAATTTATCTAAAATTATAATGATTATAGATTTCTTACATCAATTAAAACAACTATTATGACAACTATGCATAATTATAATAATTGCAATATTATGAATATATTTATGAAGAACACTATTTCAAACGGTTTTATGTTTTATAATCTTAGGTTTTTTGACAGATACCATGGTTTCCATTTAAAATTTTGATTCCATGTTTTTACTTGAAGTGGTTATTTAACAGAGCCAATGCTGAGCCATCAAAGAGCAACCGCAGACGCTCACAAAGAGCCGTGATAGCTGTACCTATGTTGTTGGCCTTACGCACCAACAATTTAATTTGTATAAAAAAGGTTTGATGAAGAGTTCATTTATTTCAAAATTACTCCTCGCTGGGTTGACTGGGCGTTGGCGGTTGGTTGCCCAAATATGCTCACAGACTAAGGATTAAATCACCATATACCATTCTTACCATTCCGAAAACGAATTTCAATGAGTATTAATGACAAGCTGCACTGTTCTGCACTGTCCGTTAAGGGAAAACTGTTAGGTTTTATACGAGTACCTCCTTACATAAAAAAATCACAAGAATAAAACCGACTTCAAATCACTAAAAAGAAAAAAAATAATTAAATTTCAGTACCTAGGTACTTACCTCCTAAAATGTATTTTTGGAGGTGGTGCTTTACTTTCTATTGTCTCTGGAAACAGCTTAGCACCAAACAAACTATTTTTTCTTTTGAGTGTTTTGAAGTCGGTTTTATTTTTGTGGGAAAAATTTTCTTTTCACATTTTTAAGTGATTTTCTAAGGTCAAAGCAAGATGGGTGACCGTCAGCACTATCAACTTGCCTGTCTCTCTGTCTTTGGTTGAAATACATAGTGAAAGAATTATCTGCTAACTCTTAAACGTTAAAGAGTTGTACCTTCCATCACCAGCACATCAACATGAGATGATGACTAACATAAGCAAATACTTGTATAGCTTTGGAAAAAAGTAAAACATGTCATACGTGCCTATAAAATTTGAGGTTTGCCCTCGATTTCATTTTGCCCATCATCCATCATTGAGTATCGAATCGTATCGAATAAAAAAATAATTTTGAAAATCGGTTCATCATAATTTCATAATAAGTTCATAAGTTCATAATTTATTATTTCAGCCGTGAAGCAGTTCGCTGTGTTTCGGATTGAAGGAAAAGGTAGCCAGTGTAATTACTGGGCATGGACGGCATTTAATCTTAGGCCCCAGGATGACAACGCACCTGCAATATCAAGTGATTTTTTCTTGTTATTGCAGGTGTCTATAGGCGGCGTCAGGTGGGCCGTCAGCTTGTTTGTCATCTTTGTATAAAAAAAAATTGACAGAGAAATCGGTGAACATACATACAAAAAAAATACATAGAGTGGAACATATAACCTCCTTCTCTTTTGAAGTCGGTTAAAAATATAATCCATACAATAAAAGCACCTTTTGGGCCGGCAAGGTGTAGGCGGCTATAGCTGTGTGCTTAACTAGCTGTCTCCGCAAATGGACTCTTCTTACCGCTTCACATCAGATGGTGTTGAGTCATTTTCCGTGCTTTGTATATTAAAAAAACCTTCGCGGGAGTCCGTTCGCGGCGTTACCTTACCAAAGTTTCATCAAAATCAGTGGTATCAGAGCTCGTAGAGGACAAACTAGATTTGAGTTTTATGTATATTTAAGCTTACCTAGTGTACTTATACATAGAAAAAAAGGCAAATACATAAAGTTATAGGTAATCTTCGATTTGATTCATAAATTCACGCGGAATCGTCATGAAAACAACGATTGGGATAGCTATAACTAAGCTACGTTGAATGAGAAACAGTCTATGTATAGCAACCCATTACCTCAATCGTGATCTCTAACCTCCCCAGTCAGTTTGGGAAATCTTTGTTTTAAAAAGCGCGAGGCATCTGTGACAACCTCAGAACAATAGGTGACAACCAACATTTGACAACTGAGCTTCAGCATGTCAAGCATGTATTGCAGGACTACAAACTGCAAATACCACGCCAGCGTCACAGAAGCTGAGCAAAACCTGTCACAGTCGAACGTCAACCTGCTGTACTACCATATATGAAAGGTGTCACTGACAAGATTCTTGAAGCGTGCTTCAATTAAAACTTATTTCGAGTCACTGAAGAAGATTTACCAATTCCTACCACCTGCCAAGTGTAACATTCCCTTACAAGATGCGGGTATATACAAGTTATATTGCGACTGTGGCCTCTCATACATAGATCAAATAAAGAGAAACATAGGCACCCGGGTGGAAAAACATATAGCTGACGTAAAAAACATGCCTGAAACGTAGTCGGCAGTGTGTGAACACACTTTTGACGGTTCCAATCACTACATCAGATTTGATAAGCCGCAAATCCTCGCCAAAGAACACCGCTTCATTCCTAGAATGTTACGTGAGGCTATTGAAATCAAAAAACATCCGAATTTTAATAGAGAAGATGGTTGGAGTGTACCACCGCTTGGGATCCCATCATGCGACTAATAAAGTCCCAAGACCGTCTTCACATTGTCCGACATACTGACAACGTGAGCTCCGTACGCGTGAATCGGACCGTTTAAAATATAACACAAAGTGACGGTGGTTAACTTAAAAACTTATTAAACACAATTGACATCTTCAGTCTTCCCGTGACCACGATCGCTGTAAAGTAATCGAAACGTCGGGGAAAAATAATAATGAAACATCAAACAATGTTGGTTTTACTTAAACTGTGAATAGAAATAAACAGTCAGTATTGCAGACTTCCATTTATTACGCACCTCCAACAATCTTATCCTACACTTAACAACTAATTAAATAGTAAATTTTCTTTTAAACAAGTGTCCGGTCCTACTGATGGTAAGGTTTCCGTAGTTTAAAGACACTCGTAGCATCCAACGTGCTACGATCGTAGGACCTTGGATGCTACGAGCTAGTCACGCACTGCTTCTCCTAAAAATTAAAAGGAAAGCGTTATGTTGACAGCGTTATAATCACAACTATAATCATAATAGTAAACACTTTCTCAATGAGCTTTGGCGACCTTACTCTCATTAGGACTTTAATTACAAAGTAGGGTAATTTAGCGGAGGTGGTAGCCCAGTGGGCCGCTCAAGATTCGACTGGTAAATACACCTACGTCTCTCAAATCAGACCTATCTCTCTCAAATCACTACAACGGTAATGTAGAGTCAATTACTAAAATTATTTTTATTAGATCATCATCATCATCACCAGAATGTATACGTCCTACTGCTGGGCACAGGCCTTCCTTCATGGGAGAAACACATGAGGAGCTTGGGCTACAACACCACCACGCTGGCCCAATGCGGGTTGGTGCCATGCCATTACGCCACCGAGCTCCTTACTAATTAATTTATAAATCGAATTCCTGCCTCAGGACGTGAAATTTTTCTAGTTTTATTATATTTTAATTACTAAGTAATTTTTAAAACATTTATAATAATGTTAAAATCAAAAACTAAGAATATTTGAAAGCACTGCGCCAACTTAACCGAATCGTCGGTATTTGTAAAAATACTCGTTTCGGATGTTGAAATAGAATATTTCGACATTGTAGGGTAGACGTTAGTTCATAAACGCAAATACAGATAGATTAGAAGAATTTCACAGGGATATCCCAAGTCCTGGGTGGCTCAGTGGTCAGAGCAGTCGCCCGGATTGCGAAAGGTCGCGGGTTCGATTCCTGCCTCAGGACGTGAAATTTTTCTAGTTTTATTATATTTTAATTACTAAGTAATTTTTCAAACATTTATAATAATGTTAAAATCAAAAACTAAGAATAATTTATAAATGATATTAAGTGGATACTTGTGGTTCACAGGCGCAAAGAGCAAATAATACTTCTATCATCCTTCATAGGTGACAGTAAATTTTAGTTTTAATAAGCATTATTATAATAAAACCTTTTTATAACTTGAACAAGAGTACTCAGAGATATAAGTATACGAATCGTTGGGTAGTGTAGTAACTTTCAAAATTCATAATTAGTAATTGGATATTTACAAAAATCTCATAAAATCAATCGGTAGTGTCCGTACTAAGTGATTCACAAAAACGCGTAAGCGACGCATTGCCCCTGGCGCTTGTGACTTTTTTCTCGCGAACATAGCTGCCTCAGCGAGACAGTGTTAGTAAATTTATTTTCAAGTATTTTGTTCGTGTGCGTTGGATTTGTGATTTGATTTAATTTTACAAATACTTTTTAATAATCATGTCGTCGAAACTGTACAATTGTGCTGGGTGCAAGAACGTAATCGACAGTCGTGAATATTTGAAATGCTACTGAACATGCTACATGTGCTCACAGGTTTTTGACCTGGATTGCGCAAACGTTTCAACAGTCGGTTTCGTAATACCTTGACAAGGGATCATAGAAACAAGTGGACCTGCCAGGAACCTAACAGTAAAAAGCCAAAGGTGGGAAATACGAATACTGTGTGTGACCTGAAGAACGACGGCAATCAGGCAATTTCTGACAGTAGTACTGAAGAGACAACTAATATCACAAAACACAAGAAAGATCTTTCACCAAAGAAGCATAAACCAACCAGTCAAAATGTGTCAACATCGAGAAAGATTAATGAAGATGATGGTGTTATATTAGCCATTAAAAATCGGGTTATTGAGGCAGTGAAATTGGAACTTCCAACAATGTTAACGCGAATTCTTCAACCTGAACTCACTACACATCACATTTATCACCTACTAATAGAATTATGCATGCCGCTGCGCGAGCAAGAGCAAAGGAATTCGGCTATCAGTTTGTGTGGATTCTAAATGGCCGATACTACTTTCTTACTGATAAGAAAACATGAAAGTTTAAATTTAATTAGTTGATACACAGTATAATTATTGGCATATAGTATATAGGTTATAATAGTGTTTATAATGGGTAGTACGATTTACTATCAGAATATACGAGGTATGAATACCAAGGTTGTGGATATTAACAACACAGTATTATGTAATAATTGTAATATGATATGTCTCTGTGAAACTCGGTTAAATGAGTCTGTCCTTTCGACTGCATTATTTGATAATAGGTATTGTGTGCTACGCAGAGATAGGGAGGCAAAATTTTGTAAAAGATTTAATAAGAGGCACGGTGGTGGCGTGTTGATTGCAATATTTAGGAGTTTTCGGTTTAGGATGAGACCTGAGTGGAATACTGAATTTGTGGAGAACTTATGGGTTGAAATTCAGTTGGACAAGAATACCTTTACTAATTTTTGTGTTGTTTATTTACCAGATTATTTACCTGATGATATTTTCAAAGATTTTTGTAAAAAATGTGAAAAAATAATCATGGAACATCCTAATCATATTACATGCATTGTTGGTGATTTAAATTTGAAAAATCTTAATTGGTCAACTGAGCTAATGACTCCGTTGAATCCCTCTTGTGTGAAATCTCAGTTAATATATGAGCTCATTCATACCACAGCTTTATGCCAGTTGCATTTTAATGTTAATCAGAACGGTAGAATTCTTGACTTGGTTTTAACAAGCCATCCTGATTTATTCTCACTAACAACTGCCATTCCGATAAGTCGAGTAGACGCTCATCACCCTCCGTTTGAATTGTTATTTGAGGAGGCAGCAAAACCTCTTGTCACTGGCGATGCCATTCTTAAAATAAACTTTTATAAAACGGACTATGATAAATGCATCGGAGTTCTTCAACAGATAGATTGGGAATATTATGCGAGTTATCTTGGGGTTGATGAGTTTGTTAAATTTTTCTATACTTCAATAAATAGAGTCAATGAAATTTATACTCCGAAAAAAAGAGCTCGTAATGCTAGATATCCGATTTGGTTCTCACGTAGTCTTATAAGAGTGTTAAAAGAAAAGTTTAAATGTTACGATAGATATAAAAAAAATAAAAATATTAGAGATTACGACACTTTCAGTATACTTAGATCACGGGTGAGAATATTGATGGATGGTTGTTTTGAAAAATACATCAAGGGTATAGAGCACGATCTTAATATGAACTTAAAAGCTTTCTGGCGGTTCACAAGAAACAAACGTCACAAATGTCACGCCGGGAGTTATATGTGTTTTGATAAGGATATCGCTGATAATGGAACGCAAATTGCCAATCTATTTGCCAATTATTTCTCCACCGTGTATAACCGACTGTAAATCATTACAAGCTAACATAGACACAATATTGACTTGGTGTAACGATAATTACATGTTAATAAATATATTAAGATGTCAAGTGCGAGTTATTTTTGATTCTCTGTTATCTTTTCGACCGCATTACGATCACATTTGCAGTACAGCTAATAAAATACTGGCGTTTGTTTTTAGACAAAGTAAACCGTTTAGAGAATCAAAGTCATTAATATTGCTGTATACGTCTTTGGTAAGAAGTACTTTGGAGTATTGCTCTTGTGTGTGGTCTCCTGCTTATGGCATACACATAGATAGAACAGAGTCCATTCAGAGACGTTTCCTTAGATATATAGATATCTAAGGAAACGTCTCTATGTGCTAAGTTTGGTTTAAGGCGTCGTTTGCGGAATATTCGGATCGTCTCAGGAGATTTTCTATGACCAGTTTGGAGAGACGTAGATGGGTTATTGATTTGTTTACATTGCATAAGATCGTTAATGGTAATTGCAGTGAGTTGTTGTTGAATGAGTTATATTTTAAAATGCCTACCCGATCTGTGCGTATCTCTCAATATTATTCAGTGTACCAGTCACCAATAACAATGTATCGAAAAACAGCCCTTTAGTGCGAATGTGTCGGTTGTATGATTGTTTAGACAATCACAGAGACAACTTTAATGAAAGCCTTGTTTCTTTTAAGTTTTCATTATTGACTAACGAATGACAGAAGCTTAGTTTTTGTTAAATTTACCTTAGTTTGCTACACCTCAACATTACTACTATAGGGCACAATGGCACAAAATGAGGACCGAAACCAATTATTGGGATATTCTTTATTTTCATTTCAACATTATTTTAAATGTTTGATTAATTATTTACTCATAATAATATCTAAACTAGAAAAATTTCACGTCTCTTCATTCCCCGCCTCAGGAGGTGAAATTCTTCTAGTTTAGATATTTTTATAAATTATTGGGATTTTTGATTATTGGTACCGTTAGCCAGGTTAATGTGGCAAGGTGTAGTTTCAGATGAGTACGGGTTGGAATGTGGGGTGCGTCAGGGGGGGCTAACGTCACCTAGGCTTTTCAACCTGTAAATCAATGGTCTGGTTGAGGAGCTCAGCGCTGCTAGTGTTGGCTGTTCTATTGATGGTAAATTTATTAATAAAATTAGTCAAGCCACGAGGCTATAAGATTGCTTCGTTTCCATTTGTACAGCTGGGTGGTGTAGCCCTAAAACACTTTCGCAATTCAAATACCTGGGTCACTGGATCACAGAGGATATTGTTGACAATGTGGCCATTGAAAGGGAGCGGAGGGCGCTATGTGTCCTAGGTAACATGTTGGCCCGACGATTTGCTAGATGTTCAGCAGCAGTTAAAATCTATTTATTTAAGCGTATTGTCAAAACCTTTATAAGTCCCTGCGGTTTATGGTTGAAATAAACACAGAAGACACTTAGCGGTCTCCATGTTCAATATAACAACGCGTTTAGGATGCTATTGGGGTTGCCACAGTGGTGTAGTACGTCGGGAATGTTTCCTGAAGCCTGTTCGGATGGATTCGCGGCGATTATGCCTAAAAGAGTCGCGTCTCTTATGCGACGTGTGTCCTGAAAGTGATTGCTGACAGAGTGGATAGTCTCGTATATAATTCATGACTGAAAAATTACCTAAACTTATTTATATCTTAAATGCTGTAAGCATTTTCTTACTATGCATCATTGTTTTTAATTTTATGATGTATTATTGTATTGGCACGGTTTATTTCATAATCCAATAACATATCGTAGTGATCCCAAGGCACAAACTATTTCTCAATAAGCTCATACTTTTAACAGCATTTGGGATGTAATGAACGAAAGTTTGGACCGTATTTCATCTAACAATACTCCCAAGAAAACTTCGTTGCGGAAACATTGCTGAGCCGGAGTAATTGATGAGAAATCTTTACAAACTTTCTTTTTGGCTGCTTTAATTTGTTGTTTGTTGGAAATTTTGTAACTTGATATATATTTCTATAATAATACCTGAGTATACAGCGTATATTTATAGAATTTAAATTCAATTCTAGCTCTTTTCAAACGAAGTAGGCTTGAAGGTTGAGCGATTTGCTTGGCATGTTCCCACCAGCTATTGACACTTGTTGAGCAGCTCAGTGGCGAAATGGTTTGCGCGCTCTGATTTCGATGACTTAATCAAAGCAACTTTCGCCATGGTCAATCCCGGTATGGGTCAATCAAAAATTGTAATCTCGAGCTCCTCCGTGCGTCGGAAGGCACGATAAGCCGTTGATGCAGGCAGTTCCAGCAGCCGCTTTAATCACGCTTGGGGCCAACCTGCATGGGGCCAGCGAGGTGGTGTTATGGCTCAAACTCCTTATGCGTTGTTTCCATGAAGGAAAATCTGTGCCCAGCAGAGGGATGTATATAGGCTGATGATGATACAGCGTACAAAAATTGAGCGATTATGAACCAGGCGAACGATAGGTCAAAAATACTTGTTTTCTACATTAGTAGTATAAAAAAAATGATAGCTGCGACAGTAGATGGTGTATCGTCTTACCGATGCTTTTAGAGAAAGTCTCTTGGGAAGTTGCGGTGTTGAGTGTAACGAAATATTTGCATTATTTTTGTAAAATACATTTGTACCCATCTATAGCGAAAAGTTTCGCGGGTCACTGACGTAAGCTATGAATGTTGTTATTTTACTAATTGCATTAAATATTAATAAGAGTTATCTCGTTCATCGAGTAAACAAATTGCTTCCACTGTACTAGCAGATACTTTCTAAGCTCATATTATTCAAAGAAATTAATAGCGTTTCAAAATTTCCGTCTGTTCTCATTACTCCCCTCACCGAAACTGTACAAATCTCAAATTCACACTTTTGTTGCGTAATTAGTACGTTTTCTGGGAAACTCGTGCTTGAAATAACAAATGAAAGGAGGGTTTTATTTCAAGACGTTCAATTAATATTTACTTTTTTAAAACGTTGAGTTGATTTGATGAGTTATCGTAATGTTGTCTATTTTTAACCCCCGTTGAAAAATGAGGGGTGTTATAGGTTTACCGTGTTTGTAAAAGTATCTATGTGTCTGTTTCCTATCTGTGGCATCGTAACTCCTAAACGAATGGACCGATTTTGATATAGTTATTTTTTGTTTGAAAGCTTTCAAACAACTTCTTCAAAACCTTCTTAGCTATAATTTATGAAGATCAGTACAGGCGTTTGATGACTATCTGCTCATTTTCTACATGATGAAAGGGTTTTACTAACTTTCATAGATCCGATTGACTTGAAATTTTGTGTACTGCCACTTCGGTGACATTCCTATAGCATACTAACCTTGAGCTGATCCTATACCATTAAAAAGACTGCGGGATGCTTAATTCTTTAGAAACTTACAACAGATATTACAGCGTGTTTGGGCTCATAAGAATAGAATCAATGAGATGGTGTTAGAAAGATCATTAATTAGGTAATTTTTAATCTTTTTTTGGTGTTTAAATCTAAATACATAAGTAAGTTAAAGCCATTATTTTCGCATAAGTATATACACTGGTTAAAAATAGATGAGATAAAATAAACTACGATATTTTAATTTATTATTTCAAGCAATTTGTAGTGATTTGATACTTTAATGTTTTTTACTTTGTTGTTGTTTTGCTACTAAAGACAGATTTTTGACGCTAATTACCCGATCTATCTCCCAGTTTAGTTTATTTTGATCCACGACTTCTGGGCCACACGGTATACATAATACGCACATCTACGATTCGTCAACAAATATCGTTCTTCATTTATTTGTCTAACCATGAACAAACAAACACACATACTTTAACTCTCTCTCTTCATTATACAAACTCTGCCTCGACCGCAGTCCGATCTCGGAATCGCTAGTCTCTGACCACTCAACCTGGCGGTTGACAATTTTTTTAAGTACTGAGATTGACACTCATTAAGAAGTGTAACTGTAACGTAATCTAAGAGTACATACATGCAAATTGAGTTGAGGTTGTTTAGGTCCTGTCGCTCGCCTGAGGCCCCTTCTGATTTCCCCATAGGCGCGGCTGGTTGCTGCACGGACGCGTTGCGCGGACACTGCACTCCATTTGATTATAAAAGCTAAAATTGTAATTAGTTTTCATTTGACACGTTTTTCAAGATGAAAATAAATCGTAGGCATATATTGGAAAAGACGAAATATTTGTCTAAACTCCTAGGATGGGCTTCTAGGATGTGGAAGTGCCTTTATGGAGTGGAAAATATTATTTCAAAATGAAAATGCCTTTTATTTTCAAACTTAGTTTAAATTTTCCTCAAATTCAACAAAGCACAATCATTTGATATCGGTTTATTCAGAGGACCTAAAAACCATTATAAGATTATTTGACACAATATTTTTGTTGTTAAATTAAGCAAATTTCAATAAAAAATCCATGATTTCAATTAATTTCGGTATGACAGGATGGTATTATGCACTCACACTTTTTGTAAGTTAATATATTATACTTTGCCTATCCGATCCTTGATAATTAAGTGATGTTAAATTGCGTTTCACCAAAAGGAATGGTCACAAGGGCGTCGCCAGCCCATGGGCCAGGGGGGGGCAAGTTGATATTATGGAGATTTTTTTATACAACTAGATGACAAACAAGCTGACAGCGCTCCTGGTGGTAAGTGGTTACCGTCGCCTATAGACACCTGCACCAAAAGAAAGGACAAATGAGAATGAGAAAAATATGACCTAAGCGACCATCAACAATACGGCGTTCGCAACAGTCACTCTTTGAGTGATCTTCTAATATACTTCAAACACCGTTGGGCCCTTGCCATTGAAAGTCAAGGTGAGGCATAGTTAGTGTAGCAAAGGCACAGAGAACTTCTTAAGAAGTTACCAACTTACGAGCTGCCAGACGACTTGTTCAAATAGCTCGCTAGCTTTTCGTGCAGCAGATACACAAGAGCCGTTGTGGGCAGTTACTCGGCTAGCGTGGGCAATTACTCTGTTAGCGTGGACATTAATGCTGGCGTCCTGCAAGGCTCGGTGCTGTCTCCAACAGTTTCTGATACATATCAATGTTAAGCTGTCTATTGACAGACTGCATTGTTATGCGGATGATAGTACTAATAAGAAATTTGTCCCATAAACTGTGGCTCCACATTCTCTTAGCACACCCTTCACATTACTAAGAGTATCTTGATTTCGAGATGTCCCTAGTGACGTTCAGTTCAGCAGTGATTTTTAGAGGATAAAGTCAAGCTGGCATCCAAAAAGCTTGGTGTGGTATAAGTCTCAAGTTAGGCCCCGTATGAAATAGGAGACTGCGGAGCTGGTTATAGAGGGGTCACCCTTAGCTGACCCGATCAGTCGCAGACGGCCACGGGAAAGAAGTAGGTGTTACGTCCACTAGCTTCTCCCATTGAAGTGGTGCCTTAGGTGGAAGGTCAGGGGGCCTCACCGCCGAAAACACGGCTCGTCAAATATGAATAGAGTGGACCTGGAAGAGGCTCGCAGTTGTGCGGACTGACCGTCGGAGTGGCAGGGTTGACTACTTGCTCATTCCCATGTCTCCCAATAATGAAGGAAGAGGGTTTTAGCGGTGGATTTTACGGCCTGGCCACGGCAACGGGCGGCGGCGGCGACTAGGCAACCACTGCGCGGTCACGACGACGCGCTGCGAGGCCGACATCGAGACAACGCGTAGTGATTGCCGATTCGCGAGTCTCGGGACGCGCGTGCGGTGAGTTCGTGGCCAGACCCTTAGTGGGTAGGACGGACTTCTTTGTCCAGGAGGCCCACAAAATCGTCAGGGTCCCCCGGGCCCAGTGAAAGGCCTGAACCTATATGAAATACTGCTGCCACCTATGGGCGGGAGCACCTAGATACTCACTAGGACCATTTATCGCGGTTCAAATACGCGCTATGAGAATTGTTGATGATCTTGAGCTCACTAGAAATATTGGAACCTAAGGAGAGATTTTGCCTCCTTAGGTGCATTCTACCGTTCGTATAACGAGCTGTGTTCTAAGGAATTATTCGATATGATGCCCATGGCCTCTTTCTGTCGTCGCACCGTTCGCCATTGGTAGGAAATTTCATCCTCACACGTTTGAACCAAAGTGGTCGCGAGCTGTACGGTTTCAGAGAAACTTTTTCCCGCGTACGCCGCTCAGCTTGTGGAATGAGCTCCCTGCAGAGGTTTTCTTGAACAAGTACCACCGCCTTTCTTATTTCAGCCGTGAAACAGTTGCTATGTTTCGGATTGAAAGGAAATGTAGCCAGTGTAATTACTGGGCATGAAAATGCTCCGGATGCGCCTGCAATAACAAGTGATTTTGTTCCAAGGAACACCTGCATAGGTGTCTATAGGCTGCGGTAACCACTTACCAACAGGTGGGCTAGGCTGTCAGCTTGTTTGTCATCTAGTTGTAAAAAAAAAGTACAGCATGGGGTTCTTCGAAAAGATATTGAATAGGTTTTTACAGGGTCGCCAGCGCGAAAGTGACCTAGTGATATAAAAAAAGAATTGTAGGTGTACAGTCAAGACTAAAGAGCATGATTGTAATAAGAACGGATTCAAAGTTCAATGTGTATCTTCAGGAGCTCTTGACAGCCAAGTTAATAGAAATAAAATATTAGAAATATTGAATAAGAAGAATTTACGACAGATAATAAAAACATAAGTTCCGGGGTTTTTCCTTAATTTTCTCGACCACATTATTATGAAATCTTGTAAGTTTTATTCTAAAACCGTCTATAAAATGTTTCTCTATGGTACATAATTAGCGAATTCGTTAGAGTTTTGTTGTCTACATTTTTTGATTTTGGATCTCTAGGGGGGGGGGGGGGGGGCAGCTGCCCCCCCCCCCTCCTTGGCAACGCCCTTGAATGGTCACGAATGTTGATTTAATATATACCTACCTAATAACTACTTACAGTATACGTTGAAGGTTGATCGTAAAATTAGGTACAACATCGACCCCCTTATCTTATCTTATCATGGGGCCGTGACTACGCCACGATGCACATCGACCCTTCGGGATATAAGTAGCTGCCATAAGGACTTGGATACACCACTTCCAGAAGACTCATTCTGGAGCAAAATATTGAGGAGAGCTGGAGCAAAATATTGCAATCCTGGTAGGAGTGGCCAAATAATTCTCAATAAACCCACGGCTGTTAAGATTTTACTCCTCACCTGATTTATATGAAAGATCCACGTTAAAGTAGGGTCAATATAAGCACCAAGACTTTTAACCATTAAACAAGACCTGGTTTGTAGTTGTAGATAATTTGTAGTGACAAAATTAAAACGAAACGCTACAAAAATTTGAAACAATAAACACACCCAAAGACCGGGAACCTTGTTGAGTCAATGGCCGTATAAAAAAGCAGTATCTTTGTCAAGAAATCAATAACAAGTCCTCGTTAGTTCAGTGGTTAGAGCAGTCACCTGGGTTGTGAAGGAGTTTGGATTCGCATCCCGGCCTAGAAACAGTCTTTTTTGTAGCTTAAATTTATTTCCGAATATCTTTAAAAAAAATTCAATACAATATAAAGTTGAAGGAAATTGGTAACTTAATTATTATATGCGTATGTTGGTTTATTTTGTTGTTAAGGAACTGGTGCTCGATCAATTATATCTGTCGGCTGATATTCTAAATTACTCTCGGCATCTACCTGCTAAGTTCCTGGGGGAAGCAATGATTATAATACTAGGAAGCCAAAATTATTAATTTATGGAATAAAATGGCCTTTAAGTCCATGGCGATTTACATGTCGAATTTCATCGTTTAAGTGTTTTTCATGTAACTTAACATACAACAATAGTTTCTTGGATGAATCCAAAACGTACGCAAATAAGAAAAAGTTAAATATAAAATACTTATCAAACTTTTCTTTGATAAAATTTGTAATACTTAATAAAAAACTGTAGAAACCATTTAATTAATTCTTCTTGCAAACAGCCACTTTTCTTGCTCTCTTTCCATAGGCTAGATGTAGGTATGGAATATAGGTAATTTTATGAAATAGCTTTAGTTTAAATTAAAAATTATAAACTAGTTTATAATGTCAAGAGCTTTTTCATAAAACTGTACTATACACGTAATCATGTGGTATGGTCCGCTACGAAAGTCAATCAAGATATGCGAAATGACAAAAAAAAAAACCAATAATTCACAAATGAAATGACAATAACCATGATAATTCACAAATGTTTATAATTCTTTAATGTTATGCCACTTTTCTTATTTTTTCTTTCTATTAGTAACAAATAGTTATAGTTATAAGTTTTGTAAGCTCGGATGTTTTAAACTACGATTGTTACTGACCATACATAAATAATAATGCCCATCAATTACTAAGCTCGATCTCCAATTAAGGTCGTTAATATTTGTGACGTAATCAATGTAGCAGCTAAGTAAACAGTTGGTTACAAAATTAGCACAACATAACGAGCGAAACAGCGCATTGTATTCCGTTGAAATAATAGAGTTTACTGTACCGAAGCTGTTACGATGCTTAGTATAATACCTCTGAGGGTGGTGGAGGTTAGCTGCCAGTTAATTTACTCACGATACAGATACGGCACGTAAGCTTTCGGTCGCTTTTCCTCTGCCACCGTTATTACGCTTTAAATGTCCCCAAAATATGGACCCGACTTAAATATTTCGCACCGTTTTTGTTAGGACTTCTGGCATTAGCATATTTTTGAGGTAAATTAATTCTTTGGCTTGATTGATGTCTCTTGACAAATTACCTCTAACTAGTACAGTACAGTGGTACAGTCGGTCACTTTCGCGGAGTAGATATTGTAAAATTGACAATGTTTAATATCTTTTCCAGCGTTAGAGGTAAATGTTCTTTCAAGTTCGCGATTGTCTAATAATGTAAGTAAACTTAGGCCAGTAGTACAGAAACTGATAGAAATTCATGCAAAACCGCTACCAAAGAATATTAAACTAATGCTGTCACTCAAATGTCTACTCAAGCATCACTTTTCTTTGCTGCAACAACGTCAATGGTTGACCCTTTATTTTAAGTTGAGGTTTCCGTTCATTGTAGATAAAGGATGGATGTATAAACAATTTTGGATACTTTATTTTTTATATAGTGTTTTGGATTACAAAGTACACCAAAATGAAGAAGAGATTTCAAGTAAAATTTGTGTTTGTCAACGTGGTTGACATAGTTTGACTATCTTCAAATAAGTTCAATTCATGTTGAATTGAGATAAGTTGCAACACCGCATTAATAATCGTTTAGGAAAAATAGTATTTTCGCTGTCTGCTTTACTAGTACTTTTCGTACGAATCTCCTCTTTGTAGAAGAAATAGAGCCGTTTCGGCACTTAAAAACATATTTTGTAAAAAGTCATATTATTTGTTCTGTGATAGTGTGCAATCTTCAAAGCAGAAAAAAATTATGATCTGTCGCTATGATCTTACTTATGATATAATGCTCTCTAATATTTCAGTTTGTCTGTTCTATCTATTATTAATCTATTATTTATTACCACTGTTAATATAGCATCGATCGTTTGATCCATTAATAATATCAAGCACTTTTCTTTCAGTCTGTACACTTGCGTGGCCCGGCTGAAGCGAGCTTTTTTCCTTGGAGTTATTGAGGCGGGCGCGCTCTCAATCACTCGCCAGATTTCGCTCTGATTGATCGATTGGACTTTAATTTTGAAATGTTAATATTGCCGCAGACGTATAGTATGTAATCGTATATTATATTTAAGAAGCTTATGACTTTACTTTATTTATATGTATAAATCAGGTAAATACTAACCTTCCAATGTTAAATTAGCATAAGAGCAGGTTACTCTTCGGCGTAACACAGGTGTGCGCACAGAACAGATAAAAGACCTCTGGTGTGCGCGTTCACACCCAAAATGTTGCCGTTCCTTCCCCTTCCCTCTACCTTTCACGGCACTACTCTTTCGGAACAGGGCTTCATTAACTTGCTCGGTATAGAGATATGCTTCGATCTGAATTAAAGGAGCTACATCGAAATCGTGATCAAAACAGTGTCACGGAAGCTCGGTGTCGTGTACAAGGTGCGTCGATTTTTCACGTCTGACCAATTATGCCTGCTCTACAAAACTCAGGTCCGGTCTTGCGTGGAATATTGCTCGCATTTGTAGGATGGCTCTGCCAAGTACCTCCTCGACGCACTGGAAAGATTGCAGCGTGGTGCTGTACGTATTATTGACGATGAAGAGGTCACGAACAACCTTGAGCCTCTGCAATTGCGTCGAGACATTACGTCGCTTAGCGTCTTCTATCGGCTATATCGCGGAGAGTGCTCTAAAGAGCTTTTCGACCTTAGCCCACCTTAGCCCTTCCTACTCAGAAGCCCACGTGCCGGTCTTCGGAGTCATTAATTCACTGTCTCCACCTCAACATCCGCACAAAGAAGTTTAGTAACTCGTTTCTTTGTTATACTTCCAATACTTGGAATTATATGCCAACTGATATGTTCACATATGCACATTCTTTCTATAACATGGGTATCTTCAAAAGTGGCGTGAAAAGGCACCTTATAGGTCGGCAAGGTAGAGGCAACTTCAACAGTGTGTTTCAAGCTGTGCCAGCTATCTTCCCTGTTCTCCCCAACATCAGGTGGTGTTGAGTCATTTGCCGTACTTTGTATAAAAAATAAATTATGACGAAATATCCGGACTAATAAGTTCCTTACTTGTAATAGGTATAGTTAATCCTTTTCGGTACTAACTCAAAAACGTATTATCCAGATTCAATAGGGTATTGTATAGGTTTGTGTTAGTGTACGATGCTCCGGGGCACTATAATGGCTGCGTCCAAGGCATTATGGGATCGTAATTAATTATCTAACTTTACGGAACCTCTGACTGAACCTTCCATTGATCGCGTCAAGCCCCTGGATAATAGGTCTGTTAGTCGTATTATACCAAATATGTTAAATTGATTTGTAGGAAAATTATGAATTGAGGGTGGGACTATTTTTTTTATACAAAGCACGGCATATGACTTAACATCACCTGATGTGAAGTGATAAGAAGAGTTGTCTCCACCTGTCCAGCTGTCTCCACCTTGCCGGCCCAAAAGGTGCTTTTTTAAGGCTCTTTGGAAGGAAGTCATATTATACGTAGGAGGGAGCACATGGGGCGGCAGACAAAGAAACGTAGAGAAAGGTAGAGACAGTGAATTCATGACACCGAATACCGACACCGAGCTTCCGTAAGGCTGTTTTGATCACGGTTTCAATGTAGTTCCTGGAATTTAGATCGCAACATATCTCCATATCGAGTTTAAGGAGCGCTTTGCTGAAAGAGTTGTGCGTTGAAAATTGGTTGCATGGCTGCTATATCAGCACTACGGATATGGCAGCCATAAATACTTACTTAATATATTACTACGGATTTCGTGTAAGCATTGAGCGTAGGAAGCAATAGTAATAATTTTATTCTTTATAAAATAACTGTTGATATCCATTACAATGTAAAAAAAACTTGAACCACTTTCACAATGCAATCGACCGGTAGCTTTTTAAGCGGGCAAGGTTTCGAATTCCGTGGATAAAATTCGCATTTCTTTATATTCAATCAGAGAAAAGGGGAAGTTTGTGAAAGACGCGTCAGCCAAGTACAACAAACCAATGAAAGGCAGACTCCCAAGAACTCTCGAAGTTAGTACGCAGGAAACATTGAGTGATTCCGCCGCGGTCCGTCTGACGGACGAATATTTCGACATGTCTGTGGTTTAACTTTGTCGTTTTAATCTTGTCGCTTGTGTGTGTTTGTATCTATATTTGTTCATTTTGAAAGCAAAAGATCTATAAATCTGAGAGGAGAGTGCTTTCAATTGTTTTAATTAACATAATAATATTCCCAAACTCACAACTATTAAGTATGAACTTTTTTTGTAAAAGCTACTTTTTAATTTTGAATTCACTATCGTAATTACCACTATATACAAACAATAGGTTTTTTATTGTATGTCTACCCGCTTCAAGTTTAAGTATTATTTGCAGTGCAGTTCTTATAAACATTTGTTTATTGGTAAGGAGTGGCAAGGCATTCCAACGCCACAATGAAACATTAGGTAGGTTTTGTCTTAACTTGGTAGTTAAGAACTTTACTGCTGCGAAGTTGTTCCACACAAGTTCATACGAACATATTTTAGGTACCTACTAAGTTGTTTGGCTTCCGTTTCCTAAAAGGAGAAAATGAATAGTTCAACAATTCATGTAACGCTCGGCTCTAGCAGTGATTATTCAATTTAACAGCTTTGTGTTTGCGTTCTACACGACTCAAGATGATCTGAATTGAGTTACATTTTCATTATTGTGATATTTGTTTGCGACTAACATAGAAAGATGTTCAAAATTATTTTAGGTACGAAAGCTATATAAGTAGGTAAGTGCAGCAACGTGTAGTAACGTGTACAGGCTTCACATCTTATGTGCCATACAGTATGGCAAGTCAATCATGTTATTTAAGCCCACGAAATTAGTGGCTTGAAATACACGAATTACGTTTTTAGATAACCTTTTTTTATTTTACATCTAATCGTATATAGGTACGACGATGTTTTGCATCATGCAATAAAGCATCGATACTGTTGATTTTACGGCACTACGAAATTAGTTTCACATGTGCTGAAATTAGTTTCACTGAACTAGTTTGATGAAACTAGCATCATGCATGATGATGCATGACAATTGTAATTCGTAATGTGAATTTGGCTTAATAGTAACCGATTCACTATCTGTATATTAATTTTACACGTGGCTAAACGTGTGGACAATAATGTCAAAGAAAATTATTATATTTAAACTTAATGTGATCCCAAACCAAAGGCCGAGTTGAAACTTTTATACTTTATATACTTTTTTTTACTGAAGACGACTCAAGTAATTACTAGTGATTTATTTTAATGAAAATATTAAATAACATACGACAGAGTGTGTCTAGGGTTGCTAGTATATTTATTTATTTTGGACAACGTATTTTTACTTATTACTAAGTAAATAAAGTTTTTGTTGGAAAATGTTACGTTGTATAAAAAGGTAATTTTACCATGCTTATGAATCTAGTCTAGTTTTAACATGTATGCATGGTGCCAATAATATGTTTTCTAAAAAGTGTCGTTTCTTTTTTTGGTTTCCTTTAAGTTAGGATTGACATGAGATTTAATAGATTTCCTTTTTTACCTGTACAAACTGAAAGCGGGTTGTTTGCGTGCGAGGCCGAGGGGACGAGGACCCCGCTACCCTGCACACTCCATTGTTGTAAAATACGCTTGAAGTCATAATAAAAGATTCAAAGGAGTTAACTCATAAATCAAAATGTCAACCTGCCTAGCTAGCAAGCGTAAGCCAATTTTTCAATTGTCATATTTTCAGGAAGCAGACAGACGTCTTAAAATCGGAAATGGTTTATACAGGCAGCTCTCAGACGGTTCAAATATATCTGAACCAGACTAGCGAAATGTGTCCAAATCAATTTCCACATTTGCAGATCGCTATTTTCAGTTTAGTCTGGCTTACCTTTATTATAGTCTAAGAGCCGGGTCAATTTAACTATCAACAAAACTGTTTCCGACTTTTAACAGAATAGGTATTTGAATTCGGTATCTGGCAGCCATCTGGTCGAGTGGTTAGTACTTCTGTCCACTAAGCCAGAAGTTCCGGGTTCGAATCCTGGTAGTGTTTACATACCTACATATTATAATTAACGTTTCTCAGTTATAATATCCAAAACGCAAGGTAGGACCTTGCGTTGATGCCTAATTTGGGTTAGAAAATTAGTGTAATTAAGAAAAAATAAATATTTTAGTTGTTTAGGTACTAGGTTTAAAGATCTTGCTTCATCACTTTCACGTTCTCTTCATACGAGGTGATTTGGAATGTATAGGGTTCGACCATTTGTGTTAAAATAACTATATCTAACTAATTAAACACATTGAGTTTGAGGCTCATTAATATTCTTATTAAAATTTTGTTCATTTTTAAATTTCCCTAGCAGCAATTCAAATTAAAGTAAATCCCACATATTTGTATTAATATAAGGTTTTACTTTGAATTAAACTTAAATACCAATATTTTGTACTTTTGATAGAGGTATTCATATAATTTTCGAGTCAAGCTCCCAGTGTTTCACTGGTGGGTCTATTTGAGGAGGCAGCAGCCAGGCTGCACTTGGGCTACCTAAATGCGGCCGCGACTGCAACGACACCGATCTGCACTTTGCCGTATGAATATTTAAAGCCGTTGGTTATTTCGGTGTTAACTGACTAATTGACTCGTCTGATCCGCTCGCTTAAAAATTTAAGTCGAAACCTGTTCTAGCAGGCAGAAGTTTCACGTGAGATTGTATTTATACCTACATTTGATTTATTTTTAACAATATCTCTAATTATAATATGAAGTATTATGTATCGAACATATTTGGTATTCTTAATTTATTGATTTTAACATTATTATAAATGTTAGCTCATAAACGCAAATACAGATAGATTAGAAGAATTTCACAGGAATATCCCAAGTCGTCGGTGGCTCAGTGGTCAGAGCAGTCGCCCGGATTGCGAAAGGTCGCGGGTTCGATTCCTGCCTCGGGACGTGAAATTTTTCTAGTTTCATATTTTAATTAATAAGTAATATTTGGTATTGTTATGAAGGAGTCTTGCTGGAAACACTATTCTTGGTTATTGAACATGGTGTTGTTAAGGGGCTTCACTACCTTCTCAAGAGTGGTATCTTGATACACTTGTGCCGATGTTTTGATACCTTTTTCCCAAAAGTATGCCCCAGTCACTCCTTCATACTTAATACCCCATCAAACCATCACTGAAGTCAGAGAGTGCCCACGTTGCACTCTGTCGACTAATTGAGAAGCTTCCTTAGTGCTTTGAGCATAAATACGGTCATTTTGTTTGTTAAAATGTTGCTCAATTGTAAAAATTTTCTCATCCGTAAACAAAATTTTTCTGTGACCTCCCTTTGCGTGCCGCTTCAGTAGTGGTTTCGATTTTCTATTCTTTTACCTACTCCTACCCTACCCTACCCTATTCTTTTTTAAATTATCAGTTAAGAAATGACCAGTACGTCTCTTATAGGCTGCAAGTCCTAAGTCATCTTTTAAAATACGCGACATGGTTCTAGGTGCTATCTTCATCTCCCGAACAGTACGTGGACGGCCATATCTTTTTCTGTCACAAACAGAGGAGGTCTCATTGTACCTATTAATAGCCCGTTACACAAAGATTTTACTAATACCAAGCGTATGGAAAGTTTTCAAAATTGCATTTGGCTACATACCTAATTACCTACTTTGTGTAATGCAATCACAGCGATTCGGTTCTTTTTATCACCCCACTCCATTTAAATATCGCAAAATATCGTCAATGTATTTTTATTTTTATTTTTTTATACAACAAGCTGACGGCCCTCCTGGTGGTAAGCGGTTACCGCCGCCTATAGACACCTGCAATAACAAGGAAAAGCACTTGATATTGCAGGTGCGTTGTCATCCTGAGGCCTAAGATGAAATGCCGTCCATGCCCAGTAATTACACTGGCTACCTTTCCCTTCAATCCGAAACACAGCGAACTGTTTCACGGCTGAAATAAGAAAGGCGGTGGTACCTACCCAGGCGACCCTACATATGGGTCTACCACCTAGTATTGGCACCAAAATAAGATACCTCAATGAACAATCATATAAAAATGACAGATTCCAAATTCAAATGTAATATTTTGATTATTTTTAATTGTAACAGTATTTATGGCCAGACTTAGTTTATAAAAAAACATAATGATAACTAATAGTCCAATATTATGAAACCATGTCAAAACTTTGTAACGTATTTCATTTTTCAATAGGCAAGCTTAAAGTTCGTACAAGATTTTTACCAGTCATAAAGTCAATAGCTATATCATATCAAAAGCAAAGTAGCAAAACTTTGTCCAATTGTGTCTCAACACGAGAAGTCGCGGCGAGGTCTCGTAGTCCTTGCCTCGGAAGAGATGCAAGGATGCTAATATGAAAAGTTTGAGCAAAACAATCCTTGAAACGTTTTCACCGCTCGTTCGTCTAGAGTCGATGCAGACTTCGTCTTCGGTTGTGAAAGTTATAGGTATATACAGGCGAAGTAAGCTTCAGCGGAAAAAAAACTTTTTGGAAACATACCCAAGTATTCAGCTTCAATAATTACAATTCTTTTCTACATATATTGTAACTTGCAGTCATTTAGCAATGACCTTTGTGTGTAAACAAAACATACGTTGAATGAGTGCTTTTTCTCATGAAAATGTTACAATAAAGTGTTTAGAAGTGATGCTTATCATATTTTTTTCACTGCTTGTGGAAGAAGATATAGTTTTTTAAGCCGCCAGTGTTGAGGCGTCGAAGTTTCCGTTTGCAGTTTTATTAGCATCAGCGTTCAATGGGAAGCCTCTTTCTAAGTAATTAAAACAAGCTCGGGTTCCGCATTGTAATAAGTTGGAACGAATTTACACTAATTCAATGAGATCTCATTTACCTGCTACTATTTGAACACAAGGAAAACCAAGTACTCAGTGCTACAGTAATAATTATTTTAATTTGGAATCATCATCATCGTCATTTCACCAAAGAGACGCCCTCGAAGACCGATCGATCCTGCGCTGTCCACATCCATTGGCTTATTATGGAATAGGCATAGATATTTAATTCGAATAAGTCTTGATTTCGTGTTATTGTGAATTTTAGTTATCAAAATTGCAAAAAAGAACGATAGTTAACAATGCGATGTTATTCATATTAAATATGATGTTGAACTAAAATTTACACGAGAAATATTCTAATTATTTCTCGTGTAAATTTAAGTACTAAAAAAATAGAGATATATGTATTTACAATTAGGAAACTTTGGTTCCGATTTCGAATGATCGGAAGTCCGATTGAATGATCTTTCACCTCTGAATCGTATAATTTTGTACTGGAGGTGTATAAGGAAGAAATGAAATTTTAAGTACAGGGAAAGTACTTATGTGTGTCCGAAACCGACTCCGGCTCCGAATCCGACTTCGGTAAATAAAATTAAAAAATCATGACCAGGTAAACTCACCTCTGCAACAACTCTTACTTCTACCCTTGTAGGTAAAGAGACGGTGCCTAAGGTAATCACTGTCGAAATTAATCTTTCTTTGGAGACCGTTCGGACCAAACTACATTAGATTATTTCTTTGAAGTAATCACGAAAAAGTTTGGTATTGCAATATGCGATAGACATAATGTAACAAACATTCATATAAAATAATTAATAATCATTTAAGATGGCTCTTTGCACATTTGTTGCGTACTTATTTGTATTATCCTACCTGCTATTAAACACAATATGTAGTTTTGTGTCTGAGCACCGGTGAGCTCAAACAAAAAGAAAATGTATTGTGATTACTAAATCAAATTAATATATGCAATACCTTGTAGTGAAATAATTTTGCGTAAAATCCAACTCACATCTTTAATAATTTAATCAAAATCAGTATACCCCTGATGTACACGCAGACCATTACACAACCCCATGTGAAACCCACATGAGTGCTGGTCATTGACCGATTTTTGTTTCCTGCAGCTCGTATTCCAATAGAGTGTTTTAATCAATTGCAGTGTAGTGGCCATACAGATACCTAGATGTTTTCAAAGCTATATGTTGGCCGTAACTTTGTTAAAGGGTTATATTCAAAACAAGCAGATGTATGTATGATGAAATACAATCGTTTTGTTTCCAGTATTCATAAAAGTATTGTTTATTATAAATATTTCTATGTAATGTAATATCTTATCTACATTACAAGCTCTTCATGATACTAATACGTGCTTAGTGTGAATTTTATTGTTTTCGGCCTTTGTTTTGATTTTTGATAAAAAAATATGGAGTAGATTTAACATCTATTTTCTTTCAATTTCAGATTGATTTTTGTATCAACATAATTAAGTAATAATCAAGGTAAATAAAGAAAAGCTTATTGCGTTACCCACGTGAGTAATTAATTAACAACAACAAAAATTTCACTAAGCAACGGAACGGACGTTCTCTTTGTCTTGTGAAAAATCACTTTAGGCCTGTGGTCCCAAAGTAATTTCCAACTGTGTTGGGGACCGATTCATCAACGAACCTCCATTGACACGACGTGCTATAACAGAATAACTGACAGAGGACTGTGTAGTTGACCACATAACCACCACTTGCTACATGTTGCTTGTCACGGCGAATCATAACTTACTACCTTCTTTTAAAGTGCAATTTCCAAGTCTATACCAACAGCTTCAGCTCAGGATCGGAGAATGTTATCAACGGCTAGATTTTATGTAAAGTCAATTCAATTAATATAACAACAGGGTTTGTTTTCGAACAAAGCTGAACAATTAAGTGTAGGATTGATTAGTCCGTGATTTTGCGTTAGACCCTCGTATCAGACTTAGGTACATGCTTAATTAAACTGTCAAACGTCAGGTTCCCGTTGTTAGTTTATTTAAAAATGTTGTGCATAAGTAGGCGAATTTGCATAATATTTCGTGTTGTTATAAATTAGGTAGTTTTTATTTAAAATTTGATAAAGTAGTGATTATTAAAAAAACAGTATGTATATAAGATTGAAATAACCTAGGTCTTATGAAAATAGTAAGACAAAAAACCTCTCGCTATACCTTAGGATACAAATAAAAATATTTCTATTTGGCGGTACAATAAAACCCAGATTGAGCGGCGGCAACGATCCCCAACAAAGGAATTGCTTTCCCTATTTAGCACTTAAAGAATTGGCAAATGAGGCTGAATCAATCAAATAAGCCATCCCAGTAACACGCTTAGACCTACCAAAACCTTCGCTAACAAGAATTGACAACCTACCGTTTACCGGGCCTTCAAAATAGCCCCTCAACTTGAAAGAAAGAGACACTTGTATCTATAATGGGAAAGCTGGAAAGGGATGGACAAAATCCTCCATTACAAACTGTAAAGCCTACCCATTGATCACAGACGCGTAAAGCCTTTAAAAAATCCGGCAATTTATTTAGTCGGTAACAACAGCTTACTTGAACGGACTTCTCTAAAAATAAAAGGCATTGTGAAATTTTTAATATTTGCTCATTTTTATGCCGGGTTTTTTAAGTGTGAGAATTAGCATTAAACAAAGAGTTCTTTTATGGCATCATGCTGTTTACAAAGCCTTTAAAAAGTAGTACAAGTTTTCTGTTGGTTGCTTGAAACAATAGGAAAAAACTTTTTTATGAAATAATATGACATGAAAACGTGCTAGTTAGCTAAGTTTACCAGTGAGGCATAAAAAGGGTGTCTTTTCATTTTTCATTCTTGGAATACTATTATTTTTGAATTGGGTTTGTAGAGTCGACAGCACATCAAGCGTAACAGTTTGATCTTAAGACCGTCCTTATTCCGTTCGTAATAGAGGCGGCTTTCGTAGTGCCACTGTTACACTTCATGTGCTGTCGTCTGTACCCCAACTGCTGTTGAATTTAGTTTTTTTGTGTTATATTTTTCAACAATTAATTATAGCCACTGGAAATTATGTGAGGTCACCGAGAGTTTGTAGGTCTCATTACCATTAAATTTATAAACATGCCCAACTTTGCGGTTAACGGGCTCCGTTAAATTAATCACATCGTCAACAAGCATTACGACGCGGATTCTGGCGTATGCAGATTGTAAACCTAATGGGACAATTTTAACCTCTTTCCTTCCCTCATTTGCATACTTTATGTATGTTTCTGTAATATTGCTTATGACGGCATGTTGGCACTTAATACAATTGGGCATTATACTGACTTAAGTTTCGCTTCTATAAAATATCAATTGTAGCAATAACAGCTATGACTACCTTTTTTATTTAATTTGTTACATATTACTTATTATTGCACATGGCAATTGAATTTTATCTTGACGTACATTTAATTTATGTCCTTTTAAACTTATTTTAATGTGCTTATTGCATATAATGTTAATGTTTAACAGTGACACCATCAACCACTGGCCCAGTGTGGGCGTGGGTGAAGGGTGAACAATAAGTCGTTGGTATGAAGCGGCGTTCATAGCAACCAGGAGCTCAAGATATCACTATTTATTATAGCATCATCATAGCAATAGTTGCTTTGTTTCAGTGGGTAAAAGCCGAATCCAATTACTAGGAGCTTCTTAAAAAATCAATAAGATGTTGTTTGTTACCTTGGCCCGACATTAAATTATCAAATCTGCTTTGGTCAAAGGTTAAAACGAGCGTCGCTTAAGAGAAATGGAACATCACCAATCTTGATTTAATTAAAAATTAAACGATAATATAATATATAGTTTTAGATCTCTAGGAGCTCGGTGGACTGACGTAATAGTTTGAGCACTCTGATTCCTGTTGCGAAAACAAAGCAACTTACGCCGTAATCAGCTCAGCTCAGCTCATTGGCTCAGCGTGGAGGTGTTATGGCCTAAACTCCTTACGTCGATAATATATTATAGGGTTTAGATCTTACCAACTATGATGAGGATAGGCTACATTGTCATCAGATTTTTTGAAAATTCAGAATTGTCTGGCACGAAGGTAAAACTTGATACGAGTAAGTTTCCGCAATATTGAAATTACCACTAAAAATTTTTTGCTCGCGGTCTCTCAAGTGTTGATTAATACTTTTTAGGGTAGTATACAGAATATTATGGTAGGTACATTAAAATTTGAATTTTGTTTAAACCTAAACAACTCTTCACGCACCAGATCTCCAGAATATACTATATAGATTTAAACTTAATAATACTTATAAAACCTCAAAAATACTAGCAACATTACAAAATGGTGGCAAAAACACTATTCCTAACTTTTGGGCACGTGACAGTTTCATCAATCTTGGAAATCAAAGAAACAACTAATTTACGTTGACCTGCGGCAGGATTTCCCTTGCCCTTGCTTTTATTATACGTTAACAGGAAATCAAGAGAAGCCTGAAGTTCCTTTATAAATTGGTTCAGCTAAACTTATTGTTGTTAAAGAAGCTTTGAGCGCGACTCAACTTTGTGGCGAGACGTTCTGACGTCCTTAACTGTTGGTTAAATAAATTGTATAGGAATTACGCTAAGGCCTCTGTGAAATTAACACTTTAAATTCTTTCAATACTTGAGCAGACTGAGCTGGCGTAGGAAGTGAAAAATATTATGAATATCAACACTCATAATCTATTTACCTATTGCCAAATTTTTTTGCCAAATACGGTTACAGTGGATGTTTTCTGAATATTTAACCTCTAGCATTACCTATATGCATGTTACCTATAATATAAATTAATATTACGTAAATTGTTTATAATAAATTTAATTCTTGTTTAAAAATCATGAATGTCAGTAAGACTTAAGTAATTTTCAATTTATTTTGTTATTAGGTATACACAACAGAACTATTACATTAAATTACTTGATTACATAGTTTTATAACTAGACAATAAGCCAAAGTCTGTGCACACATACAGTAGCACCAAGTGCAAAGAAGTGGAATACATCAATTGTTACACTTAACTCCAAACTCAAGCATCAAAGCTAAATGTTTAACACATATTATGAGCGTAACTACGCACAGATACACATATCGTAAGTAGGTACGTACAAATACATATATAGGGTCAACTGGGTAGGTATGTCAATACGACAATAAATTTAAACATGGGCTATGCCTATTAGTTTACAGAAATAATTTGCCACTTTCAAAAACATCTTATGCATTTGATAATTTCATGACATTAGTACGAAATAATATATAGCCCAGGTTTTAATTTATTGTCGTATTGATATACCTACCCAGTTTTAATATGTATATTAGAAAACTGGATGGAACTAAAGCCAGAAACACACTATTATGTTGTGGTGTGTTGTGATGCGTCAGAAGCGTATCGGTTTCATACAATTAATATGCCTAGAAACACATTATTACAGTGTGTTGTGTTGTGGCGGCATCTGTCGTGGCGCAGACCGCTCGACTGCGATCGCGCCACAACGGTGGTGGGGGTTCTGACGCGTCACAACACAACACAATAGTCTGTTTCTAGCATTTGGTTTGGTTTCTGCGCTGGCGGTGTACGGCTCTCAGTACGTACTGTCGAGTCAAATCAAAATGTCTTCAGATTTGATAGAACTTGTTCGTCAACATAAAGTGTTGTATGATACCAAGTGCAAAGATTATAAAGATCAGCCTATTCAAAAAGATCAGTCTATTCAAAAAGATCAGTTCATTCTAATAAAGTACAGACGGAATCTGTCTTCATCACTCTATAACTCTTTAACAAGATTATGAAATTCGCTTTCATCCTGTCTCAACGAATTTATAGGGTGTACCCAGTGCTTTCTTTTCTTTCTTTTACTCTGAATAAGTGCCATCATGTATAAAAATTTAAGGTCCTCTTCTAAATCACTCTCAGAATTAGAAAAAAACATAATGAACGTGCAAGCGCTGCAAAGCTTCGATTGACACTGTTGAGAAAAAACGACAGAACGCGCCCCAACACGACACACTAGTGTGCACACTCACCGTCCCGACACAAGGCGTCGCGCCACAACACACGAGAATAGTCTGTTTCTAGCTTAACGCATCGCTTCAAACAAGTGAGATTAGGATTAAAAATGTCAATGTTGCTATCACTATACGATATGTCATTGTATAATCGACACATAACTTTCTCCCGCGTACGCTCAAGCTGTGGAATGAGCTCCCTGCAGAGGTTTTCTCGAATGAATACAGCATGGGGTTCTTCAAAAAAGGCGTGAATAGGTTTTTACAGGGTCGGCAACGTGCAAGTGATACCCCTGGTGTTGCAAGCGTCCATAGGCTACGGTAACCGCTTACCATCAGGTGGGCTGTATGCTTGATTGCCACCTTAGTGGTATAAAAAAAAAAAACATTGACAGGGGTTTATAATATGAAGTGGCATTTTTTGTAGGTTCAGAAGTCCGGGATTTACATTATCTACGTGTTAATATTTAAAGACGCAAGAAGACCAGTAGTCCATTTCAGAATTAATTATTAAGTAATTAATATAGTTATATATTAATATAGTATTATACATATATTAATATTATTAATTATTAATATATGTATATTAAATTAAATTATGAATTATAATTAAGTGTATTACAATGCCAGTTACTTCATTAGGATCTTAATCTTCATGTTCTTCTTCTTTCCTCAGTTTAAATAACGACAGATTTATAAAGTAGGTAACTAATACCTTATTTGGAAAAGTAATTATCCCGTTCGGCTGGTATCATTCTAACGCCGCCGTGTCACGAAAAGGCTGTAATACTTAATGAGGCGTTGTTTTATTAATTCATATCTCTAATTAGAGGTTAGAGTCGGCAGCAGAGCCCCGCAGTTTCCCTAGAGCACGACGACGACGCCCTGGGGAAGGTTATGGATCAGTTGTAACCCGCTTTGTTAACTTACCTACATTTAATTTGCATTATCTTTGTTTTGAGTTTTAGTAAATTTGAATTTTAGATGATTGCTTTCATCATTTTCCACGCTTTACAATTTGTATTTAAAACATAAGCTGTGGTTTTGAGTCATTTGCCGTGATTTGTGTAAGCAACACTCGAAAAATTGTTAACGTCTCGTTCACCCGTCAAGCATCAGATTCCAGACACACTTGATTTTTCAATTGTTATAGCCCTCCGGTGGGATAACCCCGCCTAAGGGGCAGCTGGTGGGATAACTCCGCCTAAGGGGCAGCTGGTGGGAGTGATTTTTGTAGTTTATCCTTTATTTAGTATCCATTTACTGGGTAGTAGGCTCGTATATAGGGACGACTGGGTAGGTATGTACGTACAGTCGACAGCATATCAAGTGTGACAGTATGAACTTGACACCGCCCTTACGCCATTCGTAATAGAGGCGACTTTCGTAGTGCAACTGTTACAATTGATGTGCTGTCGTCTGTGCCTTTTCTATTTTCTATTTAGGCCGTGAATCAGTTCGCTGTGTTTCGAATTAAGAAAAAGGCAAGTAGCCATTGTAATTACCCGCTGGGCGTAAAGAAATTTCATCTTTGGCCTCACGATGACAAAGCACGGCAATACAAAGTACCTACCTATTTTTTTCCTTGTTAATGCAATGTGCCGTAGCCATTTAACGCCAGGTAGGTCGTCAGCTTGCTTGTCAACTGGTAGAATCAAAAGAATTCATAATATGAGCTCTTAAGCATGCCTAACTTGGACTAGATAATAGACTTGAGTGTAAAAATGTCCTGCGAAGTTTAAGGGAGGACGTCAGAGCAAGTCATAGAAGCGTTGTTTTGGGAAATTATCCCCTAAGTTATTATTTTTAAAGTTGGTAATCGCGCAAGTAATTATAGTTAAAAAAGCGCTACAAGCACTTTCGTGCTTTAGCTTGGTTTCTCCGTAGATTTCTCCACATGTTATGTGGAGCTTTCGTACAAGTACCCACAGGTCGCTTGGGAGCTAAAGTAGAAATTTTACAGCTACTCGATATCATGTATTAGCATTCGTACAGGCAGGCTATGGGCATAAGCGAGAGCTGTTACAGGATCTGTCTCTGGCAATATAAATGGCAAACTAACGGACTAGCACCAATACTGCCACAAACATTATTGGTTCTAGACCGTTATTTAGTAATAGAAACAGTTAATAATAATATATAAGGCACCGGAGTGTCCGAGTAATGAATTGTCGGTACACTCTTACTAATGTTTTACCACCCGGTATGGGGTGAAAAATTATCCTGAAAAAAAAACCCGACGGCGGATAAGGTCTGATTATGACGTGGGTGATTATAAATGGGATGAGGATGAGGAGCTCGGTGGCGTTGAGGTGCTCAGTGAGGTAGTGGTTTGAGCGCTCTGGTTGCGATTACGAAAACAAAGCAACTTTTGCCATGGTCGGCCCCGGGATGGGTCAATCAAATATATAATCTCGAGCTCCTCCGTGCTTCGGAAGGCCCGTTAAGCCGAAGGTCCCGGTTGTTACTGCAACCACTTTAACCCACCAACCCGCATTGGGCCAGCGTGGTGGTGTTATGGCCCAATCTCCATATGTGTTTCTTCCATATAGGAAGGCCTATACCCAGCAGTGGGACGTATGTAGGCTGATGATGATGATGATTATAGCTCAAACGATTTGGCCTCAACCGTAGCTTCTTCTAATGCTCAGCAAACCTGGCACATCATTAGCGGCACTCTGAGGTCGTCAAAACGCTAAAGTCAAAAATTTCTAAGATTATAAAAATCGAATTGCTTTATTTTTTTAATTAACATCAAATTAACACCAATTCGCAGCGAACTCCTCAATAGCAATGAAAAGTTAATTAGATAGTATCTAGGACGTTAGTTACAATGGCATATTGCCACATTCGGGCTGACTATTGCAGCGGTACTGCTAAGTGAACCGGGAGCTGTCGGGGATAAAGATTAGACTGTGGCGGCGAATGCCCACTTGCTCTGGGACGTTTGCGCCTTTGAGGAGCTTGTCCAGTTGGTTCGACACGTTTAACCTGTATTTGACATTTTTGGATAATAAATAAAAGTACCTAATATTGAACAAAATTTTTTATTCACATCATAATCTGCATGCCACTTTGTGCAATGTGCATAGCAGTGGCACACGGTAGAGACCTTAAGTCATGCAGAATAAATAAAAAATATTTATTACATTTCGCGTATCGCGTCGTAAATCATATACTGAGTGTTGTCGTCAATACGACAATAAATTAAAGCATGGGCTACATTAGTTCATAGAAATGCTTTGCCACATTAAAAAACATCTTATTCATTTGATAATATCATTTTGTGAAATAATGCAGCCAATGTTATATAATTTCATACAAATGTCATGAAATTATCAAACGAATAAGATGTTTTTGAAAGTAACAACCTTTTTAGTAGAAGTTATTTCTATGAAGTAATATAGCCAATGTTTTAATTTATTGTCGTATTGATGGCACCATCCTGTATGTTACTTATTCCAAATTTCATTATGTTGTACTATTCCATCGATGATTAAAGTAAACGGTATATTGTACTACTTTCGAATACCCTTCCAGTTTTAGTAGGTACCCTACTCTACCAATGCTGTCTACATTATTGTAGTTAGTACTGTACCGTATACTCTACCCGTGGGTAGCACCCTTCAGAGATATTAAACAAAATGACAGCTAAAGCGTGAAACAAAAAGTAATAATCATAAAACTCTCTCGCTCGTTCCTTGCGAAAACTAAGATAAAAAATTATTTTGCGTTAAACTGTTACTTTAATAAGATTTGAGAGTAAACACAACTAGGCATTTAAGTTGAAAAGCAAAGTTTAATGTGATTACATTTTTTAACAAACAATAGCAATACTAAATAGTTTTATTTTCGAAACTGAGAAGTGCAGTGGAGAGTGACTCTGCTAAAAGCAAAGCATTAATTCCTGGGAACTTGTTAGTTCTGCCCCGACGCGGCGTCCTCCCTCGCTGTTTAAACACCAACAAATACAATAACGTTCATGAAATTTTAATAAACTCATTACATGTTTTGTGCCGGGTGTGTTCTGTTCACCGTTTAGGATTTTAGAAATAGTTTGACGCTTATTATCGTTGTCTGATATTTTTATAAGTAGTGTGGCGCAAAGCTCGACTTATATTTTTATATTTATGTATTCAAAAAGTAGATTTACTCGACCGAGAATGAGTATATGTTTAAAAATAGATTATTTCATCGAAATACTACACAATAAGACAAACAAGGGTTCAGGAATTCCACAACCAAAGTTATCAATGCTATCATTGGCAGCAATATTCGTGTTATTAAAAATTCCTCAATTCTTCTGAGGTGTCTCTCAGATTTTGCGTCAGCTTGCTTAAGTGTCTCTATCTAATTGGATGCTAGGATGCTACCAATAGGGTACGTTTCATTTTTTTTTCTATATGTATAAATAGTATGTCAATAGTTGATATATATTGCAGATACAATAGTATATCTGCAATCAATAGTTTCTTAGATATAGCGTTTTGTTTGAGGTGCGGTTACATTAAGTAATCAAAAAACGCCCTATCGGAAATAATGCGGAATAGTGACGTCACACCTTGCTAGTGGTCACCGAATATGTATGGGCGCATGGACAAAATTAATGATGATATCTTTGTAATCTATGCGTTTACACGCATAGTTGGTATATAAAAAGTTGTTTCGTTTAATTTGAAAAACTAATAGTACAAATGCTTTTAATGAAGGGAAAGGTACCCAATGTAATTACTGGGCATGGACGGCATTTCATCTTCGGCCTCAGGATGACAACGCACCTGCAATATCAAGTGATTTTTCCTTGTTATTGCAGGTGTCTATAGGCGGCGGTAACCGTTTACCATCAGGTGGGCCGTCAGCCCGTCAGCTTGTTTGTCGTCTAGATGTATAAAAAAAAATGAATTATGTAATATTAATTTCGCCATTTTTTTTAAAACATTTTCTCCACATAAGTTTAATACCATACAAAAAATATATACTTACTGTAACAATAACTCATATTTTCGAAATGTATTTGAAAACCTACATTTTCACTTGTAGGAAACACCCAGTATGTAAAAAAGCAACATCATATTACTATATATAAACAATTATGCAAAAAAATTACGTTTACATAGCCTTGTGCTATTTATCTAACATTATTTTTACTAAAGAGAAAATCACTTTAAAAGTAAAAGCACAGGTAAAAGTACCTATTTTTGAGTGCAAGTATTAATAAATTTAAATAACTTTATGACTACCAAAACTGGCAATCTGTGTCGATATTTAAATTATTTAAAATAAGTATTCAAATAATCGGTCTTAAACAATTACTCATATTCCATTGTCCTCTGTTTTCCAACTATATTAATACTACATTTAAGCTGGATGACGAACAACGTAACAGGGTATCAACGAATTGAGTATTAAAATTAAAATATGAATACCGAACTTTTTAAATAAATATTGCAATGTAAATTTTTATGTGTTGTGTGGAAGGTTGGAAGCTCTACACTGGAAGTTGTTGACGAATATATTTTCACCTGGTCAGTCGACGGATCTAACTCGGGCGGCGGCGTTCGGGAAGCTTCGCGACTAGCGGCCGTTGGAGTGGAAAGGTCCTCAAGTGGCGCGGCTGCCACTCCTCCGGATACCGGGAGGCGCAGCGTTGATAGCCCTCACCAGATCGTCGGTCCACCATGTGGCCTCCTACAAGGTGGACCGACGATCTGGTGAGGGTCGCGGGAAGTCGATGGACTCGCACAGCGTAGGACCGATCGGTTTGGAGATCCTTGGGGAAGGCCTATGCCCAGCAGTGGGCGTCTCTCGGCTGAAATGATGATGATGATGAAATTTTTGTGCCGAGTTGCAGAATAGGCCTCGGGTTTAATCATTAATCTATATAAGTAAGTACCCACTAATCATACACGAACCTACAAATCATAAGGGACGAAAGATAACCATAATTCCCTCAATAATAACTACATAGTAAATAGATTTTAGGTGGTTTTTATGTCAAAGTACATTTATAAAATAAGTTCATAACCACCTGATGTAAAACACCTGAAGTATCAAGGAATTCACATATATTGCAGGTTTTTTTTATATGACAGGAGTGACAAACAAGCGGCCTGCCTGATGCTATAACAAGCGGTTACCGTAGCCTATGGACGATTACAACACCAGTGATATCATTCGCGTGTTGCCAATCCCCTGAAAACCAGAAGCATTATAAATCTATTTAATAAAAATCTATGTTTGTATGTTTGTCCTCTATGCAATCCGAAACCCTTGATCAGATTGTGACGAAACTTTGGTAGGGTATTCTGGGAACGCTCGTAAGGGTTCCTAAAATACTTGTTTAAATTATAAAATCTAAGAGTTTTCTATTTATAGCATATTATAAATAAAGATTAACTTATAAGGCCGCTCGTGTATCTAGTACTCACGCATTGCCAACCTGTAAAATCAAGAGAAAGCGTTATGTTAATAGCATAGCAGTCGAGTTGCCCTCCTTCCAACATAACACTTTTCTCAATAAGCAATGGCGACCTTACCCACCTATGGAACACAATATTACAAAGTAGTATTATTTAGCTGTCTTGTTAGGTGCGTTGAAATTCTTTTAACTGAGTTTTCTCTTTTGCTCTAACTGGCTTCCTTATCTAAACACACAATAGAGCCAACCACCCTGTAAAAGCAACGCTCCGTTAAAATTAATTTGTTTTATGTTTTGTGTTTTATTTCGATTCCAAGTAATGATTCTATAATTCCAAAAAAGTAACCTTAGTATTACTTTTTAATATTAAAAGAATCCAATTTGAAAAATTACTCCGGCAAAAAAATCTGCTTACCCGTGCTATCCGGGCAACCATCAAAATTTAATTTCGTAGAAAGCGCACTCTCTGAGTAATGTATGCCGAATGCGAGTTCTCTCGTAGCATCGTAGCCCGTAGTTGGTCTCGTAGCCGTAACGACTCTCGTAGATCCGCACAGTTTTCTTATTTAGAACTGCGACGTACCATAAATTATCCTTATCATTAACTTTTATGAGACACGCTTGTTGAAATGTTGAAGTATGATATTATCACAGCTAAAAACTTGAGCTTGTATTGAAGATGATAATTACTAAGCAAAATCTGCTTAAAATTTATATACCCTACGGAATTTTACTGAATTAATTGACCTTGTTTTTTAAGGAAAAGTTTAATTATTCAAATATTTTAATTTTTCAATTATTCTGTCAAGCGGCGTTATACCTCTAGAGGTCTTTGACAATTGAAAAATCAATTGTGTCTAGAATCTGATGCTTGACGGGTAAAAGAAAGTAATCAAAGTTTTAATATCTTTAGGGTCAATAACAATTTACTTAATGACTTTTATGCTGTGTATTTACAGTCCATAGTTGAACAATAGAAAGTGCACTCAAGTTTACGACTGTAGTAACTATTGCTCTGACTACTGGCTGGTGTTCATCGAATAGTATATTCCTACTACCATTAGGAACTAATATTATCTTAGAAGCTAGGACAGTCTAGTTCCAAGATGGCTTCCACCCGAAGTTACGAATATCCCCGAGAATTAGACTCGCATAACATAATACAAATCCAGCTTCTAATTTACTTAGTGGTTATTTTAGGATATCATACATAATGGATTTCAGTTTATCCTATGTAGACGGGCGAGCTTTTGATGCAAATCAAGGGCCGTCCAAATAGAATACAGATCTCTTTTAGAATTTTTAATGTACCTAGTTAAATTCAAGAGTGAATATTATTTTTTAATTTAAATCACTAATAGCCAATTGTAATGATGTAAAACAAGGGTAAATTTATTTATAGAAATATGCGACAACGAATAATATTTAGTCCAATAATTATGTCGTAATGAACATGCCAATGAAATTGGGATTTAAGGGTCATCCATATAAACGGCATTTGGATATTCCAAATATTATATGATCAGGAAAATTGACATGCGTATGCATGTACAAATATGCGGAAACAATTTGCAAGGACATAAATTATTCAAAAGCTGTCGAAATATAGAAACAGAGTGGGAAGAGTCTAAAGATCATAAACTTTAAATTGAAACGGATTCGTAGTTCCACGGCCCAAATGGCATAGATTGAAATTCCAGTTTGCTAATCGATACTAATTCATAGTACCTACGGTCTGCTCCTTACAGGAGCTTTAGGTGGCAAGTGGGAGTTAGAGAGGGGAGGTAAGTGGGGGAGGTGGATATGCGCAGGAGGGGAGCGATTTATGGGCGCATTAGATTCGCATTTGTAGCGCAGCGCAAAGAGCCAGCGGGATGTGTCGAATGGCGACCTTCTTACTGATCTGAGTGCTAATCAATTAGTAACGGCTACTATCTTCCTTAATTGCTTAATGAGCTACAGATAACAGAGCAGCAACAAAATTTCCTACGGTTTATTTTCCAGTAACTTTGAATCAATATGGCAAACAATTAACAGTACTTGTGTTTAAAATGTCCATAGGCTACGGCTACGATAACCTCTTACCATCAGGTAAGCCGTATGTTTTATTGCCACCTTAAAAGTAGTACCTATGTAACTATTTTGTTCCTTAATCTGTCAAGCGCTGTTATATAACTCTAGAGGTCTATGACAATTGAAAAATCAATTGTGTCTGGAATCTGATGCTTGGCGGGTTAATTGATATGCGTCTCTTACGATTAAAGTTGGTAGTGAAAAAAAATTTTATAAATAATAAAATTATTAAATTCAAATAAGTGTAGCAATACTTAAACTTTATTCAACAGACTACAAGAACCTTATAGGGTTATGTTAGGTCTTCGGTAGCTCAGTCAGAGTAGTCACCAAGACTGTGGAAGGTCGCGGTTCTCGCCCCAGGACTTGAATGTTTTTTTAGATTACATATTTCTGAAACATCTTTCAAATATTTATTATGATATTAATAATAAGATTAAGTAATCACTTTATCACTTTTTGTGTGTTTTGTCTTCGTTATTTATTCAAGAACGATGCATTGCCAAAAATCTGTGTTAAGTATCATGAAATAATGCTCAGGGCTGCATAAAAAGCAACCCGATATTATAAATAAACAATAAATTGAGCCGGCAACACGAATCATATTAAACATCAGCGTCTTGAATAATAGACTTGTTTTTCATTCCGGTCGGAGGCCGTTTGAGAGAGGTGGAATATTTTTGTTGCAGTGGACGCCATGGTTTGCATAAAATAATTGCTATCCACTTCAATCGCATCCTGATGGATACTGTGAATATTTTAATGTGTATAAATTTATGTTTGCGTTACAAGTATGTAATAATTACGAAATTTTAGGAGAAAATTATATTTTCTAATATATATTAAAAATATCTGTCCATAAGTACTAAGTAATCTCCATCGATTGCTATTTTCTGGTCAGAAACCTCTTTATTTAAATGAACCTGTTTTTAATACAAAAGCTTTTGTAGCAACCCAGCTGTGATCATGTGCCACAGTTAGGTTATGTAAAACACTCGGACTGGTATACTCACTAAAACCAACCGTTCCTTATACCAACCGTTCCTTATACCAACCGTTCCTTATACCAACCGTTCCTTATACCATCCGTTCCTTATACCAACCGTTCCTTATACCAACCGTTCCTTATACCAACCGTTCCTTATACCAACCGTTCCTTATACCAACCGTTCATTATACCAACCGTTCCTTATACCAACCGTTCCTTATACCAACCGTTCCTTATACCAACCGTTCCTTATACCAACCGTTCCTTATACCAACCGTTCCTTATACCATCCGTTCTTCCTACCCCACAGCCCGCGACGCGACTACATTGAGAACTTGGTAGTCGTCTGCGTGGCCTCTTGCAGCTGTCCTCAGAACCACCAAAAAGGTTTAGGGATATCCCAGAAGAGCACCTGGTGACGATACAGACGATAGAACCCTATCTAAATGAACCCCTACCGTGTTGATGAATATTTTGACTATGAAGAAGCACAAGAAATTCCTCCAGCTTTCCAATGTTTGTTTTTGTCAATTTTTTATTTATTATTTTTGACTCTTGGCCTTCATTTCACGTGATCATCATCACGTTCATTAGGTTAAATGAAGGCCAAGATTGCTGAAAGTGGAAACGTTCCTTAACTACGGCGGAACTGGCTATCTTACCTACCACTGCGGGAACCTAACAATGCTGTTAATAATTATGCAATAAATACGCAATTACGTGTTATATCTATATGTATAAGTATTACAATTCCAAACTATTAATTGTCTTGTTGTTGGATGAGGATCGTAAAATTGTAAAAGCGTATGCAATAAAATACTTGTTTATTCTATGGAGATGAATAGTGTGACAACAAAGTCGACAACACATCAAGCAAAAAAATTTGATTTAGATAACATTTGGAATTTGATTGGAATTTAGAGCTCCTCAACGTTAAGCCACGTCCACCAATCCGCGTTGGGCCAGCGTTGTGGTTTTATGGCCCAAGCTCCTCATGTGTTTCTCCCATGTAGGAAGGCATGTGCCCAGCAGTGGGATGTATAATAGCCTGGTGATGAATCAAAGCGGGTACTGCCTTGATGACTTTTTGTAGTCAAGTATGGCAATCATAACTTTATAAAGAAGTTATGTGACAAGTGTATTAATAAATAATACGTTCGATCCTGTTCATATTTGTCGAACTTTTAGAGAACTATTACGTTGGGGAAAAAGTCTTTTCGCATTATAGTATGTATGAACTTGTAATAAAATCTCTTTGGCTGTACTATTTGTATCTGGCTGGTTTTGGTATCATAAAAAGTTTAGATTTTAAAAAAGATAATTCCAAATTCAAATTAGGAAAATGAGTGTTTTTCATTTGTTTTTCGTACTGTCAAGATGAGTGAATCTAATGAAGAAATTCGATACATTTTAAAATTTTACTTCTAAAGTAAAAATGCAACGCAAGCCGCGAAACAAAATTGTGATATTTATGGACCTAGTGCAGTGTCTGTGAGAGTAGCACAAATTTGGTTTAAGCGTTTTAATCCGTAAATTTTGATGTCAAAGATGCACGTCGCTCTGGTCGCCCTATTACGGATAAAATTGATGCCATTTTTGAAAAACTGGACGTAGCTGAAAAACTGGAAATTGACCACAAAACAGTTTTGGCGCAGTTAAAAAAAAATGGCTACACAAAAAAGCTCGATATTTGGGTACCCCACGAGCTCACTGAAAGAAACCTAATGAATCGTGTACTCATTTGTGATTATTCATTACGACGTAATGAAACCGAACCATTTTCAAAGAAGCTGATAACTGGTGATGAAAAGTGGATCACGTACGACAAGAACGTGCGAAAAAGGTCGTGGTCAAAGACCGGTCAGGCTTCACAGACTGTGGCGGAACCCGGGCTAACTCGCAACAAGGTGATGCTATGTGTATGGTGGGATTAGAAGGGCATTATTCATTATGAGCTGTTACCACCAGGCAGGACCATCGATTCTGAACTGTACTGCGAACAACTGATGAGATTAAAGCAAGAAGTTGAGAGAAAGCGGCCGGAATTAATCAACAGAAGAGAGAACAGGGTGTGGTTTTTCAACATGATAACGCTAGACCTCACACATCTTTAGCCACTCAGCAAAAATTAAGAGAGTTTGGCTGGGAGGCGTTAATGCATCCGCCGTATAGTCCTGACCTTGCACCTTCAGATTTCTACCTGTTTCGCTGTCTTCAGAATTCTCTAGGCAGTGTCAGGTTAACATCACGAGAGGACTGCCAAAACCACTTGTCGCGGTATTTTGATCAGAAGCCCCAAAATTTCTATAGCAATGGGATCATGTCCCTACCTACAAGATGGCAAAAAGTTATCGAACAAAATGGTACCTACATACTTTAGTTAAATGTAAATAAAGTATATTAAAAATTTTTTTGAATTTTCTTAAAAAATGCGAAGAAACTTTTTCCCCAACCTATTATATAAAGTTAACCAACTTTGTATAGTATTTTTATCTACAACTTAATTTGAAGTGTAGAACATTCCTTGCAAGACAATGGAATAAAACCATGATAAAGTTACCTATGTATGATACAAAAATATACCGTCATTTCGTACCTATTTTAAAATAAAATAGCACATAAGATTAATTACGAAACACATCTTCTTTGTGGGCGCAAAATATAATTTAACCACCGGAATACCTACCTACCTACTTAGGGAGTAACGGACGGGGAGGTGCGAAAAATGATTTTATTAAAATACAAAACACCAGTCGCGGCTCTTTCAAGAAAATTTAATATAATCTTTATAAGATTCCAAGCTTGAGAATTTTAAAGAGTTAGTAGAACTGCGGAAATTATTCAACAGACGGGATGGTAATGAAAACAATAATTAACTATGATATTATTTATTACTTTAATTTAAACTGTTTTAGAAAAAGCACGAACACTATGTAAAGGAAATGAAATACTTTCTGAAGTTAGTAAAGGCGAAAGCGAATATTTCTAGATAAATACACGAAAAATAGTTATGTATGTACTTAGTGAAATATTGTCGGCTGAATAGATGTAATAATAATATGAGATACGAGTAGGCGAATTGACTAGAAGCCACTGCCTGTGGTCGGCCGGTGCATATCTGGTCGCTTTGGTCGGAATGAGCAATTATGTTCGTCATTTGACCGCATCTATTCCGCTTACACGCACTGCAATGCAATGTTCAATAACTCTACGGCTATAACGACTACTTTTCTAACATTGACGACTAATATAAAAAAAAGAACATGTGATTTTCAGTCATTTCATCAAACACTACGATATTGTAGACTTATAGAGGCGACGTTTTTATGAATCATGTTCAAATTAGAGAAAAAAGTCGATACTGTCAATAAATTATTATATTCATATTCAGATTGATTGATAAATAATTTATGTAGGCATTGACGCCCGTGGTTTTGCTAAATCCTTGACATCACTAGTACCTATGTATGTACGGTCTTAAAAGTTTAAAACCCTAAGAGTGATGTCCAGGTTACGATATGTGCTGTGCAAATGTCGTAGTTAGTCGAATTCGCAGAAAATAAGATTTATTTTTCGATTACACCTTTTTTAAATTATACCTTTTCAAATAATTTGCGTTTTTAGTAAGTAGGTTATATTTAATGTACTCGTATATTCGAAATTCCTTCTGTGAGTATGTACATCAAGAGAAAACGTATATTACAAATGTTTCCATCGTACAAAGCAAAATAATTAATCTTAAAGGTAAAATCACAATAGTGTAGCCAGCTTCCCTTGAAGTGCGGTATCCTGAATTTATGATTTCATTTGGTGTCGCATATTTCAGAGATGCGCCATTTTGCATCGGAACTACCGCAATATCCCGCGGGACTGCTACTTATAAGTGTATATAAATTTAAAGCTATGGAGCCTATAAAACGTACATTTTTGGAGAATGCGTTATTACTGTACCATACCGCGGGTTTTCAATATTGATCAACATGCGGTAAACCATTTATTAATTAAGCGAAAATAGTTCCACATTTGTTTAAAATTGTGAATAGCAAAATATTTTATAAACGCTGTAGCATTAAGTACTGACTAATGTAATACATAATGTTGCCGACAATAAGATATAAATTAAAACATGGGCTTTATGTTTAAAGAAATACTTTGCAGCTTTCAAAAACATCTTATTCATTTGATAATTTCATGAAATTTGAATGGAAGAATATAACATTGGCTGCATTATTTCATAGAAATGTCATAAAATTATCAAATGAATAAGATGTTTCTGAAAGTTGCAAACCATTTTTATGAACTATTACTTATAGCCCATGTTTTGATTTACTCTCGTATGGTCGGCACCACCTGTTTATCATAAAACTTTTAATTGGACATGTAAATGTAATAAAAATAAAGGCAAATGTCAAATCTATGTAAGCTTACCTATATGTGTTAAATAACAGAAATAAATGCAAAAACGCGTAGATACTTATTTATATTTCTTAACACATATATGGAAAAGTTTTGCCCAACAATATTTTAGAATACCTTGAACTTTCCTATCGTCCCTAACCAGTTCGCCGACACGCTCACAATATAGAATCGAGTTTAACAGTTGCACTACGAAAGCTTCCTCTATTATGAACGGAGTAAGGGCGGTCTCAGGGTCAAGCTGTTACGCTTGATGTGCTGTCGTCTGTACATACGCCTGCAGATCGGGCGTAACTCTTTGAAATGAGTATTTAAGGCGATCTATCGAAACGTTGTTTCGGCCGAAAGAAATAGGGATCGAGATATGGCTGACTCAGGGGGAGTAAAAAGACGCGTAAGCGAAAATACACAAATAATTCAATTAGAAAATAGCTATAAGGATTACAAAAAAGGCTTCTACACGATTTTGAATATTAATGATAATATGTACTCCAAAGCAATTTTCTATTGAATACGAATTATTGTTTACCAATAATCTTAAGTTTTCTAATTTTTTCAGAGGTTTTTTCTTTAAAAAATGTAGGTATCGAGGCAAAATCCGTTAATCGCGTTTTTTTCTACACTTGTCGAGATGAAGATATGGAGTAACGTATATCTGATTTTGAGATCCGTAAGATATTTCAGCAACCTATGACATTACATATAAAAGTACGATTTATTTAAATGTATCGCCTTAAATCCGTTCTGATAAGAACTATTTCTCAATTGACGTGTCACGCTTGATGTGCGGCCGTCTGTACTAGGTACTAAAGAAGTCGTCATCTCAAATCTGCGCGTCTATGTGCCAATCACGTGACCTAACATTATAGGGTTATGTGTGCCAGACGTGACCTATTAAAGTATAGCTTTTAGGTAGAATGACTTGCTTAATGCAAAATGAAATGAAACGGATTTATAGAAATATATTTATTTACGTAAATTTAAACAAACGCGAACCAAAATTATAATAATGATAAAACAATTTTAGCTAGGTATTTGTTCGTGACAAGTGTAAATAGTATTGTGTATGTGACAACTGTAATAAAGTGTTAATTATGTGACTATTGTAGCTTTATATTTCTTTAATTTAATAGTGTAATTGTTCTGTTTGTATCGTTTTTATGTTTATTAAGATAGTTTAAGTTTGCATTAAGAATAAAACTTCTACTGGTTTCATTGAGGAAAAGCGAGAGAGAAAGTAAGTACCTAATCCCGCTTACACAAATCGCTCGTGATGCATAGCGATAGTTGCGAGTTGTAAGCCGGAAATATAAGTAGCGAAAAACACGCAGTAGGCATCTCTCCACTCTGGCATACCTAAACATTGGAGAAAAAAAACTCACACTCTCTCTCTCTCTCATCAACCAAGTCAAGACACTGAATCTACTCAAGTCATTGATTGTCCAGCATAGTGAAAATCCCACAGTATTCATATAAGTAAGCTATAAGTAAAAAGTGCAAAAAACGTAAATGTATAATTATGTGCTATTACTGACAATAGCATACATATAATTATACATGTATTAATTAATTCGACACCTTACGTAAATTACTTTAATTTCAGTTTGCGTCACATCACCAGCCCATGTATATCCCACTGCTGGGCACGGGCCTTAAAACAGGGGAGAAATGCACGAGGAGCTTGAGTCATAACACCACTACGCTGGTCCATTGCGGGTTGGTGGGCTAAAGCGAATGCAGTAATAACCGGGACCAATGGCTTATCGTGCCTTACGCAGCACGGAGGAGGTCGAAGGTTAGAAATTTTAGTTCCCATTCCGGGATCGACCATGGCGAAAGTTGCTTTGTTTTTGTTGTGTGTTCGTTGTTTGTTGTAAAAAAAAAGAAAAAAAAGAAGGCAATCTGAGGTGAGTTGCCACACTGTTTCCAATGAATTTTGCAAAAAATATCTTCCCTTTGCTTTGCTTATAGAGGAAAATAAGGACCAATACCAATAGCAATCGCTGATATTTGTGTGTGCTTAAGTATGTAGTTCACGATAACTCATAGGGTACTTTAAAAAATATATCTATCCCTAATCAATTCAAGCTGGAGATGATTAGTTCACGTACAGTTTGACAACTTAATATCTTTAGACATACCTACCTACCACGGTACGAATTAACTAGGTCATATTAGTTAAGATTAGTTATGACTGGATTTGATTATGATTAAGTCACAAGGCCTTAGGGATTCGGAATCCCATGAATTATAACAAGCTTTTATCAATCGTAAGCTTAACTGTCGTTTGAAACCAGGAAAGCTATGTTTACGACTTTTGGCTAACGGCTTCATAGTTTCTGTCTTATGTTTCTCCTAAAAAGTTTATTTTTTTCCTTTCCTATCGATCCCGCTTTCGGACGCCCTAGATACATTTTATGCTACGTAATTTACGTGGTCCGTATTCAGTAGATGATCTTGCACTGTAGCTTTCATACATAGGTATTAGGTAGTGTATGGTAATGTGTGCACTTTATTCGTTTCAAATTTAAGATCAGAGCTACGAAGAGCTATTCTTTAAATTCATAATTAAATCAAATATTCTTATTATTACGTGTCGAGAGTCGCCAACTGCTGGCCATAGGCGTCCCCTAAGAATCTCCAGGTCAATCGGTCCTGCGCTGCCCACGTTCATCGGCTTCCTGCGACCCTTACCAGTTCGTCGGTCCACCTTGTGTGCTGCTTACCAACGCTGCGTCTCCCGGTACGCGGCAGCCAGTCGAGGACTTTTCCGTCCCAACGGCCGTCAATCCTTGTAATGTGACCTGCCTACTGCCACATGCTCGCATTTCTTTCGGTTATGTCGGTGACCTGCTGGAAGTTTCGCTACGAAATAAGTAGATCCTTTGTGCATATTATAACTGGTTGGCGGCCATGCAGCTATTCGTGCTAAATTCACAAGTTATAACCAATGTTGATACCCGGGGTACCCGCTTTGGGCACCCTTAGCCAAATATATGATTAAAAATAAATAAATAACATTAAAATAGCTTTATTTCTATAATCACATTACAATATTTTACATCGACACTTCTCAGTAAGTAATCAGACCTACTTGTGTTGCGAATGACTCGCTTTCATCTGTCTAGCAACTAAATTAAAAAATTAAATAAGAAACAGTGTCTAATTGTGGAATAAATGTGTAAGACAGAGGTTTATATAAGTCTTCACAATTGATAAAGAGGAATTGGTACTTAAAACCAATTAATCAGGCAAGCTACAGAGAGCGGCATTGTAAAACTTTAGCCGGATTTGCGTACGCGTTTTGTTGGTAGCCATTGTCGGAGCTGCAACAATATTCCTTTTTCCTTTCCACAAACAGCGGGAAGCAACCTGTTGTGAAGTTTTTAATTAAGTGCAGGATAGGGTTGCGTCGGGATTTTTACTCTTTTTCCACGGTCCGTATTGCTAGTTTCCTTGGCTAACAGCTAATTCTACATGCACATTGCCGTGCAATGAGGTTATTTTTCATATCCCCTTGTTAGTGTCAGTTACCTTCTTGGTACAGTTGTGAAGAAAGCTAAACAGTTTGTACCATCTTTTCTGAATTAGAGTAGAATGTGGACGATTTCATGGCTCTCTTTCTATTTAATTTTAAATAAATGCAATAAATTGAATATCATTTTGTACAGGTTTAAATATTCAAACATTTAATTTAGGGCCCGATATCCAATCAATAAAGTTCTTATCATTGTAAAGCTTATCACAAATTATGCAACTTGTTGTCACACTGTTTATGTCTCTGCCTCTTGTCACGTAAACAGGCGTAGATTACAAGAGATTAAAATATTGAGGCATCACTTTTAACACTGATCTACATATAGCTAGATATTGTAAAGAGTGAACTGAGTTGCTTGAGATTTTTGAGGAAGCGTCAATCGTCTTCGCATTTGGTGTGCAGTCGACCACAGAAGTAGCTGAAGTAGTCGACACTTTAGTACCATGTCACACTGACCTTATGCACGTACTTACTTTATAGTCGCTACCTATATTGACGCCATAGTCGTTGTGACATGGTACTAAAGTGTTCAGCTACTTCTGTGGTCGACCGTACCTACTTATTCTCGTAATAAGTTTCATATGATCAATAAGGCGCAAGAGATGACTGTATCGTCATTTGTGATTTGTTGATCGTGCTTAACGCGCATATTAAAAAACTTTTTTTTTTTATGGTGGGCCTTAGTGGTAAAGGCAATCAAGCATACGGCCCACCTGATGGTAAGCGGTTATTATATGGTTATTTTGTTATAATCATATTTCTTTGTAAAAACAATATCATTGAAATTGATACTCTGTTATTCGTATAAATTAGTTTCACCTGAGTTCTACAGTGATCATTCATAAAACTCTTAAAGCTAATAATATATTTATTTATTAAGGTCACGGCAGCTTGAAAGAATTCGTGATTAATATTTCTATTACGGCGTCTTTTAAGGCCGCTTCATAAAACTGGATATTAAAAACTGAATAATGTTTGAACTTAAACAACGCTTACTTTTAACGTCTATACATTTATAATTAATAATGAAAGTACGGGTAAAATTAAAAATACTTTTATAACACTTTTACCTTTATTGTATTCTTAAACATATAAATTTTAAGAAGAATTACACGGATTATTCAGGACTTTAGTAAAACAAAATTACATTGAAACTGCAAAAAATTTAATTTGTGGACTGTTTTCATAAAACTATAGTCGTTTTATCATCACCAGCCTATATATGTTCCACTGCTGGGCACAGTCCTTCCTGCATGGGAGAAACACATGAGGAGTTTGGGCCATAACACCACCTTGCTGGCCCAATGTGGGTTTGTGGGTTAATGTGGTTGCAATAACAACCGGGACCAACGCACTATGGGACAAAACTGTATTTTCCATCTCGAAAATGCTTTCGACGAAAGTCGTAATTCTATAAAGTTCTTTATGGTGTTATACTTTTAAAGAATGAAGCTTTCCAATAAATAACGAAAACTTCAAAATATCTAAGTCTTACATTTATAAAATGAACCTCAAACATTGGACTTCAATAATTTCATGCCAATCAAAATGTCGTTACGTAAGTTCAACGCAAAATCATTCGGAAGTATTCCAGAGAAGTATGTTAGTGTTATACATCATTAGACAGCTTAAAATGTACACTTTGCAATCACGTTCAGATTTTGTATTTTTTTAAATGTTTTTTTTTGTGAAGTAAAGAATATTTCGGTTTTTTTTATTTCAATTGGAGTTTTCATTCTTGCTGAAAGTTGCCAGTGTCTAGTTAATCACTCTATTAGAGATCTTGCCTATTCAGTAATAAGAGACTTAAAAAAAATCTTGCGCCTTTTTTTGCGCCAAAGTGATTTAAAAGCCATAATGTCAACCGAGGCAAGAATAAAGAAATCTTAGAAAATTACGAATATTCTTTTGTCTCCCTAATTTTTGTATTTTGACGGCTTTATTGTTTATTTTTACCACTTCTAAGATAAAAGCATTTATTAACAAATTTGTAAACTACTATTACAATTGAAAAAATCTTCCCATGGCACTTTTGATTGCGGTGATTGCTTTGACCACAGCTATGTTAAACTATTGCTGCGGAAGTACTATTTATCTACTGAGGTAGTGTTATATATTAGTTAAAATCAGTATTGATTACACTACTTCAATCAGAACTGTTTTTATCAATTGATCCATGGTTTTTGCACAAGGTACTAAAATATGGGACCTTCATATACCTGAGTTTTCAGCATACTATTCATGAAAGTGTTCAGATAGTTCTTTTCAATACCAACTAGCCAGTATACAATGACAACTACGCAATTCTATGCAAGCAAATATATCTGGTACTACATGCCATCTTCAGTCTATAAAATACTTATATATGGTGCTTAAATAAAAAAAAATACATACAGTGGAACATATAAACTCGTTCTTATTTTGGTGTTGGTTAACAAGCAGCATTATGCAGTTTTGCCTATATCAAAACTGCATAGGATAATTAATAAAATAAAGATTATAAGAAATATAGGTTACAATATCACGCTAGGAAGTCTTCCAGATCAGCAACAAAACGACGACGTTATGCATACTTTGTTAAAAACATCTGATCGCTATATATCTAGCTTGAATATACCAAGTTTTCTTATGTCCAAAGAATTGTTGGGAAGAACTTAAAAAAAAATAAACCAATTAAGTGTTTATATACCAATTGTTTAGTTTTAAACTTTTATACGAAATAGATTTATTTTATAAAATGATGATGTTTGAATTATTTATTAGTCCATGTATTCACAAATGCGTGAAAAAAAATCAAAACGAAATATAACAATGCAGAGAAGTTATCGATTTTTGAGATGGAAACTACCGTTTGGTCCCATAGTGCAACGGCTTAACGTGTCTTCCGAAGCACAGAGGAGCTCGAGATAACAAATTTATTTTTGATTCATCCTGGGATCGACCATGACGAAAGTTGCTATGTTTTCGTAACCGCAACCAAACCGCTCGAACCACTACGCCACCGAGCTCGTCGCTATAGTCGTTTGTCAAATAGATATAGCATGCTTTTTTATCATCAAAGTACGTTTTGTCACACTATAATACAATTTTTTGATACGACAATTTACTTTCAAACTCAATGTTCCTATAAATAGGTACAGGGCGATTCAATTTTTTTTTGTTTTAATGGACTACGTCATTTATGACCCCACACATAATTGTATGTAACGTTGTACCTACAAAGTTCCATAAAATTGTATTAACTTGGGTTCCTTCAAAAGAGACGTAAAATGGCACCTTATGTGCTGAGGAGCTCGGTGGCGTTTTGGTTTGAGCGCTCTGGTTTCGATACGAAAAACAAAGCAACTTTCGCCATGGTCGATCCTGGGATGGGTCAATCAAAGTTTGTTATCTAGAGCTCCTCCGTGCTTCGGAAGACACGTTAAGCCGTTGGTCTCGGTTGTTCCTGCAACCGCTTTAACCCACCAACCCGCATTGGGCCAGCGTGGTGGTGTTATGGCCTAAACTCCTCATGTGTTTTTCCCATGTAGGAAGGCTTGTGCCCAGCAGTGGGACGTATATAGGCTGGTGATGATGATGATGTGCCGGCAAGGTAGAGGCGGCTAGCACAGTGTGTAAGCCGCACTAGTTGTCTTCGCATACTCGTATGGGCTCTTCTTACTGCTTCAGCTGGTGGTAAATCATTTTCTATGCTTTGTATAAAAAAATACTGTATAAAAAACTTTGTATAAAAAAATTACGTATTTCTGTGGAAAGTACGATTTCATTTTAAAATATAGAGGAGTTCTAAAACATTAGGGCTTAGCAACTATACCATGATTAATTAATATTAATTTTTTTTCTGCACATTTTCCCTTTGTATCCCTTTATCTAAGAACGACTTTTTCGTATTAATTTCCTACTATTTTTTTGGTTTTTCTTTCAATCACCTTTTGAACTAAACAGCCTACTTAAACCATTTGTTAAATAGGTGACGTACAGACGTACAATTAATATCATCATTAATTAATCGCAGTAAGATGAAAAATCGATTTGCTATATACTTAAATGAAAAGTTTTCTTGCTCATCTATTATATAATATAGCGATGATTAGATGAGAGAAAAAACTTAACTAAACTTTTTAACCTAATTTAACTTAACTTTTTTTTATGGCAAAACAACATTTGGCTAGTTTCTATAAATGTTGTTTTGCCATAAAAAATGTCCAAAAAATAAAAAATTAAATAGTAGCAGATTCTCAGACCGACTGAATCTACACATAAAACTTCATGAAAATCGGTCAAGCCATTTCGGACGAGTATGGTAACTAAATTTGTGACACGAAAATTTTATATATTAGATAAAATCATTCATAAGAAATACCTTCTATTGATAAGGGCATAGGAATAAAAATAAATATGTATGTTATTTTTACAAAAATATACAGAAACGTGTTTTTTATCCTTCCTATTACATTTAAGTTTTTTTTATTTATTTTGATAATGACTCTTGTTCCAAGACGTTTTTAGGTTGTATTATCAGCATACGGTAAAAAGTCCATGACGTAGGCATCAATCGTGCCGGATATTGGGGGCTCGCGTGCCCACCGGAAGCACAGCCATAACCGTAACTCAGCGCTCCACCGACGCCGTCCGATGTTCCGTGCTCACTATTTATGTACCCCGCCTAGATTGATGATAGTATAAAGTCGCAAATGTTTTTATGCCCTACTACGTGTCATAACTTAGTTTAGCTGCAACGTTTTATGCAACGTTACTTAAGAATCCATTGAGTCGTAACTTTAATGGATCGAGTATGAGTTATACCACATTATCAACTGAGAAAACATTGGTTGTAGTAAAAAATCATGAATGTAATGTGTGTTGTGTTGTACCTTTATTGAAGTACAAGTCAGTGCTGTTGCAGTTATCATACATCACAGCGCTGCCTAGTTCAAAATTTGATGAGAATTAAAGCTTTTATTGTATTATCGTCCATTTGTAGTTTATTAAATAATCAATGAGAGGTTTGAAGATGAATTGGTATTGGTAACATCACGATGATTGTAAAATAATTTAATTTTAAAAAACAACAACAGTATAATTTATAAGTCATTACTTGATGTAGGGTGTTGTAACAATACTGATTTATATATTAATAAATCAAAATCTACACTTAAAATAAATTATTATAGATAAGCGATATTAGCTGCAAATGTGGGTAGCGTTTACCAATCATTGTATGATGTTATCAATGTTTAAAAATAGATACATTCGTCTGTATAAAGATTATCAAAATTATTGGGACCTTCACGCAAGCCAACATATTTGACACAATAATCCAGCCATAACCATAACTAAACCAAAGCTTTTACTCAATACGAATACTTTATGCTTTTTTAAGCATTCTCGTGGAACATTTCCTAAAAAATCATTTTTGAGGAAATTTTACAATGAGTGCTCATAGGTATATCGAGCGATGTAATATTTGTACGTAGGTACTATAAATAGACTCTATTTTGATTTTCCTGGTTTTCTCTTACTCTTTTACCAAACTATAACTAAAGTTTTTGTTTATCTTGTACAAATTTATAGGTCATTTCTTACCGACCTCTAATAAATTAATTCCTAAAAACAAGTTACCATTTTGTGATCCTTGAAAATGGTAATGATAATTATGAACTTTAAAACCTTTCATCCCTTACCTAACACATTGAACGTGTGGTAATATGTAGTTACTTCCAGATTACTTAGTAATAACCATTGTTGAAATTTCAACGTGCAATTATAATGACAAAAAATATGATCTTACTACACTTTATATCTTTTATATTAAATTTGAAACTCTAGTTACTTACAGCAGAGTCCAAGATTACCGATATCGTGGTGTCTCAGAAATTGAGAATGTTATATGTGTTGGAATTATATTTTTTTATTTGTAACCTCTTTGTTTCTTGATTTATATAAAAACATGAAAAGAAAATACAACAAATTTTAAAACTCCGTATAGGTAATGTATTTAATAAATATAACGGTTTATATAATTGTAAAACATTCCTTGAATTTACATTAGTTCTTCCGCACTTAATACATTTACTTATAATTATGAATTTTACTGGCAGATCTCATAAATAAAGGTTGAAGGCACTTTTCTGCAGAAAATACATAGTTAACGCAATAGGTGTGGGGGATGATGAGGGTGATGTGGAGGATGATGAGGGTGATGTGGAGGATGATGAGGGTGCTGTGGGGGATGATGAGGGTGATGTGGGGGGTGATGGGGATGGTGCGGGGGGTGATGAGGATGGTGTGGGGGCGGAGGGTAGTGTGGTGGGGGTGGCGGGTAGTGTGGTGGGGGCGGCGGACAGTGTGGTGGTGGCGGTGGCATTGCGTGTACATAGACTCTCCCATTGTAGTAACAGTGTGGTGCGCAGGATCCACTACCACAGTGCGGTCCACAGGGGAGGGCGTGTGGAGGCGGCATATCTGAAATAAAAATGTGTTTTAAACGATGAGTATTTTGTTTATACTTACATTAAAAAAGTCATTTCAGACAAAATAGACTTTCTATCATGTGGGATGAAAAGTTAGAGGAAGCGGATACCAAGCGTGTGAGTTCCTGTGCATATCCAACTGAGCGTTAGTGAGTGTGTATTCGTGCTACGCACACATTCTCCGGAAATAACGCTTTATACGAACATATGTACACAGAGACTTACCCGCCTTAGGCGGGGTACTCGCTTTGGGCTCTCGCCCCCAAAATAGTTATATATATAAGAAGAATCCATGAAATAGTTACTTTTTTCTCTTTTAAACTCTTGTGTCACTCAAATTGAAAGTTAAATTATGTTTATACCGGTTCTTCGTAAACATTAAATACCTAGAACAATACTTATTTCTGGGTAGTAAACTCTGAGGTTTGTTTGGTTACATTAAGAATTAAATAAAGTACCTATCCATTACAATATTTGGTACTTGTACACCATATTCAAATCGATTAGTTACCCTTTGAAAATATATATTTCTAAATAGCTGTTTTGGAACGAATTTACACAAGAGTCAGAAAAGAAGTCATGGTTTTATAATTTTAGCTAAAATAGTTGAGTTATTTCAAAATTTTCTTGTACCGAACGTTCAGCATTTGAACCGAATGTCGGCCAAATGCCGAAGTTCAGTTTAAGCTGCCGAAATTCGGGAACGCCGTATATGAAACGAAATTCGGCCTATTCTTAATACATACATTACTGTAGCTAGGCTTAGCAGATAACACAGTACTTAACTAAACATTAGTCATATTATAAATCTTAATAATGATAGAAATAATTACAAGTATACATTACTTACTTGACTATAAATATTAAAATGACGCTTTGGTGATTATTGTACGTGCTATTATTTAATCACAGTTGAATTCAAAATGTATTCTCAATACACAATGAAATACAACAACAAAACGATCGATTATATTGCTTTCCCTGGAATATCTGTATAATTATAGTTAGGTACCCACTGATAATAGGCATGCTGATATATTTTGAACTTTATGTGTTCTGACATACGAATACACTGTATCCTATCCTGTTATTAGTTTTAATCTATATTTATCTAGTGACGATAAGATAACCTTAGGTGCGTAGTTTACACGTGAATAATAAAAATATCGCTTTTGTTGATTAGAATTATCAAATGAGTAATACTTGCGATCAAACACTCTAATATTGGTGGCCAGACAATTATATAATAATTATATTTATTCCAGATGCAAATTTTATCTCATATTGATTGATAAGTATCAGATTAAAATATATTTTTGGTGCAGGAGGTGACATACAATTTCATGTAACGTTAACCATGACGGTACTAAATCAAACCAAATCAAATCAAATTTATTGCATGTCACATTACAAAAATATGGAGTGGTACATGATAGAAAAAGTGTTTAGAAAAACCCATTTTTTTATTTTTCCCGAAGGAAGAAGCGCTAGTCCACTCCTCAGGGAAGAGGACAGGAGAGTGTGGGGCTCCCACCCACGGAAACTACCATCGATGCAACCACGATGATGTTCACTATCCGATGGCGACACGGGTAGCTTAAAGTCATGGGGTCCATTATACCATCAAAGCAGTTGAGCACTTCACAGGGGGACCTGGACCCCCTTCTGATAGCTTAAGGGCAGGTATTCCCGAAGGTACCGCGTCGACAAGTTTTTTAAACAACAACAAACAATATTTAACAGTAAAAAATTCTGAAAATATATGTTACAGTTTAGGATCTAAGGGATACATTACCGCAGACCGGAATACAGTATACTAAACTTGAGCATATAGAAAAAAAATCCAAAGTTGCCTCGTCCTGAAATATTTTTTCAAAACCGTTATTTTAATTTTTATACTTACCAGTAGGCACAATTTTTTTTCTTTCCATGATCGCTGAGTGTCATGATAATATTAGATTGCTTTATAAGAGTGGAAAGGAATCAATCCCTACGAGGTTGTTAGACGCCCGAGCGCAGTGAGGCCGGCTTTAGTCCGAGTAGGGTTTGATTCCTTTTACCCGTGTGTAGCACTCTACTTTTCATTTCAAATGCAAGGAAAATATATATATATATTTTTTCTCTTTATTTTTTTACAGGACATTTATCCTAACGGATATGTCAGTCCTATTGAGAACTTACTAAAATTACATAAACATTATCATTGCTGGTCGGAAGACAGTCGCGGCAAACATATAAAACGATACACCACTTTGGCTTCCTCCGACACTGGTTGAGCCAAAATGCTGTGAAATATACCTATATCAAATGCGTTCTGTTGTAATGTAGTGAGCATCGCGCGTCTCTCTTCCTGATGCCGGACACATTCCATTTACAAGTGTTGGATATCTTCTAAAACGCCACACAATTCACAATTAGGGGATGTAAGTTAAGATAAAATAAAAAATAGTTTCTTTAATAAAATTTATTAATAAAAATACTCCTAACATGAGTAGAACCTATTTAAAGAGTATTTTTAAATTTGGAACACATCGCGTTGCCGCCTACTAGCCATTCAGCCGAATACTTTTTTTTCTTAATTTAGTTCTATTTTTAAATTTTTTATTCCCGCCCTAGGAAAGGAGTATGAGTTTTTCTCGCCCGGTGGTGGGAACTAGCGTTTTCCTCCCAATACTCAGATTAAGAAAACGCTACTTTCCGAGCATGAGGAATGAAAAATTATTTTCTTCATTGCTCTAACGAAACACGTTCAAATGCAAGTACGCGACCTTGCGTCGCTTACCGACGATGGACCTGTGTCAGTGCTGCACGCGACAGATACGTTATCAAAAGAAATAACTTAGAACTGAAAATGGATAAAAAACTAAAAAAATCTAGAAATATAATTATTTAGGCCCGTAAGAATAAATATGCAGAATGCATTTCAAGGGAACGCGAAGATAATAAGTAATTGTTTCTTTTTTATAAATTATTTTACCGAAACGATATCTCATAGAGCCACAGCATAGTTGAAATTCAGTATGACCATTGAACTTACATTTCGATATTAGCTCTTGTTTTAAATGGTTTTTGTGCTTATATACATAAAATTATGTTTGACCTTACTGTTTGTATTAAATCACAGAACGAATTTTCATTGTAGTATGGAGCACAAAACAGCACAACTCCTCAGCAGTAATAAAGGCGTAGTTGGCGAATAATTCATAAGTAGGTATATAGATTTACTTTTACATAATTATGCTCTCAAAGACCAAAAATGCTAGTTGTATAAAAAGAGATTAGTTTGAAAACCGATGGGAAAGCCTTTATTCAGTAGAGGAATTATTGTATTTGTCTTTTACTATTTCTTATACGTTGGGTGGATTACAAATTTTCTAAGTGCTTTTTTCCGTATAACTTTTTATGATTTAAACCGCTACTTTTTCCACCGAAAGATGGACATCGCGATATTATCGACTTCGATTGCAATCATATTTTCTATGTCTCTTTATTTTTTGTAGAGATGAAATCTAGTTTATCAACAATATCATTTAATTATATAAGTAATATATGGTTGTTAGAAAAAGATAGTCCAAACGACGAATTACCAACTTATGCTACTTGGTCGGTCAATTACAAGCAAAAGCACGCCATAGTAATATTACTCATTTGATTGGAAAGCTTTTTTAAAAAGCTCAAAGTGAAAAAAAGAAAGTGCTTATTCTTATGATAAAAGAACATTTGGGCAATTTGTATTGCATTTGTCCACCTACCCACCCATCTATAGATATTTAAAGTCACAATATTAAAAATGATATTTGTCTCTCTCGATTGAAATGTTGCTCTTTGCTGTTATTAAATTTATCTCTAGGTTATTGTTATCCACAGATAAAAATTGGCAAGAAATTCAGCACTTGCTAATTTTTATTGACTTTATTATTTACGTTAAAAATATACTGAAATAAAATTTGTCACGAACCATAGTACTTTTAATTAATTTCCATAATGAATTAAAGGTGGTCTCCGATTTTGGGCCAAACGTTACACGATCTAATTAGGTACCAAAAAATCCTCTATTTTTGTAGCTTAACCCAAAAAATTATAAGACTGTATAGCCCATTGCCAACACAATTGTTTGCTAATATATTTATTACGTGAAAAATACTTGTTTCCATCATCAGCTTCACGTCCATCCTCAACATTGGTGTTTTAAGTTCCACAAGCCGTTTTCCCATATGGACTCTTCTTACTGCTTCACATCAGGTGTTGAGTCATTTGCCGTGCTTTGTGCAAAAAAGGCACCAAAAATAGGCACAGTATACTTTTATATCGAGCTACCCCGTGTTTGTATTTACCCCACTCACCCCTAGCGTTTTTGTCTTTTGAAAAATAAATCGACTTACACGTAGGTGACTGTGTTTGCTAAGGTTTGTGCTTAGAGGCATTATTTCTAGCAATAGATAGGTACAGTAGCGACTTCTCAATCAAATATATAGCCAGTCAACAAACATGACTCATTTAAAGTTCTGTTCCAACCGTCCAAGTAGGATTATGACGTATTCAAAAAGTCTCAAAATTACATTTATTATTAGAACGACGAACGCTCCTGCCTTTTTAGTGTTGCTTACGAGCTCCACTTCTACATTTAAATTTACTTACCAACTTTTACTTTCTACTTATCTACTTTTACTTGCTAGGGCTTTCGTTAGGCGAGTAAGAAGGTACTTACATATTTTGTTTTCATACTTTGTTTTAGGGGTGGTAAAAAAACTCTTCCAAATAAATATCAATTATGTATGCGTGTTAAGATTTTAAGACACAATAAATTATCAAGGGAGTGTTCCCGTGTAGTCTGTACTTAATCATTAATGCTTCAACCACTGTCAATTGTCATATGATAAAGCGATATCTAACGTTGATTCACTGGTGGATTTCAATTCGGCTCTATGTTTTTTTTTGTGTGTTTCTTACTTCAGAGTCAAAGGAATTTCCTTTATTTGTAAACTGATTTGGAAAATGGTTTTTTAAGTGAAACAGTATACTGATGAGTATTTTGGTTTTTAAACCAAAATGTCTGGAAAATTAAGTCGTCAATGTATGCGAAATTGCGGATTTTTGCTTTCCTGTGACGTTTTAGTGGTATGATACGTTAGTAAGAAACAATTATGCTAACTTTCATCCATCTAGCTTCGACCTTAGCATTTTAGCACTGAAAATGTTAAACAAAAATAAAAAACGACTACAAAACACTAACAAGGAAAAATAATTAATTTTAAATAGGTACCAACCTATCTAATGAAAATACTAAATATTTTTTAGAGTTGGTGCTAAGCAGTTTCCAAAAACAATAGAAAGTAAAGTACCGACTCCAAAAAAATATTTATAGGGTATAAACATACCTTGATTCAATTGTTTATTGAAGTCTGTTTTGATTTTAGTTTATTTTTTTATCATTATACACATGAAAGAGTTATTTTTTGGTTTTGTTATATTTATCAATTGTTACGTTCTGTGTAAAATTAACCATTTACAAAAACATTTTAGATTTAAGTTTTGATATTTTTTTAATAAATATAAATCTTATATAAAATTCTTGACTCACAAATTTAGTTACCATACTCCTCCGAAACGGTTAACAGATTTTCATAAAATTTTATATGTATTTTCAGTAGGTCTGAGAGAATTTTAACATAAAGTTAGAAAGGGTGGGCATATCTCCATACACAACAACAATATGTAAGACACAAACTTTGAGGAGCGCAGGCAGCACCGAGTGCATCAAAACTATTAATAGAACAAACTGAATTTTTAATAATGCTTATACACAGTAATTATAATCTTATATAATATTTCGTTCAGATCTACACTGAAGTACTTTGTCATTTTTGTTTGTAACAGGACACTATAATACATTATCGTGGTTCTGGTCTGTTATAGCCGTAAGGAGCGTTGGGGTATTGAGGAGGATGTTGAGGGTGGTAGGGACATGGTTGCGGGTAGGGATGTGGGTAGGGCTGTGGATATTGCTGCGGCGGCGGACACGTGCACGGCGGCGGTGCAGAGTTTACATAATATTGGTTGTTGTAGGGGCAACCGGGAGTGCAGGGGCCGTTACCGCAGTGAGGCGCGCAGGGAGGTGCGGCGTGTGGCGGGGGCATCGCTGAAACATTTTATTTTACATATTTTAATCATTATTAATTGTAATTGATGCTTATAAATATGTTTTCATACCCATTCATATTTACACATATAATAAAATAATCTTTTCGAGTAGTCAAACATGTATTTACTGTTATTCGTTTGTTATATTTTTATGTATTGAAATTTTCGTAATCACTAGACTTGACAGAAAACCAATTGAAATCTGATTGAGATGTTAGAACTGACCGCCATTATTACTTATCACATTTCAATGTTTATGGTACGTTTAAACGTCTACTTTATTATAGCAATTACAAATAAAAAAAGAAAATTAAGAAAGATTAAAATAATATGAGGCGGGAATCAAACGCAAACACGCGTCTCCTGGTGTAAGGCCAGACGCGATTACCACTACGCCATCGGAGCACTAGGTGTAACGTAGTAATTTCTTCACCTCTTTCTATTCTTTTTGTATCGTTTTTATTTTTTATTCGTTTTTTTCTTTATTTGTAATTATTGCTTATTTTGATAACATTATTTATTGAGAGAAGAGAATGGTTAAGGCTTTATTTATGAACAATCGCTTACCGTTTTCTGTTGGTTACGGGTAAATACTAAGTTAGTATTCGTATTAGATTCACAAAAGTGCGCGTCAATATACCGCAGACTGAACATGAGCGAGCATTTGTAGAATATATGTATGCTTTTCTGTTATCTTTAGTACGAATCGATAAGCAGTTTTAGTCTCTGATAATTTCGATAGCAAACTTACTCATAAGCAAGCTATGTGTCAATAATTTTTACTGATAAAACGTCACTAATTAACTCGTTTAAAATCTTAGCTACAAACATTTATGTATATATTTGCTTATTATTTTCTGTTTCAAATACTTATTACATAGTTTACAGGAATAATTTAAGATTCAGCGTGATCAAAAGCAAAGTAAGTATATATTTATACTACATCACAATATTAAAATATTTGGATGAAAAAATAATACCAATACTACTTATTAATGGGAATAGCTCTAAAATAAATCTCAAAATTAAATATTTATTCTTGGGTAATGAAGTAGGTATATTCGGGATATTCATTATGTTGAAAAGCACTATCCATCATACCACAAATATTTACCATGTTAAAATTTTAAAAAACCATGATAGTATAATGTGCTAGATAATTGTAATTCGAATTGAAATGTTATTGATGCAACTGAATTATCTTCTATAAATGTTGGACTAACGCTATCCTTATATGGTTTGTACCAAACACCGCCTAGCACATCTGGTGTACGTAATCTTGTTATGAGGAAAAACTTTCTTAATAAGAACAGTGTTTGGTTTCCAGTTATTTTCTTCTATAGTTATCAAAGTAAGAGAGAACAATTGCGTAATTACACAAGAAATGCAAAAGGAGATAGTAAAAGTTTCTATGAGATTTGGGCCAGCTCATGAGCACCATTTTCTCGTACAGTTATTTTTCAAAGAATCCATCTTAGGTTATCATTTCTAAAAATCTTGACTCATATAGGCAAAAAAATATTTTAAGTTTCTGAAAAACATCACCGAGGTCGCCATTTTTAAGAAAACAAAATGTTAATGTCATAATACAATTTTGTTTTTTACGACTTTACGTAGAGTGGTCTCGTTATATTTCGTCATAGCCAGGGTCAAACAATTTAGAAAAACAACAAAAGCGCTTTAAGCGCACCCAAAACATTCACAGTTGAATATACGCAATGACAATTTTAAAAATGGCAATACAACATAAAAGTTAACTTTAACCATTGTGGCTATTGACTATGCACTTTTGGGCACTTTTATGACTTCCAAGTGGTCATTTTATTTATTACTTATTTTATTTTGTTCCTTTTTGCAGTAAAATAAAAGAGTTTTGTGTTATTTAATGAAAAACATGTTATTCAGTATATTATTCCGTTCAGTCTGAAATGCTGCTCATGAGCTGGCCTAAAACTTTACCATCTCCTTTATGTTGTGAATGTGTGTGCCTTAAGTGACCTATGACTTTCCTTGCATAAATAGGGAGGAGAGTAAAAGTTTTAGTAAAATTAGCCCTGAAGAAAATATTGCAAGACCAGCAGTGTGATTCACAAACAAAGATATTTGACATCGAGCATGACGTCTGACAAAGACGACGAACTGCCATTGGTTTTGACGTTTGCGCACGGAGCTGCGTGAAAGCGTATTCACTAATCTCTACGTATCGGTCTTTTGGCTGTGTATGATTGTCTCTGTTTTGGTAATACGACATGATGTACAATCGATTTTTTTATTTTCTTTTTTGTTGTGTTAAAATTGTATCGCTATGACTTCATTCAATATTTGATTGGTTTTTTACATAAATATATAAAAATCATCTACTTTTTAGTTCCGGTTCACGCCGTGCTCGACATCGGAATGCTGGTGTCGCCAACGGTTGTCAAACAAACGCCAAAAGGTATGACAGCGCTGCCGACAGCCACGAATCCATGGCCGCTGACTTTAGAGAATCGCATAGTAGTTATACTGTTCTTAATGTTATTTATTTGTGGTCTAATAAAAGTAGAGCAAGTCACGTCACAAGTGTGGGTGAGGGGCAATAAAATGATTGATTATATTTGATATTTTGACAATCTTGTTAGTAGAACGGGACCAAAATAAATATTAATAATATGTACATAAATTGATTTGTATTTCAAGTACTAAGAGATTTCAGTTTTAATGGAGTGTGTTTTTATTTAGGCTTTAGTGGACTCTTGTTGTAAAGGTTTGAGCGTTTTACACTTGATAAAAAAAACAGAGATTAATCTAATTGTAACAAGGTCTATTGTATAATGAAAGAGAATAAATAGGCTACTGATGAAAAGAGGTTGTAAAGCACGTTACCATCTCTATAGTTTTTAGGCACTGTCATCGTTTTGGTGATTGACTTTGTTTTTCGATTTTAGAAAAAGAGTATAATAATAATAATAATATTCTTACACTCACACCTATTACCTAGCCTAAAGTAAGCATCATTAAAAGCTTGTGTTATGGATACTAGATAACGGATAAATATTGATAATAATATGTATATAAATATTAGAAATATAATAAAAAACATATAAACATCCATGTCTCGTAAACAAATGCTCGTACTCATCATACAAACATTTGCTCCTACCGGGATTCGAACCCGGGACCTCTTGACCGAGTAGCCTGCATAGCAAGAGGTACAGACCGCTCGACCAGCCGGTCGTTATGTATGTCGGTTATGTTTAAATTCTGTACATTAGAAGTAATATATATTAGTTTTTCTCTTTATGCGACGGTTATATTTCGAACTCACACAATGACCTCATCCTCGTATGCTGAGTGCCTGGCATTGAGCATGGATCTACCTCTCAGCCGACAGAAAGAGATTATCAACTACCTATTCTATCGTAAATCATTATTGTAAGTACAAGGTCTTGCTCAAAATTATCCCGCGCTCGTAATTACTCCGCTCTCCAAGCAGTGTAGTACTTATATCGTGGCGAAATCGATTTTTTTTATACAACTAGATGACAAAACAAGCTAACGGCCTACCTGGTGATAAAGTGTTAACCGCCGGCTATAGACACCGCCAATAACAAGGAAAAATCATTTGGTATTGCAGGTGATATAATACTAATTACAAAAATTCTAAAATACTAATTGCACTACAATACTATGTATATAATTAACCTAATACAATAAATACTATCTCTAATACAGGGCTCACTTCCTTGTGCAAAGGATTAACCATCGCAAGAGTAAGTGTACCCTGTATTAGAGATATTATTGTATTAGGTTGATTATATGCGCTATATTTTAGTACAATTTAAATTTCAATATCAGCACTATTTTGCGACATACTGGTGTTATCGCTCTTATAAAGTCATACAGCGAAGCCTCAAATGACGTTGGTATACTACACGCTTAGTACTTTTTATTACTATAAACGCATAAAACGAATGTATTGTTACAAATGTGCCTACGCTGTCTGGAGACGTGTATAATAAAGGCATAAGAAAAGAAAGGCAAAATGAATATCCCACAAAAAGGAGATATAACCCGAAACGTCCAGGATCAACGATCCGTAAAATAGTCTTGTGTCCGTTTTAAGAAACACGTAGAAAAACAGCACGCTAACGGAGAAAGGATATTTTGTAAGGGTAACATTTTATATGTATACTAGTCAACAGACAGATATTACAAAAAAGTACGCGTGATCGCCAAAATCAAATGGTTCCTATTTAAAAACGATAATGGAGTTTATAGTTAAAGAAATTTAAATACGCAAATTGAAGCGACAAGAGTTAATAGCACTCGATCAAAATGGAAAACAAAAGAAAACAACTGTAAACAAAAATGGGACGGCTTACCGAACATCCTTTTTCGAAACCGATTGGGAATTCCACCCCTCTATCCCAACAGGAAAATTCCATTTTCCAAATACAAAACTGAGAACAAACGACAGAAGCCTAAATACCTTGTAAGTAAACGAAGCGCAATAAGTAAATAGCATTTTCTGCTTTGTGGCAAATTCAAAACAAACGGCCGTTGAAAAACTCTAAACAACTTTAAACGATTGCTGTTTTCATGACCGAATGGAATTGTTTTTGTGGTATCGGTTTTCTGTGTTGAATATCTGCGGTTAAACGAAGATAGTTTATAAAAAGAATAAATAAGCTATCGAGTCTACCGCAATACAATTATTTCTTGATCGGCTTCCAAGTTTCGATGCTGTCTGCTTTATGCCCAATTATATTTTTTTTATTGATTTGAAGCAAAAGTTTACTAACACAATATCTATTTACTGGTACTTTTGTATAACAAATTTAAACATATCACTCTAAATCTCATGTTTACCAAGCATATTGAGAAAATAAATATAACTTTATTTCTATAATATCTTTACAATACTTTACACTGAGACTTCCCAGTAGGTAAATAATCAATCAGAGATACTTGTGTTGGGAATGACTCGCAACTTCCCTATTGGACTACATATAAACAAAAAGCTATTTGTAGAAATGCAAAATAATTCCCTAAATAAAAAAAATTAATGTCTGTGCCTGTGTATGTATGTTATGTATATGTTTGCTTGTGTGTGTGTGTGTGTGTGTGTGTGTGTGTGTTCGCGCGCTCGGCTGTGTGTGGGGGTCTGTGTGTGTACTGTGTGCGAAAGAGATACAGCCTACATATCGCCGTCACCTGGCTAAATTCGCCGCTTAATTGGATGCCTAGCCCATTGATTAAAACCCCGACGTCCAATTGAATGCCTAGGCCGATCGGCGGTTAACAATATGGCGTATTGAAAATCCGCTCTTGGTGTGAATAATAGGTTAATTTTTTTATGACCACTTATAACTTAAACTATTTCAGTTATAAGTGGTCATTAAAAAAACTTTGAACCTATGAATAACTCAGTCACACAAAAGCTCTTCGACTTAATCGATCTGCCTAGGCCTACAATTGAATGGCTAATTTAACCAGACGGCTGACATGACGTTCAGCCATCTGGTTAAACATTTCGTTCCATAATATTGATATTTGTTTTGCCGAATTTGCGGTAACTGCAAAAAAGAAAGTTAAACGTCCTGATATATGGTGATAAATAGAGAAATTAATATAAAATTCAAGTCCTTCAGTGTATAATTTACAGAATGTAAATATGACATTATTACTTAATTCAGTGTAATATAGTAATATTACAGTATAATATAGTAACAACTAGTGTGGATGTCAGTTATCGCTCCATAAAGAATCCTATGTCCATCCTAGGATTTCAAAGTATCTTAATATAAAATTTCATCTAAATCGTTTCAGCTCCTTAAGCGTGACAAGGTAACAGACGGACAGACAGACAGACAGAGATACTTTTGCATATAATATCAGATATATATTATTCTTTCATCATATAGCCTAGAATTATGTAGGCATAATTAAGAACTTATGTTATGTACACATGATAACGGAGAAATATGTAATATAGATGTGTGTGTGCGCCGGTGGGCTGATAAATGAAGAAATATGGATGATAAAAAGATAAAGCTCAGATAATGGATAAGGATAAAGGCATAAATTAGCATTTTGCATTAAGGATTTTGTAAAGCAATAAAAGTAAAAACTCTTTGTTTGACTTCCGTTGGAGCAACACCACAAACAAAACAAAATAACAACTTTATTCTTTTTTATTGTCGAACAATTTGTCTTGGAATTGGTTTGGCAGATACTGAATATAGTAAAGATATTTTTGTTCGCTTAAATATATTACATAGTAGGATGGAAATGTCTGAATATTAAAGGTTTCGTGTTTGATTGTGGACTCAGAAAAGAAATAGCTCAAATAATTAAGAGTCCGTCGCTGACTCATGGTTAATTACTAAAAAATCGTGGAACGGAAAAGTAAAAATAAGGTGAACAAAAGACTCTGGAAGCGGCTGTGTACAGTCAGCCAAGAAAGTGGTTTACTAATTTTGAACGAACTCCCCGACGACGAATGGAAGCTGACAAGCTTGAATATTGAAGTAAAATTTAAATTAAACAGGCAATATTGATTGTCTCACTGGCCACATTTTACTCGCAAAAATAACATTAATCACCTAATTAGATACAAAGGATATTAAACCTTTATACCTAATTTAAAGGCGTTGAATTTCCTGTTAACCGTACCTATTGACCGGAAGTTAGTGGCGGCAGCTATATTTGCTTTCCATTAACTGACTGGCTGTTGTTGAAGCTTGCAGTTTTTATTCTATGGCAAAAATTCAGGCCCAGTTTTTAATCGAGTTCAAAATAGGAGGTTATCACTTCGACCCGTATGTATGTAATATTGTCAGAATTGCACAGTTTTTGTATATGTTAGTCTATAACAGCTTCTGAACATGGGTGCCAAATTTCATTTGTGTATGTATGTTTGTCCGTGCCTCAAAAACTATAGTTCAAAATGCAAAAATATTTTTTCCCTGGATTTAATATTATCCAATTTAGGGAACTTCGCAAGTTTCATAAAAGTCAGTTCAGTAGTTTTTGAGATAGAGAGATAAGCGTGTATCAGTCACTAATGAAACGTTTCGTTGGCTTAACTATAATTAAAATGAAGTCGGTTGGTACTTAGAAAAAAGGTATTTTTTGGAGTTGATGCTAAACGGTCCAGAAACAATAGAAAGTGAAGTACTCACTCCAAAAAGTACCTTTATATGAGATAAGTACCTACCTACTTCGTTTTAATTATTTGTTTCTTTCAGTGTTTAAAAGTGGGTTATACTTTTTTTTTGGTTGGTAATATATTTTTTTACGTTATAGCGCTACAATTTATGTTAAACAATACAATGTTATTTTGTTCATATCGTCTAATTTTTTGGGAACTACGCGATTTCTTCAACGACATTAAATTTTTTAAAACAATACATTAAAATTTTAAGTGTCGAACAAAAACTATTATATTTTAAAATTTTCATTCCTGAAATCATATACTTATTTAACTTGGTAGTTCTATATCCACATTTTTAATATCTAGTTTTATTGTCTGTCCAATATAATATTTGTTACTTAGCCTAGCTATTTAGAAGCCAGGTAATTTCATTATTGAGCTACGGAAACTTCTCTATTATCATCGTCTACTCGTTATAAATCAATTTAATTACAGGTTTTTATGTTTGTTTTTTCTCCAAAATTTCGTTTTATATTTTAGTTTCGGTTCAGACTGGTCGAACTCAGTTGATTGTTCCACAAATCTGAGGCGCCTTTGCTCCCCAGCAAGCTTTAGCTTTACTTAATTAGTCTTAAGTTTTCGACTCAAACGGATTTTAAAGGTTAAATGCTTACTAAGCCTAGAATAAAGAAATCATGTTTTTATTGAAAATTATGAGTAGGTAGGGGTTAAAATTTCTATAAAAAAATAATTATTTAAAATTGTGTAGGTAGTTATTGATTTTTTACTGAATGCGATCAAACATTTTTCTTTAAATATTAAGGGTGGTAGACAAGCACACAGCCTCTCTGTTGTAATGGGAATACCGTAGTATACTTAGACTTTGTAATACTAGAGTTTGACAATACAGATGAAAGAGACTACAGAATGAGAAAAAAAATATGCAGGTATCACACAAATAACTGCCTAAACATAAAAAAGTAAAATTTAAAAAGAAATAAAAATACACAGAAGTTGTTTTTGTATTTAAGTAGAGTAAATACTCGTCATCTACACACATATCTCACTAATTTTAGTGATGAAAATTGTGAGTTATATAATATCCCTAAAATGGATTCTCTTAATGTTTATCCTCGAATATACAGGATGAAGCTCTTATTTCAACTCCACGTGGAAGGGTTATAGGTTAAAAGTCAGCGCTCTTAAAATAAACACACCTAATGCTGGTTATGACCGAATTCCGAGCATTTTCCCCAACATTCAATCCACATATCCCATTGTGTTTGAATAAACATTTCAATCGAGAGGTTTCATAGGCAGTGACCAGTGGAGCGGAGCACACATTCAGCTCTTTTTTACGGTACGCTGGCTTCCGATGAATGAACTGCCGCCGAGATATTAGAGCCCGGCCGCGCGCAGGTTAAACTAATACAGGCAAATAAACAGACACACTGACTCTGGTTTCTCGTATAAACAGATATTCGACTAGCTGGGTTATCAAGATGAAAATATCTTTGCAGTTTTATTGCTAGAACACATAGAGAATAACTGAAGCCCGAATCTCAGTGTTGTAAACGCTACAAACTTTTAAAGGAAAATATGGTTCTCATAAAAATATAATAAGTCAGCAAGTTAGGTACTTTATTTTTAACTAAAAGTAGTTGTAATTTAAACTGCGTTCCACTGTAAGCTGGAGCTGCTTCTTCAGTCGGTCACTAAAAATTCTAGTGGAACATACTAGGTAGTATGTTAATAAAAGGTTTAGTAAATTTTGTCTACTCAGAATAGTACAGTTCAGAATAGAATAGTCAGAAAAGATAAGTTAGACATCGTCTGTTACTTATGTACCGTACATCTCCTCTCCTTTCCATACATCTCCGTTTGGTGGATGAGGGACAGCATATTTCCAAGTTTCAAACATCGAAACGTCAAGCTGTCTAAACTTTGCGCGTTCTTGTCAAGATAGTCACTGCTCGCGGGTTGACTGAAAGATTAACTTTTCGGCCGTCCAATATAATAACGGCTAAGAAACTTCTGCCTACTCTATTCTATATCAAAAAAGGATGTTTGAATAAAGTATTTTATTCACTTGTATTTATTAATTTGTGAAGTGCCCTAAGATAAGACAGAGTGGATTTTCTATTGTGTGTGAGCGCCGGCGGGCTGGTTAGGGACAAAAGCCCCCTGCGTCGAGGATTACCCAGTCAAGTCTTTTTCTAGTCTAAGCTTTTTCCGAAGTTATGTATACTGTATGTGTGCCGTTCAGCGAGGTAATGCGATCAGCATTATTGGTAAACTCGTGTGTCACAAGATGTAGGTGGTGTTTTTAATTAATTAATTTGTTTTTAGGTTGAGTCCATACAGTTGTTTGATTTTCCTTTAACATATGTACTCAAATAAATTAGATTTTATTTCAGCATCATATTTCATGTTTGAAAGATATTTTAAAAATGCAAAGACTGAAAACTTCAAGTTTTCTTTTAATTTTTTTTCAGCTATTTATACTCTATTTTAGAAAGTAGAAAGCAGTACTTATTTCTATTATGTATTTTTATTTTGTTCCAATGCGGTAAATCCTACTTCCTAAAAATGATAAGGTTGACACAACTATTAAGGGAATACAATATAAAATACACAGCGATTTCCACTCATGAACATATTTTCTTACAATAAAGATATTTTCACACCTTAATGTAATCTCAGGGTTTTCTGGGAAGCTCCTGAGGGACTCTACATCTAAGTTAGGTTTAAGTTAGTGCCAGTGTGTCCGCTCTATGTGCCTCTAGTGGCACATCCTACTTGGAATTTTTGGATATGGTCTTTCTTACTGCAGTAAATAGTGCTTGGAAAGGGTAAACTAACATATAAACGTGTCGATACTTGAGCCAACATAGATGCCAAAGCCAAATGAGTAGCTTGGTGGCGTAGTGATTTGAGTGTTCTGGTGTCGATCGAAGAATATATCTCATGTCTATAGTTGAAGAAAAAAGATATATTTTTAATCTATCATTCCTACCCATTATTGCTAAATAGAGAGGAGCTCGGTGGCGTAGTGGTTTGAGTACTCTGGTTTCGATTACAAAAACAAAGCAGCTTTTGCCGTCTTGGGAAGGGTCAATCAAATTTATAATTTCGAGTTCCTCTGTGCTTCGGAAGGCACGTTAAGGCGTTGGTTCCGGTTGTTACTACAACCGCTTTAACATACCAACCCGCATTGGGCCAGTGTGGCAGTGTTATGGCCCAAACTCCTCATGTGTTTCTCCCATGCAGGAAGGCCTGTGCCCAGCAGTGGGACGTATAGGCCCATGATGATGAAACCAAATGACATTTTGTATAGGTTTGTCCCTTTCCCTCGCTAACTTTCTTGTTCATCACTCATACAAAAGTGACAGCTTGCAAGCTCAATCTTAAAGTTCTTTCTAATCATTACAAATACAATAAGATAAAGATATAGGCAACCGTTTATTTTGTCCAAATATAAATAATATATCACTACAGCTATAAAAATAATACATAAGAGACAAGATAAGACACAGTTATGGATGTATTTAATGTTAGTGAAATATTTTCTTGACAAAGAATGGACCGGTGGCGGTAGCAGTGAAGCGTTTCATGGAAAAATACCCCATCTGCCTGTAAATGGGTCGTCGGAATTACGTATCAAAGTATTACTGTATTCTTAGGCATAATAAAACATTGTTGAATAAATAAATAAATAAATAAATCATAAAAAATGACGAGATGCAGAGGTCAATAGAAGTCGACCTCACACGTGGCAATATTTTCTACAAGTGATACTTCTCAACGTAGGACGATTGATCAAAGTCTTATGCTAAACAATCGAATAGAGCATATCGTTTCAACAGCACAACGAAATTTTGTAACTTGTGTGAAATTCAATAGAAAGACTACAATGTCAAGTCGAAATATTTTATGCCGTCGCCGAGCTCGTATCACGTAGCCGCCTTCTCTTCGAAATGCAGAAAATAAAACACCAAACAAAGAATACGAAAAGCTGCAATCGTAAAGTAGCCCGCCAACCTATGCAAATGGAAAATTTAAAATTCGAATTGATTCATTCTCCAAACCGAATATTCCGGAATAGACCTTCCATTAGCGGAACCGTGCGACAGGACTAGAGCTGTCAATTTGATTTATTAATTAGTCAGTCTTGCGCCAAAATAATCACAATTAAATATTCAAATTTGGAAGTGCAGAGCCGTGTCGCTGCAGCCGAGTAGCTTCATGCTGTCAGGAGTTGCATTTGGCTTGTCGGTGAAATGAACATGTCTGGCTCCCGGCCGTGGTAGTCCAGGAATAGCGTCGAACGGGACAGGTCAAACGGAAATAAAGCAAGCTGCACTCAGCGAAGTTTGGACATGTCTGATAGCTTTACTGGCAGCTTGTGAATAAAATACACGCTATTTCTGCTTGCCTTTTTCATTGCATTTCGAACACTATTGTGTCGATTGTCGTTTATGGAAATAACGTTACCCCTTCTAAAAGTTACAACTGCAATATTCGACGGTTTAGCGAAAGTTTTGTCATATTAACTCAAAGTTGAGCCCGAACGAGGGCGAGGGATGAGCCGCGATAATAGCTGTCACACATGTTGTAAAATTGAACCGGTGCTACGGCAAAAATATGTGGTTAATTTAAGTCCTACCTAATGGTGGTGTGTAGCATAATAATTTAATTAATTTGTGCTGTATAGTATAACAGCTGTAAAAATATCAAACCTAATTTCGCAGCATAAGATAAGTAATTATTTTTTCATATTATAAACGCGCGTTGGAATGAGAAATTAAACATAAAAAACAGACAGGTATTTAATGAGACACAAATAGTTAATACTAAATTAGTCGCTGCGTTCCCTATAATATGGTTAAGCGGAGCGATGGCTGGCACATGCGTCATACCTGTGAACAGGTGCCACTAGTGGAAATTGTCATCTCTAAGCTTCCTTGATTTTTAATAATTTACATACTTACCTATTCACCAATAGTATCGTTTTTGAGGGATGTAGGTATATGGCATTATAGGAATTATATAAAACAATACAATTATTATTATGGTGACGTGGTCAGACAAGTGTTTAAAATTAATGATTGTGATGGTGCATTGTCGGACAGCCTTTAAATAAAGTAAATAATCTTGTAATTAGGTGTCTCTGTGCGACACTGCACTGCTAAATACTATTACTATGTAACCAAACATTGTAACTTAATAATTGAAAAGAGTGACTACACGATTTTTTTGCCGGAATCTTCTCGGTAGTTCAACTTTTGGAACTTAAAAGATAGACGAACAGGCAGACAGACAGACAAACTGACAGTCAGACAGACTAACAGACACAGACTGTCTGAAAGACAGACGGACCGACAGACCGACCGACAGACAGACTGACATCATAACATTGTTAGCTTATGTAAATCCAGACAAGACAGAGTGACAAACATTATGACATTTTTAGTTAATATTATTTTATGTAATAGACATAAGGGTTTTTTGACGAAAGTGCTTTTTGGGGGGCCTAATTGAATAAAGATATTTTCATTTAATTTAATTTCATAACTACTTGTTTTTATCTGTCACATTTTCTCGTAATTGTATTTAGTCACCTAAGTGTAATAATTAATAACCGAAATATACTTTAGTTTTTTATTTACTTATCCGTTTGTCCTTTACCAGTTCCTCGGTGCTCATCCACAATAGCGCACCTATTATATCTGTAGCTTTTGGGTAGGTTCCTTACAAATAATTGCAAAATTAAAACTTTTAAGTAACCCCCGGCGTCATTAATCATCTATCTAACACCATCTCATTAAGTCTATTCATTAGAGCACAAATACGCTTCATCTGCTGTAAGTTTCTGAAGAATTAAGCATTTCACAGACTTTTTGATGGTATAGGATCAGCTTAAGGTTAGTATGTCATGGGAATGTCACCGAAGTGACAGTACACCAAATTTGAAATCAATCGGGTCTATAAAAGTTAGTAAAATCCTATTATTACTAGGTGGTAGACCCATATGTAGGGTCGCCTGGGCAGGTACCACCGCCTTTCTTATTTCAGCCGTGAAACAGTTCGCTGTGTTTCGGATTGAAGGGAAGGGTAGCCAGTGTAATTACTGGGCATGGACGGCATTTCATCTTAGGCCTCAGGATGACAACGCACCTGCAATATCAAGTGCTTTTCCTTGTTACTGCAGGTGTCTATAGGCGGCGGTAACCGCTTACCACCAGGTGGGCCGTCAGCTTGTTTGTCATCTAGTTGTATAAAAAAAATAAAAAAAAAACATTATCATGAAGAAAATGAGCTGATATTTCATAAATTATAGCTAAGAACCATCGTAGTCACATCAGCTTTCAAATAAAAAAACCGAATCAAAATCGGTCCATTCGTTTAGGCGCTACGATGCCACAGACAGACACGTCAAACTTATAACACCCCTCTTTTTTCGTTGGGGGCTAATTAAATCAACAGAAAGCAACTCTATCATTTTCCGCAACAATAATTAACAGCTCCATATTTGAACAAAGAACTTGAGTAGAATACACAAACTGACAATTCCGAAGTGTGGTGGTATTTTTAATCAATTACCCTGTTACATGATCAGATAACAATTGCTAGAGTTATATCTTGGTACTATGAATATATATTAGGAAAGCAAGCGAGCTTCCTCGTGGCAGTAAACCGAACGAATTTGCATCTGGAATCGAACCATACACTTCGCAAATCGACGGTCGTAAAAGTAGTAGAGCGTTCTGTCGGTCACCTCGTGAATTATGGAGTGGCGATCCTGTTGGGTCAGGAGCCAGAGACTTTGTTTACATCGTTGCCAATTTTTTAAATAAAATAGTGTTGATCGCTTACTATCGATATTAAGAAATCTTAATAAATTGAGCTCCCTGGTTCAAGTTCCGGTAGGGGCAGACGCTTAAGTGATCAACACGAACATTTACTCACGAGTCATGGTTGTTCATAAATATGTTTATTTAAATACGTATGTTTCTAATATTTACGTAATAAATACAAATGATTATTTAGTATCTAAAAATTAATATTATGTCATTATCAAAATGATAAAGAATAAATATAAAATGTTATTTAGTAATGATAATGGAAATGTAAACCACTTTCCTGTTAGGCGTCCAAACGTCTCTATGTGCTAGTTCGACGAAAGTGTCCTTATATTCAGTTGCTACACCTGTAGCCGTAATATTGTTAGTTGTGTCAAAGGTACTCTCCTAGACTCTACAGTACGCCTAGTGTAAATCGAAACGATTCTATCGCGTTTGCGTTTGGTTTTCATATTGTATGCAAACAACAGCAGCACCTCTGTTGAGAAGTATTGGAAACTACATAATTTTATAATGGATTTGACGACGATCGAGAGATATATATACGTTTAAAACGAGCACTAAGGGTGCTTACATTAAACTGTGAACTTTGTTCTCTCTCGCTTTTTGACTGCAATCCTTTTCAGCTGTATCGTTTTCAGTTGCCGTGATGACGTAGAAATCAGTAGTCCCCTTTCTATTTGACGCCGTAGACCGCTTCACAGCAGTTCGGTAGTTCGGCTCTCACACAGTGAAATACCAATTGTGTCTGATATTGGGGTGTTTCTCCAGTTAAGCAGACAGTCGTTTTTCATATAATTCTTCTACGTCTAAGAATCCATCTGCAGGTGTCTATGGGCAGCGGTAGCCACTTACCACCAGGTGGCACGTCAGTTTGCTTGTCATCAAATTATATAAAAAAGTAGTAACTATCGCCTATAGCCCTATAGGAATCCGCATAATGAAGGAAATCACTTTGGATCACAATTCACAATAGATGGTAATGCCTCCCATGCCCTGTTATTACACTGGCTATCTTTCCTTCACACTGAAACAGCCAACTCCTTTACGGCTAAAATAGGAAAGGCGGTGGTACCACACCTACAACCTGTCGAAAGATTCTACTGCTTCATCATCACCAGCCTATATACGTCCCACTGCTGGGCACAGGCCTTCCTGCATGGGAGAAACACATTAGGAGTTTGGGCCATAACACCACTACGCTGGCCCAATGCGGGTTGGTGGGTTAAAGCGGTTGCAGGAACAACCGGGACCAACGGCTTAACGTCTACTACTTAGTAACTTGTTATTTTAACTTTAAATTAATTTATGATAGAGCTTTTCTCAGTCCGCCTGGCTAGACCATCCTGCCTAAGTCTGCCGCCAAAACAATAATGCTAACAGCATTCTTGTGTTCCGGCGGTTGGTAGTAAGATTGTCAGTTCCTCTATGGTTAAGGAATCCGGGTGTAGTTTCAATCTCCGGCCTTATCATCACTTAGCATCAGGTAAGAGGAAGGCCAAGAGCTAACCTGTTAAGAATAAAAAAAAAATGTTAAGCCACGAAAGACGTCAGGATTGTGTGACTTGACAGGTTAAATATTTAATGAACATCTGGATAAATATCTTGACTAGAAAAAATAATGTCCTGGGGCGGGAACAGAACTCGATACCTTTCACAATCTTTTCAGGACAGAGCCTAAATTTTTTTTGGGAGTAGAAAAGTTAATTTTAGACACAAATGTTAATCCCTAACCGTTGTTTACGCCACGGATTTCAGAAACAGTGCTGTCTGTAATCTATGGCTTGAGAGGTAATTAGCTATTTAATTGGACGCCTAGGCAGATCGTCTAGTACCAAGAGTTTTTGTGTAATGCTGTCTGTGTAATTGGTAGATTTAAGGTTTTTTTATAACCACTTAAAACCGATTTTTTTTGGTCATAAGTGGTCATAAAAGCCTTGAAACTACCAATCACACAAAAGCTCTTCAGTACTAGACAATCCGCCTAGGAGTCCAATCAGCGGCTAATATAACTAGATGGTATAAAATTCTTCCTTAATAACATAATTCATGCGACCTATTTTCTCAAAATTTATTTGAAAGATAATAAAGAAACATTTCCATAGTAGAATTGTTTTGTAAATTACATCAAAATCTCTGAATCTCTCTCTCTCGGAGTAAAAACAATAATCTAGGAAATTATAGTACTGTATATTTTTATGAAAAAAGGTACAATGTTTTTCAAAAATATTCCGTATAGTCTAGATAGTAAATACCACTGTTTTTTTCGGTGTGTGTATTATGGTGGGGTTGCAGGGTGTTTCCAGAGTCACGTTCAGGCAATATTTGCTTTATAAAATTCAGCAACTGAGGCGGCCGCATATGTACGGAGTCGTCAGTTTTCAGTTGCACTCTTTGTGTTTTTTAAAATGTCATATTATAAATATAAAGTTTTACTAGTAGGTTCCTACAAAGCTGTTTTAAATTTACACCTATTTATATTCAGTGCATTGCATAGCTCTTATTTTAATCCTATTAAAATATTCTTAACTTTTGATTTTAACATTATTATAAATGTTTAAAATATATCTAAACTAGCCCCCGCCTCCCCGCCTCAGGACGTGAATTTTTTCTAGTTTACATATATTATATTTTAATTACTAAGTAATTTTCCAAACATTTATAATGTTAAAATCAAAAGTAAATAATATTAAAGGACTGCCCTAACTTAACCGAATCGTAGGTATTTGTTAAAATACTCGTTTCGGTTGTTGAAATAGAACATTTCGACATTGTAGGATGGACGTTAACTCATAACGCAAAAACAGATAGACTAGAAGAATTTCACAGGGATATCCCAAGTCCTGGGTGGCTCAGTTGGTCAGAGCAGTCGCCCGGATTGCGAAAGGTTGCGGGTTCGTTCCCCGCCTCAGTACGTGAAATAATACTTCCTATGTTAACATTAGTGGGCTGTTGTAGAGGTGCAAATTGATGTTCTTGAGGTATTATTAATAGATGTCTACCAATGTTTCATCACCAGCCTATATACGTCCCAATGCGGGGCGCACCCCTTCCTACATCGGAGAAACACATGAGGAGTTTGGGCCATAACACCAGCACGGCACAAAGCGGGTTGGTGGGTTAAAGCGGTTGCAGTAACAACAGGGACCAACGGGTAAACGTGTCTTCCGAAGCACGAGATTTAATTGACCGAGAAACCAGAGCGCTCAAACCACTACGCCACCGAGGTCCTCACCAATGTTTATTTACTTTCTAAAATTCCTGCTACTTTCGTAAGTTTGCATGAAAAACTTTCAACATTTTTTTTCTATTCAATGCAATTGGTTTACTAATATTGTAATTTGTTATTTAATCAAGTTTTACGACTGAAACACCAACCCAAGGCAAAGCAAATACTACAGTGATATTTAAATTTTATTCATTTCTGAATAAAAATTCAAAAATGTTTTAATTATAGAAGCTGGACTACTATAACTTTTTGTCATGCTTTGTTATAATGCAGCCGTGATCTCAATTATTTAATTAGCCTTTTTAGTCTGTGTCAGAATAACTCCAACTATGCAGGGTATTTAAGTTTGTTCTCTCTTGAAGTGTCCATTTATCCAAAGAGGTCATTTATTTTCTCGGCTCGCCGCGCTTGTGGCGAAATGATTGAGATCAAATGTGTCACGCCCAATAGCGGTTGTTATAACTAGAAGTTACTGCCTGAACTCTATATTATTCTTTTATGGGCTGCTGGTTGTTCGAAATAAAACACTACACAGAACTTGCTTCGTAAAGTCTGTCAGCATACATCCATCCCATTTTCTGTTTTTGATATTTTTCTATGTACTTAAATATCTAGTTCAAACTACTATTACTGCTGCTATTTACATATTTTCTTTGCTACTATCACCAATAGCTTGAATTGAGACTTAAAAATTCTGATGTCATGATTTTAAAATCAGCTATAAACAAACAAATACAAGAAATAGTTTGAATTCATCATGGGGAAACCCATAAAAGCATGAGATTCCAGACACAATTGATTTTTCAATTGTCATAGCCCCCCGGTGGGATAACGTCGCTTGACAGATTACTGTTGCTTTTAATAGGACTACGTAATTATCAACCTATTAAGTATGTTGAATTCGTGCATTTATATCACAGTTTAAGTTTTAATTGTGCATACGTGTATTTTTGCTTATCCTTGTTGTAAAGAGTGAACAAAAAATTCATACCAAATATATTGTACGTAGCTGTGACATCAGCATTATTACTATTTAATTGCCCCAGAACGCGAGAGCATCACGTTGTCATAATATTTGGCGAGGAATGTCCAACATCGGTTTATTAAGCTCGTCCGTGCCGATCGTTTATACTTGTAGGTACAACTACATACATAGTTCTGGAATACTTTTATGTACTTATTGCTTTGTCTGCTTTGTAAATAACAAGCTCAGATGTAGACTTTAGTGTTATATATACTTTATTCATATTAGTATTACGCTAATTTTTAGAGCCTTAAAGTTTTATTTTAAAAAGTCTTAATACAATACTGATGCTTATTACGTACAATACTTATTATGTTTTGTATGAAGTAAGTATTATGTGCGAACTGGGAACTGCTTTCCATACTATGTTTTTTGTATTTCATTTGAAATTGGCTTGGCCGATTATTTTGACATATTGTGGATAATTTATGGCATTAATTATTAAGTAAATGCAGCGAAAAGCTTAGAAATAATCGCGGCTATATATTCTACAAGCTCTAAATGACTATCATTTTCAACTGATAATTTTAAACAAAAATAACAACTGCATTTGTAAAATACACCTTGAATGCTGCACTTTGAATATAAACTGGTCTGATTTAAGTAGACATTCATTTAAAATGATTTTGGCAAAAACGGCAACTTATTATTTAATGACCTTATTATCTCCATACCAAAATAATATTATATAATTTGCCTATTTTACACCATTTCACAAATGCTGAGGGGATTGATGAGGCTGTTATTTATTTTTATTGAAGAAAATTCATGCTTAAGAAGACAGTATAATATAAATATTTTTCGTCCTCATAAAAACTTTGCCACCTTTTTTCAACCCCTGAAGGAATTTAGAAAAATCCCTTCTCAGTGTTGTTCTTTTCAAAAAGTAACTACTGTCCAAATCTTTCTTCAGTAGTTTCTGCTGATTTAAATAAATAGACTCAGCAAAGTAACTCTGCTCAGAGCTAGAGCAAAAAGATTTCTGCGACGTTCTCATATTTAATATTGCAAGCCCTGCACTTTATTCAAGTTTTTTGTAAAAAAAAATTCGTCAAATGCTTCTTTATGAAAAAGTGAATTCCAAATAGCATACATTGAGGAGGGTCCGCTCTTGCCTAACAAAAGTACTTATTTTTACAAACACAAATAAATAATAGTTAGTCCGTTTTTATTCATGTGATGCGTGTATGTGAGATAGTTAGGTTGTAGAGAAAAAGTCTGTCAGATAATTGACCTAACTGTACGAGATGGTAGTCTTGGGCTTGGTTAACTTACCAGCCTCCCGGCGGTCATACATACGAGAAAATTTATTGTCTTTGATGTACAGTCGACAGCACATCAAGCGTTACAGTTTGACCTTGAGGTCGCCCTTACTCCGTTCGTAATAGAGGCTGCTTTCGCAGTGCAACTGTTACACTTGACGTGCTGTCGTCTGTACTTCACAGATGACTTTATCATATAAGATTTTATTATTACTTTTTGTGATTGGGTGGGTGATTGGCCCCTATGTAGGGTAGTCTGGGTAGGTAGGTATCACCGCATTCCTTATTTGAGCCGTAAAGCAGATCGCTGTGTTTTGGATTGAAAGGAAAGGTAGCCAGTGTAATTACTGGGCATGGAAGGCATTTCACATTAGGCCTCAGGATGACAACGAACCTGCAAATGCAATACCAAGTTATGTTTTCCTTGTGATTGCAGTTGTCTTTAGGCGACGGTAACGACTTACCATCAGGTTGGTCGACAGCTTGTTTGTCATCAAGTTGTATAAATAATATGACTCAATTGTTATTTGTTTATGTGAAATGTGATCATATGTGTGACAATTTTATAAAGATTAGGAAGACACAATGTCGAAGGATCTGGAACTTTTTTTTATGTATGATAATCACACCTGATGTCAAGCGAAGATGAGGCCTAAGATGGTACACGCTCGCCTAGAAGATACTTGTTCACTCTGCCCTTAAAGATATCCAGATTATATTGATCCGGGAAAACAGACCTTGGCAACGAGTTCAACTCCTTAGCTGTTCGTATTTTTAAAGAGGAAGCAAAGTGCTTCGTGCGGATGGGAGGTATATCCACTACGTAAGGGTGAAAGCCTTCGCCGCGCCTGGTCGTTTACTTATAGCGTTGTGAAAATAAACCATGGTGTATTTTTCATTTACATGAGATGTCGTATGTAATGTATGATGGTACTCGATAGCACGCAAGCCTGTCACAATATTTAGGCAGGAATGTCCGACAGGGTTTATTAAGCCGGTTCGCGTGAGGCGCAAAAACTTCGTGTCGGAGCGCATAATTCTCCCCTACTCGAAGTGTTCATAATTCCATCGTAAACGCGCGTATGTTTATTTTTTAATACCATAGAGAGTGTATCAGTTTCGCAAAGTAAGTATCGATATTGATGTTAGGGGACTTGTCGAGCACTTTAGTTCAATTTGTGCTTTGATGTGAAAGAGAATTTTGACTGGGGATCTAGAATTTATGTTTTCTCAAATAATATTGATGAATATCATAATATGAAATGAATAGTGATCGCTACACGCTTAGACACTAATACCAGAAGTAACGGCACAGTCACAGACAATAATGATCTATTTAATCATTAAAGCCCTCAGGGTTCAGAAAATCACGCAGTACGTATTGAGGGCCGTCTAGTACGGCTATTGAGCCGTACTAGACGTGATCACTGACATTTTATCAGCCCAGAATGAATGTCATTTTGAAATTTCATTCTATAATGTCAAGTCTAAGTGTTAATAAGTACTTATGACGAGTGGTGTTTTTATATTTGTCTTGTGGTTTTAAGGACATAATTAATTTCAAAAGATATAACAAGTGATGCGAAAAATACAATTTTGAAAGTTTTATCATTTATGCGAGAAGAAAACCGCCTCCAAGTGCCATTAACATAATTTTACATGTAAGTGTTGAGTTGAATCTCCCATTACTTATCTCTATTTAGTTTATTTATTTGCGGTCGATTAGTTTTATTAATTTTGCGATTCCAAAGGTCTGTGTTTAGTTTAGTAAATTAAACAAGCAAACTGGTCTCTCATTTGCCTTTTTCGTGCTATATAAAAATGAGTCCTATTTTGCATGCGTACGAGGAGAGTGGTTCGTACGAAAATAAGTCATTGAAAAAGAACATGGTGATTCAACTGGAACCTAGATTTCAATTCCAGGGAAAATAGGGACAGAACGAATGGGAGGATGGAAATCAAGGACTTATTGGCCTTGCTATTACAGCTAAGGAGAAAAATGCATGAATGTAGAATCCAATGAAGAAAGAAATGCCGACAATACCATAGTTAGTCAATGTGTTACGAGAAGAAATTGATTTCAAGGCAAGTCGTGAAATCCTCCGAAAACTATTGTGTTATATTAAAATTCATTATAATAAGAATATAATGCTAAATCATGTTTATTAATTTTTATTACCCTATCGTTACGTTTTAAAAGAGTTAAATATCAATAAATTATGTTATGAATATTTCGATAAAGTAGTCTTTGCTAAAGGTTTTCATTATCAACCCAAAATCGATAATTTACTTTAGTGGCAACACTAAAGATGTTTTTATTTTCTTTTGAAATATACATTTTCATAGGCCAGTTCAATTGATACTAACGCCGACGGGATTAAATAACATACACTAAAAATGTTCGAGTTTGAAAATGGTATATTTGTCTACATTAAAATCTAAAAATAATCTAATGCAATGTTCCCAATTGTTTCTGACGTTAACATGTTTGAACATATTATTATTTCAAATATTTTTTTTTTACTTTTCAGTAACAAGATAATTATTATTAGGTATTCTCTATGCATATAGTAAAGACGAGTGAATCAAGATCAATCTGTCCGACTAAGAACACGTCCATCTTGTAAGGAGGGGAAAGTTTTTAATTAGACACTTTGTTTGTACGAAACTATCTGTGGGAGTTGTAATGTATGTTGCTAAATTGTTAGATGACCTAAAGTGGAATAGAATTGATGGCGATATTCAGTGAAGTTTTTATTTTTCTTCGAAATAAGATTTAATATTAACTGATAAAATTTTTGTAAATAATATACTATTACACAACTGTAATCGTTATTGTTAATATAGCTAATTTAAGCATATACAATTGAAGATTATTATTCTTTACGTTCATAATGTATACAGAATTAGTGTGACAATATTTCCGTACTTAAAAAATATTTCATGCTTACCTATTCAAGTTGGGATACCAAGCCATAATTTATGTTTATCCTGTATTTTTATCGCAAGAACGTGACTGTGTAGGTAGGTGTCTGTTTTCGGATCAAAAACTACGGCTTATTTGCTCAGTGAAAAGGTGTAAATTTAATTTTTGCGTCCTCAAGAGAAAAGTTTGCTCTAGCGAAGCAAAATAAAATTTACTTATGTTTTGACTGATAACAATATTTGAGGCATTAGTTTACTGCAACCGCTTTAGCGAGTGCAAAGCTGTAATGATATACAATAAATATAGTACGTTATTGGTCCATTAATAGCACAGCTTTATCGCTCACAATCATAAAAACAAGCTTTGTGACTAGAGCACGCAAGCTACTGATTTAGATTGCCCTAAAATGATATTTTAACGATAAATAGAAAGCGAACATGCGATGCTAATCGTGCCGTGTTTTCACGAAACCGTATTTTAAGGCGGAAAACTGTACCTTATTGTTTGGTCGGAATAATAAAATAGTTTCAGTTATTCTTTGCTAATACATCTAACATAAATGTATTTTACCTCCCATCAGAAAGTAATCTCTCTAGTAGAGGTCGCAAGTCTTTCCCAATTACATAAGGGGAGGGGGGTCGGGCTATTAGTTCACCAGTTTCTACACTAATGGGCAATAAAATGCGTAAAGGGGAGTAAAATAAGAACTTGCAAACAGTACTAATCTCATCTTTATTGACTATTGCTGTCTATCTTTGAAGATTTTATTGTGAGTTGTAGATGTAATAGTAGATAAACTGTGGCAACAAAATGTAAATAATTATAGTGGTTACATAGTATGAATACCAATAACGCTAGTTATCTATTCATCTTTCATTCAAAAATATTTAAAGTTATACATTTTGACTGTTATATCACTTTGGACATCTTTGTCCTAAAATTAGTAGGTATATACCTCGACACATGTATGCCGTTTATTAATTTTAATATAGTACCTAAATCATTTTTACCCATTCGCATTAAACGAAAGAGTTTATATTTAGTAAAAAGAAACTAAAGTACTAATAATTTCACAAAACCATGAAGGATGCCTCTATTATTGTAATGGTTAATTTCAAAACCTTGATTTGCATACTGCTAGTTTTGTTCAGCTTTAACTGTGTCGTTTGTGTTGTTGGGTGTGTGACATTTACCATAGATGTTTAAATGATGTTGGAGTATATCTATAATAAACATTTGCTTGCATTCGTGACAGTCTATAAAATTGTCGGATGCTTTAACTTTCATAAACGACAACGACGATAACGTTTAACGAACGACATAATTATGTCATGACCGGATGGATTAAAAAGTTATACATAGCAATGTTACTTTTTGGAAAATATATAGAAAAACCAAGCACCGTCCTTAATATCAAAGGTTCGTCCGCAAAGTAAAACCGTTTTTCAAAATTCAAGATAAAATTTCCATAATAACTGGAGGAACCCTCTCGAGTGGCGTCCGAAACTTTATAAAAGGATCGGAATGATTGTTTCATGCCTGGGGAGGTCCTGTATTTTTGCTCATTAACTTTCGCGAACTCCAGTCGAGTTTATTATTGAAATGAGACGAGTAAAAAAGTCAACAGGAATGTCGCGCGAGTTCGAAACACGAAAATATGAGATGGATGTGTATAATTCAGGATGGAATTCGTGGAGAAAAGCAATTTCATATTACATAGGACTTTTATGAAAATTCTTCATTCGTCGTGATTATGTATTTGTTGTGAATTATTGTCACCTCGACATCTAATCGAACAATTACGTTTCTAATAACAAAAGAATGATTATTATACTTTGTAATAAATTATGACGAGTAAAACCTATGCAGTCAATTGACTGATTACTTATGGTACAGTCGACCACAGAAGTAGCTGAACACTTTAGTATCGCGTCACACGGATCTTGTGCACCCTAGGTGGTAGGCCCGTATGTAGGGTCGTCTGGGTAGGTACCACCGCCTTTCTTATTTCAGCCGTGAAACAGTTCACTGTGTTTCGGATTGAAGGGAAAGGTAGCCAGTGTAATTATTGGGCATGGACGGCATTTCATCTTAGGCCCCAGGATGACAACGCACCTGCAATATCAAGTGATTTTTCCTTGTTATTGCAGGTGTCTGTAGGCGACGGTAACCACTTACCATCAGGTGGGCCCTCAGCTTGTTTGTCATCTAGTTGTATAAAAAAAAAAAAAAAAAAAACCCTACTTTATAGTTGCTACCGTACTATATTGACGCTAGAGTCGTTGTGACATGGTACTAAAGTGTTCAGCTACTTCTGTGGTCGACCGTACTAACTATTTTAAGCAATATATAGAAATATATATGGCACATTTTTGTTTTCGAGGATGTCTTTATCTATTCTACAGATTTTCAGAAACGTGTTCAAAGGCTTATGTTAAGTTATAAGGAATTATAGACATATTACTAGTTAGTTATTTTTTCAAATAGGTATAGTTGACACCATCACTGAATATCGCTTATTGAAAGTGCGACATGCGAATATCTGGATTTGTATATATCTAAACCTTCTCGTTATTAGGATAAATGGTGCAGAAACTTTGAAATCACGTCCTAACTCCCATTTCATTTTAAAAGGGTAAAGCAGGGGGTATAAGCGGTAAAAATGGTCAAGCGTAATCGAGGGTAAAACTCGTTTCGACCGCAATGCATTTCTGAAATCCGACGTATCGAGCCTATTATTATAGAACGGGTAATTTAATTCGCCGGGCCACTGTAAACCGCGGCCGAAGTCGTAACTCATAACCAGGTGGTGGGATTTACGTCCACACAATATGTTATAAAAATCCCGCCCGTTTTATTTTACTACCATACATAATAGGCCTCTTATTTCACGCGGGGTCATATTAGGTTTATATGATAACATATTGTGTTGAAATATAATAGTGTAGTTTAGACTTGGAATAAAGAAAAGACGTCTAATTGGTATCCTTTGGGTCAAGAACTACATTTTAACATAGAAGGTGAGGTAAGGAATAAAGGAATTAGAAGAAGGTGCCTAATTAACTCAACATTACAACAGCAGTGTTAGGTATTTAGTATCTGTGAACTTTTCTTTTATCCGTGAATTTGAGTAAAAGAGTAATGCTTTAACTTCAACTTTCACTAGCACATTATGTAATGAGACTAGTGACTGCGGGTGTATTAATTTTACTACAATTTGGACAGCAAAAACGAACGTTTTGAAATATCGAATCATTTCGACCTCTAGGCGAGCGAAATTTCACATAAATGCTACATGGGTAATTACTCCAAAATTAAAACTGTTCATATTGCGATACTAGTCGCTAAGATACCTAGAACAAAAGAGATATTCCAAAAATGTATGGAGACCCGGCCAGGTCTATGCAGTGTACTGAAAATTAGGTAAAAATACGCAGAACAGCGTTCAGTTGTCCATTTTCTTTTTATTTGCTTTGTTGCGTGGTATAAAACAAGAATTTAAAAAAAAACTGCAACACACCCAAATATTTATCATGGCGCCTGTGTAATTTTTGTGACGTTTAGTTGAATTCTATGTCGCCCACCATATTGCCATAATTAAAAATAGTAAAATCGACGAAAAATTTCAACTTTTGTGCAAACAAACTGTGCATTAAAACGAATTATTAGTTTTTTTTTCTGATGCAGGAGATTTTTCCTGATTTTTTTAGATAGTATATTTATACCTGATATGAAACATCTCCGTTTTTAGTTTTGGTTAGTTAATGCAAAATAATTTACAGGAAACGTTGTAGTGGTTTAATATTTCAGACGCGAACGCACCTCGCGAATGTAATAGTGTTTATGTTGCGACTTTATCTGCAAGAGACTCGCCTGTTGGAGAGTTTTCCATGCAGAGCATAGTTTCGAGTGTGGTGCTCTATTGAATGAGTTACGTTTACAAAAAGTGTTATCAGATTTAGCAGGTGTCTCATCAAAACTAGTTGTAAATGTGCCTAAAAGAAATTTCTACGATAAGTTTTATTGTTTTGCTCGCGTCACTGATTTCATCAAATTGAGTTAAAAGCTCACAAAACGCTTAAATTTTACACAGAGCAAAGTAATAGTAACTCTGAAACCGTTCATAAATTAATCCAAGTGAAAATTATGAATTTACAAAATATTCCGTTCAACTCGACAGGGGTGAATTTTACTGATTTGACAGATGCTTGAGCAAGCGGTTTTTAGCGAATAACTAGATTTTATGTAGTAGGTAAATTTTGTCTAATACTAAATTGAAGTTCTCTGTCTCTAGCCCCTTTCATGAAAATTCAAAAACAAAATCATATAAAGCTTTTTGGATAAGTCAGTCAGATGATAGTTAACCGAAATTTTTGTAAAACTTAAAATTATAATAGTTATTTGCTTTTTTTACTCTCCGTTTGACGAAAACTCTTTATAACCCAATAAAATACTAGGTCCCTTTCAATTTCGCTATATAGTTCACACTGATTAATATACCAATAGGTGATATTTTTTTTAGTCGAAATTATCACCTAATGGAATATTAATAAATTTGAATTACTTATTTATTATCATTATAGGTAGGTACTTCTTTCTAAAGTGGTTATAATAGAGGAACAACCCCTTCAGCCTCCAATTTAGTCTAGTATATTTATTCATCTATAGGATCATGTTTTCTAAAGTTTTATCACCGGTTTTATAATATTTAAAAATAAGGGTTTACTGGTTAAACCTCATGGTTGAGCTCACCTTTGTTGAAATCCAATTCTATTTGAGTAATAAATTACTAACTATTAAAATTCAATTTGAGTTATAAATCACTAATATAAATAAAAACATCAGCTTTCATTGTGAATTTAAAATACATTAAAGAATTAAGAAAAAAACCCACTTCTCAATGAACTGGTGAAGTTGAAGTGTTATGGATGCTTAGTCTGATTTTAAATGGGACCTTCGTTGAACATACTATGGTAGGTAGGTACCTACATTCATTCACAATCATAATCAAATTAATAACGGTTTAGAAATCAAATTGATATGGTACTGACAGTCTGCGATTTCTCTTTCCATTAAGGTTTAATTCAAATTAAACAGGGCCTAATAAATGATACCTGGTTGCTAAGTTTTCTGTCATTTGTCCTGCGCTTTTATCATTACCTGTCTTTAGTAAAAGTGGTTTTACACCATCCTTTCAATGAGTGTGATTTCATTTAAACACGCGTTAATAAATTATGATGACCCAATATAAGAGGAGTCGTTGAAACCGAATTAACTCTCAAGTTATTAACCTACCGAATGTATTCATTTTTGAGAGCATTTGTTTCTTAAATTCTTAAATAAAATTCTATATTTTTTCAAATTGATGATGTTTGTCAACTGTTTATTGAAAATATTTAAGTTTGTATACAATTTTTCAAGCAATGATCTAAGACTAACAACGATTGATCCCTCGTGGCTCGAGCGCCCTGGAGACTCAGCGTCAGCGGGACACCTCCCTCGGAGGTGATGCCTGGCGATTAGAAATCTTTCAGAGGCGAATTAACCCTTCAAGGGCCCTCAAGGACTTACCAAGGTTCTCGCCTCCTTAAAACCCCGGCTACGCTGTAACGGCTACCTGCGGCCAAAGGCAAGAGTCTGTCCAAAAAAAAAAGATTAATAATATAATCATATCATAGTTTGTAATTAAAGGGATTGCTTATTTTGTTTAATTTAACATTTATAGGCAAAGTGAACTAAAGCTCATACAGTAATTTCTGATATAATAAGTTTTTCTTGATTTCTTATTAAAATGTGAGATTAACACAAAATAAGAAGTATATAAATTATTTACGACATTGCAAAAAAAATGGTATACTTAGGATCAATAGTTTCACAGACATAGAGTATGTTTGACGTGTTGATATAGAAAATCAACGGAACAGTTGACGTCACACGTTCCTATATTACTATGAAATGTATGGGCGTTCTGACAAAATAATAAAAAGAACAAAAAATTTTTTTTTTTTAAATATACTATAATAAAAAAAACAAAATAATAATAACTATATAATATGTATGTTTTTATTTAAAGTCGTCATTATAAAAGTTGTTTTAATTGAGGTCAGCAATTAAATATCATTAACATTTTTGATACATTTTGGGAAAAAAATACCATATGAATTTTCAAAGCAGCACAACTTCAACAATATTTCATATCTTTTAAGTTTGAATTGTTTTCATGGGTTACAGTAGCGTATATTTCCCGAATTAGTGAAAAATACCGCCATATTTAAACTTAGGCGACATCCCGATTATATTAAAAATTTCGTAATGTTATTACATGTAAATCGTATTACCTGCTTACTGTGTAAAACACCATTAGTTACCTGTTTTGAATTATGAATTAAAGTGGCACGTCCATCTGTTCAAAGGGTTGTCCCTCCAGAATTAAATTGTCCTCGTTGAGTGTCAAATAATGTCAGAGATAGCGCAAATAAATGATTCAATTTGGGATCCCGTTTAAATGTAATAACTGCTATTGTTAGTTTCCAATGTTTCTCTGAATGTGGTCGATAATAACGATGAGCTTTTAAATATCGTGACTTACACTTTTTTGATAAAATAAATTTTCATAAGTGAATAAAAGTTTTATGATATTATCTTTATAATTTTATCTATTACCATGATTTAATATTCAGTAATATCCGATATTTGTACTTAAGCCTTTTTATGCCGAACAACTTACAATCTGCGAAATCAAGTGACAACAAAACATAATTTTAAGACAAGAAGAAATCTTAAGTAAGAAATACCTACAGTTTAATTTTTAGACTGTTTGTTTGGAGGCAAGCAGAATAAACGTAATCAATTATGAGTGCGTTGTGTGTTAAGAAGCTAATTGAACTTTTTCTGAAAAGATTTTCTTTTTAAATCTAAAAGTTTTAAAAAGGTTCGGAACTTAATTAAATTCTTAAAAATTAATTATTTTTCTATTGATTCATAACCAACAGAAGAGTAAAAATGAATAGTCGAAATCTCAAGAATATCAATCATATAATAACGAATAAGAAATTAAAATTGTAATTTCCCATACATAGTGTTTTACCGACCGAAAACTATTTGCATGAAGAAATTTGAAACTTATTTTTCATATAACACCTTAGTAATTATATGAGCGTGTTAACATAGGTAGGTGCTTGTTATACTTTGTACCAAAAAGACTGTATATTTCCTAGGAAATGTACATGTCGCAGCCATCAGGTCAAATTAGCCAATTAATGGGACGCCTGGGCCGTTCATCAAAGTCGGCAATTAATTCAATAGCTGAAGGATAAATAGCCAAGTCATTATAACAACTTTTAACCAGATGGCTAAACGCCGTGTCAATCATCTGATTAAATTAGCATTAAATTGGACACTTAGGCAGTACGAAGCTTGTTTAGTACCTAACTACGAAGTTTTTTTTTGCGATTATCTGTGCCATTGGAAGTTTCAGTCTTTTTTTATGACTACTTCTAATCGGAATAATTTTGGTTATGAGTGGTCATAAAAAACAACACTAAACCTACCAAGTACCAATCACACCAAAAACTCTTAAGAACAAGACGATCCGCCTAGACGTCCAATAAAGCTGTTTTTAAACGTTGAGTGATTCTAGTTCAATTAATTATAAAGCCAAGGCATTAAATTGGATGCCGGCTTTTAATGTAGGGCCTAGGCGTCCAAATAACTGGCTCATTTAATCAGATGACTACGACATATTATACAGATTGGTGACGACAATAATTTGGCTATAATTATTAAGTAACTAATATTATTAGTGCTTAAAATACATTTCATTTGTATAAATTAATTACTAATATTATTAGTTCAAAGAAATGTTTTTCAACTTATTATTATTCATTTGATAATTTTACAACATTTTTATTAAATAAGGCAGCCAATGTTATATTATTTCACAGGAATATCATGCAATTATCAAATGAATAAGATGTATTTGAAAGTTGTAAAACATATTTATGAACTAATGTTCATAAATATGTTTTAATTTAATGCCCATGTTTTAATTTATTGTTGTATTGTCGCCACCATCCTGTCGACTAGTCCGTGATGACGTAGTTCGGGATTTAGTGAAGAGGCGAGTCACCAAGGACTGTTGGACGGGAATGCCAAAATTGACCGAGAAATGTGTAAAAAAAATACTTCATACTAATTTCCTAGGAATTCTGTGTATTTCTTAAACGGGAACGGGAAATTGTGTTATAAGGTAAGAATAGTAGTGCATAATGATTTACCTAGCAGCAAATTATGACTTAGGTAGAGAGGAGCAATGTGATGATTGGAGCAGTTTGTACAAGACTGCGCCGGAATCGAATCGGCCCCGAGGTTAGATTTTTTTATACTTGGGTATGAAAAAATTACCTAGAAAAACAACATGCTCGATGAGTATGATAGTCACTATTAATTTATATCATCATCATATTAGCCGAGAGACGCCCACTGCTGGACATAGGCCCCCCACAAGGATCTCCAAGACGATCGGCATACAATATAAGTAGGTACTGAGAACTTTATATTACATAAATAAATTAATATGGATGGCATCAATAATGTTGAATTTTCAATGGCTTTTAAGCTGATTAAGTAATGACTCTTTAATTTATTCAAGGATCTAAAACTTTCCAAAAAGGAATATAATTACCTACTTTGTAATAATATCAGATGACTATTACCATTACAGCGATTTCAGAAATTAAACCCGATTCAAATAATAACTGAGAATAATTATTCTATTGAACTTACTTTTGGGTGAAACGAGTTGAAATCGATACATTTCAAAGTTACAATTCAGCACTCTAAACAACAACAATAAAGTCGAAATTTCAATGGGGATTTGGTTTCCTTTCCCGATACAGGAGTTCTTGCTAATTCCAATTCGCATGTGGCGATGACGGCAACTTTTATTTTTTGGTACTTCCCTATTGGAATTATAGTCTTAGCAATATTTAGTTCGGTCAGCCAAAAATACTGTATTCCATTAAAAAGGTAATAGATTCTCAAAGGCAAGAGTGTCATGCGATTTGTGTTTTGTGAATATAATATCAAAAGGAAAAATATCAGTAGTAGGTACAAAGTATTATTTATAAGATTAAACTTGATGAATAAATAAAAGCTTTTAGATATACTTTTGAATTCCAATTGAAATTCCCTATTTGGTTGATTCTTCAAAAGCAGTGCGCAGTAATAAAATATGAAATTTACTTACTTCTTAAAACTTATTGAACGTTCCGAGAACACGGTTCTTAGAAATATTGAGGTTAAATCTGAAGAGCTCTCTTTAACTTTACTGCTTTATATAGACATGTAATTTTGAAGGTTGTATAAATTTAATAAATCTTATGCTTTTAATTCAAATCTTGAATCCCAATTTTTTATTTCATGACTTGGCATTTACCTGTGTCATATCTAATTTAGAGAAGAGTCTAAAAAGCCATACAAAGTCTATTTATAATTTTTCGTGTAAGAAAATTAATACACCAAAAGTAATCAAGAAGCTATAAAATATAAAAGCTATTGAGATTAGGTAATCTATTTAAATTCAAAGAGTGAATAACAATATATACGTGGGCTTGAAAAGTTTATGCGTCATATTTCTTCGCAAAGTAAGATTTCGTAGAAAACTAAAATTACAGTCTTTTGTTTTGATATATTCTAAGAGAAACCCATTATAGGTACCTCACACAAAATAACCCAACCCAGGGAGGTATTCATTATTTTTTATTCTGTATAGGAAAATTGTTTTTTTTTTATCTTACTACTTAGATGACAAGCAAGTTGGCGGCCCACCTGGTGGTAAGTGACTACCGTCGCCTACAGACACCTGCAGTAGCAACACTTAAAAAATATTTAACCAAACTACTTCAGTGATATTACTTATAACCAAAATTTGGCGAGGTGTAATATTTGATTTAACAAAACGGTGCATCGATAAATAAGCAACTTGATTTTTGACTAGGTGTTACCCTAAGTCAGGGATGGCGAACCTTTACGTGCCATTTTTCCAAAGAAATGTTTAATGAGGTCATAGACGTGCCATCAAATAAGTAATTTTGACTTTGTGGTTATTGGGAAAATAATAGTAATAAATACTATCAACTCAAAACTCTTTATTTACTACAGAAATAGGAACATTTTGCGATGTTTCAATTGTACGAGTAATTTAAATTAAAGTAAAATTAGTGCTACTTCTGTCGTTGCAGATTAGATGACAAATAACAAATGTTAGGGTGGTACTTTGAGCAGAATGCATGCTTAATTAGAGTCATCTGTCAAACGGTTCCTAACCGAGTCTTTAATGTTTTTCTTTTTTGAAAATGACTCGCAGGCATAGGTTGATGAAAATATTGTTAAAATAGCATGAGCCAGCATCTTCAAACAATTTAATGTGTCTGGTGGCCAAAATAATCGCGTGCCATTCGTGGCACGCGTGCCATTGGTTCGCCATCCCTGCCCTAAGTTATTTAGTCACTTTTTTGAGCTACAGGTAGTCGAAAGTTCAGTTGTCATTTTTTTCAGTGAAGGAAAACCACTTGGTATTGCAGGTGCGTTATAATCCTGAAGCCTTCAATGCCCAGTAATTACAACGGCTACCTTTCCTTTCAATCCGAAATACAAAGAATTATTTTACGGCTGAAATAAGACAGACGTTGGTACTTGCCTACATACGGGCCCACCACCTACAAAATTAATATTTTAAGCAGGCTAATCTACGAAAAGTAAAAAGTTATTATTCTAAACAGGCTGGTCTGGGAATCGCTAGGTCTATGCATGTCGCCGGCAGCGCGACTGGTGCGCAATCGGCCCTCTCTAATTACTGCCAGTAAAAACTAATTGGCGACGACCGAGCGCGCGGCGTTATGTACTCGCTAATTTTACTAACGCACTGTTTGGGAGTTTCGATAAGGAGCTGATTACTGAATCGACATATATAGAACTAAATTATTAATATTATTATGACCTAACTCTGCTGCGCGCCAACCCAACGCTTAACTTTACGGTTTGATAGTTGTTTTCTGTTAGCCTCTTGTTTGGTTGGCGCGATGGCGTCGAGACACATTTGTGCTTAATTAAATGGTATGGTAACAATTACAAATAAAGAAAGAAAACGATGAAAAAAAATATGCTCCAGGCGGAAATCGAACCCGCGTCTCCTGATGTCCGGCCAGACGCGATTACCAATACGCCACCGGAGCACTAGGTTATAACTTGCTAATTTCTTCACCGCTTTCTATCCTTCTTCTTAACGTTTTTATATCAACGTTTATCTCACCACTCATTGAAGTTAACATCTCTAGTGATCCGAAAGAATACTTTTACAAGCATTTTTAAACTTTCAGTTAAAGTGAGAAAAGCTATTTTTATTTATTTCTTTATAAGTAATTGTTACAATAAAGTAGGCGTTTCAACGCATCAAAAACATTATAATGTGATTTAAATCTATGGTGTTAGAAGAGGAAAGGTATATAAATCTGAAAATAAAGATCAAGTGTGTCTTTTGATAATACGACGTCATTCTAGGTTATAATATTTAAATGTATTATTTACTAGGTGATAGACCTGCATGTAGGGTCCTCTGGGCAGTATACCAGCGTTTCCGAGTGAAAGGAAAGGTAGCTAGTGCAATTAATGAGCATGAGGGCATTTCATTTTAGTCCTTGGAATGACAATGCACCTGAAATACCAAATGATTTTATTCACTAGATGGGCCGCCAGCTTGCTTTTTGTCATCTAATTGTGTATAAAAATAATTTGAACTATAATTTAATGAACATTTTAAAAATGCTGATGGAAATAAGCCAAAAGTATATGAATCGGCTGAATGATGAATTTTCCACCCAATTAAGTAAAGAGGAGGAGAGAACTGTTTCCTAGGCTTAAATGGCTCTTATTGTCTCTTTCTATCTCCTTTAGATAGACTGAGCTAAAAATCGCTAAGCAAAGGTTAGTGAAAACGAGCATTAGTAGCTCTTAGCAACAGTACAGTACCTACCTAACACAAGCAAACGTTTTATGGAGGAAGTAGTTCTTTTAGCATTTTTGTATAATTTGGTAAGTGACTTATTTAAAAAAAAGTTTTATTGCTAATAAAGATATACTTACTCAAACTTTTTCTACGGTTCTTTCCCTTAGGGATTGAATTTTCTTCTGAAAAATACAAGTGAGAGCTCTTTTTCATAAAACATAGTTCTTAAATATATATACCTATTGTTACAGAGTATAATTACTTAATTAGTATGAATACTAGTATTATAGAGCGTTTGGATATTCAAGAGAATTTCACAGGTTGGGAAAAAAATTGCCAGTCTACCTAAAATACTCGTGTCTAAATTAACTTTAACTCACAGCTAAATTTTATTCAATCACACTCCGGCACACGTTTGTGAAATGTTATTTTAATCACCATATAAATAAACATACTTGCATTCATCGGTGAAAAAGTATTTTTTGTATGCCATTTATATTTTCCTCTAATAAAAATAAACGTTATTTTATTTATAAAAAGTTTATTCTATAAATAAAATCACATCCTGCCGAGTTACAAATGAAGCGAAACAGGGTTCTGTGTTCTATTATAAATCATAATACATTTTTTTTATTATTTGCTTTTATTGAAGCTATGGAATTGAAATTAAATGGAATTAATTTTTTATGGAATAATAAATAAATGTAGTTTGACCGCTCTGGTTTTAGTTACGAAAACCAAGCAACTTTCGCTATGGTCAAATCCGGGATGGGTCAATTAAAAATTTGTATCCTTTAGCTCCTCCGTGCTTCGGAAGGTACGATATAGTCCCGGTGATTACTGTAACCGCATCTGTTTCTCCCATGTAGGAAGACATGCGCCCAGCAGTAGAACGTATATAGGTAGACTGGTGATGATGAAAACATACTACGGTGTGATATAATAGGGTATAGTGATATTTTCCTCTCTGAATTAGAGCGCCCTACTGGGAAAGCACCTATTATTCATCGAACGATGACTAATATGTCAACCACTACCTGAGCCACCTCCTCCTCAGCCGCTCCTTCGAACCTCTCGTCTGTCGCGTCGCCCCATCGAGGGGGTTCCCCTCGTGTGTTGGCGCCGCAGTTCCGACATTTCCGCTGCATATGTCGGAACTGTTCCGGAGCTTCCGCTAATGAATGCGGAGCGGCATTTCAAACGATTATATCTCGAAAATTATCTTTTAGGCCTATATAACTCAGTGTAAGTTTTATTCTAGTTAGCGTTGTTAGTTTTCAGTATCACTGGGGTCGTGTTAGATTTTCATACAGAAGATTTGAATAGATACCCTTATTGCAACAATGATTAAGAGATTGATAGTCTCAGGTACCATATAAAAAGTTTTTCGCAACAGCGGGTTCGTGAATCCGTCATTCGATGTAGCGGTTTTCGATCAGACATCTTAGATCCTACCTAAGATATCTTTGCTGATGAAATTTTATTATCATTTTCCGCCTCATTTTTTAACCCAATAAAATACGCAATACATATTTTATTGCTGCGGGCAAAATAGGGGTCATAATGTTGAAAGATCTGTTTGGAACTTCAGATATTTCTAATTCCAAATAACTTATTAATCGTAGACTTTTAGGTACCAGTTGACGTCAAATATTTACTATACATGGTATCACATTTAGATCGGTCAGTATGGAAAAGTCTGAAACTATAAGACATACGAAAATCTCTTCATAGGAATCATGTCATCGATTTTAGTAATAAGAAAACCTGCATTCATACATTTGAACAAACGTGTACCTACTCAGCTCGGGAATCGATCCCTGACGTTTTGAAAAATAAAACTAACATTATTTATATTTAGATATCGATTGTGTAGGTCTTAAGCAGTAAATGCTTATATGAAACATGATGGATAAAATGAAAATAATGCATTGTTTTCATATCCTTTTATTTATTTTAGTAAGTGTTTAAAATTACCACCATTTTTTCAATACAACATTCAACTCGTTAAGGTGCGTAAAATTGTCTCTATGGTTGTTTGTAGCTCTTTGCTGGTGTCGCAACTTGTTACATACACTGCTTTACATATTGTTATCTGCGATAATATTATCTATCTATGATTGTAATTGCTTACTTATATTTATTAAGCTTACACTATTAATCAATTGAAAAGCTCACTTAGAATAAGTATGTAGATACAAAGACGTGATAAACCTCATTTGAAAATGGAACGTCTTGGTTGGAGCAAAGACGTAATAAAACCTATATGGTGGTAATTTGCGGTAAGTGGTCTATAGGCGGCGGTAGCCGCTTACCACCAGGTGGGCCGTCAGCTTGTTTGTCATCTAGTTGTATAAAAAAAAAAATTCGAAGACTTACTAAAATAAATTACTTAAAGGATATGAAAACAATGCATTTTATTCATTTTAGACATCATGTTTCTTAGTAACGTTTACTGCTTAAGACCTACACAATGGATATCTAAATAGAAATAGTGTGAGTTTTATTTTTCAAAACGTTCGATTCCCGAGCTGAGTACACGTTTTTTAAAATGATTGAATGCAGTTTTTCTTATTACTAAAATCAATGATATGGTTCCTAAGAAGAGATTTTCGCATGTCTTATAGTTTCAGACTTTCCCATACTGACCGATCTAAATGTGCCACTCTGTATAACGTTTAAAGTAATAGACTAGCCAGTAGGCACTAATTTTTAATTTTAAATAAGTAGTTAACTATAACTAACTATAGTTAACTTTATCGCTTCTAATCTTTTGTCCTCACAGGCTTGTGAGGACAAAAGATTAGAAGCGATAAAGCCCTCTTCTTTTCATTTTGTATAATAAACATGTCATTTTGTACCTACTACAAAAAGTCCGACCAGAATTTTAGGTTACCTTTCATTGTTTTCCATCAAAACGCAAACTCAGTCATTGTCAATAAACCGTTACGGCGGGCGCCCGTTGCAATTTTTACACAGCGAATACGCGAACTGTTGTTACACAATCAGTGTTATACCCCGAGGAATGTTTTGTTAAAGTTCATATAAAAATGCTAGAGGTAACCTTTTTAAAAATTACGGCAGATGTTCAATATTTTATTGCTGATCAATTGTGTTGCTTGCTGTATTTATTTGCGCGGTTTATTTGAACCACTGGAGGTCGTGCAATGATTGGATAGTTCACAAAATAATGATTTGAAAATAGTTTCGTGTATATCCGCCGCCATCTGGATAAATTCGCCGCTTAATTGGACACCTAGCCCGTTGATTATACGCCGGCATCAAATTAAATGCCGATAGTTAATTAAACTAGATTCACTCAACGTTTGACGACATGACGTTTTGAAAGCCAGCTCAATTCGATGCCTTGGCGGATCATCTTGTACTGAGGAGTTTTTCTGTGATTGATAGGTTCTAGGTGTTTTTATATATGAGCACTTATAACCAAAATGATTATGGTTCTAAGTGGTCATAACAAAATAACCTACCAGTCACACAAATAAGCTCTTCGATTTAAACGACCATTCTTTATTTTATATTATTCATTTTCTCCGAAAGTTGGAGATACCTGTAGCTATTTAGCGAACAGTGTAAAGATATTTAGTTGTAATAGCCCTAGTAAAATTTAATATCTTTGCATGTTTGTAATTGCATTTATGGTGTTGAAGAAAGCATATTATCTATATTATGTCCTGTTTTCAATATTTGAAAGTATCATTTAATGTATTCGTTTCCACAGCTAACTTTATACCTTCCTACAACCGGCTTTTGAAACATTTCCGATAGGTTTTGTTTACCTATAGATTTCACAAGCAGCCCTAGCTTTGCGCTGAGAAAATTCCGATCTCATTGGTAATTCTTGTAGCTAGGCACTACAAAGTAACGTAACCTAAGCATTTGACTTGCATATTGTACCCAGTGTAATTCACGATACAGACTGGGTCCGCGTTGTAGCGTATCCGGACGTGACGTCACGCCCGCCATTACACGCGCGGGGTTGGTATTGGCGCTACTTGGTATTCTCACCCGGACACCACCACATTTCACCCGGAGCCGGCTGGTCTTAGGACGCTGAACTTTGTTGTTTCACGTACATGTTTTCTTTCTCGTCCAGCACTTGGATATTGTAATCTTATTGTTGGTGAAAACTTCACAAAGATAGTTCAGTTGTAACCTTTTTAAGACCGGTATCAACACGTAAATATCTTACCTTATATTTTGTTTTTATTTTGTGAAGACAAAAAAAGTTAAGTATCGCACAGGGGACTTTAAACTGATAACAATGTAGGTGTACATCCCACAGTACTAAACACTTTCTTAATTGAATCTGATTTAGAATACGTTTTGTGCGATAATTATAGCACATTCTTTTATTTAATTTGCATAATATCCCGTGACTCTGGCTGCTCTATTTTTATGAGGAAAATACCTGTATGCTTACTTAAATTAATAATTTAAGTTTTGTCAGAATAACGTAAGTCTGTAGCCAACACGCTCTTGGCTGCTTTTCAATCTACAGTAAGTGAAAATTAAATTTATCACCAATCACATGTTTATAACGTGAACTGCAAATGGTCTAAATACCTTTATAACTAAAAATAATGCGAGACATACGACGGATCCCTAATTAGAAAAAAATTTAGAAAATTTATGCCGTTCTTTGTGCTCTATCTCGTTAATATGAATCTGAAAAAATAATGCCCTAATTTTATTCAGCTCAAATATTGAATTTGACCATATTTGAGCATGAAATTTCATGTTTCAATTATTGTATTCCGCACTAGATCTTAAAACACATTTTTTGAATAATGTTAGATATCGATGGCAGCCCTACACGAAAACAGAGTTTTCTGTTAATTCCAGTTTTGCTCTCGACTTTTGTTGTCTTGATTCTTTTAGCTTCAACTAGATTTGTAGTTGTTGCTCCCTCCATGCTGCGCAAAAAATTTTACTCGAATTTAGACGCATTGTACTAACACTAACATGAACGCGTTATATTTCTATGATTAAAAAGTAAACTTTAATTTTCCTAATGTACTTTGTCAGTTATTGACGCTTTTACGATGACACAACATTTCTTTATTGACTTTAAACACATGAGGAGTTTTTGTTCAGTAACACCACCAAAATATCTCGCCTACTATATTGCTGTAACAACATAATGTTTTCTTTTAACAAAAACAATTACTTTTTTTAACATAATCTTTTTTTTTCCGCAAAGCACGCTAAGCCGATAAGATGTAGGTTTTATTTAACCATAGGGTAAGAACCTGCATCTTATCGGCTTAGCGTGCCTTTCGCAAAGTATGGAGGAACTCGGATGACAATTTTTTATCAACCGTGGCGATAGTTACTTGGTTTTCGTATTCGATACTCGAAGTGCGAGAATAATATGGCAACTTTTGCCATAGTCCATTTCGAATGGGTCAATCAAAAATGTGTAATAGCTCTTCCGTGCTTCCGAAGACAAAAAAAGCTGTTGATCCCGGTTGCTACTGCAACCGCTTTAACCCACATACCCACTTTGGGCCAGCGTTCCAGCTGTAAAGTCCTCATGTATTTCTCCTTTTTAGGAAGGCATGTGTCCAGCAGTTGGACGTATATAGGCTGGTGATGATTTTAAAATTAAAATTTGTTTAATAGAAATCGTTTCAAATTTTCTTCGAAGTTTTACATTTTGTCTATTGATAGATCCATGCTCGCAGGGCAGAGCGCTTAAACCATTACTGCAGAGCTCTGTTTAATCTAGTTCATTTTCTTTTTTTAAGCCTTACCATCTGACCAGTTGTTACATAAGAAAAAAAAATCGTGTCTTTTATGTACAATCGCGGTCTAAAAATGTTTATCAGTTTTCAAATTAGATTCTCTGTTACACTGCTTAAATTCTAAGTAATTTTTAATACCTATATGATCTATCTTTTCCCGGTGTATTAAAACAATCAAATCGTACAACCATACATTATATAAATACAATTCATACTTACATATAAATAAACTTAGGTTGTGAGGCAATGCTCTTTAATCTTCAGCAGTGTGATTCACAAACAAAGATATTCGACATCGAACTTGACGTCTGACAAAGACGACGAGCTGCCATTGGTTTTGACGTTTGCGCACTGCGCTACGTGAATCCGTATTCACTAATCTCTACGTCGGTCTCTTGGCTATGTACGATTGTCTCGGTTTTGGTTATACGACATGAAATACAATTGATATTTTTTGATTTCTTTTTTGTTGTGTTAAAATTGTATCGCAATGACTTCATACAATATTTGATAGATTTTTTACATAAAGATATAAAAATCAACCACTTTTTAGTTCCGGTTCACGCCGTGCTCGACGTCGGAACGCTGGTGTCGCCAACGGTTGTCAAACAAACGCCAAAAGTATGACGGCGCTGCCGACAGCCACGAATTCATGGCGGCTGAATTTAGAGAATCGCATAGCTGCAGTGTGATTATCAAATAGAAATATTTGACATCGAGCTTGACGTCTGACAAGAAGACGAGCTGCCATTGATTTTGACGTTTGAGCACGGCGCTGCGCGGAAGCGTATTCACTAATCTTTACTTCGATGTCATGGCTGTGTATGATTGTGGCTGTTTTGGATGTACAATATGAAGTAGAATCGATATTTTATGACTTCGATTTCTTGTGCTCAAAATGTATCTCAATGACTTTATTCAATATTTGATTGATTTTTACATAAAGATATAAAAATAAACAACTTATTAGTTCCGACTCACGCCGTCCACGTTGTCGGAACGCTGGTGTCGCCACGATTGTCAAACAAACGCCAAATGGTATGACAGCCAATACGTCCAGAGATGAGCATTCACGCAGTGAATGACGAAGAGAATTCCAAAGACGAACAGCAAGAAGTCGAAGGAGCCACTACATAGAGAGGCAGAATGAACTTGAACCTTAAGGACGAGGGATTCAGAGGAACGGTAAGGTTTATTATGATTTTGAGGAACGAGATACTCAAGACGACATACTTATAAATAAATATTTTGAAACAAAGTCAATCTTTCGCCCTCAGTGTGTAGTACTAGTTGAGCTAATGATTAATAGTTCTAGTTTTTGATTTATAAATCTGGAAATATAGGTAGCTATATTTTTTCCCCAAAAATTTTGTAGAAGATTGATTGCGGCACATAATTTAGGATTATTAATTGACGCGTGCTGTTTACGCACACGCTATTCAGAGATTACTGATCGTAAAAATAATAATAAATTGCTTTATCAGATGCCCTATAAATGTTCTTGAAAGCTTTATTCGTAGGTATTTAACCGAACGAAAAATTACTTGTAACCTTAAATAATATAATAATACGTACCTAATGTAAGCGAAGAAAAGCTACACAATTCTATCATAGTCCCTATTGAAAAGATTCAAATGATTTGTAGGGCTTACTTAACCTATTGTTATTGTTTTTACTTATTTTCTAATCTATTATGAAAATAACAATCGGCTTTTCTACTTTTGGTAAGAAATAATTTTGGTCTAGTATTATAATAATATTTTTTAACATACTTATTGTATGTATTATAAAAATAAAACCATAGATAGAAAACATATGATAAACTTATGACAAAAACACACATACACAAATTTACGCGCACACACACACACACACACAAACACATAGTATAACACTTATAAATTAAACATATACATAATATATTCGTATGTATATAAACTACCCCGTCAAGCATCAGATTTTTCAATTGTCATAGAGCTTATACGTATAACGCCGCTTGACAGATTGATTGATAATGAAAAATATTTATAAAAACTTACAACAATAAAAAGATACTTAAATTAGATAGACGTGCACCGACAGCTTTAACTTAAAAATAAGCAAGATTTTTTTTAAAAAAGTCTTAGGGACTTTTTATTTACTTCACTAAGGCCGTGGCCATCATATCAGGTTATCAAGGACTTCGAGAACCCTACAATTTTTCAAACAATAATAATGTTGAGAAAATTTTACTTGTCTATTTATTACGACTTTTGCTTGTCGCTTGTATTTTTCATTTCATTCTTGAGTAATATTGAGAAACATAAAGGGATGCGAAAATACCATAAAGGCTACCAATTTATGTCAGCATTTCGTGAAATAACGCGACATGGAACTTTGTCACGCAATAACACAATTATTCTATTGAGTGGCATGTTTGAGCACCCTTTTATTTTAAATATTGGTTCTTTCAGAACTTGAATATATATTTTGCTAACTTGAAAGATAGTATTCAAGACGAATGAGCCAGAAATGTTTACTTGACGGATCCTTCAGGTTTGTAAATAGAAATTAAATATATTAGAACTTTTCGAAAGTAAATTTCGATGTTCCGCGACAACTTCATAGCCACATAGTTTTAGGATGTGGTTTATTGATTTTACGTTTTTCCTGACTATTTCAGAAAACATTACTTAAAGGAGATGTTTCATATCCGGCCAGGTATATGTACAGTATCTCAAAAAATCTGGAAAAGTCTCCTGAATCCGTGAAAAATAGTAATAATTTGTTTGTATAAAAGTTCTTTTTTTTGTCGATTTCACCGTTATTCACTATGGCAATATGGCGGGCGACATAGAAGTCAACTAAACGTCACCAAAGTGACATACGAGCCATGATGAATATTTGGCTGTGTTGCAGTTTTTTCTCTAAAAATTCTTGTTTTGCACCACACAACAAAGCAAATAAAAAGAAAATGGACAATTGAACACTGTTCTGCGTATTTTTAGCTATTTATTTGTATAGTGTACATAGACCTGGCCGGGTCTCCATACATTTTGAAACATCTCTTTTAACCGCCTCTGCTGTCTAGTGGTTGAGAATTGGACCACGGATCTCTAGATCTAAAGGAGGTGGCTACTATACTAAATATCACTATTTTGTCGTGTTGTCTTCCTGTGGTAGGTAAGGTCGCGACGGCCCATTGTATTGCAGGCGGACTTGTCACCAAAGCAGTCAACATGACATTTGAACAGGGTAGGCAACGTTAATGTTACAAGCATCTATATTACGTTACGGTCACCACTTATACCATCAGGCGGGCCGTATGATTATTTGCTATCCTTGTTCTATAAAAGCAAAGGATAAAATGAATAAAAATGCAGGTATTCATTTTTCACTTTCTGTTGCTTGTTGTTTTTGTATGTGGCTTACTGTCTTTCTCTAAGTTCTTATGCTCTACACTACAGTTTGAAAAAGTTCCTTGTCATAAGTTACTTTTTAGATATAGTTTTATTGTGTTATAAAAATAAAAGATAAATTACTGACACCACGCAAGGATATTTGTTGTAAGTGGGTGATGAAACGTGATAATAATCAGTTTTCTGAGCAAAAAAATGTTTTTGCGGTCTTGACGAATATTCTATACGCCAGAATAGAGCGGGTTTATTTCGTTTCAAGAACGCGAATCCGTCGGCGAGGCTTTATGTGAGACCGTGACGTCACGTCCGGGGAACACGTGCGGGTCACATGATGGCTGGAATCTTGGCTCCTTTTTACAATACATATTTTTATCTTTTCTCTCCTTTGGATTTTTTTTTACTGCTATGTCTGAAACAGAATCACTTATTTTGAATTTGTGCAATGTTCTATACAGGATTTATTTGTAAACTAACTGCATTAGTTTGTATCTGTCTGTCTGTTGATAAATAACATCAAAATATGAAAAAATATAAAGCGTAGCAAAATGTAGGTACTCTGTTAAAATATACAAGCTCTGGTTGGTTAAAAAAACACAGATTAAAATAATTATTAGCACCTAGAGAAATGCAGTTTAATTAGAATATTGTCTATATTTTTTATATTTGCACTTTTATAACAACATACCAATCGTCTAGGCTGCGTGGTCATTACTCTTGCTTGATATACCAGAGGTTCCGGTTTCAAATCGCAATAGGGGCGACTGTTTGTATGACGAGTACCTACCAATATTTACTAAGTGGTAGGCCCGTATGTAGGGTCGTCTGGGTAGATACTACCGCCTTTCCTATTTCAGCCGTGAAACAGGTCGCTGTGTTGCGGATTGAAGGGAAAGGTAGCCAGTGTATTACTGGCCATGGATGGCATTTCATCTTAGGCCTCAGGATGACAACGTACCTGCAATATTAAGTGATTTTTTACTTGTTATTGCTAATGTCTATAGGCGACGGTAACAACTTACCGCCGTCGGGTGGGCCGTCAAATAAATAGTTCGTGAGTCATGGATGTTCGTTAGTTTATTTATTATATTTGTTATAGGTAATATATTTGTCATTCGTCCTACGAATCCAAACAACACAGAGCCTCTAGTAATACAAAGCATATTACTTCCACACGGTAAAGTTGAACAAATAAGCAAGATAATAAGGTGTCAGACTTTATTAGTTAGCTTGAATTAAGAATCATCTAAAGCTTCTGTTATGGATAACGGATACATAAAGATGGATAATGATATTTAGAATACTTACACGGCTTCGATAAATTTCTCCGTTCATCTAATATCAAGAATAAATAGGAAGTGTTTTGTTGATAGCATAGGAGGCAAGTCATCCGACTCCCAGTAGATGAGCTCTGGTGACCTTACTTAGCAAGAACACACGAAGTATTATTATTTGGCTGCGAACTTGTGAGAGGTGGAGGTGCTTCCACAGTCAGGCCCTAGTAATATATTATTCTGTGTTCATAATTTTGGTAAAAAGATACACCACTATGGTCTTCCTTATTTGGAAATGTAGGTACTTACGTTGATTAAGTACGTCCTACTTGCTACTATTAAATAAGGCTTATTTTGTTTCTTGCGCCACTTTTCTCCGCAGCTTTCCAGGTAAAAGTACCTACTTATTATCCGTCATTTTAAATATGTCGCAGCCGTATCATATAAAACGCCATAGCACATAAGTCATGCCGGATTGAAAACGTCGCATTGGAATGTAATGCGGCTAACTCACGAATAATAAGGGTTAGAAACAGTCAAAAGCTTGTTTCTAACTCTTATTATATAAGACAATTCATTGAGCTTAAAGGATAGAATAATCCAGAAATACATCTGAAATTGCTCCTGTGTGACATGAGCAAAGATCCTTCAAGGCTGAAGTTAAATACGTCTAAATTTAAAACATTTCTGTGCCACGCGTACAATTCACTATGTGAGCGGAGACGACCCTATGACGTAATGACATGACGCCCGTTTACACGATATAGCGGTCATAAAAAATTCACCACGCCCCTAACACAGTTTGCTGGGTAGTCTGGCTGTTTTTAATGTTTCATTTCTCGAAACATTGTTTTCTTTTTTGAAAAAGTCGTCAGTTTTTTAATATTAGTTATCTTTTTATATATTTTCATTTTGTTAGGACAGCTTACAGCACTATTTACAAAACAATTATAGTCGAAAAGCTAAATACAAGCAGCATATAAAGTAGAGTGCACTATATAACCTTATTTCTAAACACTCATAAAATCTTGTTCAGATATCGTGTAGCTTACTCTTAATGAGAAATGAAAAAAACAAACCAAGTTAAGCCTCCCGGGAGTCTAACAAGGCTTAACAGTGTAGTAGTGATAAAACTTGAATAGATTTAATTAGCGTCCAGGAGTCAGCCCCTTTCGACAAAGATGCCTTTTGACAATCGCTAAGTGGAAATGTATGGTATTTGACATTTTCAATCGAAAGTCTATCCAGGGCTTATGTCAAACCTCATACAATTTCCACTTAGCTATAGCGATTATTTATAGGAAGGTGTGTCTAGGCCCTCAGGTGTGGTCATAGAGTTTTCCTCTGTGAAGTAGGTACCTATCCACAAACCAGATACGATAGAATTTGTATTACAAAAGTGAAAGATGGCGGCCTCGTAAGGGTCACAATGTTTAATTTTTTAAAATCCTTTTTTACTTGATGCAAAATACTAAGTAATCAAATCGCACACTGGCTTGTCTTTCCGGTACGGAGCGCTATTTTCAAAGCTATCAATTGGAATATTCAAATTATTAATACAAAATAAATTTGTAGATAGTAAATACACTACAAACACTTGTTTTTAGTCTTGGTTTCAGTATACCAGTAATGGGGTAAAAAATTATCCAGATTATCAATCATGTTTACAGATAAATTATGTTATCACCTAATTTATTCTAAAAAATAAGCCACCATTAGATACTATATAGAGAAGATACCAAACGGGATCGACATAGCCTGGTCCGCCTACACTTGACCTATAATTAATGACTGACCTTTTATGAGAAACGTAAATATAAATGGTTCAGATTTATTTTTTGTGAGCCAGCTGTAGTCTTTACGTCAAACGCACAACTTTAATTTCATTTCAGAACTACTACAGCCTGTGATGAATATGCTGGCTTTCAAACTTTTATGCACAAACTTTATGAATTACATTCAATAGTGGTTTCGTTTGACTACATTACTGATCCCTATGTCAAAATGTACAGAAAGAAGTGAAATGTTTAGGAATAACTAATAAACTCAATGTGCATGCAGAAAGAATAAAATATCGAATATTTTCATTCGACTCTACATACTTACTTGTGTTATACTAGGTGGTAGGTGGCACGGACTTCGACGGCATGGGTAAGTTGTACCATTACCTTTCCTGTTTCGACCCTGAAACAGTTCGTTGTATTTCGGCGTGAAGGGAAATGTAGCTAGTGTTATTACTGGGAATGGAAGGCATTTCTCATCTTAGGCCGTAGGAGTCATCATCATCCATACGTCCCACTGCTGGGCACAGGCCTTCCTACATGGGAGAAACACATGAGGAGTTTGGGCCATAACACCACCACGCTGGCCCAATGCGGGTTGGTGGGTTAAAGCGGTTGCAGTAACAACCGGGACCAACGGCTTAACGTGCCTTCCGAAGCACGGAGGAGCTCAAGATTATAAATTTGATTGACCCATCCAAGGACCGACCATGGCGAAAGTTGCTTTGTTTTCGTAATCGAAACCAGAGCGCTCAATCCACTACGCCACCGAGCTCCTCAGGCCGTAGGAGTACGCACCTGCAATGCTAAGTGATTTTTTCCTTGTTATTGTAGGTGTATAAAGGACGAGGGTAGCCACTTACCACGAACGAACCGTCACCTTGCTGGTCATCTAGTTGTGTAAAAAATCTTCTTAAAGAGTCTGAGTGTAGAAGAGCATCCTCACAATATCAGCATTAAAACCAGCAGGTAATTAAATCGCTATTTTGTGGTGTACTTAGCTCATACCTACAATAATATGTCGCTTTTTGGCTACCTCGGTATAAGTATAGGGTGAATTTACAAAAATTTTTGATTTAGATTTAAAATTTGTCTTCGAGAAACGAGAACTTCGTTTTGTAATATTAGGTACCTATCCGTAGAAGATTTTTAGAGTAAAATTTTTCTTTATTCTTAATTTTATTTTTAACATTATTGTAAATGTTTGGAAAAATATATTTACTTACAAAAATATTAACTAGAAAAATTTCACGTACTGGGGTGGGGATCGAAACCGCGACCTTTCACAATCCGAGTGACTGCTCTAACCATCTGAGCTACAGAGGACTTGGAACAACCCGTGAAAATCTTCGAGTCTAAGTATCTGTGTTTCGCCGTTGTTGCCTTCCTTATATCGGTGTTCTGGTCCCTTGTCCGATCCCCGCCCCAAGACGTGAAATTTGTCTTGTTTAGATATTATTTTAAGTAAATATTTGTTTGCTTAGAACAAAATACAGGCTGTGTTTAACTTGGCGTCATCCTTTACAACATGTGAGTCATTCAAGTGCTTAATTTTCAGAATGTTATAATAAAGTCTTACTGTGTTTGTCCCTGATCAGCAACTAATAAAAGTATTCGCTGGTAGCACGTACTTGGTCTCGGGCGAACTTTTTATTTGTTTAGTCAACTCGCCGCACTTGTACTATAATTTTAAAACAACTTCGAGTCTAGCTTTGCGGGTGTACCAAACTTACCGAATATGTTTTCAGTTTATTTTAAATCGGTGTATTATACTCGGCAATAAATAATGCACTGCAGAGACTGCGGTAGTATAGTATTAAAAATGGAAATGAAAATCTTTATTGAGTATCTTTTACATCGTAAAAATAATATACATAATAAAAACCGGCCAAGTGCGAGTCGGACTCGCGCACAAAGGAAGGGATACCATTATCTATAAACAAGTGTCTACCTTTTGCCGTTATAAATATCGAGCAAAAACAAGCAAAAAATCACGTTTGTTATCACGTATTGTTTGGGGCTCCCATACAACAAACGTGATTGCCCTTAAATATTTATATTATTCTGCTTATTAGTATTTGTTCTTATAGCGGCGAGAGAAATACATCATCCGTGAAAATTTCAACTGTCTAACTATCACGGTTCATGAGATACAGCCTGGTGACAGACGGACGGACGAACAGCGGAGTCTTAGTAATAGGGTCCCGTTTTACCCTTTGGGTACGGAAAAAGAGCTCTTATAATAAAAAAGCAAGAATATGCTTTTAGTATATGATAAGTATATTAAATGGGTACCTTTCGTACTTTACCACCTGCCCGTGCTCACGTGACACATTATACATACGTGGTCAAAATGAATATTACGCAAATATTATCAGAAAATCTATAGTGTCTATCTAATCAACAGATTAAAGGAAAATGTAATAGAAAGTATACAGGGTGGTGACGACAATATACCTAACATTAAATTATAACATTATAACAGCTGCATTACAACATAGAAATGTTATGAAAATATTATTAAATAAATAAGATGTAGGTATGTGAAATTTGCAAAACATTTTTATTAACTTAAATAGTCCATGTTTTGATGTAATTCCGTATTGTCACTATCCAGTATACACCGAAGTCGGAGACATCAATGGAATTTCGATATTAATAACATCTAAACCGAGAGGACATTTCCAGAACTAATCCAATACACTTAAACGTGCTCTTCTTTGATGTGGCAACATTTCACTACATCTGGGACATATCTCTCAATGCCGATGCGACAGCAAAGATCCATCGTATTTACGTGGTCGACACGTGTCATTCTGTTTGCGTTTCAACTTGTGAAAATATTGCGAGCAGAAAATGTTTATTTATAAAAATATTCCATGGGATTGTTATTTCGTAAATTTGCAAACCAAGTTTCTTAGTCAGGAGGCTTGTTTAATAAGAGGAGTGCTCTGGTTTCGATTACGAAAACAATGCAACTTCCGCCATAGCCGATCCCGGGATGGGTCAAGCAAAGGATATTCCTCTGGGTTCATACATTGCTAGCCTAAGAACCAATAATCACAAAATAGACAGTAAAAACAAAAATTAATGACGGACCGCAGATATCAGGAAAACTACCTAATGTTTTGAGATTATTTTTAATTTATTGAAACATCAACATAAGAACTTGCATAAAGTGAGTTAAATGTTACCACAAACACTTTCAATCATTGTGCGATTAAGTATAAAGAATAACTATTAGTTCGTGCGAGTCCTGAATTAAATGATATTTTGTACTACAATATCATCAATGAGATGCGCTGGCAGGATGACTTTTTCTTGGTATCTAGCCCAATTTATTAGGATACCAAATAATAGTCATTAATTACATCGACGTAGCAACCTATAGTTTAAATGTATACAAACAAAACCCCGAAACAGAAAGCAGGGCCAACCAAAGGCCAACTGTGCATGCACCCACCACAGACTACAGAATAGTAGTAGCTAGCACTAACAGGGAAAGCAATGGAATCCAAGTCCATATCTACAGCCAAGCTTAAAATGCGCGTGCATCGTAGTATGTATATAGCCCTTAGTAAGCGACTACGTTTCACATCCGTATGTCATCACTGGCAACACACACAGGTCGAAGACTCTCGACTTTAAGCACTGAGGAATTTTGGACGAGAAGATCTTACGCAATTTTCCGAACGCTGCCCGCAGTTCAAGTGGCAGTGGGCAGGGCACATAGCACGCAGAGCAGATGGCCGGTGGGGCGTTAAAGTTCTAGAATGGCGACCACGTACTGGAAAGCGGAAAGTAGGACGGCCTCCCACTAGATGGACAGACGACCTGGTCAGGGTCGCGGGGAGCCGTTGGATGCAAGCTGCGCAGAACCGTTCCCTTTGGAAATCGATGGGGGAGGCCTTTGTTCAGCAGTGGACATCATAGGCTGATATGATGATGATGGTGACTAAATAAACGTATAAACATCCAAGACTCCTAAACAAATGCTCGTACTCATCATACAAACATTTGCTCCTACCGGACCTCAAGCCTGGGGCCCCCGACCTAGTAGCCTGTATAGCAAGGGGCACAGACTACTCGGTCAACCGATCGTCGAAACGCACTAATGTACGCACGACATAATATTTAGCCCGTCAAGCATCAGATCCAGACACAATTAATTTTTCAATTGACATAGCCCTCCGGAGGGGTAATTCCGCTTGACAGATTTTGCGTTCAAGTAAGTATGGTTCAAGTATGGTTATCGCACTACTACTGAGTCGCTTGCTAACGTGGTTAGAACGAAGAAAAATACCGCACTTACAACCTTTTGGTCGCGAATAAACTACATCCTGTGGTTACAAAATGGAACTTGAGTTTTGTATGTGATGTCTTCTCCATACTTGAGTTTATCTCAATGTATTTAACTTTGCTATTTAGACCAATTTCACGCATACGGCGCTATATTGAACCGTTGTTTCGACCGAGACAGATAGAGATAGCGTTGACTCAGCTGGAGGCAAAAAGGACAAAATTGCGACCGCGCGAGTAGAAAATACACTAATCATTTCATTAAAAATATAATTTTGATGATAACAAAAGAGACGCTTCAACACGACTGTGAATATTTATGATACCTACTATCTAAAGTAATCTCCTATTTAATACTTATGCTCGTTTTCACTAACATTTGCTTAGCGCTAAATGTCTCTTAGCGATTTATATCTCATTCTATCTAAAGGAGGTAGAAAGAGACAAATGTCGTTAAGAGTCACCTAAGCCTAGGGAATGGTTAGTGAAAACGGCCAATAGTATCGTTTAGTAATTAGTCTTAGGTTTTTTAATTTTTAAGAGGTCTTTTCGGAAATAAAATGTATCGAGCTATGTGTAATTCCTTTAATCGTGTTTTGGTATCCAGATAAAGATATGAAGTAATGTATATCCGATTAACAGATTTTTCAATGTTTTGCCAAGCGCAACACACGATTGCAATATGAATCGGGTTTATTAAACACCGATCAAACTATTTTGTCATCTATGGAGCTGAAATATTGATGAATTCGAGCGTGTATAATTCAGACATACATACTCATGTGTTTGAGATGAGAACCTAACCAAACGCTACGGTTTGCCAACCCGATGTTTGTTGAGTAATCACAAATATTGTGCTAAGAACTTTACCGATATACCCCCTAAAATGTTCGAAACAAATACCATGTCCATTGTTAAATTTTAAAGTAAAAAACGTATATGTTTGATATTGGCACAAGCACACAATATTCTTTGTAAGAATCAATTTATACGAAACACCCACTGACCGGTCCCACGTAAACCGAGCTCTAGATGTTTCATATCCGGCCAGGTATATGTACAGTATCTCAAAAAATCTGTAAAAATCTCCTGAATCCGTGAAAAATACTAATAATTAGTTTTCATGCAAAATTTGTTTGTACAAAAGTTGAAAAATTTCGTCGACTTCACCGTTGATTACTATAGCAATATGGCGGACGACATAGAAGTCAACTAAACGTCACCAAAGTGACATATGCGCCATGATGAATATTTGGCTATGTTGCAGTTTTTCTATAAAAAATCTTGTTTTGTACCACGCAACAAAGCAAATAAAAAGAAAATGGACAGTTGAACACCGTTCTGCATATTTTACCTATTTTTTAGTATAGTGTACATAGACCTGGCCGGGTCTCCATATATTTTTGAAACATGTCTTTTACTTACCTACTACTTAAATTTCGTCGATTGTTTTCCGTGACTACGCTGACAGCACGGTCATGGTACGACATAGTCAAACTTAATTTGTTAAGTCGCGTTAGATTCCCGCATACGACAATTAAAAACTAAAAACCCATTATGTCTTTATTATGTGGCTTGACAGGTTAAACAAAACGATTTCTTTCATTTATTTATTTCCCCCATTTATACATTAGCCCCCGACGAAAAAGAGGGGTGTTATAAGTTTGACGTGTCTGTCTTTGTATCTGTATCTGTTTGTCTGTCTGTGGCACACAAATGTGGTAAACAAATGGACCGATTTTGATTTGTTTTTTATTTTTTATTGCTGACATGATTACGATGGTATTAAGCTGGTAGGGAGGTATTTTTGTATTGGCCAGTTTGTCTTCCGACTGGCCGAACTCTGGTCTTTTGTGTTCTGTTTCTAGTAAATTAGTTGGCAGATTTCATTACTTTTTGGATTTCTTAAACGCTTATATACAACTATCACGCGTCTTAAATAAAACTATACTACATAACGTGCGTAAATAGTTTTTACGAGTCTCCGGAATGGAACCTAGGCAATTTGCAGAGTGGAAGTCCTTTAAAACTTTACTCTCAGAGGAGACATAGCGAGGGCCTAGAGAGGTGCCCTGCTTAAACTAACAGCGACGCGGGCTCGTTAGGGAATCGCTATGAGTAGCCCTGCTGTGTGTTGCTATGTAACTCTTATTAGTAGCGTGTGATAACATAAATATTTGACGAACTTACCTTCTATCTTAGGTATGTAAGTAATAATTTTGTTTTTAGTTAATTTGGACATGTATCACATACATTTATATGGACCTTATCGTAAGGTTAGATCAAAAAGTTAAGTTCCTTTTAAGTAGTAACAAAGTGATCGCAGATATATTGAAAAATCATTAAAATGAGGAAAGAGTATAAATCACTTAAACCGTAATTAGGTACTGCATAAAATTTACTGACTTTGGCATTAAAATAAAAAAAATACCAAATTTCTTTTTTTACTTTTTTCGGGTGCGATTCCAGTTATGACTAGCGATTTTTCTAACTGTGACTGTCAATATATGTGTCGTCGCCATCTGGTTAAATTCGCCGCTGAATTGGATGCCTAGCCCGTTGATTAAACGCCGGCATCCAATTGAATGCCTAGTTCGATAGTTAAATGAACAGACTCACATAACGTTTAACGACTTGGCTTATTGAATGGATCGTCTTGTACTGAAAAGTTTTAGTTTGATGGGTACGTTCAAGGTTATTTTTATAACCACTTAGATCCGACATCGTTTTGGTTCTAAGTGGTCATAAAAAAATAACCTTGAACCTACCAATCACTCAAACAGTCACACAAAAGCTCTTCCATTTAAACGACCCGCCTAGGCGTCCAATCGAATGGCTAATTTAAACCAGACGGCTGACATGACGTTCAGCCATATGGTCAAACGTTGTGTCCAAAGTCTTGGCTAGTTGTAGTTCAGCCGTTTGATTGGATGCCGGCGTTCAATCAACGGGCTAGGCGTCCAGTTAAGCGGCTGATTTAACCAGACGGCTGCGACATGTACAAAACAACGTGTAGTCTTATTCCAATTAAATAATCTTCAATATACATACTATCACTAGATATACTTTAATAGCTTTCCTCTATATAAAAAGAAATGTTAAAAGTCTCCCGAGACTGCTAAAAATGATCTTGAAAGCCACAAGCTACAAGCCCCAAAAGTAAGTTTTGTAACTAAACTCTTGTAACAGTATAAACATGGTAATTTACAAAAGTTACCAAGGTTGTATAACAAGATTTACCCTTCAAGAAACAGGGTCCTGGGTCTATCTTTAAGTCATGTTCTGTATTAATCTGCTTCGTACCCACGTGTCTGATTTCATGACAGACCCACCATACCGCTAGCCATACCCCGGTGGGTAGGGTGGGACTGAACCATACCACCGTGCTGTGACTATAATAATATGTTTACAGGCTTTGCTTTTCCAAATATTACGAACCTGGTGTTAATAGCATAAGTCTTTTTTTTATTTTATAATTGTTTCTAATTAAACTAAACCGACAATGCGACAAAGAAAAAGTAATTCAGTCCGTTGATTCATTTGATCCGTTGACACCCAATAAATGTATATTTTCAATCTGAAGTACCAGGCTACCATAAGTATATCAGAGGTTATTTATTGTACCCCTACGATTATTATTTATATAAAATTAACAGTATGCTAAACATCTCCTACATAGATATGGTAGCCTGGTACTTCAGGGGATGATCCAGCTACATACATACGATATTTCGATTGAGTTATTCTTTTTTTCTATTAAATCCCAGCACCCAGCACTACTAACGGTGGTATGGTTCTGTCCCACCCTACCCCCAGAGGTAGGGCTAGGGGTATGGGGGGTCTGTCACGTCTGATTTTCTGTTGTGTGTAAGCGCCCGAAGCTGCTAAGGGACGAAATTTTAAGGCGAATTGTGTTTCATTTTACCGACAAAAGGTGGTCTCCGATTGTCTGACGTGGTCTGGCAGCCTTATCTTTATGCGGTAAGTGCATTTTTATACAAAGCTCGGCAAATGACTCACGCTCGATTCTAGCCGCCTCCACCATGTTTTGGATGTATGACAAATAAATAAGTTACCCTTGTAGTGCACTTATTGTTCTAGCCATCTAAAGGCTCCACCATGTTCTAGAACTCTAGATGTATTAGAAAATTTCATTGTGGTGCAATATAAACTCACTGTTCCAGCCATCTCTACCATGTTTTACATGTATGACAAAGGAATGAGTTACCTGCCTCCTAATTTTTATTTGTGCTTGTAAATGACAGTAAAAGACTCCAAAGACGCATGCTACTGAAAAAGATGAAAGGTACCTATGGTCGAAAATATCATTCAAGCACTCTCCATGATACGAGCTGACAGAAGGCGCTAAGCAAGGGGCTTCAGCGGTTCTCCGAAAGTCGTTTCACCGTATGACTGTTCCCAGATACAACTTTTCGTTTATGAAAGTTTCGCCGTCAGAAGCTTTCATTTCCATTGATAAAAAAAAGGTTCTCACATCTCTTACATATAGTTGCCAGGTACTTCAGGTTGGGAATATACAGAATGGCACATTTAGATCGGTCAGTACGGGAATGTCTGAAACTATAAGACATACGAAAATCTCTTCTTAGGAACCATGTATGCCATAGAAATAGTGTTAGTTTTATTTTACAAAACGTTCGGGTTCGATTCCCAAGCTGAATACACGTTTTTTTTAAATGTATGAATGCAGTTTTTCTTAGTACTTAAATCGATGACATGGTTCCTAAGAAGAGATTTTCGTATGTCTTATACTGATTTTTTTATTGACTTTCCCATATTGACTGATTTAAATGTGGCACCCTGTATACCTCCGTGTACCTTCTGATTAATAATTAATATTTACGTTTATTTAAATAAAAGTAGGTAATTACAAATAATTTGTGTTAATATTTTGCAAATATTTGCAATAATATAGATGGAATAAAATAATACCGTTCAGTAAATTGGCATGTTCTTGTTGCACAATATAAAAAAAAATACGCTATTAAAAGTACCATAGGCGGTCTTATATCTAAAAGCGTTCTCTTCTTCCTGTCTTTATTGTAGTTTTTTATGGTTTGGTAGTGTGCTTTTACTGTGCTATTAATAGCAAAGTAACAGTAAGTCTAATTAGGTGTTAAAGCAAAGACGCATTTATTATGACTCAAAGAACTCTACTACCTATAAATATTTTTATGCGTTATATGTGCCATTACAATATCAATTCACTATCAGAATTTGTGCTTAACATTTTTATTAGCACTTAAAAAGTTAAAGTAGATAACCTCCGCGAAGTCTCCCCGAACAGGGAGTAAATTAACTTTAATACGGCAAAAGCATAATTTCAGCTCTGCATAGAGTTGGTGTCTAATGCGATATTAATGATATTCGCACTAATTTGCTCATGACACGGAACGAGGTCATGCCAAGTTTAAGCTGTCTAAATAATTAGCGACGTTCTCTCACGTATTTCTACTACTATTTCTCTGTAGGTTAGCTTTTAAGTTGGGTACGTATAGTAGTCATATCTGTTTTTTTTAGTAGGTGAAGCACCCGAAGCCCCGCTTTTGGCGGGGGTAAAGTCCTTCTGTATATCCTTAACAAGCGTTAAGGGACAGTGGGATAGTTCAAAACACGGGGTAACTCGAAAATATGTCGTTTACATTACGGTTTTATTTGATAGTTGATGATTTCTTTGTATTGGCGGAGAGGTGCGTTCATGCTCAACGCCAGGCAGGTACTGAGCATGAATAGGCTCTATTTAATTTTCTATACCTATGTTCAAAACGTTTGGAGTTACCCCGCGTTCTGAATTACCCCATTCTCTTGTAATTAGTACCTACTCAGTACCCCTAGCACGAACATTTGAAATTTTCGTTTCGTTATCGTATCGTCTCACTCGATACGATAACGATAGAGAACAATAGTGGTCACATTAGACCTTTCGAATCGCCATCGAATCAATGTCAGTGAAACGAAAATGACGTCATGCTATCGTTGTAATGTCTTGCAATTTTTTTTTGTTTTTTTTTAAGTTCTCTATGTTACAGAGAAGGCAAGGGGAATTAATGCACATAAAGCCGTGTCTGAAGTATTTTATTTAATTCTGCAAATATTGTATTGAAATTCTGGTATTACATATGATTACAGTCTCCGTGACGTACGTAAGGTATGTGTACTTTGGTGAGGTGGATAGCCACGTTAAATCTCAACGTCTTTTACGTAAAATTCACATAGATTACTATGATCTTCCAAGTGCAAGTACACATTATTAGAACACATATACCTACACTTGATTTACAAACCTACATCAATTATAATACATACAACGTTCGCTCAGATATAATTTTGCAATTAATGTAATAAAAATCTTGATTGACACTATAACATCCCGCCGAAAACTTGGCAGTATATATTATTTATTTTTTGTTTTACTAGTTTTGTGTGTAGGATTTTTTGACGAAACCACGCTGTGTTATTTAAAGTTATTCCTCCGTAATTATTCTAATAAATGAATGGTCTTATAAATATTAAAGTAACAGTCTGTCTGATAAAATTTTTTAAACATCTCCTCTAGTGACCGTAGCTAAACTGATTTATAGGTTAGCATTTTTATTTTATATTTTAATGATAAATCTTTAATTTATTGTAACTTTGGCATGATTATTGATTATAACACTTTTAAAATGACAACATTGTCATCATTGTCATCTCATGTTGAAACCTAACGCTTTCGTCGTTTTCGATAGCAAAATAATTGTTTATGTTAACGTTTCCCATACAAATGCTATCGTTACGTACGATGACGATAGGGTGACGAGACGAAAGTTTTGAATGATAGTTCCAAAATTGTCCTCCAGGGGCGCTGCTCAAAATTTCATACAAAAACTAACGATACGATAACGAAACGAAAATTTCAAATGTTCGTGCTAGGGGTACAGGAGGAGCTCGATGGCATATTGGTTTGAGCGCTCTGGTTTCGATACGAAACACCAAGCAATGGTCGATCCTGGGATGGGTCAACTAAAGTTAATACTTTTATGGGTCAAAGCATACTTTACTATAACACGATTCCTAATAACGTACTAGACTTGCCATTTGACAAATTTAAAATTCACATTAAGAAAATTCTAATGTCCAAAGGTTACTATACTATTAACGATTATATAAATGACAAAAATGCTTGGTTGTAACTTATAATGTAATATAGTTATTTCCACCAATAGCATTTCATTGATTTTGTGGTTGCTGGAGGATGTCATGCTCTCTATAAGTTTCTGCGGTGGTGGCGTCGTGTGCCGGGTCGCTCCGTTCCCTATGATATGGTTGAGCGGAGCGATGGCTGGCACATGCTATACTTGTGAACAGGTGCCACTAGTGGAAATGGTCATCTCTAAGCTTCCTTGATTTTGTAATAATTTACCTACATATTCATAAATAGTATAATTTTTGAGGGATTTTTGAGGTATATGGCATTATAGGATATTATATATAAAACAATACAATTATTATTGTAATGACGTGCTCAGACAAGTGTTTAAAATTAATGAAAGATGTTTAGCTTTATTAGGTCTTTGTATATTAATTGTTGACCTTTGTGTATCGTAATACCTATATTGTGATGGTGCATTGTCGGGCAGCCTTTAAATACAGTAAATATTCTTATCATTAGGTACTTATTGGTACTTTAATATACCTTTTTTTTATACTCTGTGCGACACTGCGCTGCTAAATAATATTACTGTGTAATTAAACATCGTAACTTAATGATTGAAAAGAGTGACTACACGAGTTTGTTGCCGGAATCTTCTCGGTAGTTCAACTTTTGGAACCGGTGTAAATTCAGACAGACTGACAGACAGACAGACTGACTGACGGACAGACAGACAGACAGACTGACTGACGGACAGACGGACCGACAGACAGACCGATAGACAGACTGACATAACATTCTTAGCTTACGTAGATCCAGATAAGACAGAGATACAAACATTATGAAATTGTTAGTTAGTTAATATTATTTTTATGTGATAGACTTAAGGGTTTTTTGTTGACGATTCGAAAGTGCTTCTTGGGGGCCTAATTGAATAAAGATATTTTCATTTTCATTTTCAGTTTGTTATCTCGAACTCCTCCGTGCTTTGAAAGGCACGTTATGCAGTTGGTCCCGGTTGTTCCTGCAACCGCTTTAACCTACCATCCCGCATTGGGCCAGCGTGGTGGCGTTATGGCCCAAACTCCTCATGTGTTTCTCCCATGTAGGAAGGCCTGGGCCCAGCAGTAGGACGTGTATAGGCTGGTGATGATGATGATGAGTACCTACTCAAAGAGTGATCGAACTTCAGGAAAGAATTATTTATATAGTCCATAATTGGTTATTCTGAATAAAAATAATGTTTCCACATTATTTTTCTTTTACGAATACTGGATTGTATGAAAATATATTAATATCTTTATATAGCCAAAAATGTATACCTACTTAATAAATAATGCAGAATATTACCACCTTATTTATTGGTCTAAGAAGTAATTATCACGTATCTATGAGATACGTGATGATCGTATTAGTATCTTAGTACTTAGATCGTAGTGAGGATCGTATTCATTAGAGTGACTGAAGTCATTAAGTTAGTGTTGTTGAGCGGCGATCTTCTGTAATGTGGAGGTAGTACCCCAAATCTCAAGATTCAAGTGGAAAATACCGCTATAACCCAAATCTCTACCTTTTTTTTATTATTGAAAATGTGTATTTTACTGTACGTTTTAAAAAGACTTTTAAAACGTTTAATGACAGTGCCTTTTTTTTATACAACTAGACGACAAACAAGCTGATGGTCCACCTGGTGGTAAGTGGTTACCAGCTCCATAGACCAAGGCGCCTATAGACACCAGTAATAATAAAGAAAAATCGCTTGGTGTTGCAGTTTCGTTGTCATTTTGAGGCATACGATGAAATTCCTTTCATGCCCAGTTTACACTGGCTACATTTCCCTTCAATCCGAAACATAGCGACGTGCTGAAATAATAACGGCGGTGTAACCTACTCAGAAGACCTACAGCCTATCTATCTTTAAAGCCAAATATTTTAAGGGTATTTGACATAGCATAACATAACTATGGCGTATAAAATAAGTGTTGTCGGTCGGACCGCATGACCGCGCTGCACGCATTCAAAAATCGCTACTCTAAACGCTTATTTCAAACGTTATGCTATGTACCAAATACCAAATCTTTTTTATTTCACTGTAAAAATCCTATACATACCATGTATAGGGCATTACAATGAAATAAAAAAGAACACTGTTGCTACCTACTACTTACACTGCAAATAGGTTTAGTGTTAAGATGCTATTATAAATTGTTGGTTTTCCATTTATTTATCAAATGCTCCGTTAGTGAAGTGAATATTAATTATTATCATTATAATTTTCAGCTATTAATGTGCGGATAATTAACGTTTAGATAAGATTTTCCACATAAAGTTTTATGTTGGTCACCCTGGTCTTGCGGGAATTCAATTTAATATATAAAATTCTCGTGTCACAAATTTAGTTACCATACTCCTCCAAAACGGCTTGACCGATTATCATGAAATTTTATATGTATATTCAGTAGGTCTGAGAATCGGCTACTATCTATAGTATCTATTGTTTTTGTCAATTTTTTTATGGCAAAACGTTTGCGAGGTCAGCTGGTTATTTATAAAATAATCTTTAAATTTTTGAAATCAAATAATGGTTAATCTTCAGTAAAATATGCTTATTATGAAACAGGCTGTGGTATTCCTCTATTTTATGTCAAGACTGATATTGAAATGTAATTTTATTTTGGATAGCGTTTTACAGAGTTACCACCTTTATTCGATTGTAACTTTGGAATGGCTACTTTTATAAGCAATTGGTTGAGTTTATAACTGCATAAGAACTTTAACTAACGCTGGAGCTATTCAGATTAAAATATCATTGTGGCCTTCTCTCAATACGAATATACGTGATCGATTGAGGGACCGCATTCTGCTTGCTTGTTCTTTTAATTCAGGCAACGAGAAGGGCTGATGTTTTGTAATTTAATTTCGAAAACTTTTGACTGATTTTTATATTAATTGTAAATTTTAATCAGATCTTTAAGGCTGTCTATCAGTCTCAATTGAGAGACCTCGTTTAACCGATTCTAACTTTTGACTGGCTACTTTTACAAACGAGGGGCTGAATTTACAATTGTTTGAGAACTTTCACTAAGGGTTAACGCACCCAAAAACTCAGAGTTTGAATTTCTTTACCTTTTACTTTTATACTTACGTTACTTGACTCCGTTGATACCAAGTTCGTCATAACGAAGGCGCTCGAAGTTTGATTGAAGAACTCCTTAGAATACCTATGATATTGTAGGTGTAGGTGTAGGTGAACCTACAGAACATCAAGCGTAACAGTTTGACCTTGAGACAGCTCTTACGCCGTTCGTAATAGAGGCGGCTTTCGTAGTTCAACTGTTACACTTGATGTGCTGTCTTCTGTATAAATAAAGTTTGATGTTAGGTAGTCGCTAGACATGAATCCAATAAGTACTTTATGCTTACGTATTTAATGAACATCAGTAAAATTTTGTGGTGAGTTTTGATAGAGTCAAAAATAACAGTAATCGCTTTCTTAATAAAGCCATGTAGGTAGGTACTGTCCAAATTATATACGAACCATTTATATACGAATAGATTTTCAAACACAGATTTCAAATAGTAAGTATCGAGCGACAGGAAATTAAAATTTTTAGGGTATTTAAAAATAATTGTATTCGAAAAAATTATCGTCTAATTAATTTATGTTCTCCTGGTACCTATGGTTTGCTATATTCATTTAAAATTGTGAAGTACCTACCCATAAATCAGACAATAGATATTCTATTGTTAAGGAGCCCCGCTAGCAGGCCTGGTAGTAAGGAGCGACAGGTAGGTTCATAGTTGGTTCGTTAGGTATTTTTAATGAAAGCGAATTATACACATAGGTATAATATTATTGTCGATGTTAAATCGGAATACCATTCATTGCTCCACCTAATCTTCCTTCCAAATAATTATGTCGGTGATTTTCATTCTATTCATATCTACATTATAGATTTCAAAATGTCATTATAAATATTTCACTATAAGAAAATACACAATTTTAAAGTGAATGTATATTTTGCTTAAGGTTAGTTTATTTTTGTAAAAAAATTACCATTAAATGCAAGAAAAATCTAAAAGTATATATCTATTTTATTTCAGTTTAAAATAGTATGGTTTGTGTGATGTCCGAAAAATATCAATATTGTAAAATAAATAAACAAGAAACGTTATTTGTCACATAATGTTTATTCCCAATCTTTGGACCCTATAATGCTTTAAAACTAATAATAACATAAATACAACACTGCCATTTAATTATCGAAATAAGGAGACTATAGCATTTCACCGATAGTTTCAGATACGTCTTCTGTGTAAAACCAATTTATTTGCTTGTTCGTTCAAATTACCTACTAAAATTTCATTAAATTAGTTTTACAAGAAGTCGTACAAAGCAGACAAATCTACAAAGCAAAGTTTCAAAGCTCAACTGTTAATAATAATTATTATAATCTAATTTCAGTTATCCTATTCTAGACACCTATAAACTTTAGTTCTAAATTTCAATTATTACAAGAAAAAATGATAATATTTAAACATATTAAATTTCCAAGAGTCAAATCATTGATAGGAATAGAAAATGGACCCACCGATAACGGAAAAGGAATTTTGATTTATTATTAAAAATTTTGAACTGAGTTCTCAGTTTCTATAGAATATATATTTGGAGACCAATTTCATAATTTCTTTGAAAGGGATCAAATGAATAAAAACTTCGATTGAGTATGAGCTCAAATTTATTAGAATTAACAATGACGTCTCCAATGCCACAATACTCCATAAAGTAAGAAAAGAAATTATTGAACATCTATAAAAGTTGTAATAATGATAATTAAGCTAAATTTATCACTATTTTTACAATGTCATTATGTTTTTCTTAAACCACAATAACACTTTACCTCTGCTCTAAAAGCATTTAAATAATCCAAGTCACACAAATCTAACAATTAATTACTAAGTATATAGTTTGTATGGTTTACTTTGCTCGATATACAAATAAGTTTCAGCAACTCTCTAACTCTGGTCACCGAAAATAAAACAACGTCATTAATACTGGATCCCAAGCGAACTGTTCAAATTAATTTGGTTACTAAGCCATCATATTCTAAATAATAACAATAAAAATAACATTTAAAGTCTACAGCGATAAGTAAATAAACTGAAACTTGCGCGACACTACTCGGGTACTATGCGTAATGATCCAATAATATTATAACACAATCTATCGTAGTTAATATTTTTCAACGTACGAAAACAACACTTATTAGGTATCTGATACTCCGAACGATTATTTTGTCTCATTATTTCTATTCATATGTATCTCTTAGAATAGTATTTAACTAAATTTATTAAGGGGCACAGAATTGATATGTTTCCGATGCACGGCGTTTGTGTGATACCGCTTCACTTAACCTAACTTGCAAGGCGATGCTACACCCCTACTCTACCCTATCACATGCGGGCCAATGTCACGCGTCTCTACGACGACCATTCGAACACCACCTACTCGATTTCACAGTAAAAGTTAACAAAATATCGATTCATGGTTTGCCGTTTGTGTTTTCTGTTTCGATTAACAAAAGTAAGATCACAACGCTAAGCGGGAATCAAATCGAGACACAGGACACAAATGCAAGCGAAGTCGAGAATTCAAATAAAATTTGGATATAGCGTGACATATAGCCGATTGCATTACAAGTAGTAGACGAGATACAGAATAAACGTCTCTATGAAACCGCTTTTTACTCCTAATTACACATTAATATTACACGATGATATGTATCGAGTAGTCCCGCAAAAGGTGACGTAGCCGTGTCCGCAGCCACTGGACGTCTCTTACTCGCTATCTACGGTTGTTGGACGGAATCATGGCGGCGTCGGCGTCCCTCATGCAATCCACGCAGCTTGCCCGCCATCTTGTCGCTACACAAAATGGCAAGCAAGAAGATGCGCTTAAATCAAAAGTGCAGAGGTCGTTTGATGGCTCTACAGCTAAGTTAAACAATTAACATTTCTTATTCAATATTGTAATTTAAAGAGAGCTAAAATACAGTGCAGAGCCATCAAAAGCCCTAGCCACAACTGAAAAGAAATAATAAACTTTTCGTTGTATTTTTCGTATGCAATCACAGACGCCGATCGCCGAAGGTATAGGAGATCACTACTACATTATTACACAATTACTTACATACGAATTAGCATTATACTCGTATCGAATTAAATAAGTAAACATTGACTTAGCTTAGTTATTAAAACTGAAAGTGATTTACCAATAAGTATATACGAGAATTTTAAACATTTAGTTGTTAATTTAAAAAATTGTCACAGCTTAATAAATTGAATGATAACAAAATTAAAAACCTATTGGTTAAAATTTGACATAGGTACAACTTAATCAATGTCTAAGTATACAGGTGGAAAATATTATCATGTAGATAATAACTTTCTAATAAATAGCATTGATAGGTAACAATTAAAATAGTCTCGTTTGATGCCTTAGCTAGGTCACCCGTAATATAGACATCTGCCTCAACCCTGATTTGCGCACAGTTTTAAAACAACTAGCTTCACAATAAACGCTGATCTTTAAAAATTATATCACTTACTAAAAACTTTATTGCAGATTCAAATTCGCCAACAAAATATAAGTTTGGTACGGTCTGAGGTTAGTATTAAAAATTATGTATAATCCTTTATCTTTGGTCTATACACCACGACACTCGGTAAAATGTGAAAGTCATATCACTATAAACAATGTATAAAATTTTGCTAGGTCAAAAATTGACGAAATTTCTATTAAATATTGACTAAGAGATTTTCATAAGAATTCACATGCGGAATATCCGACCACTGACCGTTTGGTCGCGTGAATACCTCATAGATATCTGTCGCGTCAAGATTTTTATCCAAATGTCCGAAACCTTATCATTATAGCCTAAGCAGGGATTTTTTTTTACGTTTTTTTTTGTATAATTTTTACATGTTTACACCAGCAGAATACTTCACTAGATACCTATAATAACATTAAGATTTCATTTTTGGTTTATTGCTATCTCGCACTGATGTGTACTTAGATCGCTACCGTGTTTTATAAAAAAACATATAGGTAGTTTAGAATTCGATCTGTATGCGATAGTCAACTAGCTAAAAATAAAAAATATATTAATCTTCCATTTGACTAACCCTAAAACTTCAGTAGATTTAAACTCCAATACATTGTTTCATTATTATGTATGAATAACTTTCATTAAATAGTAATGTAACTATGTTGATTTTCTACAATAAATACCCTTATCTAATTTTATTGACCTAATGATTACACAATAAAAGTAACTACTAAATTTTAAATTAGATTATTTCCAAAAAGCTCGTCAAAGCATGCAGATAGTAGAATAATTGTTTCACTATTCGGCGTAGGCGCGCGAGACGCCAGTTATTTAATTAATTACTATTAATTAATATATTGATTACATTTAATTATTTAACTCTCATAAGGCCAAGGCTAAATTCTCGCAACAAGACTGAACTTATCTCGATTGTGTCGCATCGCATACTAATCGTAAAGACAACAAGAACCGCAAAGTTTGTTAACGAAACACCAATGAAGAGCTCCAACTAATTAGGAATATAATCACGAAGGTTAATATTGAATCGTAATTTTCAAGGCACAAGAAATTTTAGTGTCTAAACAAGAAATTGTATAAAATGAAAAGGAATGTACCTAGATGCGAGGAGGCGAGAGTTCAGCGGGCGGCAAAGACACCGCGAGCTGAGCGGCCGCAACTGCCGACCATCCCAGACAATGGATCGTAAAACCAACACTAGGGTGCCAGCGCTTTAACGAGTGATTGAACGTTATAAAAATTACTAAGAAAGTATTAGGTAAATATAATTTGAATAGTCATGAATTCATTTAAATACGCTAACATTATCGAGGCTAAAACAAAAGTATCGTAATTATTACATACAACTTTATTTAAAATCATTCAACTTGAAATATTATTATTAACAAAACGTAATCTTTCTATGAAGGGCACCTTTGGTTTTTAGCTTATTCGAATGAGATATATCCTAAAATGTTAATTTCTGGTTAAACGCTATATCCATAACAAATCCTCTCAGTTGTATACATCGGCCTTGTAAAAACAAATATACAAACGTTACCATACAATAAGTTAGTTGTAAATAAATCTTATATTACACAATAAAAATGAATAATATTAAATAAACAGATTAAATTTATAGGAAAAATAATTTCAAATTATATTACTTTATGAACGGTAAACAATAAACCTGGAATGTTAATAATAATACAATTAACACTTGCTAAATTTGGTATAAACAAAATCACACCACACCTCTGATGCTGTCTCGGTATGTGGGAGTCATAACATAGAAGGAGATAGAGCTAACATTACTGTACAATACGGTCCTTGTACGAGAACCGACAAGTCTTGATCCGATTTTAGCCGTAGTACTGACTTATGTAGTGATTGGTGATTGCTCCATCTCCTAATGTGGTTCCGATGCGACTCAGAGGATCAAGATAGCGCGTCCCTCAGTTCGCTGGTTGTCAAGTGCCGAGAGCCACGAACGAACTAATGCTGTTCGCCCTCTTCTCCGCCTTTGGCTCCCTGGTAAAACATAATCACTTGTTACAACACTTTATTTTATAATAAAAAATCTATGCACCTTTATAACATATTGCGCAAGCATTATAACTATTGTGCATGGTGCAGGGTGAAATATTAGTAACTTTGCTTTCATTATAGTCTTAACTTAATTTGGAATAAATCATATTTTAGACTGGACCCATCGAAGTGTATTAAACTCCATTTCCAAAGCAATTTTTATTAGTGAACGCAAAGAACGCAAGTTTTATACACTTTAATTAGTGTCACTAAATCTAACGGAATAAAGCGTACACTTAACTAGATACTAATTTGGAGCAATATCTTTTCCACCGATTTAACTTAAGTGTTTATATCTATTTGTATTTATGTATATTCGTAACGAACACATCAGATACAACTGTGGAAAAAATATGTGGTTTTTAGTAATCCGCCCCAGAAACCGATATACGTCAAGCGGTGTTTGTACGTAAATATCGCGCGTGCATACTTCATGTGCGAGAATCCAGCCGTTGTGTGCCATCTTATGCCTTGCGTATTCGAGGTGGATGGCCCCCTCTGAGCTGAGCAGAAGCGCGCCTTGCAGCCTGGCCAGGGCTGCGGCGGCGTCGGCGGCGCTAGCGAAGTCGACGAACGCCACCGGACCGCTGCTGCCGCCGTTCCCACCCGTCAGCAGCCGCAGACGAGAGAAACCGGGGCAGCTGTACGACCACACTCAGTACTGCCCGCGCTCGTACCCCCGTCGCAATTTGTGTATGGACTTCGTAGCTCCAAGGTAACTCAGAATTATCGGTAATAGTACTAATTATCCCACTACCATTTCAAAATTGGACATGTTTTACGTCGACAAGGAACTTGACGAGTAATTTTGAGAAAAATGTTTTATTTTTCTGGTTTTATGATACTTGACCCTTTCGAAACTTTGTTTTATCCACACTACAAAATTCGGCAATCGGCTTACAACAATTACTGTGTATTTCTGCAGTTGCTATATTAATTTCCAATTACAGAAAGATAGGATTTTACTGTGCTTTGTTTGCTTGTTCTGGTTTTTAATTTAAATTATTAGATTTATTTAAAAATAATGTAAGTGTCACAACCCAAAGGGGTTGTCACTTAAGGGTTATAATAGACAAGGAAATACATAATGAAATAATTACAAGTGATTCTATCGTTAAATTGTTTTTTTTTATACTTACAGAAACTTGGTTGGCTATCAATTGACAAGGATCGCCTATCATAAATAGTTATGAATTATTATATATTTTTTTTCTTAGGCAATGGGACAATGTGCATTCAATTTGGAATTAAAAGTATATTACATACTGCTTTATCCTGGAGCTACGACATAGATTTTGTATGTATTATATTTTATTGTACTATCGTCAACACAACTCCAAAAGTTTTTATTTATTGCGAAAAATTATTCCGAGTAAATTTAAGACAAAAAAAAACAACGAAAAATAAGTATTTTACTGTAATAGTGCTGATATAATACGACTATTTCGTGGCAAGTGTAAAATTCTCCATAGCGAAATATATGTTATTTCGAATACCGTTTTATAATTTAGAAGCATAATACGAAAATTTGAAATTTATTTTCCGAAAATTTTGTATTTCAATATGGAGAATAGTGTAACTTAGAATGTCATGCTCTGAGTGGTACGGGTGCAGGCTTTTCTGTTGGCACTCACACTAAAAGTTTCTTCCGCAAAAAACGTGTTATCATTGTAGCTTTTCAACAGAACAACTTGTGTGAGTGGTGACAGAAGTAAAACATAAAATTAAATCCAGTAATGTTCATGTGGACGACAAGTGACATTCGGTGCGACATGCACTGTGGAGAATACATTTATAGTTGATTAAATATTTTCTATGATAAATTTTAACTTAACACATTTTTAATGTTTAAGTATTGAAGTGCACAGTCATGCGCATAACTTAATATCCAATTTTGAAGGTTGATTTCCAAAAATGTAGTTAAGTACTTATTAAAACGGTAAAAAATATTCAAGATAAACAAAATAGCCAAAACATTTTGTATTTCGATATTAGATAAGACTAATAAATAGTAATGAAAGTTGTAATAACAATTAATTGAGTAGGTACCTATCTGTTTTATTAGCCTGTAGCCTTCACAAATTGGATATGAAAGTGCTTCGACGAGACATAAAAGAATTTTCATAAAATTGTTATAATTTCGAAAGCGAACCAATCTGTTCACCAAACCGATTCTAGCCAGATTTGGTAGAATGGTTCTGTTTGACTTTGAATTTTAAGTAAGTAATATAATTCTTAAACAAATTCACTGGCTATAAGGTCACACTATACGACTACTACCAAAATAAAATCTGCTTTCATCGTCATAAATTATTACAATGTCTTTTATGTCACTTCGAAATAATACTCGCGGATATTTTCGATTGAAAACATAGTTTACCTGCTGAATATTTCTTTGAGTTCGTGCTCAGAGACGAACTGGCCAAGGTTGGCCACAAACAGCGTCGAGCATGGCGGGGCGGGGTGCGCGGGGTGCGCAGGCGGCGCGGGCGCATGCGTCGGCACGGCTGCGCCCGGCGACCCCAGCGCTGGCGCAGGCAGCACGCATGCGCCCAGCGTCAGGGGGGTCTGTTCAACATACAACGAGTATTGATGAACATGTCTAGATTAAAACTTTTAAGCTTTGTGCTCTTAAACTTTTCAATGACAGCCCGAACTACGTGGTGGGGTCGAAGTTTGAGCACCACTCATTACTTTCGACAATGATAAATTTATATTGGGTAAATTGCCATTGACCAAAGGCGTTAATCGCATAGCATTATTGTGACAATACTAAACTTGTTAAGTGAATTAAGAGTTCATTTAACACTGACAATACATATAAGTTACTTTAAGTTATTTGGCTTATACGGACGAGTAGATTGAAGGCTTATAGATTCTACACTCCGTTATAATCCTTTATCAAACGTCATTAGCAATGATAATGAGTGAGTGCTACTTACGTGGTGTGGCCTGTCGGCGGCAGCTAGTCAGAGGTAAGAGCGCACTGGCGCCATCTGCGGGTGGATGGCGGGATGCACTAGGCCGTGCGACAGCGCCGGCAGCTCACCGCCGTACGCCAGCGGGTGATGCCACAGCTCCGCGCCACCGCCCGGGAAGAACGGACTCGCTAGGTCTGCGCCACAAATAAACGTATTACCAACCAGAACCACGCGCCATATCACCACTGTGTACCTGTACTTGACTCATTAGCTCACGAATCTAAATTGTGTACGATACTGCTATGGAAATTCATTATTTACAAAGTGCTCGACATGTTTTCACGTTACTGACTCAAACTTAAATAAAGCATTAATTTAAATTTCTAACACTAAATAAATACTTGATTATAGTGTTCTCATGAAAACATGTAAATAATAGACAACAGTGGTAGAGAACCCGACAGATCAATCAATAATAGCTTCGCGGAGCTAGGCGTGGTACGTGTAAGCGATCACAGATACTTGCCCGTTGCGTTTGCTCGACGCCCCGACACGTCTGTTTTTTCTATTCAGATCACGTAAAGACGCTGGTGAAGATACGAGCAATTTTTGTGTAAGGAACGCGCCAGACGAGGGTTGTGAGAACATTCATGTTAAGATGAGGTCGGTAGGGGTGCGGGACGGTCGAGCGAGCGCCAGCGGCGGGCGGTGTGTGCGTTCGGCGGTACTTACGTCCAGTGAGTGGGTGCATCAATGCGGGGTGTGCAGCTGGCGCGGCTGTGGCAACTGCCGGCTTCGGCTTGCTGACCTTCGTGTTGCTTTTAGCGAACTCCAGCCGAATCGTTTGCGGCATGTCGGGGTCGAAACGGACGCCCTGCTGTGAACAGCCGCGAGCGGTGCGGCGCTCCGATATAATGACGATGGAACGGTCGGCTGCCGCGTGCCTCAAGCAGCACGGCGCCACTAGGAGAGTGACACGCGCCTCGGGGGACGGAATCGGGATGAGGACATTGCATTTGGAGTCAATCGACATATTTCAAAACATTGAACCACTTGCAACATCCTCGAGGATAAATTCTACAATGTTTCGGACAGAGTAACCGTATTGAATTTCGATATGTAGGATTGAAATGAAAGTTATTTTAAAATTTTCACAAAAATTTGGAAGATCGCGCCCGCGCCTGCTAAAGTGACAGAACACAGTGCTCGGGATGTGACATCAAAACCTGTCAAACAGTGACATGCATTGCGTATTTACACCGTAATTTTATCGTTCTCACTCCGGCGTCGGAGTATTTAGTGTCTCCGATTGACCCATTGTGGTCGATTCGATATGTGCATGGGCTTAGCATAACTTACGATGCGGTTACTCGAGTCAGGAAAATGTTATTCCAAGTCTACAATGAGAATATTAACTATTGTGCTCATTGGCTGTGTTGAGGCATGTGATGAGAAGAGGTTTAGTAACACCGTGCGTTTTACATGTTTTATTAGTATTTACAGTAGCGTTGTAAGTTTCAACGTATCTCGGTCTCTTATTGAGATACTAATGTATCGGCCTGTGGTATTATACTGTGTTCAAAGCCATACTGATTTTATTAGGCGACATAATATTGTGTAGTGTTTTAGGTTTACATCTGTTGTGTTATATTTTTGCAACATATTAAGTATGCAGGTATAATATTTTAATTTTTCTTCGATTTATCTACTATTAAATACTTTTTAGGCTAAGCAGGTTCCAAAGTTTTTAACGGAATTAATTCCTGAAACATATGGAACATGCCCTACAAAAGTAGTCAAAGTACATAATATATTTATTTTATTTTTCATTAAAATATTACAACATCATATAGTAATACCAACCTGAAGGTCTTGTTTGGCGGCCTCAGCTCCCGCTCGGGTGTGGAAAGTCACAAAACCGACGGGCTGCAAAACATACACGTTGTCAATACGTAAGAAACTATGAAAACATTATTAAATTTACAACAATTTCGTGGCAAAAAAAGGAATTTTGAATTTACGATAATATTCACAAACTCACCGACGCTGTTTTCCCATTCTTGCTGGTGACCTTTAACAAGGAACCTTCGTAACCCTGCGCAAAAAAAAAACAAAAAGTTATTTCGACATGGATTTTTAAATATTGTTTGCCAACGAATAGGTATAACGAATTACAATAAATATATGGCTTCGCAGGTATAATTTGTAGATCGGAAGCGGTATGCTTTTACGAAATTGCTTCCAATTGTTATTGCGGCCATGTCAAAGCCGAGTTCTATTCAGGCGATATACAATTTAGTTCCCAAAAAAGTACCGTTTAGTGCTTGGCACGGTTGGAAACACGCAATACAGTAAAACTAACCCCCGGTATAAGTTTGGGCACCTTTATGTCTGCGGTGCCATCCGTGCCAGCCAGGATCGAGTGTAATCCCCCTCATCGGTATAGACAGAATCGATTCAATCCGAATATTACGGATCGGAGCATGACATTTGATATTTACGACGCAGTAATCCGAATCGGTTTCTCCAAGTCGCGTGACGAAGCCACATTTTGTTTGTTCTAAGGTTAAGTATTGAAACTATATTGTCTTTGTATATTGGATATTCTTTCATGCATGCTGTTGCTTTTACATTACTCATATTGAATTTCGTATTTGTTTATTGAATTTCCGGTGCTGTTACACAAATAGTGAAAAATGAAACATAATAACTGGATTACATTCCTTTTCAATTCCATTCCATATGGGTACCTATTGTTCTTAATTTTATTTTAACATTGTTATATAACTATCTACATATGTTTTCCTAGTTTAGAATTTTTTATGTGCAGTACCTATTGTTTTTAAATATAATTATAAGACTTTCTTTATGTCACTGCTATCCCCGTCTTTTCCTTCGTCAAGGTAGAAGAGGGTTACAGACACTGCGTAGTCATCCTACGTCTATTCCAGCGAGATGTGAAATAGAATTTTTTTATGTTAATCCTATTTTTTACTGTTATGAACAGATGCACTGCAATTTATCTTCAATGTAATTTGAAAGCAGTCGGCGGAGCTCACTTGCGTAGAGGTTCGAGCGCTTTAGGTTCCATTACAAAAAAGCAGCTTTCTCTACAGTTGATCAATCGAAAATTTTACTTCATTAGAAATAACAAACTGCACACGGCTACTTGGTGAAGGTTGTAGTTGGGATGCAGACCCGCTTTAGATATATTTTTTTTATGATTGAAACAATTTTATAAATGTCCTAATCGAATTAAATCTCTATAGTTAAATTACTTTTCAGTTTTTGTTAGCCAATGTAGGTTGTGCCTACATTGGTTAAACGTCTAAAATGAATACATTTTTTATAGGCTTAAAAAAATGTATCATGTATGGACAACTATTGTAGTAGTAGTAGGTAAAATAAGTATTCTATACACATTAAATAACAGCTTCTTCAAAAATGGTTCGGTTTCATTACGTTGTAATAAAGAATCACAAATGAGTACATTAGGTTTCTTTCAGTAAGCTCGTGGGGTACCCAAATATCGAGCTTTTTTGTGTACCCATTTTTTAAAAATGCGCCAAAACCTTTTTGTGGTCAATTCCCAGTTCTTCAGCTATGTCGTAACTACTGATATGCCGATCTTGCTCGAGTTTTTCAAAAATGGCATCAATTTTATCCGTAATAGGGGGACCAGAGCGACGTGCATCTTTGACATCAAAATTTCCGGATTGAAAACGCTTAAACCAAATTTGTGCTACTCTCACAGACACTGCACTAGGTCCATAAACATCGCAGTTTTTTTTCGCGGCTTGCGTTGCATTTTTACCTTTTTTGTAGTAAAATTTTAAAATGTATCGAATTGCTTCATTGGATTCACTCATCTTGACAGTACGAAAAACAAATGAAAAACACACAATTTCCTAATTTGAATTTGGAATTACCTTTTTAAAATCTAAACTTTTAATGATACCAAAACTAGCCAGATACAAATAGTACAGCCAAAGAGATTTTATTACAAGTTCATACATACTTACTATAATGCGAAAAGACTTTTTCCCCAACCTAATATATAAATAATTTTTGACGCGATTGCACTCACTCCCAGGGCATAAGTCTTTAAAATATTTTGTCTCCACAATGTCAACGCACAATTCCCTAAATATTGCAGGTGATGGTCAAAATTCAACGTAAGGTGAATTATCCGCTTGTTTAACATGCTTTTTAAAGTCAACCTTGTAATAAAGCGTAATTAAGTGAAAGTTAAGACTAACCTCATATGCCCTAAATAACAGATATAGTTCCCGTGGCTTCGCATCCATCGGGAGGCCACTCACGAACAACGTCCGCACCTGTAACAATGAAAATTATGTTGTAGTTGTGTTGTTATAAGGTAACCTTAATTATAATAACATTTAACACGTGTAAAGGGAAATAATTGTGGTTTAAGGTAACTTTGAAAAGAATAAACGGATATAATGGTAGATGAAACTGCGATGGTGGTAATACGAAGGTTAAAACCTAATATAAAATAAGAGAAAAATTTACTTAGTAGGTATCGCAGTCTATTTCTAGATAATGTATTCAGCATTTTCTAGTCTCAAAGATAAATAGGACTATAGAATAAGTGTAAATGAATAGAATCTGATATTTAACATAAAAGCTATTTTTCTCGGACAAAGATAGCGGCATTTTTTCAAAGGCCACAAAGGGGCATAGAAATCTTTCAATGGCTCTCTCGCTTGATTCCTTCGTCGGCTTTGTAAACTCTATGCCGCATTAATTTGTCGGGTCCATTTAATGAAATAAAACAGGCCGTAATAGCGGCAGATTTGGTGCGTGCGGGAAATGGAGATTAATTGCTGGCAACACCGGCAGACACCATCTTGTTGCGCGTTTTATTTATGCGTCTGAGTTCACTTTCAGTTTTAGTTTTTAAGAGAAATTAGTATGTTTGTGACGTGTTACATCATAATTTAGTTATTGTTACAAACTTATCTCCATTAGTAATATTAAAATATAAAACTAGAAAAATTTCACGTTCTGAGGCGAGAATCGAACCTGCGACCTTTCGCAATCCGGGCGACTGCTCTAACCAACTGAGCAACCCAGGACTTGGGACTTTGGGGCGCGGGTTCGATACCCGCCGCAGGACGTGAATATAATAATGTTAAAATCAAAAATTAAGAACTTATCTCCACTTTACGTGTAGGGAGTTATGCTAAAAATTCTTTTTAAAGATTTTATTTGACTACTTTCTCAGTGTCATTAATATGCGGGCGACACAAGTCCGCAGATGGGCAGACGTACGTATACGTGGAAACTACAACGGTTCCTTCTTGATTATGGAACCCTAAAAACAAATAAGCTGCTTGCGATTAATGTCAAGCCAGCTAAGGGCCCTCGTATACATCCCTCGCTCGTATACATTTCACCGAGTCGTGCCCGGTCGCCGGTCGGTATCTGCACCAGAACGGACCTTTATGTCGGCTATTTTCCGGTCGAACGCACAGGTATTCCCCGTTTCGATGATACGAGATATTTTTACTGCGACCACTTTTAACATTATGCTCTTTGATCGCTACGCGAAATTCTCCATTTTCCGATGATGCGGTTTAAAGCAATCCTGTGCGAATGAGATATTTTCTTTTGTATTCACCATCATAATGGTAGCAGCAAATGAAAGCTGAAGTGTTTTTAAAATTATATCAGTTTTATCATACCCACACTTTTTGATTTGGCCAAAAATATCTTCATATTATTATAGTAAAATGAACCAACAAATGTTTTGGAATTTTTTTACAAAGGATCAAATAACTTTTAAAAGGAAATAGAAAATAAAATAGGGAGACGAAAAATCCTTCTTATTTCGAACGTCTAATACTATAACATTAATGGTAGGTATACTTAGATAGTATAAATTAAACCTATTTGGAAAGCTACAAAAATGGCAATAAATAAATTAAATTAAGGTTTGCGTAAAGGTTCAACACGTAAGTAACCTTTTGTTATTTTCCGACCGACTGCTCTCCTTTGCCGATGGAAAAGATTTTACAAAAATTACCTAAGTGCATGTAAAATTTTAATCTAAGTATTTTACCCGCACCTAAGTAATGTTATAATCCTGTTTTATTGGTGCTTCATACTAATACATTTATTTACTTTTGATAAATATGTTTCAGTAATTAAATTAAATTAAATTAAATTAATTTTTTATTCAGAAAACCAACAGCGTCAACATACACTATTATCAAATTATACATAAATGATTGTAAGGTCAATAGCAGATTTTCACTAAATTAACAATAGTCTTGTCTTGACTATACTTGATTAATTTTTAGGAGATGTTATTTGATCAACTCTGAAACACATGGCCGGTTGTTGACTCGCGTTCTGTAGTCGGACATTATGTTCACCTATAGTGAGCTAGTAGAGCTCATCAATTCGGATGACTTCGGATTGAAGGAGGGTCACCCGAAAAAAGTTTGAAGTTGAGGGGCGAACTCTCAGATGAGTCTTAAGAGGAAAGCCCAAAGCCGCTTCAAAAACAGCGAAAAACACAGCTGATATCACAAAATGATTGAAGTTGTTGTATAATAGTGTTAAGTTAACGTGGAATGTTTACTGTTGAAATGTTTTTATTACCTCTAAAAAAACAATCTTAAACAAGGCTAGTAAAAATTTAGCTCTCTTTTTGTAAATTCTCCCTGTATGGGGACAGCAAAGGGATCAAACTTATACAGCCATGTCTTATTTTCTTTAATTCTGCAATACCTAATTTTATAAGACAACGTTCGCTTATACACACTTTCGTAATCATTGTAATACAAATCTTGACTGACACCTTCAAATCCCGCCAAAGACTAATTCTTAGCTCTTTTTTCTACGACAAGGGCGACAATACCTTAACTGATGGTAAGCAGTTACCGTAGCATTTAGACACTCGTAACACCTACACACTTCACGGATTGCCTACCCTATAAAAATCAATTGAAAGCTCCAAACTTATCGCTTTCTAAATAAGATAAAAAGATATCCAATTTTTTATTTATTTGAAAAAAGAAACGAAACTAAATGTTATCATCAATAATACTCGGGTAATATCCGTCATCCAATTTGTAAGGTCATGTCCTTACGAGACTCGTAAGCACTTCACCACACGGCTACATTAAGTCCGTCAAACAATCGCTCACGTAACATACATCACGGGTTGTGGCCGGTCAGTTTGAAAATGCCCCTTCTGTGTCGACCATTTTACAGTCGGCTGCCCACGGATCCCTCGTCCAACTATTGAATTATGCCTCATATCGAGGAAGGATACTGAGAGATTTATACACATAACAGAGATGTTTATCGTTGTTATATTATAATAACCACAGACGCGCGATTATGGTTAAATAGCCTAATAATAATAATTAATGTACTTATCAACCTTTTTATTTATGCTTAGATAAAATAAACCGACAGGAAATATGTAAAACGTATTTGAACATTGTACTTTTTGCAGTAAGTAATTCATCTCAAGTCAGTTCGATAAGATTATAGTGCTCAACAACCATTTATTAACCTAAAAATAAAATATAAAATGGCAAGAACATCCGGCGAGGTGTTTTTCTTTTTGTAGCTTATCTCAATTTTCCGCTCTCACGACTTCTAAAGCGAAACGCGATTCGATTTGTCTACGAAGGTCAGATAACATCTATGGGGTGACGTTAATGTAAGGAAAAGCTAGAAAAATGTTTGACATATAACATCGAATAATGCGTCCATTCGGAATGGAAATAACGGAAAAGGAATAATATTATTACTTCAATTTCATTTAAAATGTTTTAGTAGATAATGGTAAAAGTATTTTTTTTATACTCTCAATTTATTATGAGTACGTCATTTCGACACCATTAATAAAATAAAACGAGTCATCTTTAAATTCTCAACTTTCATTATTTAAATTGAATGTGGGGATCTTTTTTCTTTAAATTTAAGGGCATGCTTTGTGGCGTAATTATATACAGTGTTATTAAGGTTTAAGTTTATAGGTTACATCGAATCGATATAGCTGTGTAACAGATTTGACAGTATAACATTAAACAAGCTTATGTATAACATTTGATTGGATGAGAATATCAAAATCACCACAATGCGGGTTGGTGGTTAAAGCGGTTTCAGTAACAACCGGGACCAACGGCTTAAGAGTGTGCCTAAAGCTAGAAAAAAATCAAATTTCACCCGCACCCCCCGCATCGCGAGGCACGATTGCAGTGTGTTGTCAATCGAGCTCGTCTAGTCACCTCCGGACGTCATAGCATAGTATACGCAAAATATTTACATGAAAGTAACAGTAGCTTTTGAAGAGTAAATGTTTCTAATCTATAATATTAATTTTATTGGGTCAATGCAATATTGAAGTTTAGATTTTTATTGTTACAAGGGTCAAAATCAGACCAAATTTTCATCAAGGCGACACATAGTTAATTTATCATTTCTCTCAATTTTTTTCAATTTAAAAATAATGTTAAATCGATGCGGACTTAAAAGCCTTAAAGGCCTCGTGCCTTCCGAAGGACGGAGGAGCTCGAAATGACAAGTGATGTATCAAAAATGTATGGAGACCCGGCCAAGTCTATAAATACTAAATTAAAAAATAGGTAAAAATATGCAGAACAGTGTTCAATTGTCCATTTTCTTTTTATTAGCGTTGTTGCGTGGTACAAAACAAGATTTTTTATAGAAAAAACTGCAACACAGTCAAATAATCATCATGGCGCATATGTCACTTTGGTGACGTTTAGTTGACTTCTATGTCGCCCGCCATATTGCTATAGTGAATAACGATAAAATCAACAAAAAAACAACTTTTATAAAAAAAAAATGCATGGAAACGAATTATGAGTTTTTTTCACGGATTCAGGAGATTTTTCCTGACTTTTTGAGATATTGCACATATATCTGACCGGATGTGAAACATCTTCATTTAACTGACCCATCCTGGGATCAACTATGGGGAAAGTTGCTTTGTTTCCGTAATCAAACCAGAGCACTTAAACTACTACGCCATCGAGCTCCTCCTAAGATAGAATATAAAACTTTTATATATACTTAGGGTTTTTTGTTGATTTAGGGCCAAAATTTGGTTTGGTCGATGGGTGCCTCGAACGCATTTTTCATCGGTAGGATTTTTTCCATAATCGCATTTTGCCACGATCGTGTTTTGTCACGTGTCCTTTATGTACAATCGTATTTTTTCCTATAGGTAATTTGCCTTACAACATGTTGTCTGATTCGCTTTTTGGTCTATAAAAAAATTGCCTAACAGCATAGTCTTATATGCTTTTTGCCCTACTGTAAATTGAAAGATTGCAATTTGTTTTTCCCTTTACGTGTATCACTCTCAAAATATAATAAATGTTTAAAAATAGTTGGGCTATTACTTTTAATGAAAATGAAAATTTTATATTTTTTTCGTCATTTTAACCTACAGATACAGACGAAGAGCTCAAAAACATTGAAACACACTCATTCTCTTGAATATGCGTTTATGACTAAATGCGGCTAGAAAAACTGAGATTATGAAATGGGAGACTAAGGTAAAAATGGATTATACACAAAGCACACGTGACAAAACACGATCGTGGCAAAATGCGATTAGGAAAAAAATCCTACCGATGAAAAATGCGTTTGAGGCACCCATCGACCATACCCTAGATTTAACGTTTTAACAGGTTCTCTATAAATTAAACTGTTAATTGTCAAAGTATACCTGGATCTAAGTAATTCGAGGATTGAAAAAAGAAAGAAAGTGACTTTCAATTATTTAAGCAACTGCTAAAACTATTGGCATTGGTATTAAGTATTACATAAATCATGTACTTAGGCATGTTTGAAAGGCAAGGTTGACAAAAACATAAAACCGCATCATACATACCTATCCAACTTTTTCCAATATTCACTGAGTCGTGGCTCGGTTAAATTAATTCAGCACTAACTAGTGTTTGCATGTATGTGATAATTATGATGGCGCGTTCCGAACCGCGATGGGACCTAGGTTAATAAAGAATTTCACTTTCGGACAAACATCGAACAGAATTTTGGACGATGAAAATTCGAAAGCGTTCGGCATTTCTATTTAGGTGACAATATTACCATATATACGACTGACAAGAGATTTTCCGAATTAGTCCAATTAGTTGAACGCAGAGTCGATGAATCGGAACTGTGAAGTAAGTATAATTAATTACGCATGTTGTGAAACCTATTCAATTTGTCTATAGAAAAGTAAATATATGTGTTAATTTGTGTCTCGCATAATAATTAATTATGTGTTTAACAAAGGGTGATGATGGTTTGAGGCCACGAGCCGGCATCAGCATCAGCATCACCAAGGGGACAACTAGATTTAATCTGTCAAGCGGCGTCATACATGTGGAGGTCTACGACAGTTGAAAAATCTATTTTGTCTGATGCTTGATGGGTTGATACAATTTTATTTTACATGCAAGCTGGTGCAGGAAACACTCGCAATGATTGTATGAAAAAAAATTGTATGAAATAATATAATATTGGCAGCATTATTTCATAGAAATGTCATAAAATTTTTGGAAGTGGCAAACCATTTATATGAACTAAAATAGCTCATGTATTAATTTATTGTCCTATTCACGGCACCGCACCTTATTGGATGAAAATTTATTAGGAACTCAAGCCCACACATCCATATACGATGTATTTTTTTTCTGTCTTACATACTCTCATTTAATGCAGTACCATTCAAAGCACGTGTTATAGGTAAATTTTATTTGATCTGGGATACATTGGTGGCATATGTGGGTAGATGTATTTAGTAACAATTCCCTAAATAGTTTTATGAAAAATTAAAGCTATTTTACAAACATACTATTACTTCCATACTTAAGTACGGGCCGAAGTTACTATGGGGACCTGGCATTCCCTGTTAGGTATTTACTAACACATTAATCCGCTATGTTCCGTGTTTTAAATATCATCTGATAGCTCGCTAGAACTCATCTGCTCTAGTTAAAAATATACTTTATATAGGTAGATGCACAGACCGCCTGTAAAAAATATAAAATTATAAGGATAAAGGTGTATTCACACGATCGATCGTGGGCCCTGCACCCGAAGCGAGTCGAGCGGAAGTGCTCGGGGCAGTGCACAGCGAATTTATCATATGCCCGTGTGTACATAACTAACGTTCGACCTGCAGACTTACAGGAAACGTGCTTTAAATTTTCGTATGCGAATTGAAAACGAGTAAAGATTCATACTACTTACTACCCTGACTCCTTTAATAGGATGGGTACATAATGATTGAATGAAACATGTATAAACTTTTCTCATAATCAAGTAAGCTCATATTGTTATAAAAGTGTAAAGCATAAATTAGGTACCTACCTACGTCTATTTCACGATTATCTTATATCACGATTAACCTAAAATTCTAGAAATTTATCTTAGTGTTTAGCAGTCGAATGTATGTTGTATTTTATGTGTTAAGAGTAGAAGATGACATAATATTTGGTAAAAAGGTATGTAGGGGTTGTAAGTTCTATGTTCTCTGTTAACTTTATCTGGCGCTGGGTCCGAGTTTCAGCCAGGGCAGATTTTTGTGTCATAAACACGAATATTTGTTCACGGGTCATGGCTACTTATATTTTAATAATAATTTTAAAAATAAATAGAAGGTTACAAGAAGAAGGCATGCAGATTAAATTGAGACTATATGACGGGCTTTTGTCACATCAAAAAAGGTGAAAGCAATAAATGGAAATGTTTCCGCGCTCATACAATAGCTGCGACATCTACAAAGAGCATTTTAAATTAAATGTCCACCTTTTCGTAGCCATAAAAAATAATAACCAATTTATTTCCTTTTTCTTTAGTACGACAGCTTTGTTGCGGGACAGGTAGTTGATATCGGAAATATGAAACTTCAGTAGCCCTTTTGAGGGTTAGCATTTATTATGTATTTGAAACTGAGCATTCAATCGGAAATTAATATTTTTATTTTTGCGAGAAAGTTAAAAATACTATCCTATTACGGCACATAAAATAATGTTATACATTGAAATTATAATTATTTTGACCTACAGTGATTGAAAGTTTCTCTATTGTATATTTTACTAGGGAAAAATATTAGTGTGGTCATCAAAAATAATGATTGGTCTACAAATTGTTAATTTTTCAGTCTTTTGATGACCAATCATCATTTTTGATGATCAATTATATTTTTAAGGTTGATTAGGTAAGGTTTGTATGGTGATCAGTTAAACACAAGCCTTTTTTTATAGCGATGTCGTTTCTTGACTGTAGCAACTCAGAGGTTGAGTGGGAAAACTCATGGGTATTTATCTAAATATAATAAGTAGTATATATGAAGTGCAGTATATAAGAACAGGGGCCTTACCACCATCTTTATAAAAGCGATTCATATTCCGCTCGGTTCAGTATTGGTTCCTAAACTGCATCGCGATAAAAGATGGTGGTACGGGTGCAGAATGATTAATTATGTTAAAATTTATGAGTTCTAAATAAGGGTCAATTCGAGCTTGTAGAATATATAGCCGATTTTATCCATCGCCACGGGATCCGAAAGATAGGCAAAGAAATGGTGGTGGGCTCCAAAGAGAAAAAAAAGTCCTCACTTTTTGATTTAACCCGTCAAGCATGAGATTCCAGACACAATTGATTTTTCTATTGTCATCGCCCACCGGTGGTATATCGCCGCTTCACAGATTAAAAGAAATTAAGAGTAAAGCGATTTAAAAGCTGCGTATGCGCCGGTAGTAGTGTAAGAACTCTACTGTCCGTTGGCGCTGTATAGAGCGCAAAAGAGCTGCCACCAACCACCGATGATGGAAGCTTCCAGGAAGTAAGTACAATAAAAATTGCCTTACCTACATAAAATATAAAATTAATAATCCTATTGTGTTCTCATATGCAAAAATGAAATTAAACTAATTCTCCACCATGGAACAGGTCTGATTATTTTCTATTATTTAAAATTAATTTTTTTGCTGTATTTACTTTAACAACGAATGTCTTAAAAATTACAAAAATCGGTCAAGTCAATTTTCAAATAAAATATAAAAAACATACTTAGTATGGTATTTCCAGTTTGCACAAAATACTTCATACAAAACGACAATTTCATACTCAAAAACCTAATAATTATATTGGGGATACGTGGGAACTTCACGATTCCGATTATAGTATTAACTATCATAACTTGGTTTATACGAATTACTCATAAACCAAGTTATTCACTTGGTTTATGAGAATTAACTATAATCGGAAGATTTTTCCAAGACGCATCGTCTTTTCCGGAAACTTATTTGACCCTCGAAAATTACCTATTTAAATTTTAACCCTAACCAGTCCTCCAGCGCACGGCTTATACCTACTCGAGTCTCTTGAATTTATTTGAGAAAAATACAATATACCAATATTGTATTATTCTCAAATAAATTCAAAGATAAAAAGACAAATAAATCCAAATTGCAATATGTATTTCTATTTGGTTGACCTGTTTTGCCTTTCAGTATAGAGTTACGCTTAGAACTATACATACAATACCTACCTAAAGTCAATAGAGTGGAAAAAATAACGAATACTCAAATCAAACAAAAGCTCGATACAAAAAAGATTACGTTCCAATTCCTTGATTGAAATTTCAATTCGAAATACAAACACGCCTGACTTTTTGGGCAAGTACGAGGTAACTACATAAAGGATTTTATTTAAATTTGAAAAAGTTTGTTCCCGTTCGATGTAACAAAAATAAAACGAAAAAAATACAAATGTTTATTGGCCGTAGATTTAAAATTAGATTTTACATTAAAAAACAAACGGTCACATAAAACAAAATAACGCTTAAGAGAAATAAATTAATTTGAATCAAAACAAGCTTAGTGGAAACAATTAAATCTGTAAGGAGAAAATGGAGAAAGAATTCCAACAAGCAATATTGTCGGCCACCTGCTACGAGGAGATAGGGATCATAATGTTAATTTAATTAAAGGACTAATCTAAATTTCAGACGACCCGACACTCAGCCACCCATTAAAAGGATATTTCGCCAGAGACTGCAAGTTTGGAGAAAGTTGTCTACTATAAATATCCCATGAAGCAGACAGCGAATTAAAATACGAAATAAATAAAAAAGTTAGGTGTCGCTTTTCTGCTTTTCAGCTTTTGTTTTTATTTGAAAATAATTGCAAGGATAACTCCCAAGGGATATCAAAAAGAAATTGAGTTATACAGTTGCTCAAGTTGCGAATAAAGAAATTGACAATTTTCTCAGATATCAAAATAACCTACCTTTTTTTCGTTGGAAAATCCTTTAAGGATACTCAGGGCGGGTGGAGCTACCTCTGGGTTATGTGGGAATCTCCGAAGCTGATCTCCGGCATACCCACTGAAAACCAATGTGTTTCTCAACGTCACGGCTGCGACGCACGATAGGGTGGTAATTTAGCAATCGCTGTCATGCGCTGCAGACTGTGTGACTAATGCCTGCTGCCGTACCCCTGGGGATTGGGAGCACGCGCGAGACAAAACGGTGCTCCCCCTACGCGGGGAAGTCTGGCGCGGGTGACGGTGGTTGAAGGTGGCCGTGGAGCCGCCTTCTCCGTCCCAATCTTCTACTGCGAATCGGGTCTGCAAGAGGGGTCCTCTGGGGGGGGGGAACACGTTCCGCGGCCTCCTTCAGCGAGATGACGTCCTCGCAGAAGGAGGCGGCCTCCCAGTTGCTCTCACTGGCCACCATTGCCCTCACAACGGTCGAAAGGGAGAGCTCACCTCCTATGGCAGCGACCAAGATACGGCGCTGTGTAGATCACGCCGGACAGTCTTCCAGCGAGTGCTGCATCGTGTCTTCGCTGCTGTGGCAGCAAAATTACTACATTCATTATTTTAGTACTGCTTTATGAAGTGAAGGTTACATCAGAAGCAACGTACTGGTTGGAAATTCAGAAATTTTAGAATGCTGATATTTTTTTATTTCTACGACAAGGATGGCAAATGCATCAGGAGGGTTGAGGGCAGTATCCGTATACTTCAAAGATCAAGAAATAGAGGTATGTTGATAGCATAGGACAGGAGTCCCATCGCTTTCCACATAAAGCTTCTTTAGGAGATACCCGTGAACTCAAAAAAATATAGCGTGAGGAACGTCGCTGGTATTATCTTAAACCATGGTATTAGTAGGTATATTCAAAAGCAGATTAGGCAAAGGTGGCATCATATACGTTTATATCAGTAGCCCTAGCACAAACATTTTAAAATTTCGAATCGTAATCGTATCTTAAAATTTCAATAGAGCCAGACAAATGGCTACGTAACTACTCGATACGATGGTGATTCGAAATTTAAAAATGTTCGTGATAGGGGTACAGAACTATTTTTCAAATAATCATTGCGCAAAACATTGTTTTTTTCTGTATATTCTTATGACAGTTTATAACTTATAGTAAATAGAATCGTGCTCATGGAATATTCTTTATTGGATCTTATTACTCGTGACCGTAAACGCGTGTCATACCATACTGCGCGCAGTTTCATATTAATGGCTGAAATTGTTATTCTCAATTTACCATTATTAGAGTAACCTTTTCTCAAAGTTACTTCAAGGGTGACACTCGCATCTTGTTTAATTAAAAGAAAAAGATTAATAGAAACAATTAAAAATCCCAAGGCAGTTGCTTATCTAAATCACAGACGTCCGCTTTGAGATTCATTACGGAGGTCCATGTCTCAACACGGGAAAATAAACTTTTATACGACATGACAAAGATACTTACATCCTGGAAGGCTGAAGTTGCACCAAAAGGATGGTGAGTGAGAAAAAAGTATTATTTCGTTCTATTTACATTTTAATAATTATTGGATGTAGTAAGTAATACACATTTTTAGAATCTACATCAAAATTATGTTTTATAATTAACGCATAAATATTTAAAAACCTTCAACGATAATATAAATATAGAGCTAGAGCTTTTCTAACTTTTTTAGTTACTTTTGTGATATATTTATCAGCATCACCAGCCTAAATACGTCCCACTGCTGGGCACAGGCCTTCCTACATGGGAGAAACACATGAAGAGTTTGGGCCATAACACCACCACGCTGGCCCAATTCGGGTTGGTGGGTTATTTAACCCATCTTCCCAGAAGAAGATAAAGATGTTACAATGCGACCAACCCTAAAATACTACACCTTATCTCTTAATAAGTGTGAAATATATATTAGATAAGTAATTTTCAAAGCTAGCAAACATTTATACGGTTTGCATGGTAAAGAGCCTTTATAATAAAACTTGTGCGTTACCCTATTGTTTTGCCATCATATGCCTCCGTCTGAGTAAATTTTAAACTACAGTCTTTGATTAACAAAGTGTTTATTTTCTGACACGAATAGAAGCAACTTTAAAATCAAAGATTAAACGTATATAAACAAACGGAAAATGTTCGGTATCAATTGGAGCGCTCCGTTACAGGGCGGCTCAATGGCCCGCCCAAATTATGTTCAATGGATAATTAATCGTCCCTGTTCACTCCAATAACAATGGACGCCATATCGAGATGATCATTATAAAGCTATAACTGCACTGGATAATATTATTTAAACGTTTCGACGATCGGCCTGTAAAATTGACGCATTTTATCACCGTTGGCGTAAGTATAAATATTTACAATGGTTAATGAAGAAAATAATTGTTGTTCGAAAACATATTTTACCTCAAAACTTAAAGTTAATTTACGTGGATACAAAATTATTGTGTCGCCGATTGAATTTTTAATATTATTATTTATCCCTCTATATATATTAGGAGATCGGTGGCGTAGTGGTTTAAGCGCTCTGGTTTTGATTACGAAAACAAAGCAACTTTTGTCATGGTCGATCCCGGGATGGGTCAATCTAAATTTATAATCTCGAGCTCCTCCGTGCTTCGGAAGGCACGTTAAGTTCCGATTGTTACTAAAACCGCCTTAACCCACCAATCCGCATTGGGCCAGCGTGGTGATGTTATGGCCCAAGCTCCTCATGTGTTTCCTCCATGTAGGAAGGCCTGTGCCCAGAATTGGGACGCATAAAAGGCTGGTGATGATGTGCTGATAATGTGTATTAGGCCTTTGAGGACTTTATACGATTGATTTATTGGAAGATCGAAACTATTCGCCTTGTAAATTGAACTTCAAGCAATCTGATGGGAAATTTTCGAATGCCAATTAAGACCACTTTCAAAATCAGACTGGTCAATGTATGAGCTATCGATCAGTAAACACTGCTTTATCGAAAAGTTGTATTATACCTGAATAATTTTTAAGCCTTATCAAATAATATTACGTTGTATTTACGTGTCTTTTTAGGAATCACAGTCTTCAATGAAATCGAGAAGCGTGAAAGAGTCACTTCTTACCCCTTTTAAAACTAAATCTTTTAAGTGAGTCTCCAACTTACCATTTTGCTCCTGGGAGAAACATACTTGAGCTGTGTAATATCATTTAATGGGAAGTCAGAGGGCCGGGTCGCAATTAAAATTTTCCATTTTATTAATTAACGAGCGGCGTACGCCGTATGTACTTTACTAACCTTTTACTAAAAGTTAAACACTTGTTAAACGGCGCTATATTTTCCACTTCAGTAAACCTTGCAATGACGACATAATCCCAAAAAAAGTTACATAGTTTTAAATACGCAGCATTGAATTGGGATGTTGCCTAAGTTTGAACTTGTCGCTATTTTTCACAAATTCGGAAAATATACGCTACTGTTACCCATAAAAATAATTCAAACATAAAAGATATTGAATATTGTTGAAGTTGTACTGTTTTGAAAATTAACAAAAAGTAATATTTTTTTTTCAAAATTTTTTAATAAATGTTAATGCTATTAGATGGCTGACATCAATTAAAACAACTATTATTATGACAACTATCAATAAAAACCTACTTAATACATAGTTATTATCAATTTTGTCAGTATGCCCATACATTTCTTAGTAATATGGGAACTTGTGACGTCACCTGTTCCGTAGATTTTCTATAGAGCGTTTTTGGACGATGCGCCGAAACACATTAAACATACTATTATATCTATAAAACTTTTGATCTTAGACATACTATTTCTTTTACAATATTTCTTTATGAGTTATAAACTTCTTATTTATGAAATAAAAAAAAAGTTGTCAACTACCCAATTGCAAGTGTAAAATTCTTGTATGTATTACCTTTTGTTGAGATTCACTGTGAAGTGTCTCGGAAACTATTGGTTAAAATAAACAATAGGTTACAAGGAGCGGGTTTGCCTCACCCGATTTGAATTTCAAAATACCAGCGTGCAGGTGAGGACGCGATCAAGCCCGATTTTCTATACAGTTTGGATTTACAGACCTCAATTGTATTTACATCGGGACTTGGAGAACGGCGTGAGCTTGTTCGTAAAATACAGCGCGTTATTTTAATTAGAATATCCTTTAGCTGAGAAATGGAGTAGACTTGTGTTGCAACAGGGCGCAACAATTAAATTTATATATATAAGGCTCAGAGTCTTAAGTGGAGTGGTCAATACCCATGTCTACTACGCCAGAGGTCCCGGTTTAAGTCCCGGTAGAGGCCGCACTGAAACAAATATTTAACCAAACTATTTCTGTTACATTTGTAATAGGTAACCAAAATTTAGCGGGTTATTCCCTGAGGATCACATTCCCCGAGGATCCTGTTCCGGAGGATCACGAATGCGATAAATGTAATTACATTTACTATGTTATTTTTTCTATTGTGTTTAACTTGTACCGTTAGCAAAAATATATTAATTTATAAGTATCTAATTTTTTTTAATGTCACGCTTTGTAAATATTAGGTTAATATTCTTTAGTTTTTTACCTGTCACTGTAATCTTTTGAATAATACATCCTTCAAATAGTATCTATGTATATATATTAAAATAATAATTATTTAAAATAAATGTTAGATCGTAGTTTTTAAAACACAATTAACTAATCAAAAATAAAAAAAAAACTACAATATGACCAAATTATTCTAAACAAATTACATTTTATAATTTATGACTAACTACAATAATTAACATATTAAAATTTGATTGATCAGTTTTTCTGCTGATGGTAGTTTTAAGCTAAACTTAGTATTGATTAAGTTCATGAAGGTAAAAACAGATCGTGATCCTCCGGGACAGGATCCTCGGGGAATGTGATCCTCAGGGCATAACCCAATTTAGCGAGGTGTAATTACAGTTTATCTGATTTAACAAAACATACATCGTACATCTGCATATATTTTTTTTATACTACTAGATGAAAAACAAGCTGACGGCCCACCTGATGGTAAGCGGTTACCGCCGCCTATAGACACCTGCAAGAACAAGGAAAAATCACTTGATATTGCAGGTGCGTTGTCATCCTGAGGCCTAAGATGAATGCCGTCCATGCCCAGTAATTACACTGGCTACCTTTCCCTTCAATCCGAAACACAGCGAATTGTTTTACGGCTGAAATAAGAAAGGCGGTGGTACCTACCCAGACGACCCTACATACGGGCCTACCACCTAGTATTATTATGCAACTTTATTTTTGGCTGGCTCAAAAGTGACTATATAACATAGGGTACTATGTTATATAGTCAGTTCTAAGGTAAATGCAGTCAAAAAGTTCAATAGTGATTTTTTCCAGTGCGATAAAAGCGCTGTGGTTATCTCTTTTCAGGTTTGTTACCGTTAACAGCGGTGCCATCGATACAGGTGTTCTGGCGGACACGGTATTCAAATATTTCTGAGCAGTTGAAAACTTCAATAAGTTCTAGACAAATTTTTAAAGACGTATACAAATATTTCGATCGGATTGCGCAAAGAAATAAAATCACTCCCATTTTCCTTGCATGCATCAGGTTTACGACTCGTCTTTGCGAAAAATTGTAGCTTATTATTAGGTAGATGTAAAGATTATGTTGAACTTCGACTGAGACATACGAACGGACGACCTGACGGATACCTATTATGGCAGACGAGATAAATCCGTTCATGCCCTTAGTCATGGAATCTTGGAAAAATAATTTATAAAAAGTCATAATGTTGAAGATATGAGATTATCTATGCTTTTGTTTTTAATACGAAAGGTACTCTTGTTCGTGTCTGTTACCTTTTCACGCCTATACAGCTGAACCGATTTAGATGAAGATTTTGCATGTGGTTATTTTGAGACCCTGGAAAGGACATAGGATACTTTTAGGCGCGATAACCGACGTCTACGCAGGAGCTATAGCTATTGTAGATAAAGTTTTTACTGTTCTAAAATATTTTTAATTTTACGTAAAGTTTGAAGTCTAGGATTATACAAAGCTTCGTACGTGACGAAAAAGTGATTGTTTTATAAAACCTAAGTCTTACAAAACCGTACAAGCAACAGTACATGGCAAATATTCTTAATCCGTACACAAACACCGATCCTATTAATATTTTGGGAGCAATAACACGTTTTGTGTGACATGAAAAGGGTGAACAGCAAACATTTCGGGGAAATAAATAAGTAAACTAAACAAACAACGGAAAATCTGTTTTGTTTGTCAAAGCAATCGTTCACTATTTTTTCTACACATATTTATTTTCCAAAAAAAAATGTTGTGTGGCTAAAATAAATAAACACGTGGAATTAGTTAAAAAAAACAGTAAAAGAAAAGAGTTTTATTACGGTAGTTACTGCGTTTCGACTTCTTAAAAGATTTCAAGTTTGTCAATACGTTCAACAAAAATGTTTTATGACTACTTACTAAAACACAATTCATCGCACAAAAGTAATAAATTCGTTTGCGATACACGCTCACGATCTTCTTTGATTTCTAAATAATTGACGTTGTGCGATGCAATATCGTCTTTAAGAACATTCAGCTAAGAGCTATAGAGCCTTCTTTATCTCAGAATATGCTTGGAGAGAAATTTCCGCCACTCGACGTCTATATCGACGGCAATTTTTCAAACTCCATAGCTCTAGACGTCGCGCTCTGATTGCTGTGGTACAATGTCTAGTAAAGTATTGATATTATTTTACAATAAACTTATATTATATACCGTAACTATTTGTATTATTGTATTCGATAGCTTATTTATAGTTGACTAAAAGAAGCTAGCAAGAATCACATAAATGCTATAGAGAAAAGGTTGCAACAGACGTGTCCAACGCTAAAGACTTAGTAGTTGTCCTACATTTATTAAGTTATAAGTAATGAAACATAGTCCAAGAGTTATCATTATGTCTGTGTTACCTTTCCGCTGTAAGCTTATAAAGCGAAGCAAACATGCAGCTTAAATATCTCAGCTACCGCTCTCTAAGTACCTACTCCATCTGATTGATGGCTCTAATCTCTACCACTATAGAATACTGAGATAGATAACCGGTCTGCACTGGATTGCCGCCTTACACGTTATATTTCTCGCGTGATATATTTCCAATCCTCGGTTTTGTATGATGTAATATTGTTACATAGGAAAACAGATTGATTATTAAATTGAATTCATACCATTCTCAAGATAGCAGACATTGTTAAATGCTTTGTTAATTAATAAGGTCATCGATCAAACTTGAAAACGTAAACTTTATGGTTTGAAATGTTTGTCCAAGTCAATTTTAAGAGGCCATTCAATCAGTCCAAACAAGCAGAAAATCGAACCCCAAATCATCCAATCGTAGTAAATCTCAAATTCGAAGTGCGGCGCTAAGGAGACGGGACCTTCCCGACCAAGTCCCTGATTTAAATTGCAGATGGCCGTCGGAACGAGCGCCGACTCCCGCGATATGCTAATCATAGTCAAGCCAAGGATTATCCCTGTTTACACTCAACAAACTCACTTAATTTCGCACCGACCGATGTCTCCCATATTTGTTGCTCGGATTGCTAGTTAGGCGTTACGACTGGTTTTGACAGCTAATGTTAGCCTCAGGCAGCTCACCACAGGTAGGGCTAGGCTATTACCTATATACTACAGTCAATGTCGTGGCAGAAAGCCAAACGTAACTAAATCGGAGGAGATCAGAGAATAATTGAATGAAAATATGAAGGAAGTATAAAAATCTTGTTTGAATTGTACTTGATTACCAATTTCATCATAAAACTCGTAAAAGCATTAGGTTCATGATAAAGAAAATATTTCGATACTTCAGCAACAAAATATATACATTCTTAAGAATTTTCCTGTTTCTTAGAACATAATATAAAGAGATCTAAGTAGATACACAAAGCGCTCTTGGCATGAAGTAATTTTCAGAACCATTTAAAAATTTATTACTAATAATACCCTTTATATAATTTACTAAGCAATTACTCAAATGGATATTTCCAAGTTAATTTTTTCTGCTTGTATGACGTAGATATAGGTAACAATTGTGATATTTTATATATTATTATGTTTGGAAGTAAGTGTTAGTGAATCTGCAGTTTATCGTGTGACTTTCAATTTCAATATTTATTCCATACCATAATATAATAGATAGTTGGAAAAAATATAACAATTAGATCATTATGGTCCCCGTCAAGCACAGCAAAAGTAGAAGAGAGGACGATTTTTTTATGTATAGAATCCCTGGCCATAAGGTTAGGCGCCAAAAGGGTTAATAGGTAACTAATTATAATAATTTGTTTTTACATCACATTAATTTCATTTCATCAAATTATTCTAGTAAGTTAATATTTTTATCCATAATAATAGTAAATTTAATTACATCTATTTATTTATCTTTGTAACTTTAATTATAATAAATTATTATTAATAACGCTAGTAATATATATGTCAATGTTACTAATATTATTATTTATTCTAAATGAAGAAGAATTTAAAATACTTTAATCACAAAAATATTCTTTTAATGTATAGTAGCACTTATTATTTAGGAATTGTTTTAGACTTTTAATGAATTATAATTGATATTTTTCATTGAATCGGGAAGTCTATTACATATTTTTATGGTCATAACAAGGGGGCTCTTTGAATTGAATTTCTGAAAATGGAATAATAAAGCAACTTTTATGTCTAAGATTATACGATTTTATACCACCAAGGGGGCAATAAAACATACGGCCCACCTGATGGTAAGCAGTTACCGTAGCCTATGACGCTTGCAACACCAGGGGTATCACTTGCGCGTTGCCGACCCATTAAAAACCTTTTCACGCCTTTTTTTAATTCATACGAATTTATTTCTTAAAAATTTCCTTATTAAAAAAAGACATCAACGCAAGGAAGAATAAATCTATTAATTTTCGGCCAATCATTAATTACTCTTCCCTCTAATTGAGATATCGTTGACATTGAATTTTCACTGTTCCAATATTTGGTCAGTGAAAATCTACGTCAGCCAAGACTTGATTAATTTTATGGAAACTTTGCGACACCCCTAACGATGTCTTCTTCATTTAAAAGTTTATCTTGGAGACGAAACTAACTTTGAGATTTATTTTACTCACGACTTAAGTAATTTGAACAGAATGGTGTTTTTGGTTGTAAATTAAAGCAGTTAGGTTAGTCATTGCTTTATGCAAATGGTATTTTTTTCATAACTGGCAAACTAACACATTGCATACGGCCCCCTCATGGTCAGCGTTTGACGACTACCGCAGCCTATACCGGATGTTGCAGAATTTAAATTTAGTACCGAAATAAAATTTGCGATTCTCGGGTTGCTGGTTATCGTTATCGTAGCTTGTACGCGGGTATGTGTGGTATAACTGTAGAGTGTCGTACAATACGCAACAGTACGCATTTTGAGGGCTGTCACGAGCAGAACAATATTTTTATTAATTTAGTCTGAAAACAAAAGTCGTCTGAAAGCTGTCTAGCTTTCGAAGGTTGACAAGGAACACGACCACCCCCTGTAATTTTATTTCGGACTTTCGGAACACACTGTATAAACGCTTGTACAATAATAGTTATTCATAAAAGCACCCTGTCAAATTCACGAGGTAGATGGTGGCAGTATAGGAGATCAGTCTTCCTATACCCAACACAGTTCCCTCAATGAGTTCTGGCGACCTTCCTCACCGCAGGTGCACAACATTACTCAACACCTCCAGTGTTAGGCCCTCAGTCGAAATTCGAGTGTGAAATAATGCTATGCTTTCATGTATTAATTCAGCTGAGTTTTCAAGTCTTAGAGATAAAATATAGGATTTAAACGCAAGATCTCTCAACGCTACTTATGTATTATTTTTCCCGGACACGATAGCTTAAACAGAATTTCAATACAAAGCTGTCAATTAAATTTTATATTTTACTTACTAACTTAGAGAGCAAAGATCAATAAAATAGTTTCACTGAAAAGAAGTCACCATCTGTTAACTTTCCCCGTCAAATGCCACTGAAGCGTCAATATAGCATGATATTATTTTTCAGTAAACATTTAACGTGTCGGGAAAATATCTAGAGAGGCAATAGGTACGGCTGAGGCGTCGTAAAGTCGACCGAAGGAGGCACTAATGCGAATTTATGTCTATGGACCGCGGCCTCCTCGATATCGATCCCTCCTTACCTCATAAATGTTTCAATTTTCAAACCGATCGTTTTATGTAAACTGCTACTGTTTAGTATCGCGATAAAGCGCTCCGGTACTAACGGTTATACAAATTCAATTTATTGTGGAAGCTTAATATTTCACACATTTCGGTTTAATTGTTGGGCTTTTAGAATTTGTCGGCAAAAATATTTATAGCAACATATTCAAGCATACGGCTCGCTTGAAAGGTAACCGGTTACTTAAACATTAGTTATAAGGTGAGTAGTCGGTTATCATACCGTGTAAAAGCGTTATGTTAGCGTTTACTAGGTGGTAGGCCCGTATGCAGGGTCGTCTGGGTAGGTGCCACCGCCTTTCTTATTTCAGCCGTGAAACAGTTCGCTGTGTTTCGGATTGAAGGGAAAGGTAGCCAGTGTAATTACTGGGCATGGACGGCATTTCATCTTAGGCCCCAGGATGACCTGTACCTGCAATATCAAGTGATTTTTGCTTTTTATTGCAGGTGTCTATAGGCGGCGGTTACCGCTTTCCATCAGGTGGGCCGTCAGCTTGTTTGTCATCTAGTAGTATAAAAAAAAAAAAATGTTTACTGTATTGGAGTCATGTAAGATTGCGCCCATCACAACACTATCATGAGCTTTGGCGACGTGACTCACAGAAGGAACACGACACTTATAAAGTGCGATATTATTGGTCGAGTGGCCAGCAACTGTCTACTAAATAAGAGACCTCAAATTCCAGTCCCGAGTTAGTATCCCGGTAGGGGAACAAGAAAGAAATTGTATCATGAACATGAACATATTCAGCCATGGATATATGTATGCCTAATTAAGTATACCTATTAAGTATACCTAGTATTTATACACTGCAGGGAAATTAAGATAAGAGGGATTTCATGAAATCCCGGAGGATGATGACGAAATGTTCAATGCTTATATTCCTTTTTTGTGGCTTCTGATTTTAAGTGGTCTTTAAAAGAAATAACCAAAAAAACAAACCTACTAGCTACTAAATCTACCAGCTATTTACTCAAGTAAGTTTGTGGCTATTTTATACGACCTTTCAAGATCGAATGTTACAAGAAAAAGTATATTTTATTATATTTCCAGATATCAACATATTTCATTGTGACAGACAGTGTGTACAGTGTGTCACAAAAGTCCGAAATAAAATTTAAGCGAGTGGTTGTGTTTCTGCCCGCCTAGCATGACCACCGAAACGCGATATGATACGATATGATAAAGCTATTTATCGCTTCAAACTGCCAAAAATAATTGGATAAAACCGCTATCTTGAAATTTTATCGAAACTGCGAACATGTATATATACAATACAAGTTCGCAGTTTCGATAAAATTTCAAGATGGCGGTTATATCCAATGATTTTTGAACAGTTCGAAGCGATAAATAGCTTTATCATATCGCGTTTCGGTGGTCATGCTAGGCGGGTTGGTCAAGAGTTTGACACCTTTGAAACCACTTTTATTTTTCGATTAAATTAATAAAAACATTGTCTCTCGTGGCAATCCTGAAAAATGCGTACTTTCGCGTATCGTACGAAGACACACAGTTACCCTTTTGATCGAGTTACCTTAAACGCAAGATGCCAATGAAGGCGTTATACCTAAACTAAACATGGGATTTGCCTAAAAAGCTGTATGCCTTAAATAAGAAACGCCTATGAAACAGCATGCCTGAAATTTAAAATTGACCAAGAAGCCACATTGCCTGAAATACAAGATGAGTGAGACTAGGTATGTTGTTATTCACTAGTGTGTGAAATAGAGAAGGGAATGGCCAACCACGATATTTCTCTCAAGACAATTGTTGTATGTGGACAATGATGGCATCAGTTTTTGGTTCAACCGCAAATAGTGTGGTGGGAGGATGGGAGTAGCTTTGGTGTTATTTGCTTTGTAGGCATTAAACCACTTAAGCATTTCGCTTTGTAGGCATTTAACCATTTAGGCATATTGCTTTATAGGCATTTAACAATTTAAGCATTTTGCTTTGTAGGCATTGACTTTAGGCAATATGCATGCTTCTTAGTCAATTTCACATTTCAGGCATGCTGCTTCATAGGCATTTGTCATTTAGGGCGAACAGCTTGTTAGGCAAATCCCATGATTAGGTATTACGCCTTCATTGGCATCTTGCGTTTAAGGTAACTCGTTCAAAAGTGTATAGTTATACCACTAACACACACAACCCGCGCACATACTACGATATCAACCCCCCGCAACCCCAGAATTCCAAATTTTATTTCGGAATTCTGTAACACCCGGCATATGTAAGATCATAAAGTTCATAATTATGCTTAATTTGAGCTAAATGATTGGTGAGAGTATAGAAATATTACTATTATTACGTTAAGATCTTCTGTAAGGTGGAAGTCTTCCCCTGTCAAGCGATCGAAATTGGAGAAGAAAATACAAACTACTAATACCGTTTTGGAACCGGTGCGCGGTGTACATTCAGACATTATGACATTGTTAGCTAACGTAAATTCATACATGACAGACAGAAACTATGACGTTGTAAGTTTTTTTTGTGATAGACATACAAATGTGATTTTTGACGATTCGAAACTGTTTCTTGCAAGCCGTTTGAATAAAGATATTTTCATTTCAATTCATTTTTGTTACTCAAAATGATCATTTCATTTCACATAAATGATAAATAAGTGAAGTAATAACGAAGAAGTAGTTTTAATTTTAGAAGATTCGAACACCACGTGCTTGTGTGCGGGTGTCGGTACCCAACATTAAAAAAAACTTTATTTCCTCCTTTAATTATACACGATGAAAAATTCTGTACTTGCGTACTATGAAATTTACTAAAAAAGAAATGGAAAAATAATACACAGAATACTCCGATTTATACGTCTCAATTTAGTACTACAATGTCTATTCCATTTCCCTGCTTTAATTATGCATAAAACTTTCAGCCTTAACGAAACACCAAAAATTCTGTTTGATTCCCTTTAAAAAAAGCGGTCGAATTATTAAAAAGGTCACCGTCTGCTGGCGTTGACAAACAGAATCGTACAAATCCGTCGTTTAACTTATATTATATGTATATCGGGTTCGGAGAGAAAATCTCCGCGATTTACAGAGAAAGTCGCGCGGAAAGCTCCACGTACTGAGGGGACAGTGCGTTAAGGACACCACGTACTTTATTTTACGACTACAAGTGGGAAACTGCTAAATCTTGTGTAATGTGAACGATTTAGACTATCTATCGGGAATAGGCATATGCAAATTAATGTTTTTGATGCATATCTTTTTATTTATTTCGTGTTTCTACGCATTAGTAAATATTTAAGATTCTACCTCGCTTTTATCAGAATTTAATAGAAATTGTCATATAACTTCGGGTCATGCTTAAAATTAACTATTTTATGTGCTGGTAGTTCAAACGATTATTTGAAATGAAATTAAGTTACCACCACCATCTGTCTTCTCGAAGTATTAAATTGTAATTTACGATAAAGAAGTGAATAATAAGTTTAGCGAATGTTACGGATATTAGTTCCTTAAAGGTCAGTAAAAAACCATTAACACGCAACTAAGTGTGTTAGGTAAGATATACAGTAAAGTTGTTTGTAACTGTTTATAAGGAAAATTGCGTTGGGACTCTGTGCCGATCTTCACGAAGAAAAGTTTCTACTCCCCTCTGTAGTATGAGGTCTTTTCCCCCTAACAAGAGACGGGAATGTTTGAGGTATCCGACGCAGGCACGCGTAATACGACACGAATATTTGATTCAATCGAGATCGCAAAGCGTCCGAAGTCGAATTTTTCTGGATTATATTTGCTCGATGGAATTAAACAGAGACAGGCGTAATATTGGAAATGGTATTCACCACAATTTATATTAGACTGCTAGAGTCAGTAAAAATATTTACTACATTATATAATATACCGTGGGTCTACTACTCAAACATAATATTGCAGATTAAGTTTTGGTTAGAATAAAAACATAGGCTATATAATTATTAACAAGTTACAAGATATTGACTTGAAATTTGAAAGCGCCCGAGGCGTCAGCTCTGGAGTGATACAAACTATCAAGTATTAATAACCAAATAAAACTTTTTCTATTAAAGGAGTTTGTTCGTAACAGGGTTAAAGCCCCTTAGCTGACATTAAAAGATAAATACGGCGGTGTAGGCAGCGCGTAGGGCGCCAAAGTTCGCGATATGTGGCCTGCCACATGAGTAGTAATTAACACCGCCCGCTACCCCCACTCCCTGCCAGTTTCGTACCTCTATTCGAAATAGGGTTGCCTATTGGCGATTACGTTGATTTAGATTCAACTAATTATTAATTTAGCCAGCAGAGAATGGGCAAACTAATTTTGTTGTAAGTAGAGCTGTAAAAAAACTCACTTTGTAATTTTACTCGGCCTATTCAGTACGTGATAAATTTTGTAGGCAAGCAGTATTTTTTGTAGATAAAATGGGATGACTATAATTTGAAAGTCAGATATTTATTGTCTTAAATATTTACTGTTGTTACAAAACATTAGCGTTGTTGACAAACGGAATCTAAAATGTGACGGTCCATACAAAACTCACAGTTAGTTATGAGTAGGTCCAAAAACAGTTCACCAAGTTTCTTAAAATCGATTGATATTGAAAATAGTCTTTATAATACACGCGGACCAGCCCTGCCCCTCGTAGGAGATAAAATGAATTACTTGTAATCCACATTTCAACTTGAAATTATAAATAAAATTAAATCATTTTAAGCATCGTAAAACTGGAAAACTATACAATGTCAACCCTCGCTCTTGAGTTTTCTAGGTTCCCTTGAGTTTCTCTCCTCACGTTGAAAGGGGCCCAGGAATTGAATTAAACTTTGACTCAGTTGTTGGGCTTAAGATATTACTCGAATATACATACGACGAAATAAATAACATGTCTAACCTTTAGACAAAATGACGTACATATATATATATATCTATATTATATAAAGCTAAACTACCACTCACTCACTCACTCACCCAGGGCTTTTTTCGGGTGGATCGAGTTTGAGTTTGACAAAGTGATGTATGGGTGAGTTTTACTACTTTTTAATTCGAGTTGGGATCGGTGGTGAGTGGTTTTTTTTTCCAAGATGGCGCCCAGAGCGCGTGATCAACTTTTTTCCGTTCCGGCCGATCGTTCCCAAACTCGCGGGGGTCGTAGGTGGTGTCCACATGACATCTTCGAAAAAGTCGCCATCTTGAAAAACAAAATGGCCGCGGCGCCATCTTGTACTTTTTGGAGTCGTTTCCGAGAGATCGCCACGGGCTCCGCCGGCGGCCGATTTGTTTGGTGATTTTGACAACCTGTCGCAATTATAGTTTATTTTGACAAAATGGCAGCGCCGGCACTAAATACAAGATGGCGGCGGCGCCGGCGACCATAGAGTGCGTAGTACCGAAAAACGCTATTTTCGCTGGCAATTTTGACCGACACGGAGGCGTCTGAGCGAGACGGCAAGTACTGGGGCCAGGTAGAACTCGGTAGGGAGTGTTGCTATGTGAAAAAAATTTTCCCCATTTTCGGGTAGTTTTCCCCGTTTTTAGGGAAAAGTGATTGCGGCGTACCCAGGTGTTTCTCGGCGAAAATTGCGATACCCCCCGATGGAGCGGCGGCCGGGAACAACTTTGAGCAAAATTTGTCCCGGTCGACTGGCAACACTGGCCGCAGTGGGGAAAAGAATTTTTTCGAAATAGGGTTCCATAAACCAAAATGTCCAGGTCTCTGGGTGACCAGAGGGAAAATAGTGACAATGGGGTGCTGGGGGGTATATAGCTGGCATCTCAGGAAAAATCTGAAACCATGAAAAACCAAGATGGCGGCGGCGCTGGCGGCCATTTTGTAAAAAGTTGCAATTTTGGAAATTTTTAACCCGACTTTTCGCCCGGATGGCAACACTGGACTCGGTCGACGTGTGCTGGATGTTCACGCGTCTCTATGAGGTGTGTTGCCACGTGCAAAAATTTTCCCCGTTTCTGGGGTAATTTGCGAGATTTACCCCAAAAAGCAAAAAAATTAAAATACGCGTTTTTTTGACAAAACAAACAAGTGGTGCCCTTGATTTTGCTCTTCCAAATGACATTTGGCCATTTTTGTCGTGGTCGACTGGCAACACTGCGAGCTATGGGAGACACAATTTTGGACCCCCATTTTTCACTTTGGCTTGCCATAGCGCGGCTCGGTTTTACCCTAGGTGGCAGTTTGAGACTTTTTTGGATTTGCTAGACGTTTGGCTAATCATTGTGGGTAGCCAGTGTTGCCAGGCTCTCACGACGGATGTGCTGGCGGCCATTAAGGGAGGGGAGGGAATTTCAAAAAAAGTTTCAACTTTAATTTCAACCCTGTTTTAGACTTTTTTCGCAAATAGTCACAAAACATAATTGGTCACCAATTGTGAGTAGTGTTGCCAGCTGCAAAAATTATTGCATTATATCGAGTATTTACGAGATGCGGTGAAAAATGCCATTTTCGTAAGTATTCAATTTAGGAAGAAAATTCTTTACTGAAATGATAAAAGAAGACATGTTTTTTGCCATTATTCTTTTTTTGACTCGAAAATGTGGCAACACTGACACTAACAGAGATCTGCCTCTGCCATGGTAAATGTATGGGGAATCTTCTGTGAAGCTTCCTTCATCATACATTTAGTATGGAAAGTTGTTCAAGTATGAAAATTTTTGTCAATTGTTTTTTTTTTTGAAGAAGTCGATTAGTGGCAATACTGTTCATGAGGTAAATTCAATATGGCGGAATTCCAAGATGGCGGATTCCATTAGTCTTTGCACCCCACTGACATGGGTATCAAATGAAAGGGCTCGCCAAGCAGATTACGTTGAATTATTTAAGTATGCAAAATTTTCATCAAATGCTGAGATTTTGATTTTTTAACATATTGATTAGTGGCAACCCCCTTCACAATGTAAATACAAAATTGCGAATTTCATTATTCTTTGCACCCCACCGACATGGGTATTAAATGAAATGGCTCGCCGAGCTAATTACGATTAAAAGCAATATTTTCGTTAAAATCAAATATGGTGGCGATTCAAGATGGCGGATTCCATTAATCTTTCAACCCCACTGACATGGGTATCAAATGAAAGGGCTTGCTGAGCAGATTACGATTTGAGACAAAATATCAATAAAAATCAAATATGGCGGCGATTCAAGATGGCGGAATCCATTAGTCTTTCAACCCCACCGACATGGGTATCAAATGAAAGGGCTCGCTGAGCAGATTACGATGTTAGACAAAATTTCAATAAAATCAAATATGGCGGAGATTCAAGGTGGCGGAATCCATTAGTCTTTCAACCCCACCGACATGGGTATCAAATGAAAGGGCTCGCCGAGCAGTCGACGATTAAAGACAAAATTTCAGTAAAAATCAAATATGGCGGCGATTTAAGATGGCGGATTCCGTTAACTTTATAATCTCATTGACATGGGTATCAAATGAAAGGATATCGTAAATGGAACATTTTAACGTCATTATAAATTCAATATGGCGTATTTAGTAAGTCTTTACACCCCACCGACATTCACTTGCGAGATGATTTGTTTGCAATACTTTCACTTTAGCAAAACACCATTTTGTCCGTCTGACTAGATGAATGGGAGACGGGGGGACCGGGTGGAGGAAGCCCCTCGTAAGGAAAAAAAGCTTAGAGTATATAAATATAGGTTAGGTTAGGTTAGATATTGTGACCACACACAAGAAAAAACTTATATTATAGTAATACCTGTTGTTCGCTTGTTGGTTTGTTTGTTGGTTTGTTTGTTGGTTTGTTAGTTTGTTGGTTTGTCGGTTTGTCGGTTTGTCGGTTTGTCGGTTTGTCGGTTTGTCGGTTTGTCGGTTTGTCGGTTTGTCGGTTTGTCGGTTTGTCGGTTTGTCGGTTTGTCGGTTTGTCGGTTTGTCGGTTTGTCGGTTTGTCAGTTTGTCGGTTTGTTGGTTTGTCGGTTTGTTGGTTTGTTGGTTCGCGGGTTCGCGGGTACGCGGGTTCGCGGGTACGCGGGTTCGCGGGTACGCGGGTTCGCGGGTTCGCGGGTTAGCGGGTTAGCGGGTTCGCGGGCTTGTCGGCTTGTTGGTTTGTTGGTTTGTTGGTTTGTTGGTTTGTTGGTTTGTTGGTATGTTGGTTTGTTGGTTTGTTGGTTTGTTTGTTTGTTGGTTTGTTGGTTTGTTGGTTTGTTGGTTCGCGAGTTCGTGGGTTTTTTGGTTAGCGGGTTCGCACGTGCGCGGGTTCGCGGGTTCGCACGTGCGTGGGTTAGCGGGTTTGTTGGTTTGTTGGTTCGCGGGTTCGCGGATAGGCGGGTTCGCGGGTTCACGGGTTCGCGGGTTCGCGGGTACGCGGGTTTGTTAATTTTTTTTGGTTTGTTGGTTCGCGGGTTCGCGGGTTTGTTAGTTTGTTGGTTTGTTGGTTCGCGTGATCGCGGGTTCGCGGGTTTTTTGGTTCGCGGGTTCGCACGTGCGCGGGTTAGTGGGTTCGCATGTGCGTGGGTTAGCGGGTTTGTTGGTTTGTTGGTTCGCGGGTTCGCGGGTTGGCGGGTTCGCGGGTTTTTTGGTTCGCGGGTTCGCACGTGCGCGGGTTAGTGGGTTCGCACGTGCGTGGGTTAGCGGGTTTTTTGGTTTGTTGGTTTGTTGGTTCGCGGGTTCGCGGGTTCGCGGGTTGGCGGGTTGGCGGGTTGGCGGTTTCGCGGGTTCGCGGTTTCGCGGGTTCGCGGGTTTGTTAATTTTTTTTGGTTTGTTGGTTTGTTGGGTCGCGGGTTCGCGTGTTCGCGGGTTCGCGGGTTGGCGGGTTCGCGGGTTCGCGGTTTCGCGGGTTGGCGGGTTCGCGGGTTTGTTAGTTTGTTGGTTTGTTGGTTCGCGTGTTCGCGGGTTCGCGGGTTTTTTGGTTCGCGGGTTCGCACGTGCGCGGGTTAGTGGGTTCGCACGTGCGTGGGTTAGCGGGTTTGTTGGTTTGTTGGTTTGTTGGTTCGCGGGTTCGCGGGTTCGCGGGTTCGCGGGTTGGCGGGTTGGCGGGTTCGCGGGTTTGTTAGTTTGTTGGTTTGTTGGTTCGCGTGTTCGCGGGTTCGCGGGTTTTTTAGTTCGCGGGTTCGCACGTGCGCGGGTTAGTGGGTTCGCACGTGCGTGGGTTAGCGGGTTTGTTGGTTTGTTGGTTTGTTGGTTTGTTGGTTTGTTGGTTCGCGAGTTCGCGGGTTCGCGGGTTCGCGGGTTCGCGGGTTGGCGGGTTCGCGGGTTCGCGGGTTTGTTAATTTTTTTAGGTTTGTTGGTTTGTTGGTTCGCGGGTTCGCGTGTTCGCGGGTTGGCGGGTTCGCGGTTTCGCGGGTTGGCGGGTTGGCGGGTTTGCGGGTTTGTTAGTTTGTTGGTTTGTTGGTTCGCGTGTTCGCGGGTTCGCGGGTTTTTTGGTTCGCGGGTTCGCACGTGCGCGGGTTAGTGGGTTCGCACGTGCGTGGGTTAGCGGGTTTGTTGGTTTGTTGGTTTGTTGGTTCGCGGGTTCGCGGGTTCGCAGTTTCGCGGGTTCGCGGGTTCGCGGTTTCGCGGGTTCGCGGGTTTGTTAATTTTTTTTGGTTTGTTGGTTCGCGGGTTCGCGTGTTCGCGGGTTCGCGGGTTGGCGTGTTCGCGGTTTCGCGGGTTCGCGGGTTTGTTAATTTTTTTTGGTTTGTTGGTTTGTTGGTTCGTTGGTTCGTTGGTTCGTTGGTTCGTTGGTTCGTTGGTTCGTTGGTTCGTTGGTTCGTTGGTTCGTTGGTTCGTTGGTTCGTTGGTTCGTTGGTTCGTTGGTTCGTTGGTTCGTTGGTTCGTTGGTTCGTTGGTTCGTTGGTTCGTTGGTTCGTTGGTTCGTTGGTTCGTTGGTTCGTTGGTTCGTTGGTTCGTTGGTTCGTTGGTTCGTTGGTACGTTGGTATGTTGGTTCGTTGGTTCGTTGGTTCGTTGGTTTGTTGGTTTGTTGATTTGTTGGTTTTAGGTTAGGTTAGATATTGTGACCACACACTACCATCAAACTTAACTGAGAATAAACTTATAGTTTTTAGCCGTAGGTTAGGTTATATATTGTGACCACACACAAACATCAAACTGAACTGCAAAAAAATTTTATAGCCTATAAACTGTACCCTTTCATTTGAAAACCACCGACATGGGCATCAAATGAAAGGGCTCGCCACGCAGATTACGATTTAAGACAAAATTTCAATAAAAATCAAATATGGCGGCGATTCGAGATGGCGGATTCTGTTAACTTTATAACCTCCCCGACATGGGTATTAAATGAAAGGAAATCGTGAATGGAACATTTTAACGTCATTATAAATTCAATATGGCGTATTTAGTAAGTCTTTACACCCCACCGACATTCACTTGCGAGATGATTTGTTTGCAATACTTTCACTTTAGCAAAACACCATTTTGTCCGTCTGACTAGATGAATGGGAGACGGGGGGACCGGGTGGAGGAAGCCCCTCGTAAGGAAAAAAAGCTTAGAGTATATAAATATAGGTTAGGTTAGGTTAGATATTGTGACCACACACAAGAAAAAACTTATATTATAGTAATACCTGTTGTTCGCTTGTTGGTTTGTTTGTTGGTTTGTTAGTTTGTTGGTTTGTTGGTTTGTTGGTTTGTTGGTTTGTTGGTTTGTTGGTTTGTTGGTTTGTTGGTTTGTTGGTTTGTTGGTTTGTTGGTTTGTTGGTTTGTTGGTTTGTTTATTTGTTGGTTTTAGGTTAGGTTAGATATTGTGACCACACACAAACATCAAACTGAACTGTGCTAAAACTAAAAGCATATAAACTGTAGGTTAGGTTAGATTAGATATTGTGACCACACACAAACATCAAACTAAACTGCAAAAAAAACTTATAGCCTATAAACTGTACCCTTTCATTTGAAAACCTCCGACATGGGCATCAAATGAAAGGGCTCGCCACGCAGATTACGATTTAAGACAAAATTTCAATATAAATCAAATATGGCGGCGATTCGAGATGGCGGATTCTGTTAACTTTATAATCTCCCCGACATGGGTATTAAATGAAAGGAAATCGTGAATAGAAAATGTTAACATCAATAAAAATCCAATATGGCGGGATTTCAAGATGGCGGATTTCGTTAGTCTTCACACCCCACCGACATGGGTATCAAATGAAAGGTCTCGGTAAGTACATTACGTTTTGCGATACGTAACTAAATCAAATTCAATATGGCGGCAGTTCAAGATGGCGGATTCTGTTAGTCTTAACTACCCCACACATAGTAGACCATCATAACCCCAACAAAAATCCAATATGGCGGATTTCCTTGATCGCCAAAAGCCGTTCGAGGGACAAGTGCAAATTAATGCAATGAATTTCACCTTGACTTATTTAAACTTTTGAAAAAGGCAAAATCACGAAAACAAAACTGTAAAGTCTCCTTACCACCACCACCACCACCACCACCACCAGCAAAGGATAACCCTCCGCGGGCTGCTCGCAGCCCGCGGCAGCCACGGACAGCTAGTATATATATATTATATAAAGCTAAACTACCACTCACTCACTGACTGACTCACCCAGGGCTTTTTTCGAGTGGATCGAGTTTGAGTTTGCCCAAGTGATGTATGGGTGAGTTGTACTACTTTTTGATTCGAGTTGGGATCGGTGGTGAGTGGTTTTATTTTCCAAGATGGCGCCGAGCGCGAGGGATTTGAAAATTTCAACTTTTTTCTGGGCCGGCCTATCCTCCCCAAACTCGGTGGGGTCGTAGGCGGCATGGGTGTGATTACTTTGAAAAAGTCGCCATCTTGAAAAACAAAATGGCCGCGGCGCCATCTTGTACTTTTTGGAGTCGTTTCCGAGAGATCGCCACGGGCTCCGCGGGGGACCAACGTGGTTGGTTTTTTTGACAAATCGTCGCAATTATAGTCAAATTTAACAAAATGGCGGCGCCGGCGCGAAATACAAGATGGCGGCGGCGCCGACGGCCACAGAGTACGAAGGACTGAAAAACGTCATTTTCGCCGGCAATTTTGACCGACACGGCGGCGTCTGAGCGGGACGGCAAGTACTGGGCCTAGGTAGAGGTCGGTGGGGAGTGTTGCCATGTGAAAAAAAATTTCCCCGTTTTCGGGTAGTTTTCCCCGTTTTTAGGGAAAAGTGATTGCGGCGCACCCAGGTGATTCTCGGCAAAAATTGCGATACCCCCCGATGGAGGGGCGGCCGGGAACGACTTTAGGCAAAATTTGTCCCGATCGACTGGCAACACTGGCCGCGGCGGGGAAAAGAATTTTTTCGAAAAAGGGTTCCATAAACAAAAATGTCCAGGTGTCTGGGTGACCAGGGGGAAAAAAGTGACAATGGGGAGTTTCGGGTTATATAGCTGGCATCTCAGGAAAACTCCAAGACCATGAAAAACCAAGATGGCGGCGGCGCTGGCGGCCATTTTGTAAAATGTTGCAATTTTGGATATTTTCAATTAGATTTTCCGCCCATATGGCAACACTCGACTCGGTCAACGTGTACTAAGCGGTCAAGCGTCTATCTGAGGTGTGTTGCCACGTGCAAAAATTTTCCCCGTTTCTGGGGTAATTTCCGAGATTTACCCCAAAAACCGAAAAAATTGAAATACGCGTTTTTTTGACAAACAAAACACGTGGTGCCCTTGATTTTGCTCCTCCAAATGACATTTGACCATTTTGACGTGATCGATTGGCAACACTGCGAGCTACGGGAGACACAATTTTGGACCCCCATTTTTCACTTTGGCTTGCCATAGCGCGGCTCGGTTTTACCCTAGGCGGCAGTTTGAGACTTTTTTGGATGCGCTAGACGTTTGACTACTCACTATTGGTAGCCAGTGTTGCCAGGCTCTCACGACGGATGTGCTGGCGGCCATTAAGGGAGGGGAGGGAATTTCAAAAAAGTTTCAATCTTCTTTTCAACCCTCTTTTAGGCATTTTTTTGCAAACAGTCATAGGACATAATTTGTCACCATTTGTGAGTAGTGTTGCCTGCTGCAAAAATTATTGCATTATTTCGAATATTTCACGAGATGCAGTGAAAAATGCCATTTTCGTGAGTATTCAATTTAGGAAGAAAACTCTTTACAGGAATGATAAAAGAAGACATCTTTTTTGCCATTATTCTTTTTTTGACTCGAAAATGTGGCAACACTGACACTAACAGAGATCTGCCTCTGCCATAGTAAATGTATGGGGAATCTTCTGTGAAGGTTCCTTCTTCATACATTTAGTATGGAAAGTTGTTCAAGTATGAAAATTTTTGTCAATTGTTTTTTTTTTGAAGAAGTCGATTAGTGGCAATACTGTTCATGAGGTAAATTCAATATGGCGGAATTCCAAGATGGCGGATTACATAAGTCTTTGCACCCCACCGACATGGGTATCAAATGAAAGGGCTCGCCGAGCAGATTACGTTGAATTGTATAAGTATGGAAAGTTGTCATCAAATGTTGAGATTTTGATTTTTTAAACATATTGATTAGTGGCAACCTTAGTGGTCAATACAAAATGGCGGATTTTATTATTTTTTGCACCCCACCGACATAAGTATCAAATGAAAGGGCTCGCCGAGCTGATTACGATTTAAGACAAAATATTAATAAAAATCAAATATGGCGGCGATTCAAGATGGCGGATTCCATTAGTCTTTCAACCCCACCGACATGGGTATCGAATGAAAGGGCTCAATGAGGAGATTACGTTTTAGGACAAAATATTATTAAAAATCAAATATGGCGGCGACTCAAGATGGCGGATTCCATTAGTCTTTGCACCCCACCGACATGGGTATGAAATGAAAGGCCTCAATGAGCAGATTACGATTTAAGACAAAATTTCAGTAAAAATCAAATATGGCGGCGATTTAGGATGGCGGATTCCGTTAAATTTATAACCTCATTGACATGGGTATCAAATGAAAGGATATCGTAAATGGAAAATTTTAACGTCATTATAAATTCAATATGGCGTATTTAATAAGTCTTTACACCCCACCGACATTCACTTGCCAGATGATTTGTTTGCAATACTTTCACTTTAGCAAAACACAATTTTGTCCGTCTGACTAGATGAATGGGAGACGGGGGGGCCGGGTGGAGGAAGCTAGGTTAAGTTAGATATTGTGACCACACACAAGAAAAAACTTATATTATAGTAATACCTGTTGTTCGCTTGTTGGTTTGTTAGTTTGTTGGTTTATTGGTTTGTTGGTTTGTTGGTTTGTTGGTTTGTTGGTTTGTTGGTTTGTTGGTTTGTTGGTTTGTTGGTTTGTTGGTTTGTTGGTTTGTTGGTTTGTTGGAATGTTGGTTTGTTGGTTTGTTGGTTTGTTGGTTTGTTGGTTTGTTGGTTTGTTGGTTTGTTGGTTTGTTGGTTTGTTGGTTTGTTGGTTTGTTGGTTTGTTGGTTTGTTGGTTTGTTGGTTTGTTGGTTTGTTAGTTTGTTAGTTTCTTGGTTTGCGGTTTCGCGGGTTTGTTGGTTTGTTGGTTCGCGGGTTCGCAGGTTTGTTCGTTTGTTGGTTTGCGGGTTCACGGGTTTGCGGTTTCGCGGTTTCGCGGGTTTGCGGGTTCGCGGGTTTGTTGGTTTGCGGGTTCGCACGTGCGCGGGTTAGCGGGTTCGCACGTGCGTGGGTTAGCGGGTTCGCGGGTTCGTAGGTTTGTTGGTTTGATGGTTTGTTGGTTTGTTGGTTAATTGGTTCGCGGGTTCGCGGGTTTACGGGTTCGCGGGTTCGCGGGTTCGCTGGTTCGCGGGTTTGTTGGTTTGTTGGTTCGCGGGTTCGCAGGTTTGTTCGTTTGTTGGTTTGCGGGTTCACGGGTTTGCGGTTTCGCGGTTTCGCGGGTTTGCGGGTTCGCGGGTTTGTTGGTTTGCGGGTTCGCACGTGCGCGGGTTAGCGGGTTCGCACGTGCGTGGGTTAGCGGGTTCGCGGGTTCGTAGGTTTGTTGGTTTGATGGTTTGTTGGTTTGTTGGTTAATTGGTTCGCGGGTTCGCGGGTTTACGGGTTCGCGGGTTCGCGGGTTCGCTGGTTCGCGGGTTTGTTGGTTTGTTGGTTCGCGGGTTCGCAGGTTTGTTCGTTTGTTGGTTTGCGGGTTCACGGGTTTGCGGTTTCGCGGTTTCGCGGGTTTGCGGGTTCGCGGGTTTGTTGGTTTGCGGGTTCGCACGTGCGCGGGTTAGCGGGTTCGCACGTGCGTTGGTTAGCGGGTTCGCGGGTTCGTAGGTTTGTTGGTTTGATGGTTTGTTGGTTTCTTGGTTAATTGGTGCGCGGGTTCGCGGGTTTACGGGTTCGCAGGTTCGCGGGTTCGCTGGTTCGCGGGTTCGCGGGTTTGTTGGTTTGTTGGTTTGCGGGTTCGCGGTTTCATGGTTTCGCGGGTTTGCGGGTTCGCGGGTTTGTTGGTTTGCGGGTTTGTTGGTTTGCGGGTTTGTTGGTTTGCGGGTTCGCACGTGCGCGGGTTAGCGGGTTCGCACGTGCGTGGGTTAGCGGGTTCGTAGGTTCGTAGGTTTGTTGGTTTGTTGGTTTGTTGGTTTGTTGGTTTGTTGGTTTTATGGTTTGTTGGTTTGTTGGTTTGTTGGTTTGTTGGTTTGTTGGATTGTTGGTTTGTTGGTTTGTTGGTTTGTTGGTTTGGTGGTTTGGTGGTTTGTTGGTTTGTTGGTTCGCGGGTTCGCGGGTTCGCGGTTTCGCGGGTTCGCGGGTTTGTTGATTTGTTGGTTTGCGGTTTGCGGGTTCGCGGTTTCGCGAGTTCGCGGGTTCGCGGATTCGCGGGTTCGCGGGTTCGCGGGTTCGCGGGTTCGCGGGTTCGCGGGTTCGCGGGTTTGTTGGTTTGTTAGTTTGTTGGTTTGCGGTTTGCGGGTTAGCGGGTTCGCACGTGCGTGGGTGGCAGATTCCGTTAACTTTATAACCTCATTGACATGGGTTCATGGGTATCAAATGAAAGGATATCGTAAATGGAAAATTTTGACGTCATTATAAATTCAATATGGCGTATTTAGTAAGTCTTTACACCCCACCGACATTCACTTGCCAGATGATTTGTTTGCAATACTTTCACTTTAGCAAAACACAATTTTGTCCGTCTGACTAGATGAATGGGAGACGGGAGGGCCGGGTGAAGGAAGCCCTCCGTAAGGAAAAAAAACTTAGAGTATATAAATATAGGTTAGGTTAGATATTGTGACCACACACAAGAAAAAACTTATATTATAGTAATACCTGTTGTTCGCTTGTTGGTTTGTTTGTTGGTTTGTTGGTTTGTTGGTTTGTTGGTTTGTTGGTTTGTTGGTTTGTTGGTTTGTTGGTTTGTTAGTTTGTTGGTTTGCGGTTTCGCGGGTTCGCGGGTTTGTTGGTTTGTTGGTTCGCGGGATCGCGTTACGCGGGTTTCGCGGGTTCGCGGGTTCGCGGGTTTGCGGGTTCGCGGGTTCGCGGGTTCACGTGTTCGCGGGTTCGCGGTTTCGAAGGTTCGCGGGTTCGTGGGTTTGTTAGTTTGTTGGTTTGCGGTTACGCGGGTCTGTGGGTTCGCGGGTTTGTTCGTTTGTTGGTTTGTTGGTTTGCGGGTTCGTGGTTTCGTCATTTCGCGGGTTCGCGGGTTTGTAGGTTTGTTGGTTTGTTGGTTTGTTGGTTTGTTGGTTTGTTGGTTTGTTGGTTTGTTGGTTTGTTGGTTCGCGGGTTCGCGGGTTCGCGGGTTTGTTGGTTTGTTGGTTTGTTGGTTTGCGGGTTCGCAGGTCCGCGGGATCGCAGGTTCACGGGACGCGGGTTTCGCGGGTTTCGCGGGTTTGCGGGTTCGCGGGTTAGCAGGTTGGCGGATTCGCGGGTTTGTCGGTTGGTTGGTTGGTTGGTTGGTTGGTTCGGTTCGGTTCAGTTGGCGGGTTTGCGGGTTGGCGGGTTCGCGGGTTTGTTGGTTGGTTGGTTGGTTCGGTTCGGTTCAGTTCGCGGGCTCGCGGGTTCACGGGTTTGTTTGTTGGTTGGTTGGTTTGGTTCAGTTCGCGGGTTTGCGGGATCGCGGGTTTGTTGGTTAGTTGGTTCGATTCGGTTCAGTTCGCGGGTTTGCGGATTGGCGGGTTCGCGGGTTTGTTGGTTCGTTTCGGTTCAGTTCGCGGGTTTGCGGGTTGGCGGGTTCGCGGGTTTGTTGGTTGGTTGGTTCGGTTCGGTTCGATTCAGTTCGCGGGTTTGTGAGTTGGCCGGTTCGCGGGTTTGTTGGTTGGTTGTTTGGTTCAGTTTGGTTCAGTTCCCGGGTTTGTGGGTTGGCGGGTTCGCGGGTTGGCGGATTCGCGGGTTTATCGGTTGGTTGGTTGGTTGGTTGGTTCGGTTCGGTTCGATTCAGTTCGCGGGTTTGTGAGTTGGCCGGTTCGCGGGTTTGTTGGTTGGTTGTTTGGTTCAGTTTGGTTCAGTTCCCGGGTTTGTGGGTTGGCGGGTTCGCGGGTTGGCGGATTCGCGGGTTTATCGGTTGGTTGGTTGGTTGGTTGGTTCGGTTCGGTTCAGTTCGCGGGTTTGCGGGTTGGCGGGTTCGCGGGTTTGTTGGTTCGTTTCGGTTCAGTTCGCGGGTTCGCGGGTTGGCGGGTTCGCGGGTTTGTAGGTTAGTTGGTTGGTTGGTTCGGTTCGGTTCAGTTGGCGGGTTTGCGGGTTGGCGGGTTCGCGGGTTTGTTGGTTTGTTGGTTGGTTCGGTTCGGTTCAGTTCGCAGGCTCGCGGGTTCACGGGTTTGTTTGTTGGTTGGTTGGTTTGGTTCAGTTCGCGGGTTTGCGGGTTCGCGGGTTTGTTGGTTGGTTGGTTGGTTCGGTTCGGTTCAGTTCGCGGGCTCGCGGGTTCACGGGTTTGTTTGTTGGTTGGTTGGTTTGGTTCAGTTCGCGGGTTTGCGGGATCGCGGGTTTGTTGGTTAGTTGGTTCGATTCGGTTCAGTTCGCGGGTTTGCGGGTTGGCGGGTTCGCGGGTTTGTCGGTTGGTTGGTTGGTTGGTTGGTTCGGTTCGGTTCAGTTGGCGGGTTTGCGGGTTGGCGGGTTCGCGGGTTTGTTGGTTCGTTTCGGTTCAGTTCGCGGGTTTGCGGGTTGGCGGAATCGCGGGTTTGTCGGTTGGTTGGTTCGGTTCGGTTCAGTTCGCGGGTTTGCGGGTTTGTGGGTTGGCGGGTTGGCGGGTTGGCGGGTTGGCGGGTTTGCGGGTTGGCGGGTTGGCGGGTTGGCGGTTTCGCGGGTTTGTTGGTTGGTTGGTTCAGTTCGGTTCAGTTCGCGGGTTCGCGGAATCGCGGGTTCTCGGATTTGCGGGTGTGTTGGTTTGTTAGTTTGCGGTTTCGCAGGTCCGCGGGTTTGTTGGTTTGTTGGCTTGTTGGTTCGCGGGTTTGCGGGTTCGCGGGCTCGAGGGTTTGTTGGTTTGTTGGTTTGTTGGTTTGTTGGTTTGTTGGTTTGTTGGTTTGTTGGTTTGTTGGTTTGTTGGTTTGTTGGTTCGCGGGTTCGCGGGTTCGCGGGTTCGCGGGTTCGCGGGTTCGTTTGTTGGTTTGTTGGTTTGTTGGTTTGTTGGTTTGTTGGTTTGTTGGTTTGTTGGTTTGTTGGTTTGTTGATTTGTTCGTTTGTTGGTTTGTTGGTTTGTTGGTTTGTTGGTTTGTTGGTTTGTTGGTTTGTTGGTTTGTTGGTTTGTTGGTTTGTTGATTTGTTGGTTTGTTGGTTTGTTGGTTTGTTGGTTTGTTGGTTTGTTGGTTTGTTGGTTTGTTGGTTTGTTGGTTTGTTGGTTTGTTGGTTTGTTGGTTTGTTGGTTTGTTGGTTTGTTGGTTTGTTGGTTTGTTGGTTTGTTGGTTTGTTGGTTTGTTGGTTTGTTGGTTTGTTGGTTTGTTGGTTTGCTGGTTTGCTGGTTTGCTGGTTTGCTGGTTTGTTGGTTTGTTGGTTTGTTGGTTTGTTAACATTTTAAAATAAATCCAATATGGCGGCGATTAAAGATAACGAACTCTGTTTACTTTATAACCCCACCGACACGGGTATCAAATGAAAGGGCTCGTCGAGTACATAACGTTAAGTGATACTAAGCAAAATTAAATCCAATATGGCGGCGATTAAAGATGGCGGACTCCCTTAGTCTCTACTACCCCATCGACATGGGTATCAAATGAAAGCAAATGATGAGTAGACCATCTTAACCCCAACAAAAATCCAATATGGCGGATTTTCTTGTTCGCCAAAAGCCGCTCGAGGAACACGTGCAAATTAATGCAATGAGTTTCACCCTGACATATTTAAACTTTTGAAAAAAGCAAAATGACGAAAACAAAACTGAAAAAGTCACATTGCCACAACATCCACCAGCAAAGGATAACCCTCCGCGGGCTGCTCGCAGCCCGCGGCAGCCAAGGACAGCTAGTCTATAAGTATACAGCTTGAAAGATTTGAAGTGGTTTGAATAGAAAGACGTAATAAAAAGTCGGGAATTTTTGGTTCCAGTTGTAGCCGAAATCTATCTAATATTTTGACGTTTTGCTATCCAAGTATAAAATCAAACACAATATAATGTAATAAAAAAGTATCTACCTATTATTTTAAAGGTATTTGTACAGTCGACAGCACATCAAGCGTAACAGTATGATCTTGAAACCGCCCTTATTCCGTTTGTTATAGAGGCGGCTTTCGTAGTGTAACTGTTATACTTGATGTGCTGTCGTCTGTACATTAATAATTGTTTAATCTATAGTATTTTGTAAAGACATGAATATATTCATATCGTTGTTTCCAGTTAGATCTGCTTGCATTATCTTCGCTTTTCGAAAAATACTTAACATGCATGGCTAGAATAAAATATTAATTTGTTGAACCCCGTAAGAGTCCCGGGAGCATATGATAATAAAAACCCAGCATTTTTTCTGGAATGTGTGACTCGACAAGTTTAGATATTGACTTTGGAAATATTCATGTAAACTTAAATATATGTCTAAGTAGATTGGTGACGCCAGCCCTGGGCGAAGTGCGCTCCCCAAAGTTCCATCCCGCCCAGCGCGGCGCAGCGATTGAATTAAACTTCGGCACGGTTGTTGTGGTTCGGATCCGAGGTTGGTTTTGTCGCCGTTTTGTGCAGCTGCGATTAAACTGGCAATACTTGTTCGACAGTTATTAGTTTTGTCATTGCTTTTTTTTGCTAGGCCACCATTTGTAGTTTATATTTTATCATAGGTTTTAAAGCTGTGAATACGTGAAGCGACGAGTATTTTAAATACGCACATACGTATGTTCAATATTTACTTCATGCATGGAAAATTTTAACTGATATATCGTCCTTTACATATTTTAAAATATTCAACACACTGTTAGTATAAGCAAGCCTCATATACCGACTGTAAGGAAATGGAAAGCAGCTAACAATGAAATCGCGTAAAAAATCCGCTGTTCTATACAAATAGATCATGTAGGTATTACAATTGATTATGAAACAGCTGAATTGTGTCTAGCGACTTCTATTTTTCTTCAACAAGTCGAGTTTAGGATAACGAGCACTGCAATCTGCCTTCATTTTGGAGAGAGCTTTCCTCTTATACCCTGTATTGTTAGGGAAAGGGAAGGATTATTTTCTAATAAGGATTATTTATTAAGATATAAAGTGTAGAAACCATGTGTTTTCTTTGACCATAGGTCATTTCGGTTTGCAAATGAGTTTACAGTAATGAGGTTACGATTACAAGATTAAGTTGTTGGCGTTACTTTAGACATCATTACGAAACGTTAACATTCCATAGTAGAATTACATTTTTTTATTTTTTTTGATATCATGATCACCAGCCTATACTATACTTTCCACTGTTTGAGAGAAACACATGAGGAGCTTGGGCCATAACACCACCACGCTGGCCCAATGTGGGTTGGTGCGTTAAAGCGGTTGCAGTAGCAACCGAGACCAACAGCTTAACGTGCCTTCCAAAGCACGGAGGAGCTGAAGATTATAAATTTTGATGGCGAAAGTTGCTTTGTTTCGTAATCGAAACGAAAGCGCTCAAATCACTACGCACCGAGCTCCTCCCATCTAATATTGATATGAAAATACTAAACTATAATATACTTCCATATATTGAGAATGTTTAATTTGAAATTAGAAGAAAGATTATTACCAGATTTTAAAAAGTGTAAAAACTTGCCATAGCCAAGAAATGTAAAACGAGGTCTATAGAGTTGAAAGATTATTGTGAGTTAACACAGTGACCCGCTTCGAGGCCGAATGTGGCCGAATTAAGAATGGGAGTGATACCCAGACGCGCTCTACATGCAATCCTGCTATCTAGTAAAAAGTATATGGCCAGAAGTGACCGCTAATGGCATAACAGGTGATATAGGTATGCACACGCTTTATGGGGGACCCCTGCAGGGTGAGCGCAGGCCGTCGTCGTTGCCTTTATTAACTTTTAGTGCTATAAATCTTTAACTAAGACTCACCTGTAATGAAACGAGCCTATACGTAAGAAAATATTCTTTAGATTTTATAAAAAATATTTTATGTGATAAATATCACGAAAATTAATTTTCATAACAGTCATTTATAAACACATGGAACAAAGTGTGAATAGCATTTTATGTAATTTTTTTATACAACTAGAAGACAAGGTAAGTGGTTACCGCCGCCTTGCAATAACAAAAAAAAATCACTGGATATTGCAGGTGCGTTGTCATCCTGAGCCCTGTGATGAAATGCCGTCCATGCCCAGTAAATTACACTTTTTGTATAAATAGCTGCTGGTTAAAACTCCTCTCAAGAAATTGCTTGACGCAGGAGACATTTTAAGATATCTCATGTGAATCGGTAAGGAGAGTCTATATGCGAAGACAGCTAGTGCAGTTTAGATACTGCTCTAGCCGCCTCCAATTTTCCGGCCCAAAAGGTGCTTTCTCACGCCTCTTTTTAAGGAACCTGATAGGAAGGAGGGAACGCCTGTGCCGGCAGAGATTTCTAAGTTCAGGAAGTATGACAAAAACACGAGGCACTAATTTTTTTGGCGTGATGTTGAGGTTGAGACATGAATTGATGACTCCGAAGACCGGCACGCGTGCTCCTGAGTAGGAAGGTCAGAGGTCGATCCCTTGAGTGACAAAAAATACATATATCGCAATAATATAAACCTCTTCAATAAAGCTCAGTGTATTTTTTTTAAAGGTTTTAATATTATATTACTAAATTCCACTAAAATGGAATCCTTGCGTTGCGCACTTAAGCATTGGTAAATAATATTTAAAATAAAACCTCAGATCCTAGAAACAAAAACATATACTAAAATCTGTTGGTTAGTATTCTTACTTTACACTTCGATGTCTTATTTCAGGATAAGTAAAAAAGAAATTGAACGACGTTTGACATCTTGAAGGCCCTTCTGTCGTAAAATTTATAGCCTCAACGTGGAAAGCATTAATACCAAAAGTAATATCGTTCCAGAAGTGATAGTACGTGCCAAGTTTTTTCGATTTCAATCTTTAAGTAATGCAAGAAAACCAATATTTAAATTTTATTAAAATAAATCTTACATTTAACTTAAACATTGTCTAGACTAGAGAAAAGACAAGACCTGGAGCAGAAGTCCTTTTTTTACTTTATTTAAAAAAATACTTAATTAGAATGTTAAAATACAATTTAAGACAATAGGTATATTTAGGCCCGTATTACAGAATATTTCTCAGTAACGAATCTAATTTTAAAACAAATTTTAATACGAGATTTAAATTTAGAACTTTACTTGAAACGTTATACATTGATCAACTCTCAGCTGAGTAATTGCCTATTTTAGAACGATACCTTCTTACGTCAAAATCTGCGCTCAAGTAAAGATTTGATCTTTGTTTATGGTCGACACCATTCTTGAGAACGGATCATGTCTATCATGTCTATCAAACGGATCTATACTCCCAAATAAAGTTGTAATGCTAGTTCAATATGCTTGACATAACGCTATATTGTTTTATAATCTGACGGGTTACATTCGCCCATGTTTTGAAAGTTTCGCTTTCATGTACTTGTCATTGTTGCTTTGTCAATTATTGATTTTAGTTTCAGCTGATTGAGTCATAAAACGAAACCTGTAATAAGCTGGGCAATCAAGTAGTAATCTACACATAAAACTAGTTTTGAGTGATTGGAGTTCAAACGATGCTTGAGCCGCGTTCAATACGGGCCTTATTTAACTTTGTACGACTTCAAATGAAAATTGTTATTACAATACAAAACGTTTTAAATAAATAAGGCACAGGTTATTAATAAAACAGATTTATTACTGTCTACAATATAGATACTCGAGATCCTAAGATTTCACTTCACATTTCCGATAGCACAAGATAAAAGGAGAAAATCGGATGAACGACAAACGGCCGGCTGTTATTCAAGTCTCTAAGGACGGCTATAATTTGTGCAAAGTTGAAAAGCCCGCTAACGACACGGGAATAAAAACAAGGGAATTAAAAAGACAGTTCTTTCAGACGGATCCGTGCATGAGCTCAATGTCAACAGTTATAAAACTTGTCCCCAGTACAATGAGTCTCCCGAAACAAGGAGTGTAGTGCACTAGGTAGGATAGGGTAGGTGGAATAGGGTTGTTGATTGAATGTCTTTTCATTATCATCATATACGTTTTTAGTAACTCTGCTTCAAAATAAATCACCATTCTGTTTAAGTACGTCTAGACGTATTCTTAATTAAACTTTCTACCACACAGCAGTGAGTTAATTTACTTATTGTATTAATAGTTCTTAATTTTCGTTAATGCTTTTGTGAATTCAGGAAACTTTTTACAAGTTTAATAAATATGCAATTGCTGAAGGGCTGGTTTAGTAGTTTGAGCACATTGGATACGATTATAAAAACAAAACGATTATCGCAATCGGACCATCGGATCGGTGATTTGTTACCTCAAGTTCCTCCGACCTCTGAAGTAACTTCAAGCCGTTGGTCTTGGTTGCTGCTGCAACCGCATTCGGCTAGCGTGGATGTGAAAGCTACTCATGTGTTTCCCCAATGTATGAAGGCCTGTGACCAGCAGTGAGCTTGTATCACCGTTTCATATTATTAAATATCATGCAGATTGTGAGATAATTCATCTGCAATTCCGTATCTACATGCGACCAGCAATCAAATGTAAAATGAACTTTCATTTATATTTGTGAGGATCAGCTTCATCTTAATGAGAAAAATGACATTATTAGATAATTGTTTTTGTTGATTATTGTTTTACGAGTAGGTACAATAAATTAAGTGATTAGGATTCGAGTTACAAAGACGGTTTAAGTGTTTCCATTAAGGAAAAATTTACGTTTGGAGCAACGAACACCATAATTAACTCGTGATTGTCCAGCTTTGTTTCAGTGTATACACATACCTACAAATGCATTCATCAAAGTATCAATGGCGCCATTTTACTTGAATATTACCTGTGCTTAAACAAAAATGAGGATAAGCAAAATAGGGTTGATATCCTCATTTTTGGTTTAGCACAGGTCGCTGATAAATAAAGGTAACCCTGCACCTCTCATTTCGATCGACTTTAGTAGTTTTACTATTTCACACCCTGAACAAAGGTTGGTTGAGCGTTAATAACCATGAGTGTTCGTTATGAGCGATATCATCATCACCAGGCTATATACGTCCCACTGCTGGGCAAGGCCTTCCTACATGGCAGAAACACACTACAAGGAGTTTGGGCCATAACACCACCACGCTGGCCCAATGCGGGTTGGTGGGTTAAAGCGGTTGCAGGAACAACCGGGACCTACGGCTTAACGTGCCTTCCGAAGCACGGAGGAGCTCGAAATAACAAACTTTGATTAACCCATCCCAGGATCGACCATGGCGAAAGTTGCTTTGTTTTTCGTATCGAAAACAGAGTCATATTTTTCCCAAATTGGCAGCCCTTACGTAGAAACGTGGAGGACAATTAGCGCGCGCGACTCGACGCGGCTTGAGTTTTAACAACACGGCTCGGCGTACTCGGCATCATTCACACGACGCCCTACCCACGTATCCTTGAGCCACGTTAAAGTAACCACATTGTAATTTGAATCTTAAGGCACTACATGATAAGCTCTCATATAGATCCTGAGAATTTTGTTACTCAAGAAAAATGCTGCAGCTTTTAAACTTTACATTAATATGTATATGCTGCAATATTTCCTAAAGGGCTCTATGCATATTTTTATGTGGCTCATTTTCATTAGTTAATCAACAGACCATGTTTATTGACTCTATCTTATCTAGGACACACATATCTAGTTCACAAAGTCGCTTTTCATTAGTAATGCTAATCAAAATAAGAATACTCCATAAGGTGAAAGACACTGGGTTGGTTAATTGGTTAGCGAGTGAAAAAGATGACTTACTTGCCCGCGGGTGAATCGTGGTACATAATCATTTATTATGTATTAAAGATACGGAAATAGGACGACTGGATTAAAAAAAATATTTAAAAACAACACCACAACAATATGCCTATTTAAAGCTAATATTGTGATTTTTTTCTATCAAGTTAAGGTAATCAAATCGTGTATCGAATCCCGTGTACCCGTGAGATTGTCGCAGATATCCAAACATAATGTTTAATTATTATTTTTTGTTTACGTCGTAGTAAAATTGGTTTTTACAGCCCCTTATCTACCTTTCTGCGATATTAACATACGCCTTAAAAACTTATATATAACTAAGTTGTCTTCTTTTGTATTTTAGTTTGATCTACGTGGTTTTATTGATTTTGAAATCACTTTACATAATTGAACTAAATTTCTAAGATAGGTATTGTATTCTTAATTTTTCATTTTAACATTATTATTAATGTTGTTGTATTTAGTTTTTTGCACTGGGCCTAGTGCTCATTGTTTATTTCGTTCACTAGGGAAGAGTGGGCACAGACGATAGATACGGTATCATAATAATTTTGGTAAAAGAAAAATATACTTTAGCATAAGATACTTTCAATCACATAGATATGTTTTTCATATAATTTTGAAGTTTTCATCTTATTGCAAACAAAGATAAAATAAAAAGACGCGATAATTAATGGAAAACTGCTAAAAATATTAATTTATTTTGAGCTATCTTCAGCAACACACTTGAGTTTTATTTATTTAACAGCTTCAATAGCACATCAATCATATTTTGCGACTGTAGACCATTTTTATTCAGTCGCAAAAAGAGTGATTATGCAATGTAATAGCAACACTTGATATACTGCCGACGTTACCAGCAATAACAGATGACAACCAAGCCTGCTACTACTCTGGACATACTATAACCATAACACTAGTGCGTCAACACATGACTCGCATAGCTATGTTGATTAGCTCGCAGGCCCTGTCACCTAGATACGAACAGTTAATAGTGCAACATGCAACTTAGTCTGGGCATAATAGGCCACCATAAGCAATTAGGGAGATAACGAGAAACATATAAGCTCCACGAAACTCCTAAATCTAAGTCGTAATTAACACTCGCTTTGCAAACACTTGGTGTCTATATTTTATTGCGCATTTTCTTGTTCACTTTAACACAGCTTAATACCTAATAACTAAATGCCTAGAATCAATTAAGAACTGAATGTTTGTATTTAAGTAGGTGTGATGTGAGTGAAATTATTCATTTGTGAAGTACTCACAAACAAAAGACAAATGATGTTTTATGTAGACGCCAACGGGCTCGTAAGGGTCAAAAATTTTAACAATATCTAGGGTGTGGTTTTTTTAATCCCAATTTCAAAGACTAGCTTACACTGCAATAAAATCTAGCTAACTTTTTATTTCAATAGCCAGGATAACAACGCTTAATCCAATTATTTTTCTTGTTTAAGGAGAATCTGGAATTCTTTATGGTCACCAGTTTTATGAAGAAAACTTTTTATTTGAAAGTAAACGAATTAGATAGTTTTATGTATAGATTTTGAAATCCACAAAAACCACTTTAATGTATTCTGAATAATAAATCCAGTGGTATCGATCGACTTCTCTCGCATACGCGGGATTATCATTATAAACGTACTATAATTGTGGAAAAGTTTTGATTTGAAGATATAATTTATTGCTAACTTTTGGGAAGAAGTGATTTTTTTCCCGATGTTATTTATCGATAACTAGAAATGTACCAAATGAAAATACACTATAATAATTAAGAAGTGCTTGTATAGTATCTACCCAGGTTATTATTTGGATAGGATATTATGCAACTTATCGTCAAGAACATAAATAGCTTGAAAATGTTGTTCCATGAATATACACTTACGTGTTGTGGGCTTAAATCATGTTTGGTGTCAGTCAAGCTCGCTTATAATTAATTTAGGTGTATATGTGGAGTTTATTCATAAACAGACTGATGAACGGTTACATTCTACAGTTGCGCTACAAATTCTTGTAAATAAACGTTGGCATCTACTAGGTTAAAGGTGAGTACAGATTAGAGAATTTTACCTTAAATGTGAAAGGCGCAATACAAAGAAAGCTTATTTCTTACAAGTATTTCATGTAGGTAATGCAACATTATTTCGAATGCTTGAAGATATATTCGAGTCAATAAATGTATTTTCTTTTCGCCCCGAGCACTTCACACCGTGTCACAGTTTGGAGCAAACCGCCCGCGTTGGAGTCGTTGCTCGATAAAATGTTATTGAAATTAGCTTGATATTGTAAAATAATATCGAAATAATATTGTCACTGGAAGCAGCATAAGAGCAGATATTTATAGTGAATTCTCTAGTGCGTCAGTCACCTTTATTAATAATTACAAAAATATGAAATGAAATGATATAAAGCTTACATATTAAATGTATAAGTACCGTTCTTGTTACTGATCTAATTTTGAAACTCCGTTTTACCCATTTACCAAAATAGAAATTGGTGCGTAAGTGGAATACGTATTATTATTGTTTTTGGAAACACGAAAATCCTTTGAAGTGATTCAGTCAAACCTAAAATTGAAATAGCGCTTCGTCTTAATTATGTTATAACATTTTAATATATTTGCAAGACGTCCAAAATTGGCAGTTTTAATTTAAAATAAAAATTAAACATATTGTACTTGTGACAATAGTCAATGTGAACCATGAAGCTACAGATGATTTAAAATTACATGTAATTCAAAAGTAGATAAAGTCTGAATATTTATCGATGAATTTCACTTGTTTACATTCGAATGTATGTTTAAGAATGTTCGGATCGTTGAGTATGTTCGTTACAAGAGCGGACTCATAACACAAACATGGCGCTGAAATTGGGTGTCAGCGTGGTTCCTAATTAACGCCGCGCTCGCTCCACTTTGTGTGTTTGTCTCAAGGCGCTCACACTGAGTAGTTTGTTATTCTACGGTTCTAAACGCAAGTGTGCTCCGAGGCTCACTGAGATTCTAGCATTGTATGTGACTGTTCAAGCATTTTAAGTTCTGTAATGGAATTGCCTTTATTGAACCTATTACCAATATTCAAGAATAGATTCGAACTCATAGAAGGCCTCATAAGAAGGCTCAATGTCACCCAAAGGGCAATGGTGAGGGCTATGCTCGGGGTTTCTCTGCGTGATCGAATCAGAAATGATGAGATCCGCAGGAGAACTAAGGTCACCGACATAGCCCGAAGAATTGCGAGCCTCAAGTGACAGTGGGCAGGTCACATTGCAAGGACGACTGACGGCCGTGTGGGCGGAAAGTTTCTCGAAAGGTGGCCGCGTACCAGGATACGCAGCGTTGATTGGCCTCCCTCAAGGTGGACCTACGATCTGGTGAGGGTCGCGGGAAGCCGATAGATGCGGACAGTGCAGAACCGATCGGTCTGGAGATCTTTGGGGGAGGCCCATGCCTAGCAGTAAGCGTCTCTCGGCTCGGAAATGATGAGATTCTAACTTACCAAGTAATACGATTCGATAAAGAAATGACGTTATTTACGTCGACACATTTGCCATGTCCCAGCTTCCAAGTATCTTCTTTGATACTATAATCAACTACCACTTCTTCTGGACCACTCAAAAGCGTAAATGTGATGGCCTTTATGGTGACTACGCCTTTAGGTCATTTGGGGTCTACACTAGGGATTTAGGAGCACTGGCCGTGCCTGGCAGGGTCTCCATATCGTGTTGGGAATTTGGATGCCGAAGAAAAAACTACAATTGATTTCATTGACTGCTCATCTAATACTCTGTTAACTTATATAGGTACTTAACTACAGCTGGTCGGAATAAAAAATTTCGCACAAATAATCACAGTTCGTTGTGTTTCGGATTTCCTGCTTGGTAGACTTCTTGTTTCACAAGATGGTGCAATAGCACCATCAATATAAAGCAACATAAAGCAATAGCTTTAGGTTATTTATTGAGTTTGTAGGTATACTTTTTGATCGACTACTTATTGACTATATTTTGAATGTACACTATACGTATACATACTTAACTATATGTATTATTAAATTCATTATCCAAACAATATCTGTGTTAACCCTCTTCGGGATTAATTTTCAAGAGAGAATACATATTGCGACCGTTTTAGCAGATTACATGGCTAAAAGAAAAAAAATGTTAAGCAAGCAATTTTATGAATATACGATCGATATTTGTATCAATTCGATCTAGTAAGACTTGTAGACGTCTCGGCTCACTTTTGCAACACCATAAAACGTTTTAGCGTACAGAAACGTATTTTTCTTCGGAGTCTATACAATTTGAGCGTATTTTAAATATTCCTTTTCAAACACGTATCATAATCATGTTCTTTTTTCAAAACGTATATTTACTTGTCGGCTTGTGCCCCCGCGGACCCTGCGCACCTCCTGCGCTCCCGGGTTAAGTTAAATCGGCCTTGTATGTACCCCCTACTTTACTACCTAGTTGAACGGCGAAACTAATTTGAGTGGAAATCACGGGTGCGTCAGTAAGGCTCAAAATAGATTACACTACCATTTCGGAGGATATTACAATTTTGATTTACCAACGTCTAAATTCTAATAAAACTATGTTATACAAAGTACGTTCTGGTTTAGTTTTTCGTTTCAGATGCAAAGTGTTTTACACGCGACGCGTATTCTTAGAAGTCCCACTTTACACAGTCATAAATCAATCTTTACGCTACTGAGTTATTAATGCCTGCTAAGTCACTGCTTATTATTTTGCACATTAAATTTGCTATTCCATTTCAATCTTTATGCCTTGATCATAAGATCGCTATAGTCAAGTATAGCTGGGGCGTCGAACTGGTACTTAGCGAGTACTCGACGCGAGGTCTGTGGAACACTTCAAACTCCTTTATAAGCTGGATAGTGACGCCCGGGGGTCTTGTTCTTTCCAGTAATGCTCATTTGTGCCCTTCCTTGATTATAATAAAATGTGAGCAGGTATAGGTATCTCACAAAGAAACTCCTTAGTCCCTACAGTAATTTTCCATTGTATTTCGCGATTTGCGACTGAATATTTCTGTGACAAGTGTTACGAACTCCAAACTCATTTAGTGAGTTCATGTATTTACGTTTTACAATTGGGTATTTGAAAACTTTTTTAATATGTTACAAATTTATGTATTTTTACATATGTCATAAAATGTAATAAAGTGGGTCGAAACTGTTGCTACTGCACCCACATTAGGCTAGTCTGGTGGTGCTATGGCCTAAACTCCTCGTGTGTTCCTTCTGTCACAAGCTGTGGAACGTTTATAGGACAGTGGTGATGATAAGTATGCCAATAGTAAAGAAATATTGAAGAAGCAATGAGCATATCCGTAATCAATAGTTTCTTAGATATAGCGATATGTTTGCGGAGCTGTTAAAACCGCCAAAAAACTAAAAATCTCTGAAATTTATGCGTTTACATGCATAGTTTTGATGATAAAATGTGAAAAAACGACTAGTTCTTAGTCTCTTAAATGATTTGAAAATATTTAATCCATGTGATTAAGTATGGTTACATCTTAAATGTTTTTAAACAGGTAAAATCAAACACAAGAACTTTACAAAGCTTTTATTTATTTACAAGTCCTTGTTAAGGTCCAAACTTGTCACGAGTTTCTCTCATGTAGGTAGGCCTGTGCACTGCAGTGGGTCGTATACCTACCGCTGATGGGCTGGCGATGATGTCCGAATTGTGAAAACCTATACCTATTCCTACCTACCTACAATCCTACGTTTTTCACATAATTTTGTGTCGACCCTCGTAGAAAAGATCTCAAACTTCACTACTCTACTTTTTGCAATTCGGAATTATTACAACTAGGGGTCTATCTACTTCCTATTTTAGTTTGATCTGATTACTAAATGTCCATCGTTGAATTTCAACATTGAATTTGCAAGTAATATTCCGAGAATGGCACACTCGTTCACTTAATGATTTCACATTTTACAAGTATTGTGAGTAATTTTGATACCCTGTGGAACTTTAAAAATTCTATTAACCAAAAATAATAATTTTCAAAATAATTCACCTAAATAAGACCTAAGGGTAAATAAGTCCTAATATTTAGTAAGTTGATATTTCTACCTAAAACGATAATTAATTAAGTACACCCTTATCAAAGGTACATTTATTATTAACCTACTTCTTTATTAAAATTAAATTACTATCACGAAATTTTGTTGAGTGGTGCTTAAAACGTTATAAAGTATACCCAATTTTAAGCAACAACCCGATTTAATAATGTTTTCTATTTAGTTCAACATTGGAATTAGATATGGTAATGGGAAATTCGTGCTATCGCTTTCTTGTAAACCCATACGAAGGAACAGAATACAATTATACATACTTATCGTTATTTATTACTGAATAAATAACGATGTGTAGCTAGCTATACATTTCATTTGAAACTTTTAAGAAAGAAATAAGATTTACTTGAACTACCGTTTCTCTATTTCCTCTTTGTTGTTTTCCCCACTACTTATTATAAAGGTTGTTTCTGAAATGGAGTAGCACTTGTGTTTGTAAACACTTAAAATCCGAGCTGTTAAAGTTTAAATTGCGTTATCAAAACAATTAGGCTGTTGAGAAATTTCAATAGAAGGACTTCCAGATCATTACGGAAACTGAAATTACGTAATAGAGAATCGTATAATATTAACTAAATTCAGTAAAAACATATCGCAAAGCGGAATGATTCCCAAGACGTTCGAGCATCGTTTTCACGCCGGAGCCTTCTCTTCCATTGGACGCATTCAAATCGTTGCGTTAGCATATGATATTAGGGAACTCTCATATGCCGCGAGTCAGTTCACTCTCACATTCCGCGCAAATAGAATTTCTGTATCCAACAGCACCTCGGAGATTCAACGAGAACATGTGTATGAACCGCCAACTTTTATTTGTTCGTATTATAAGTGAGCCGTTCTGAAACCGTGTTCGTTCAACTGGGAGAGATCTAGACTTAGATTGCTTCACGGTGGTCGAGATACGGACAGCATATTCTCGGAGTTCATTATTAGCATAGCAACGGTTACATTGCAAGGTTAATTAATTTATTGAGGTTTTAAATTCGATCAAAGTATCTATATTCAATTTCTTTTACTTTACTTCATTCATGAGTCATTTTTTTTTATACAACTAGATGACAAACAAGCTGACGGCCCACGTGATGGTAAGCGGTTACCGCCGCCTATAGACACATGCAATAACAAACTTAATATTGCAGCTGCGTTGTCATCCTGGGGGCTTAGATGAAATGCCGTCCATGCCCAGTAATTACACTGGCTACCTTTCCCTTTAATCCTAAACACAGCGAACTGTTTCACGGCTGAAATAAGAAAGGCGGAATTATAAGGTGAATTATTGTATCTTTTGCGTCTATATTTATTATTATTCATTATTTTTCTTCCTTGAATAACATTTTACTAACCATCAATAGTAGCGTTATAAACGAACGTTAATTATTATTTCAATAAAAACAAACAAATCGCTATTCCACCCGACCACAGGTCAGCGCGGTTCAATTTTAGATATCCTCTCTCTCGCTCGACTATTTAACTATTAAAGTGGGCCGCCAACGGACTAACGTATTCATGACTTTGAGAATACCACCCCCTAGTTTACGACCGTTGGTTGCAGTGAATCGGAAAGGTAACCTGCTCAGTCCTGACTATGTGAAATTTAAGGGTAACATACGCCGCGTAATTTAAGGGGCCACTAAAGTTTCTGTTGGGCTTCTAAGCGGAGTGGAGTTATATCGGATAAAACTTTAGAGATATCGGGAACAACCTGTAAATTGGTATGGGTTTCCCCCTTCACGTGTCATGGGTTTTCACTAAAAATTATATAATGTCCACAAACAAAACTGTATTTCAACGATGTGATTGATACGTATCGTTATTGCAAACTTAAGCAAATACTTAGTGTAATCTATAGCACAAGTTAAGTAATGAACTGATCAGTTGTCGAAAGCTGACAACAACACGAAAACATTTATTAAAATTCTGTCGGAATTATGACACTGTGTTTGCATTCGACGAATATAATTCAATCTCCATACCATTGGTTCGGAACCCCCGCTCGGAGGCAAGCAGAAGCGCTGACCCCCCCTCCCTAGAACGACTCGTTGCGCGATTTTCGTATTCGACCTTTATTTATATCTGAAACGAGCCGTCGACGGCCGACCAATTAGGCACTGCCGTATCCAAATTGGCAGGTCATGTTGACAGTTACAAGGTGGCAGCCGTAGACGGAGCACGTCTCCGCAGAAATGTATAGAAGCATGATATATTTAATGACCTCTTTGAAGTGCTAGAAAGCGATCGTAAAGCTATTTTGGCTAAGTGACGACGGCTGTTCGTCGAGAATATTTCACCAACATACCGCAAAGCTGCCAATCAAACTAATTTTATTACCTGTAAAGAAAAGAAACAGTAAAGATCAGTAAAATTAGTCACGTATGTTCAAAGTGATCTTTACGAGAAACCACAGCAGCGTAGAGCAACATAATTCAAAGTCTGTGATGTGAAATGTTTTGCATTAATTTAAAAAAGTCGCATTGAAAGGTCTTTCTCGTTAGATGAAATACTCGCACTGCTTTTTGAAAGGCTTTAAAATTGCTGACAATTTTTCTTGCCCTACGAAATGCGATATCAGCTAGAACAAATTTCATAAATACAGGTTAGTTTTTCACAACTGATGACTTGGCTTTTCGATTTTTGGTTCGATTTTGATTTGTTTTTTTTTGTTTCAAAGCGGAAGTGATTAGGATGGTTCTTAGCTATGATTTATGAAGATCTTACAGCAACTTACAGCATTCAGCAACTTTCAGCAGCAACAATTTTTCAGAAACTTACAGCAGATATAGCGTGTTTGGGCTCATAAGAATAGTCTCAATGTGATGGTATTAGATAGATGGTGAGGCCAGGGGGCTACTTAAAATATTTTTTCAATTTAATATTTTTGTTTGTACAAGGACTTGACTGTAAAATATTTTTTTAGTATTATTCGTAACGAATATCAGGATAAAGACTTTAACATGGAAAACCAGATTTATTAATGGACGAATCGCGTCATAATGGTGCTTTTTTAAATGAATAATCTACGTGATAATCTTATCAGGTAAGCAATGCGATATGATTTAGTATGAACTATTGAAGTAGGCAGCTATTAATATGACGTCTGAACATATAGTATTTTCAAAGCCTTTTACGCAGTGTAAGGAAAATAAAGAGCGCTACAGAAGACATCTGTCTGCGGTGGAATATAACTTGGGACAAATTGCATCGCCGAAGTCGGTGCCGCGTCGTCCTTTGTACAAATGAGACACATAACAATGCCCAAAACGTTCGCGCCAAATTAATATGCTCGCACAATCTTGCCCTGAAATTAAATAGCTCCTGATTGTAACGTTCAGGACGTAATTGCGGAACACTTCATTATTTTTTTGTAATAAAATGTTTTGTAAAATTGATTTAGAATTTTTACTTCTATTGATAAATATTTTTAAAAATTAATTTATGAAATAAGTAAAATCCAGCAGACTTGTGCAAACGAAAGGCTATCAATGGTGAATTAGGTCCTTTCATTATTAGTTCTGGTCCTAAGAACTAATAATGAAAGGATCGTAATGAAAATAGTCCGATGATAGTTAAGTGGATTTATTTGTCATTTTGTTCATGAAATGATAGTGATGTAAAACGTCTGTCATCGGTGTAATTACATTATAAGCCCTGCAGTACTGTAGATCAATCGGAAGCGCAGCTCAGCTAGTGTCGGAAGCATGTTAGAGATTCCGTTGAAAACGTAATTTAAAGTGAGTCTTTACAAATACTTACTGACTTTACAAATTTCTACTGATACTTATTCAGTATGACGTTTGTTACATTACTGGAGAGTCTTTGTAGCAGATGTCAATTATATCACTGACATTAAGCTCAACTGCTAATCAAACCATACAAGTTTGCATAATCGTAACATGCATACATGTCGATTTTTTAGTAGGAAATATTGTGTCAGCTACATTTGGCCTCTAGTTACAACAGTCCGCACTGCCCGTAGTCATTTTATTTGTGTTTAATGTTAGGAAAACTGGTCACAAGCTATACAATAACAAACACTTGTTACCTATAAAAGACAGAACACTACAAAGCCTACACTAATTAAAATATCAAGTGGTCGGATCTGAAGACAACCCTTAAAGTCAGGACGACAACTTGACAAAATTTATCCTTTGCTCGGTTTGTTTGAACGTTAATTATCGTTTTATTTATGTTGGGAATATTCTAATTTGGCGTGCTAATGCTTGCCGCCCGCGCGCCCGCAGAGGCGAGACAACGCGGCGCCCGTCTTATCTGACAGGTGTCTTATGCGTTCGGATTTGTCTCGAGATAAATTGCCATAGGGTCTTATTGTATTATGCGGTTGTGTGGAAATTTCGTAATATGTCTGTCTCGAGTGTCGTAATGACACACATAAATGAGATGAAAGGGAAAAATAAATAATATAAACTCATTGTACTTATACTTTCTCTTCAGATATTTAAGTTTAGTGCCGATTGTTTGACATAGTTAGCGTCCTCCTTTCCCTTTAAAATTCTACATAATAAGTACCTATGTTTGCAGCAGTACCTAATGCACAAAAGTAATTTTTAACCGACTTCAAAAACGAGGAGGTTCTCAATTCGGCCGGTATGTTTTTTTTTTTTTTTTTCTATGTATGTACACCGATTACGCCGAGATTACTGATCCGATTTACGTGATTCTTTTTTAAAGCATCGATTTATTGAAAAAAAAAACGAAGTATTTATTTGTAGGTAAAGGTCAAATAATATTTTTATTCTGTGTACAAACTAGATAGATAAGTAGTACCAATTTATACTTTAATTTAAAATCAATTATCTTAACCGTTAATGAAAAATATTTACCTATATCTTTCAGTTATTTTAAATCATAAACATTCAGAATAAACTAAGAAATTTTGGAGGTATATTATAACTTGTGACTTCACTACTCGGTGAGGTGAAAAACAAAACAGTGGTTGTAGGAATAGCTGCAAGCTAAATTATTAACATGTCTTAGACAAGTTTCGAGAGATTTACGAACATGTTATTCTGTGTACTTCGGAAGACGGCAACGATGCCCTATCGAAGGCCAGTGTTGTATACTTCAACTCCATTGTGTTAAATATGCATCGCGTCGTCTTTCGCCGGAGTGCCTCAAAAGTGCCCCGGCCCTTGCTTGAATATTTAAAAAAGGGGGTCCAATCGGGACTCAACGTCTTTCCTTATTTTGACGTAACCTTTAATTTGTACTTTGAGTATATACTTGACATTTAAAACATAAGTTGGTTGAAATATCAAGTAAGGAAAATGGTATGAATGAGTAGGTAGTTATGCATACTATGCCGTTGTGAAAATGCTGTTAAGGAACATAGCTGAGATCTGCAAATATTTACACATAAATTTAAGAGCTTGGCATGTAAGTAAGTATAACATTTTCTTGTATACATGATAAATTTAGTAAATAAGAAATAAATTAAGTCTTTCCACCGCTTCCACGAAAACCGTTAAAAAGCGGCATGTATTATATAAGATACTACGACGTAGCAGCTACGAATTTGGGAATACGAGTATGCTACGTAAAAGTAATTTTTCGTAGACCATTCACTCATAATTATAATGTACGTTGAATACAATCAAAGGATAAAGTGAATTACATTATAATGAGTCCATATTACAGTAAAAGTAATATAGACCTAACAACGATCTGGCTCAAAATTGTCACCAAATAAAGCCCTTAATATATTAACAAGTTCTTACTATTTAATATACCTGTATTATGTCAGTATTATTCTTAATTTTTGATTTTAACATTATTTTATGCGCACATGTTCCAAGCTCGGATTACTGTATGTACCCTAGTTGTGTTCGTCAGTTCAGCGAGGCCTGTACTCGAACGTAAATGAGTTAGATATAAATACACGATATTACACTATAATATTTTATTAGTAATTTTTGATTTTCACATTATTATAAATGTTAAGAAAAATTACTTAGTAATTAAAATATAATAAAACTAGAAAAAAATTCACGTCCTGAGGCAGGATACGAACCCGCGACCTTTCGCAATCCGGGCGACTGCTCTGACCACTGAGCCACCCAGGACTTGGGATAGCCGTGTGAAATTCTTCTAGTCTATCTGTATTTGCGTTTATGAGCTAACGTCCACCCTAAAATGTTGAAATATTCTACTTCAACATCCGAAACAAGTATTTTTACAAATACCTACGATCAGTATTATTCGTTAACAATTAATTGAGTATTCATCTATCTCTTGTTTCTATGATCTGAGATCTATCTACATTAGTAAGACACCCAACTTTACGTTGTGGTAGGGTGCACTGGAGCCCTATTATTTACAAATAATTTTAATAGAAATGTTTTTACAACATTGGTACTCATCAAATGCAAATATTCGGTATCGGCCTTCTGAAGGTGCGTTGTCGTCCTAAGACCTAAGATGAAATGCCTTCCACGTTCAGTAATTACATAACACAGGCTACTTTTTCGTTCAATCCGAAACTCAGTGAACTGTTTTACAGCCGATTACCCAAGATACGGGACTACCACCTAGTAACATTTAAACATATTACTTTACAGATCATTTTCTTATGGAAGAGAAATTAAGTGTTCAATTCAAAGTGCCTTTTTATCTGTCTAAGGTGTAGAATTGTAAGCGGGTGATGTTTCCATTAAATTTAAGTCCACAAATAAAAATATACCTTCTCGATCTATGTGGTGAATCAAAAACTATATACGAGTAGGTATGGATTTCTCAATGTTGTAATTTGGTATTAAAGAGGTTGTTAGAGTAAGCTTTTCTAATATATTCATGTCATCGTTGTTGTATAAGATTTTAATAAAAGTACAATTCGAAACAACAGTGATGAAAAATTATTTTATGTTAGTTTAGGCTTCTAAAAATTTAATTTCCTTTGATAAATGTTAAATGGAGTAGATACTTAACTTTTGTGCGAAGTTGGGTTCGTAATAAAATTTTTCGTTTTAGAATATAAATGTTGAAAACTCTTAAAATATTTTATTTATAAATAAGGATAAAAATATACGAAACAATGAATGGGTTTTGGAATATGTAGGTAAATTTAGCTTTTAAAAAGTTTTGCCTATAACTTGGTATTTACAAGTAAACAATTATATTGACACCCACGGCGTTAGAGGACTTCTATTCACCCACACATTTATGTGAGTGGATAAATAAAAAGTTATTTCGAATAGTCCAAAATAAAATAAAAATATGTACCTACTTTATAGTTACTAAGTACATTACGTGGACTATGAAGTTGGTATATTTTAGGTTTGCGTCATATTCAATGAACGTTGCGGTACATTGTACGAGACGTCAACAATATTATTAGCTTCATCTTTAAGATTCTAATTGCAGACTAAAGTGAAGAAACCGACAATGTTGCAGTTTAGAGTGTAAGCGCACAAAATACTTAAAGCGTGAAGTACTGGCGAGCATTAAACAAAGTAAAGCTAACGCAGTAGCACGGAGTACTCTACTAGGGGCTGCATAGCGGGTAGCGAAAGACGCAATCTGCATACATTAGCCTAACGTCCCTTAGTTTTGACACCTGCTCTGTGCGGTATGAAAATGCGGTCGGCAGATGGATGGCGCAAACATGTCAAGAATAAACTGCTCGTTTCGAAGTTTGACCTGTCAAAGAATGGGAATGCACTGTTTCAGGGAAAGACGCGAAATGGAAAAGTTTTAATGTAGGTATTGCTATTATGAAGGCAAGAGCGGGTGATAACAGTTTTAATATAAAAGTCATATAGTCTCAAAGATTTTCCTACTTTGTATTTAGCTTGATAATTTTAACTGTCGAAAAAGTCTCGTTAGTAAAATGTAGATTACCATTTCATCATCATCTTTCAGTCTATGTTATTCACTGCTCAAAACTTTCCCTATTGATATTCTAACGGAAAGTTTTAGGACAGCTTACATTCACCGGCGACACGCGACCTTGACCAGGTCTTCCATTCTGCGTGTTGGGTGTGCCTGTGCGTAAAAACATAATGTTCATACATTTTATATTCCGTCCAAATCTACTTTATTATGCTTGATCGTGCACAAAACCGTTGATTTATACCCATGACTCTAGCTCGTCGTGCTCTTAGTTCATTATTACTAGATATAAAAGGTTCGGAAACCATCTGACAAGCAAAATTATAGAGAAAAACCTTAGATACCTACGTGTGGATGGAGCATTAATAATAAAATGTGTACATTGTATTACTGGATAAAAAAATATTATTAAAGTAAAATGGGAAACTACCTCAGAACTTTTCTTCGCTGAAGCAAACACGCTAAATACTTAAGCGTTCAGTTAGTGAGTCAACTTTAAATGGCCGTCGAGGTCGAGAGCTGGGTTGTCACGCTGGAGCACATTTTAATAATGCACCCGTTCGTTTAGTATGAAAATTAGCTGGCGACAGCTCAGCGCGGCTTGTTTTATTGATGCAGCCATCGCTTACATTTCTGTCTGAAGGTAATACATTAGTAATAAGTTAAGTTAATGGTAAAGTAATGCTAATACTTCTTAATATTTCATTATAATGTAACGCTGCAATCTTGGAAGTTCCACGTTTTGTTCATTGTGTACTTAGGAGCATAAGCTCTTCATATTTTTACGTTCATTTAGGTATTTATCCATAACATTCGCACCAAACAACTATATCTACAGTTGAAGCTAGCTATAATTATATTTAAATACGTTTTGTCCCTGATTTTCTCAAGCAGTTGTTTTTTCTCTCATTTCGATTAATAAATTATCCTTAACATTACGCATACCTATGCAGAGAAGTTTAGCTACTATAGTTTCTTTCTCGTATCTCCAAAAACTGGAATTCTCTTCGGAGGAGGCGCGGCTAGAACGGTATGTTCTTTTTGCTGCACAAAGCTATCTTAGCATATGGACTCTTCTAAACGCTTTTATCAGGTGGTGGTCTTCATGCTTTACGTGAAAAAAAAATATACCAAACGGAACTAATAGATAATGTTTCATGATCAATTATTATATTTAATTAATCTAGTCTAAATGGCGGTACAACAGTTAAACCAGATTAGGCTGCTTTCTTCTTCCAGCCAGCACCTGCTTACATGTCGCATGTCTTGCTAGCAAAGTTGCGCTCTACACGATTGCCGAGACGTGATCTCTATTCTAGAACCTTCTCACTCCATCGCTAATCGGTTCCGCGATAGATGTGGCCTATCCACTGCCACTTGAGTTTGCACCACTTATGGATGATTCCAACAAGTGAGCGGATCGTATAAAAAATACTGATGGTGATAACGAAAATAAAAATGTTGAGCTATATGGATAATGTTACCAAGTTTGTGAACCATGTTCTATGCAAACAGATATTCTGTTTTAGATTCTGATGAGTAAAAAATGCGAGCACGTTATTACTGGAGTAATGGAGTAAAAACTGAGGAGGATTGTGGATTTTACTTACCTAAGCCATGGTTTCCCATATTTAATATTGTCTACTGTTTGGGTCCTTTTGGCGTAGGTGTTATAGGTTCATATATAGATATCCCAACATTCTCTAACTTCTTACAGCTGATACAAAGCAAGTTAGATTATTAACGTAACGGAAACAAAAGATTAGCATCTATAGGTTCTTTGTTGCTTAGAATGGGGTCGCTTTACTTATTACACTTTAAATATTTCGTGTCAGAATAAAGGCTTACTTTCAGTTTGAAATTTCTAAATTAAACGTAAATTCGGAAAGTCTCCTTTAATTTCTTATTAAGTAGGTACGGCTCGTATTAACCTTTATCTTTTATCAAGATAATAACTTCCTTTCGCGGCTTTTCGCGTCGATGTAACGTTACTTAATATTATTTACGTTCTCTGCAAAACTTCTCTGAAATCAGTTTAATAGGTTAAAGGTTAGCAGTGAAACATAATTTCCACTTACGATATTGGTTGGGATCGCTATAAAACTTCAACTGTTACATTTAGTCTTTACTAAAAGCGTATATCTGATTTGGATCTGCAGCCAATCAGGAAAAAGCATCTCGTCGCTGGTGTGCCATGACACGTGACTGGACTTTTTAAAGATTCTTCGAGTATGTTTCAAAGGAAACTAAAGAGTAAGCGAGGCCTTCGAGGTCGTAAAATTCACGAAACTATCTCTAGTTTATTAATAAACTGAAAAAAATAACCGCAAGTATGATTGACTGGTGAACTTTGAAAATAGGTTAACATCGAATTTTTCTAGAATCCGGGAGTAAAATTTTGATTTGTAAACTAAAACCTGTTTGTAATGACAGTATAAACTATCTTCGAAATTGAACAATCATCATCATAATAGCCTATAAAGTCCACTACTGAACAAAGGCCTCCCCCATCAATTTCCATACGGATTGGTTTTGCGTAGCCTGCATCCAACGACTAACCGCGACCATGAACTAGTGGGAGGCCGTCCTACATTGCGCTTTCCGGTACATGGTCGTCACACTAGAACTTTAACGACCCATCGGCCGGAAATGAAACAATACTATTAAAAATATGTTACGTGTACTTTGCTGTTTTCCATTATAAAGTATGATAAAATAAGTTTCTTTACAGAAACGTACGTCGCATCAGTTGCTATATATATCGGTATATAAAAATAAATAAAAGCAAAATAATATAATTCATAGATACATGTCAACAATTTATTCATATTCTATTTGATATGTAGATAAATGGAAAAGCTGAATAATTGAAACAATCAAAATCACTTCACAATGGAACGTCAGAGCAGGCTTTATAACAATGTAATCCACTATATCCCGAACTTTAAACCTGCGTATTTACATTACAAATGTTTCGTACGGCGAACCACGTTTAAAGTCAACACAGAGCTGCTTTTTAAATATTCACACGGCTCGAAAATCAATTTTAAGTTTTTAACTGGGTTTTATTATACGTACTTGTTTACTGGTGTCCAGTATACACAGGAGTACAAATACTTTGTATTATTCTATACACGCAATGCATGTTTTTTACATAACCTTTATCGGTAGGTAATCGATTGCTGATAAACCTACGTGGTTTATTAGCAATCGATTACCTACCTACCAAACACCAATATCACGAACATTTCGAGCTCTCAAGAAATAAAATTTGTAGAAAAAAAACATTGTTTGTACACTTCACCGTTATGTCGACTTTGTAAGGGATATGTATAGATTTTATATTAAGCCTTTGCAGGACAATGATTCAGACATAATAGAAGTTTTATTTTTATAATGTTTAGCCGTTTAATGTCCCGCAAAGTTTTAATGTACAAATTAAATATTTCTTCATCTATAATTTGCAAAAAGCCTATTACAGGTAACTAATTATCATATGTTTAAAGTGCTATAAAGAGTATGTATTAAATTTATGCTTGTAAAGCTTAAATGACTTTAAAATTTACCTAGAGTCCTAAAAATATGGCTGCCAATTGAATATAGCATTCAGAATCCTATATTTATTATAGGAGAAGTCTTTAAATCAAAACTACTTTCCAAAAAGATTTATAGAAACATCAACAGTCAACCTGTAGGTTTACTCACTATTTTGACAGTGTTGTAAAGTAATTATTTCCGACTTGAAAATGCTGCTGCTTTTCATTAACGTCATTGAGATACCTTGGAACGCAGCAACAGTTGTCCGATGGTCAGTAGATTTCAATAACCTTTTTGATTGCACACAATTCCTAACATGGAATTGTGTGCAATCAATCCGGCGATCATTACATTAGTCCGTCAAATAAGGTTTGCCAATAAGCCCACTAATACATGATGCATATAACACTTGTATTTTACAAATGTCACTCAATGCAATAGACTCTGTATCAGGTATAGCTGTCTAATAGTATTTATGTATAAGGGAACCTCTGTCAGTGAATAAAATACCCGACGGAAGCTTATGTCCTCCGTTGGATTGATAGGTCGGCTTGATTGATGTAGGTATTGACGTGTTGTGGATGACATTGCTGTTTAAAACAATACTAAGGGATAGTGTTGATATTAATCTTGTATTATTATTTTTTTTGTTTTATTTGTGACATGATTTCTGAATATTTGAAAAATATGTTAAATATGAGAACAGCATGGGGTTCTTCAAAAAGGGCTTGAAAAAGTTTTTACAGGGCCGGCAACGCGCAAGTGATAAGTACCTCTGGCATTGCAAGCGTCCATAGGCTACGGTAACCGCTTACCACCAGGTGGGCCGTGTGCTTAATTGCCACCTTAGTGGTATAAAAAAATATGATTTTACAATTTTGATGTTTATCAAAGATAAATGAAACCCCATTTTCCTATACAGGAAGGAGCAAATAATTTTGCTGATAAAGTATGACTCAATTTATCCTAACCCGTCTAACGACATCAAACTGAAATTGTCTTGGTCGTATATAATACAATACGGTGTCCATTTTAGCAAAATACGGTCGCAAAAATCTTTTTTTTGTCCTTCAAAACGGTCGCCTCGGTAACATTCGAGAGGCTCGTTTAAAACAAATTCAATAATCACGAGTAGGCGTCTCGTTCCACGTCGTAGCCTGGCGCACTGTTAGAAATTTTCCGGGTTCTTTAACGGGATTCATTCATAACTCACGGTCGAGTGAAGCCTTCGAATATTTCAAGCTGGTGGACCCACCCCTATAAATTCCGCGCGTCGGGTTGCCAAATTAGGCGTGAGGAGTTGAGGTGACTGATATATCGATCCACTTGACGTGAGAGAGCGATCGTGTGCTCATGCTCGAAGCCAGAGCTTAATAGTTACAATCTAAATTTATTATGATCCAACTTTGCTTTATTATTGCTTACTTATTTGTATGTTGTTTAAATAGATCTCTCACTGCCTCTCTCTCTCTCTAACAGATAATACTTTAATAAATGCTCTTGTTTATTTAATTTACAAACAACCTACTGCAAATACTACTACAAGCTACTTAGACTACAAATGTTTGCAATTCTCGTTGAAGTAGCAGTGCTGTTAACTAAGTAACTTTACTTAATTCGGTCAATATCATTATTATTCGACTTATTGTAATTTGTTTATCGATGTCTATACATAGAATATTGTATAGTAGCCCATCACTAGACAGTCCTACTGAGTTATACCCTCAATTACCTCTGCTAGCAATGAGACTTTATGCAAAAGTTCAAAACATCTGTCACAGGCTCACAGGTGCTGACATAGGGATTCTTTATACAGGGGAATTAAATTTCTTCAGTCCAGACTTTTCCTGTTTCTCTTTACAAACCATCAAATTAGAATTCATTTAAAACAATATTTATTCTAAACAACTTGCCTTATCGGATGTTAGAATTACCTACGTCTATTTATATTTTAGAAAAGCAGCTAAAACACATGAAACTGTAACTTTAATTTATTGTGAACATTTGAAGAAGAAAAATATTTTTTCATAATCTTCATAAATGAACTAGAAATTTCAAGCGGAAAAACTTTACTTACAAAAGCAGTATCAGTTAGTTTCAAGTGCACTGAAGAGCTTTTTGGCCTTATCCGACCTTCCCTGTCTCCACCTCAACATCAGGCACAAATAAATTTAGTACTTCTTTTCTTTGTCGTACTTCCAGAACTTGGAATTTTTTGCCAGCACATGTGTTCCCTCCTTCCTATAACTTGGGTTCCTTTAAAAGAGGCGTAAAAAAGCACCTTATGAGCCCGCAAGGTGGAGGCGGCTAGAACAGTGTCTGAACTGTAATAGCTGTCTTCGCATATGGACTCTTCCTATCGCTTCACATCAGGTGGCGTTAAGTCATTTGTCGTGCTTTGCATAAAAAAAAATATTTTTAGAAAACAAATGCAAAGGGAAATATTTCGGTAGTACTGAGCTAATTATATGGTTGGTTCAATATATTCTTCGTAATTTAAAATAAAAAATTTAAAAAACAGTTTGTAGTTTGTTTTTGAAGATGTTCGATACTGGTACTTGAAAACACCTACGACAAAATAGATATTATGAAAGCTTTAGTTTAGAGGATCTTGAATATAACTTTTTTTTATTTTGTACTGCATTTTTTAACAATTTTAAAAAGTGTATCCAGGAAATCTAACCTTTATTAACAAGTTTCTGTGATGAAATAAAGTAAAAAAAAATTTAACATCCATATTCTAAACAAGAGCAGAAACCAAACTGTTGTGTTTCTTTAGCTTTACCAAATTAAACCCATGCTTATTTCCAAAAATAAAAAAGAGCAGTACAATGCATGGCTTTGACGTTTTGTACTTTATTTGACTTGTGTCAATTTTTTAAAAATCGAATTTTACATCTCTGGATAACAATTTTTAACCATAATGAAACGCAAATTTGTTTAAATTCAGGAATTTTTGTTCTATAGCATTATTATAAATTGTACCCTTTCTTCCCATATAAATTTATCTTGGGGGATAGCCGGGTACATTCGACCACAGAAGTAGCTGAACACTTTAGTACCATGTCACTTTTGACGCTAGAGTCATCGTGACATGGTACTAAAGTGTTTAGCTACTTCTGTGGTCGACCGTACCTGCCTCCATACAAATTACGTTTGAAAAAGCCAGCGCCTTGTGAAAGTGTGATATATATTGTATTGGTTAATCTTGTGTCAATACAAACAAACAAAACACAGCCTAACATAAACAGTAAGCAAACTTTACTATAGTAAACAACTACCAATCGACCAATTCAAGCAAATTACAGTATATAGCGTGACAATCGCACACCGCTGACCACAGCTATGAATGTACACATTCGAATGAGGTTTCACCCAATTCACCTCATATAACCCATTATAATAATTGCTACTGGTCAAAGTTCAGAACCGTTCTCAAGCCGAAACAGATGTTAACTGAAACAAACTAACTCACGTAATTTCAATTTACTAAGTTTGCTCTTTTTGGGTTCGAGCTGAAATTGCTTTTATAACATACTAGTGATATAACAAATCCATGTTCTAATATATATTAGCATGATGGTTTGAGTGAATAGTCTACGACACACATACATTCACCAATAACTAGGTAGACATTAATAAAAATTACAGGTGCGGCAGGTTTTAAAAAATATGAATGTAATCATAGCAATATCTACAAAAAACGCTTTATACATCTAAAGATGAACACTAAACTTGATTGACTTTCATCAAGAAATGATTCTATATAGTTTTCGTTTAAATCATTTTGTGGATCGACGAAATCTTAAGAAAATACATCGCTAATGAAAATGCCTACATAAAATCACAAAGCCAAATTTCAACCGAAATATTTAAATTATTACTTCGATATTTATTATCTTTTGAGCTTAGACAAATTGTTTTATAAAAAGGTGCCAGCAGAATTAAATCATTAATAAGCCTATTACCGTCACGGTTGACCAGCCTTGTCAGTAAGTCTAAATGCTAAAATCTTGCCAACAAATGACCCTCTGAGTTTGAACTTTCTAATTGTAGTGGAGCCAATTCAGAGGGTAAAAGGAATTTTACGGTAAACAGAATAAGGTTGTGTTTTGCAAGGATCTGGCGTGAAAAATGTAAGGCTCCAGCCGTCCGACCTTTTTCCACGTGCCAGTTGTCAGTGTAATTGATCGTCTCCGCTGCGAGATAATTCCGTTGTGACGTGATCCGCATTGTTTTGTTCATTTTATTGAAGTCGTTTCCTAGATGCAGGGGAAATGCAAAACAAACAGACTTTAATTGGAACAGATATGACTCAATGTTATCGTTGGAGAGCACCGCAAACAATGTGTCGTCGAAACTGTTTAGTCGTAGGGCACTACTGATTTCGCTCGGGGCAAATGATATGAGTGTTCGATATAGTGATATGTGTATATAACTACGTGACAATGATACTGAGATTTAACATCATTTATGGAAATTAAGTTAAAAAAGTATACCAAATCTTCTAATTTGAAGTTAGATGTATCTAATGAAGTTATTTTGAATGATATTTACAAAGTATAAAATATTAGACGGCACCTTAATTTTGATTCACTTTTCGTGTTAAATAAAAAAAGCTAAGTCAAAATTACTGAAAGAAGCAAATTAATTTTGAACATATACCTACTCGAACGTTGGCAAATTAATATTACTTACAAGTAACTAATTAAGTGTTCACATCAATCAGGGCGAATTGAGCGAACCCTTTGAGAATTCCCTGCTTGTGGGTGAGGTACAATCGTCTGAATGTAAAGTTGTGCCGATTGAATTAATTCTATTGCTCTGTTCCGCAGTACCGAAACAAATGTTAAGTTTAACATTCCAGTTGCGGGTCGCCCGCTCGTGTTGCGTGAGATTGACGAGCTCACCGCCGCCGCTGCCGTTTTATTGTTACTGAACGTAACTAATTAAGCAGGTGACATTTTGGACATATTAAAACTTTTTCACTAATTGTAAAAAAGCTGAGCTCTTCGACGACACAACCGATTTGTTTGTCGTGATATCAATAAGAACAGCTCGCCTCCGCCGGACCGTGGCGTTCATGAATTATTACCTCGGGTTTATCCCTGATAAAATTAAATTCGCCAAACGGACACTCCACAGAATTACATGCGCTAAATTACTGGTCATTGTGGCACCCGCCGCAGTTGTTATCTCGAATATTCAATGATTGTGACACCAAATATTGATATCGATTTTAGCGTCCAATTTTGGCAAACCCTTGTCAAGCGGTGATTTATCACGCAGAAAGATAGTCATTATGAATCAAATTTGAATACTATTGAAATTTATCTAAAAAGTGGATAAGGAAAATAAAAGTATAGTCAGTAGTAGGTACTTAACTAAAAACAATATAAATTGAAATTTTTAAGTAACCCCCGGTCTCATTAATTATCTTTCTAACACCATCTGATTGAGACTATTCTTATGAGCCCAAACACGCTATATCTGCTGTAAGTTTCTGAAGAATTAAGCATCCTGCGAATTTTTGATGGCATAGGATCAGCTCAAGGTAAGTTTGTCATGGAAATGTCACCGAAGTGGCAGAACACCTTTTAAATCAATCGGATCTGTGAAAGTTAGTAAAACCCTTTTATCATGTAGAAAATGAGCTAATAATTATCAAACGCCTGAACTGATCTTCATAAATTCAAAACCAAATCAAATTCGCTCCATTCGTTAAGGAGCAACGATGCCACAAACACGTGAAACTTATATATAACACCCCTCTTTTTTCCTCTGGGGTTAAAATACGTTAGTTGAATTTGAATCGTTTGTTGAATTGATAAGCAACTAGCAAACGTTTTCGCTCAACAAAGTTTTCAATTTAAATCAATAGCTGCGGTTGCTTTTTTCTTCTCACAAAGTCTTTATTTGCTTAAGCCTAACCGTTTCATTCGATCTACGTAACCAGAGTTAATAATATGTTATGTTATGTTATGTTATGTTTTATTATTGTCAATGAAGAACATCAATATCAGGCTATCCCAGTACAATTATAGTAGTATATTCAATTAGACATCGGTATAATCTATTGTATGTAGGTATGTAATTTATTATTGAATAACACAATCTAACCTAGACCATATTGTATCATTGATTCATATGTTGGCCAATCTATTTACTTATGGATAATAAAACAAAGGATAGAGCCGAACGAGAACGAATAGGAAGAGTTATCTAGCAGACAGTGTGTAGATCAATTACTTGGGCCGCCGTGAGCACCCCATGGTAACCAGAAAGCTGGAAGATTTATAAGGGTCATTTTAGGGCGCATTGCGTTCATTGTCAGGTAGTAACGTACCTACCTAATACCAATATGAAATTATAATAAAAATTACCTAATATGCTATAAAATATACTACGGAACATGCTTAACATCATTGTTAAATGTTGTTTTACGTATTATCCAACTTTTTCTATGCGATAGAACAACCGGTAACTTCAGTATCTATTATTTCCAAGGAATAGATTATATACAAGACTTACATTGAGTGAAAAGACAAATCTTCAGGTTACACACCTATAATATTAATGACAGTCCAGGATATATCTAAATAGAAAAAAGAAATTGCTTTTATTCTAATACAACCAAATTAACATTCTCCATAATGTAACAAAATGTCACGATTGTGTATAAAAGCATGAATAAATGTCTCGAAATGACATTTTTGGTAAAGACCATAAACGTCTTATGTTAAAATGTCACAGCAATAAAGGAATTTTCCAAGGGGCACTGTAACAATGACATTCTTGACATTTCTGAATCTAATTATTTGACAAGTCAAGGCAACTGTTGAAATTCTGCTTTCTTTTTATGTTTATTACACTGTCAGTGTGAAAACGGGAAAATAAAAAAAATAGTCGCTCTAGTACAAGACACAAGCGGTATTGCGCGTATCTAATGCGGCCAAATTTTTGAATTACCGCGTATTCTAGTAAGTTCGCCAGAAATCCGTGTGAAAATTTTATAGTGCCCGGGATTTCTATCTCTTCTACATGATGCGTCATTTTTTAGGGCAATAAGTTACAAGAACAAGTACTCAATCGTAATCGCTTGCTATGACTCTTACACCAGTAAGCCATTCTTATATAAAAAGTATTCCTTTACTAAGACCTCTGAAGATCATTCCTGAGGCAAAATATTTTTTACAACGACGTCGTCTAAATGTGTTCCACATTGAAGGTTGTCGCAAATTAAATTCTTGTTAGGCGTCCAACCATTGCGGTGTACCTACCGATTTCTGAGGAGAGCACAAACGAGGATTAAATACAAAAGCGACACGATTACTAAACGAAGGCGACCCGACGGCACCATTAAGAATTCAGCAAGCGAATTCGGGACATCGAATCGACAAAATTGAGCTCGCCTCATCTTTTCTTACATCGTGTGTTTCCCTCCCAGAAGGCCGATATTTTAATATTTCTCTCAGATCGAGGGAGACGACCGCTGTTTTGATCTACGACTCGAAAAATACAGTTTTTTCTGTACAAACATAGCATATTCTTCTTCTTCCTTTTGGGAACATAACTTTGTGTACCTATTCACAATAAATATGTCTCTGAATAATATGCAAATCTTTTATGAATGAAATTTTTGGCGATTTCTCGGAGGCCCGGTTCTATATGTAGGTGAAGTATTTTGGTTTGACTCACCCAAAAATCGGGGACTCATAATTACGCAAGGAAATATTACCTGGAACAGAAAAAATGCACATTAAAAAAAAATTTAGCAATACTAAAAATACCTTTTCAAATATTTAAAAACTAATTTGCTCCTTGAATATCATACATAATATATTCTATTCAATATTCATAGAGTTTTTTTTCCTTGTCATGAATTGAAATTATTGGAAACCAATTTTTGTCGTTATTTCGTTCGAAGTTTTCATTTTATTAGAGCCTGGAACAACTCTAGTTTTCTCCTTTAAAGGTATCCTGGTTTTCTCCTTTATTTGTAGATGACAAGATAATTCTCTCTAATCTAATCGACTAATTGCTAGGTAGGTACTCTTCAATCGTCAGAACGTGTGTCACTTATCGTTTTAACCCCCCCCCCCCCCCCCCGCTTCATTGAGTGCGTCATTAGATCACCTCTGAGTGGGGGTCAAGTGCCTTAATTGTCTGTGGTAGTGGCAAGGAGTGCTATCAATACTAACGAATATATCTAACGACACGAGCCGAGCCGTGTTAACCTTACAAAAAAGGTTACACAAGGGTATCGTTATCAAAAATATTTTATTACTATTTTTTAAAAACAAGTAGGGGCTGAGGGTGGGTTTGTACGGGTATGCTTTTCATACCTTTGAAGCTTTCTATAGCTAATTATATATAGTTCTTTTGTTTAACTGATTGCTTTATTATAATGGGATGTCCGCAGTATTTTCTCAAATTTTATTTGAACATCATAAATCTCCAAAGTCCTCGGTAGCTCACCAAGCAGTCACCTAAATTGAGAACAGTCGCAGATTCGCATCCCGCTCTAGGACATACCTTTTTATTAATAATGTAAAAATTGTTACAATAATATATAAGTATACTGACAGAAATATTTAAATTATACTCCCATAAACATATTGAACAACTATTCAAAAAATTCGCCGCCGCCACTTTACGTGCAAACTTTACCGATACGAGCACTTGATAGCGTAAGACTCGATAGTCTATTGTGTGGACCAAAAAGTACCGTCGTTCATTGCGTCGCGTCGCCTCAACACACGGGTTGTTTGCAAATCTGTTACAGCAAACACTAAAGTGTTGGGATCAGAAGCGCTTACCTTACCATCTTCTGATACAATGTGGCGAGGGGAAATATAGCGTTGTGTACATATACATTGTTAATACTTTCTGGGGGTGTGCTTCATATTGATTTATTTAGTATCATTGTTTGTTTGCTTTTGATATGGAGCTTTACTAATCTGTATTTAAAATATTAACAGATAATGAACGGATCGAAGTTTTTCATTAAAAACAAAGGTACGGACAAACACGAGCGGTAGGGCATTGTGGTATTGCCACCAATGTGATGCAGACGAGGATACCGCATTTCTCACGCTGGTGACATATCAAAATGATATGTCAAAGACAAAACCTGTCAACTGTGATAGGTGGTTGCGTTATGGCGCTGCCAGAAATAATGAAGACGATCGTCAACTATTAGGAGGCGTAGAAGGCTCTGCGAATATTTTGTGAGATAGTTATGAGCGCTGAAAAGAAGAAAATGCCCGCGAGCAGAATCCAAGGGCCGACCCAGAAAGGAGAGGAAGAACTGGTTGGTAACGCAGGGCACTATCCGGCGCGCTAGCTCTGTGAGTGGGTTCTGAGCAGAGGGTGGGGAAACCCTCTACTACGCGTTATGACCCGAGGAAGTGGTAGCGGTGTTACTGGGTGTTCCGACTAAAGCCGCGGAATAAGCAAGACGTACACAGGTATGTGCCTAAGTGCCCAGTCGGGCATATCGCGTACAGGCAACTGGTATAAGGGCAACTATTGACCGTCAGCCTGTACGAAGATGATGAGGTAGGACCACGGGGGTCGTAAATGCCTTTTTTCCCCTACCAACAAAGAGGTAGAGGCAACAGTGGTAGAATCTAGAGCTCCCGTGAAAGCGTTATATCAGGAGCAGGGGTACTCTTCTCTGCTATCAAGATAATACTTTATCTTGATTTTTACAGCAGGAGAAACTCGGTGGCGTAGTGGTTTGAGCGCTCTGGTTTCGATTACGAAAACAAAGCAACTTTCGCCATGGTCGATCCCGGGATGGGTGAATTAAAAATTAGTTATCTCGAGCTCCTCCGTGATTCGAAAGGGACGTTAAGCTGGTGGTCCCGGTTATTCCTGCAACCGCTTTAACCCAGTATTGGGCCAGCGTGGTGGTGTTATGGCCCAAACTCCTTATGTGTTTCTCTCAAGTAGGAAAGCCTGTGCCCAGCAGTGGGGCGTATATAGGCTGGTAATGATGATGATTTTTACAGTGTAGGCAACATGTGAATAGTGCAAAAGGTGCTACGAGCTTTTCTAGGCTACGGTAACCATTTATCGTCAGGTTGAATGTACACTTGTTGACAGTCTTGTCGCATTAAAAAAAACTGAATAAACAAACGTAGGTACTTTGATAGGAAATGCTTATTTGTGTGTATATTAGTCTTTTAAGAATACTATATGTAATAAAGAGGACAGTCATATAAAACAATGTAAAAATATATCCATCACACAACCCTCTACGGCAAAGCTCAATTTATCTTTCACGCAAACATAGAAAGGGAAAAAATAATTTGCGGGTCTAAAGTTATTTTGCGACGACAATGGAGGTATTGACGACGAAAAACGACGTACATGATGTGGTGTCAACAAAGATAATAATATATATCGCGGTATCTCGGTGTCTCCATCACCATTGTGCCGTAATCCCGGCAGGGTCCGGGATCGCCGGCCTTAGATAGGGCTGCAGGCTATCATAATAATATCGATGCTTTGTAAATGTTTATACGCTTAACTTATTCATAAGATTAAAAAAAAGATCAATCACAGGGAATATTAAACTTTTATTTATCAATAGTACCTACAATTTGAATGTTTACTAGGCATCCCTAAAGCAGCTAATAAATTGCCGTCGCTTGTGGCAAAATTGAAATTATTGCGTTCAGTGAAATTTCAAAACAGTTTGTGCAACTTTCTTTGAAAAGGGCACCAATGCCAAAACCACATCTAATGGCATAAGTTGTGGCATAATGTAAGTTATTTATCGCTAGATGGACTTCTTGATTACTTTAATATAATTTAAAAAAAAACTAAATATTTTTAAAGTTAAAAATATACGCATTCTTGTTGCGAGAAGTCATGAATTTATCGTTGAATTCACGCTGTAAATAAATTTCACTGCTGACGGCATTTACCTAGCAATTGTTAATTTTTATTATAACGTTTAATTTGATAGTGACGTTTGTCTTTTTTATTAGGTCTTTATTTTTGTGAATTAAATGATTTGTTTTACATCATACAAAGTTTTTTCATTTCATTTAGTAATGGTATGAAGTTTTCTTTTATTTTCTTTAACAATTTCATGTCTGGATTCGTCCGACTCATATATTTTATTTATCGATAACAACTCTTCTCAGCCCTTGACCTTCCTCGTTTGTTCCAAGATATCCTTGGGCAAACACCGACGAAAGCCGACTAAGCTTCGGCACACCTTTTTTCAATAGACCTTTAGATAAGTGTGCTGAGCTGCTTAAGGTACCTACACATTTTGTAAATAGGTGTTCTTTTACCAATATTGCTGTCCAAACTATTTTTATAGTTATCTTCTTCTTATCATGTGGTGAGGCAAAGACTAGCCTGGTGAATTTAAGCCACCATTCAGGCTCTAGATGATAGTGTAGGAACATGAATTTACAACCTAACCTCAGCGACACAAGAATCAATCTTGCTTGACAACTTCATATTTTAAGATATTATGGGCCCGTAGCTTCGTACCGTCAGTAATCCGATAAAAAATCAAGCTCACGGCTTACAGTCACAATATTATTGTTAGGTAAATCATGCTAATATTGTGAAGGTATGTTTATGAGTTAAGAGGTGAGGCTATTATTATTGTTTTATTAATGTGACTTTATCGAAAACGTGTCGTTAACATAGCTCGAAATTTCATACAAATGTTAACATAAAACCTAATGATAGATACGATTACATTTCGGAACATAAAAGTTTTCGTCCTATGTGTATATTTCACGAAAATCGTACATCGCCGAAGATTATGTTGTCAGCTTCAAAAAGACGAAAGATCTAGCCGAAAACTTTCGTTCGGAATCTATCGCTTTCAACTCATGACGACGGTTATGGAATGTCCTTTGAAGACATGCTTTTCAGTTTTGGACTTCATTTTTATGAACGTTGCTTAAATTTTAAGCTATTTATTTTAACATTCTTCTTTTCTCTATGAAAAGCTGCCTATTTCATGTTACGTCATATTACGAAATCTCTCCGCCAGCCCTATATTATAAGTCGTTCGGCTTGTCGACGCAACTTCGATATTAGTTCGCGTGATCGATTCAGCGGACCAGTTTGACAGTTTCGATACGGTGACAGATGACGCCCCGCCATATCGCACGGGTGATTTGTCTTCAACTTTCGAGACAGTGTGTATTTCTCTCGGGCAAGGCGCTGTGGTGCAATTCTCGGAAGTATAAGTACCTATTTATTATAAATAAACCATTTCACGCAACATAATTTCAGATCAAGATCAACTTGTACAACATAAGTTAAATAAGTTTAAAAAATATTCTTAATTTGATTTAAACATTATTATAAATGTGTGAAAAATATATTTTAAAATATAAAATATATTTATATAGAAAAATATCTACACTAGAGAAAAAAAATCTAGATTATATATTTTTCTATGTAAATAAATACATTTAAAAAAAATATATCGTCCGATTTATACAATACTTGCAGATAAAAAAATGTAATTTTGTTGGTTGCCACTCAAAGATTTTTATCTTTAACTAGCTGACCCCGCAAACTTCGTTTTGCCTTAAAAAAAATGTCCAAAAAATAAAATATATAGTAGCCGATTCTCAGACCTACTGAATACACATATAAAATTTCTTGAAAATCGGTCAAGCCGTTTCGGAGGAGTATGGTAACTAAATTTGTGACTCGAGAATTTTATATATTAAGTAGATAAACACTAGCTGACCCGACAGATGTTGTCCTGTCCTCCTATATAATTTTTTTTGAAAATTTATATACAACTATTTTGTTACAAATAAAAACAGTCTGCTAAATTCACATTCAATAAAAACGCGTGAACTGTCAAACGCTCGAAGTTAAAAAAAACGTTTTCTGAAATTATTTAATTTTTCTGTGCAAGTTTCCTAATTTTTCTTTCCGTAAGGACCTATCGATTTTGAGATCCTAAGGGAAGGCCTATGCCTAGTAGTGGGCATCTCTCGGCTGAAATTATGATTACGATGAATTATGATTAATCATCAAAAAGAAAAAACAATGATTTTATATAAATCGTTTATTTTCAATAGTGAATCACCAACGAATACAACGCTCGAAGCAGGTAGAGCTATTTCTGAGATCTACTGTAAAATGGAGGTGCTCAAATTCGAGTAGTAAATACCTACCCTATTTGGACCTTCTTAATAAAAAATAAACAATTTATATAAAATCATTGTTTTTTCTATTTTTACTAGAATTAAACTATGTTGTAGATTTTAAGCTCGCTGCATTGATTTAATTTTTTTAGGCAAAACTTAGCGCGTATTTGAATAATTTAAGAACTATTGTCTCTGTTACCTATACAAATTAATGATTACTGATTATCCAATGCATTATCAATTGATAATTTTATTTTAACTCCCATTATTAATTTCAAAATACACTAATTTATTTTATTATATGTTACAATGAAAACAATATTTAAAACCCTATCATTGTACAAACTTTGACCTGAAAACGTTAATGCTAAAATCTAAAACACTTCAGGATCGATCGAGCGGTCCAGTGCACAGGAAAGTGTTAAATGTCTTTACTGTCATTCCAGTGATTAATTTGTGTCGGGCCTGTCGTGTTAATGGGCTAAAATAATTTAGTGGGCGGCTGGCCTTATTTATTGTGAAGGCGTTAGTAGTTGGGGCGTTTTATAAATTGCTTATCGGTTATCTGATGGCGTCTGAAGAAAATGCATCAAGATAATTGGAATATTCAACTTTTTGGTTACAGGATGGTTTATCACCAGCCTATATACGTCCTACTGCTGGACATAGGCCGTCCTACATGGAAGAAACACATGACGTTAGAGGATGGTTGTTTATCAAATATTAAATCTTTAGCCTAGCTATAAGAGTGTTCAAAGTATATAATTCTTTAACCTGTCAAGCCACTGAAACCAGATAAAACTGGTTTATAATTGTCATAAGACCTTAGGAGGTCTTATTTACGAATCTTTAATTCACAGAATCGTTTTCACCTCTTATTGTTCTTCACAGTATTACGTGTTCTGCCGTTATTCGCTAAAAATGACAAGTGCCGATGCCTACCATCGTTTCGTAGTGGAACATCAATGTACGTAAAAACACTGAAGATATTATCTATCGGCCCTAGTCACTTGAATTACCGAATAGAGGGATGGTCTTCGGAGTCATCCGTAAACAGTCTTCTTTTCCACTTTACGCACATTGATATTTGGAGACTCATATTTCTGTCATATTTCCAAAGCTGAGCTTACTGGTAGCGCATGTTTTTTCTCCTTAATAGGATATGGGCTTTCACAATCGAGGCGACAAGAGGCTCATTCTGCAGTGGCAGAGCGAAGACTTCTAGGACAGTATGATTCAAACTGCACTTGCTATTTCCGCATTTGGATTCCACTTTCCGCTTGGCATCAGGTGAGATTGAATTATCTGTCGTGCTTTGTATGAAAATTATCTAATAAACTACTGCCTGTTCTCGCGGCTTCACCCGCCTATCTCAAGAATTTCTAAAATCAATCAATCAACCGTTTATTTGCATGAATAACAACATAAATAGTATCCATAAGTAGTAGTACATCGCAGGGCATGAGCTATTATAATGCCTAAGAGCATTATTCAGTCTGTCAGCAGCAGACGTTCAAATGATGAGTAGCTTCCGAAATTACCTCCTCTAACCTAACTTAATAACTTTCCTCTTTATAATATTAGTACGAATTGACAAGACATCAAATCTAACATTTAGTATAAATTATACAATTAACACAAGCATAGGTACCTAAATTGTATTGTACTGCAAATACTATTCGAATTGCAATACGATATGTTATTAACAGCATATAATAATAATAATATACTCACACCTATTATCTAGCCAAAATTAAGCATCATTAAAAGCTTGTTTTATGGATAGAAGATAACGGATAATCATTTTTTTTTATACCACTAAGGTGGCAATCAAGCATACGGCCCGCCTGATGGTAAGCGGTTACCGTAGCCTATGGACGCTTGCAACACCAGGGGTATCACTTGCGCGTTGCCGATCCTTTGAAAACGTTTTCACGCCTTTTTTGAAGAACCCAACGCTGTACTCATTCGAGAAAACCTTAGATAATATATAAACAAAGATACTAAATACACAAACAAACTTCCATAACTAGCGAACAAAATTAAATTTTCGTAGTCATCATAGAAAAATCTGCCTCGAACCGGGAATCAATTCCGAGATCTCCAGTTTAGTAGACAGGGGTACTGACCACTTGAGCAGACAGCCGTCTAATAAAACATTTACATTCATCTAGGGGAAAGTGAATTATATTATTATCTATATTTCATATTATATGGGTGGCAAATAAGCCACCTGAGGTAAGCGGTGACTGTATCCTATAGACGCTCGTAGCCTTGCCCCTCGTGCACTACTCACGTGTACTCTACGAAGAAAAGCGTTATTTTGAAAGCTTAAGAGACAGTAAGTCCCGCTGATCTGAATGACCTTCTGAAATGTTTCTCAATGACCTTACCGCAGGATAAACACACACACCCATTATTATAATTACGATAATTTGTTAGGCAGTGGATATATATCTATGTATATATTAAGCAGTCTCTCATACTAAACTGTTGCGTTAGTTGTCTTCTTACATTAATTCGGTGCTAATAAGCTGTTCAATCTTGATTACGCGAACGTCAATGTGTTTATGCTAATGTTACCGATTATCGTTTGTTTATCGAGGTCGCGATTATTGGAGCACACACCCATAGTTATATTATGTTACAATTTAGACTTACCGTATCATTATTCATTATGTATAACTGCTAAAAACTTAGCTGGTTAATTTTGATGTTTCTGAAAGGAATACATTACTTTAGTAATTTAATGAACAAATATACCCAACCCACGCCACGCTTAAAAAAATATTGAGGCTACACCCACCGTGTTTTTCACAATAATCTTATGATACCATTCTAGGAATTTTTCAAATAGGAACGTAATATTTATACTTCTTAACAAAAAATATTTTTACTTGAAACTTGAGTACATAATTGTATCTACAGTAAATTTTGGTTCAAAATATTATAGACAATAAATATGAATGGAAAGATAATATGGTTTGTAATATTTATGTAGATGGTAAATAAAATCACAATAGCAATAATTTGAAAGCACAAAAAAATTAGAGAAGTGTATCAACCAATGACTTTCAAACAGATAATAATTTTACAAAGACAGAATATAGGTACAGTCGATAGCTCATCAAGCGTAAAAGTTTGACCTTAAGATCGCCCTTACTGCTTTCGTTATGGAGGCGGCTTAAATGTGCACCGTGTGTACATAAATTATTAAAAAAGATTTTATCAAGCCGGTCTGTCAAATATTATAACTTTAACTTACTAAACTAAAAGCTTGCCCAAGTTGACTGAAGGGAGAAAGCATAATACGGTCTTTAATATCGGAATATTGTCGAACAGCTGATAAGGAAAACTTGAGGTCGCATCAGCGTCACGCAACAGCAAACTTGGCTGTGAAAAGCCCGGAATACGATGTAACTTGTCTTATTCCCGACTTGGCTCAATCGGCCTCCTTGGCTCAAACTTCCCGCAAGTTGGGGCTGTACAACAATGCTCCGAGAAACAATAGGGCTCTTCCAAATACGCGTACTTTGCGGTGTGCATTGGAAGCCATGTCTAAGGAAACATATTTTATTTACAAAACACTTGTCTTGTCACGCTGGTAAAATGATTCAAACTATCATTTCGTTAATTATGATAAATCAAGTACCTACCCTGTAAAAATATTCATTTATACAGTGTGTCTGGTCACCGGTGTCCGACCCGTTCAGGCGAAGCAATATGATCAATTTTATCGATAAATCCACCATAATAAGGCGTTTTGCCCCTACTCTTTTGAAATGGCGGCCATTTTAATTTTAGTACGGTTGGGTTCATTTATTTTGCTATACTTATCTACCGATCTACCATTCTGTATGGGGAATCAATAACCGCTGAACCGATTTAAATGAAAGGTATGGACACCCGGGTAAGGACATAGGATAATTTTTGGTGCAGTAACCGATAGGTATATACGCGGGCGGAGCTGCGGGCGGTCACTTGTATTCTATGTAGCCTTTTATTGCTACGCAGTGTACTAAGAATATTAAAGGTCATCTAAGATGAGTTTCTTTTAAAACAGCGTTAATCAAAATAGCATCAATTTAATTTTAAAAGTATTAAGATGCCGAGTCTCATCGTTAAGTGATTAATTGTAATCACTCCACTACTCAACAAAATTGCCTTTCGTTAGTACGAATTGCCGACCATAAACTATAAGAAATACAATAAGACGCCCGCAATGAAAGTTTATATTTACTTTACGACGTTTGAGCTTGAATTTAAACCTTTATAACCTTGGATATAACCGTGGTGCTGTTTGAACTTTGTTGTAAATATATTACAACCTTTGCTCATTTTTCACAGATTTTATCATTGCTTGCCTCATAATCATGATCTGTCGTAGAATAGTGTTATGAATTTCTCTATTGCAAATTTGCATTCGATGTTCCCTTTGCGGCAAGAGGCCAATCGTGTCTTCCTTCTTAGCTTTGGCTCAAGGCGCCAAGAGCGTAAGTCGGATTTACAGGATCGATGATCAAACATATAGAGGCATAAAATTAGGGATCAACAAGCTTTAAAAAATTACAATCTTATTTTTTACCATCAACAACTAATAAATACCATGACTAACTAATATATATTTGTTATTTAAATATATTTTTCTCACATTTATAATTGATAAGAATCGATACTAATATTATAAAGCTGAAGAGTTTGTTTGTTTGGTTGGTTGGTTGGTTTTGAAAGCGCTAATCTCAGGAACTACCTACTGATTCGAATTGAAAAATTCTTTTTGTGTTGGACAGTCCATTTATCGAGAAATACTAGGTAGAGGTTGTATAAAACGACGCTACGACTAATAGGAGCTGAGCATCAATGATAAATGTTGCAAAAACGGGGAAAAATATGCCTTTTAAGAGCTTTCGTTGCTTGCGCTGCGTAAACGGCTAACGTTACGCAAAAATCATTTATGCCAGAATTGTTCTCCTTTAAAAGCTCTAAAAAAAGTCTGCGATAGCAGATGCCTACCTATAACCTTTTTTCGGTAATCAAATTTGTACGAAAATAATACATTATCTACGTAGGTGTTTTTGTATAAGTTTATGATATTATTTCTTATCAAAATAAATACATTATCCATCACAAAAATTTAATATGAAACAAAAATTTTCTTGACATCATTTGATTTCAATGAATATCTTATGAGATATCATAGTTTTAAACTCCGCAACAAAATAATAATAAAGTATCCAAGGCGGGCTAGCGCACATGCTATCTCCCGAAATCCACGCAAACGAAGTCGCGGGCACAGCTAGTGTTAAAACAAAATTAAGAAGACACTATTCAAAATATCAGAATATTGAAAAATACGTAGGTTGTCATCAGAATACTTTAATATTTAAAAATATATTATAGGTACGCAAAAATTTTACCTATTCCTGAAAAATATTTAATACCAAACAACTACTAAGATAATGATACTTAGTAGTATCTAATAAGAATATTTCTGTTATTTATAAACATAAATACATCGAAAATCAAACATAAAAGAAAATATTCCTACACATTATTTAACTCCAGACACATGGAATACCAGCATTACGAAAAAAACTTGAGTAACAAATATTTTCTGGATGGTATTAGGTCTTATGCCCTATAGCGGTTATGAAGCGACCCTTGTAAGGTCCAGCTTAGCGGGGCTCACAAAGATCGATGCCTCAACTTGGAGAAATATTTTACCCTTTGTAAAACTGGATTTCGGATTGTTTTGGATTTATAGGTAGGTACGGAAAAATATAGCAGCAGTGAAGCGTAAATATACTTCTTCTATTTGTAAGGTACCTACCATATATCGGAATTTCGTACGCATTACGGCATGCTTATGTTTTTCATTACAAAAATAATATATATGACACGTAAAATGTAATAAAAATATGAAATTTCAGTTCCTTATTTCCTTAATTGAGTAACTAGTTTTAAACAAATTCATATAGTACAAACAGCATCGCCGCAGATAAATTCTTACTTGACATTCGATTTCTCCAGACTTACAAAGCGTCGGTAAATTGTTTCAATTTAATGAAAAAGATCAGACAGATTTTTCCTAGGGCAGGATTGAGTTTGTGCGGCCGCGAGTGTACAGATCGGGACTAATGTTCTTGTCATGCCGAATGAACTGCAACTATTGTTTTCGTCTGCGGCTAACCGGCCGGAATAACGGACTGGCGGAAAAATACTCCATGTTTTTTACGCTTAGTCATTGCTGTTTCGACTCTTAATAAAACTGTAAGCGATTGAAAAACAATCTCGTTGAGATTTGTTTGTTCATTTTTATGAAGGCTATCCTTCCGAGTTCTTTTTTAGAACGGGAACGAGGCGAGTTTATATTCCAGTAAGCCATATTGCACAGATAAATAAGACACGTAATGTGAGCTCTTATTTATACGCTCCGTAACAGAATAAATTTCCATTCCTTACTACACATATGTAAGGTATTTTGCTTTAACAATTTACCGATTAATTTACAAGAAATACGCTCATTTCTTCATGGCTATTATCTCTACTTATCTATATTGTGTTCTCTAATCGATTACCTACTTTACATAATGAAATTAGATTCTCTCCCATAAAAAGGTAAACCGTAGATAGATAAACGATGCTACTTATTTATTGAAACACGAAGTCGCGATCGATAATAGGATGTAGAGGGGCCTACTTATGCTGCCTATAAACGGTTCATTATTTAGTCAGGGACATGAATTTTATAGGGACAGTATGCTGATGTTTCAAAGACGTCACAGTCGGTATGGTGTGTCATTAGAGAATGAATAAGGTAGTGGAATCGATACATCACGGGACGTGGCACACCTGCCGCCGTCGTCACTAGGCGACACGGGGCGCAAACAATACAAGTTAACGCCCAAATTGCTAGTTTAGTTCATCAATGTCGCTTAAGTTTAAGGAAGGGAGGTTTTGCTTTTGCGGAAAAAATGTAGGTATTAATTAATATAACATTTCACGAAACGAGCGAAACTGAATTATTCCAATTTTAAAATTTCTAATCTACCGTAAAAATAGTATTAAAACTAGACTATTAAAAAATTACAAATTGCAAACTAGTAAATACCTACCTGATATATTTACAAAACAGAGTAATTTTCTGCTTTAAAACTGTGAAACAAATAATATGAATGAAATGAATTTGAATCTGACAACTAAATTAGGCCTTATTCTTTGTAGAATGTTGAATAAAAAAATATTTACTTCTACATCTTCTAGCTTTTATTTAATCAAATTATTAATGTAAATTTTCTTCAATGTTACTAAATTAACTATTCTCAGAAGGTTCAAACTAAAACGTCTAAACAGATGATTAACTAAACTTGCGCATTAACTTCGGAGCTCAGTACTGTAATGGGTCGCAGTTATGGCTCCCCGTTGTGCGGCAGTAACTTTAAAGTTTATAACACACGCAATGTGACGTGTCTATAATAGCAACATGTGCATATATGTCCCAAGTTTTGTGAATATATTTTTGTTGGAATTAGTCTAAAAGAGATTTTATGAAACTAGTGGCCGCCCGCGGTTCCGGCCGCGTGGATGTCGTTTATCAAAACGCACCCTACGTTCTCTCTCCGGATGTAATTTGTCTCCGTGCCAAATTTCATCTAAATCGGTTCAGCTGTTTAGGGCTGAAATCGTAATAGACAAATAGAAAGATCATTAGTTTCACATTTACAGTATTCAGTTTATTAACTTTATGCAACATTAAAAAATAACTCTTTAACATTTTAATGTTTGTTGCTACAAATAAACAGAAGCGAATAAAATTTTATTTCGCTATTAAAAACTAGTTCATTTATTTATTTAACAATTTATGTACACACAATAGAAAACAACGATGAGCTATGACGAAAAAAAATTCGTATGAGAAGAAATATAATATAGAAAAGGCTAAAATGTAACTAAGGGAACTAATTTTAGATTAGATTTTTTTCTGTTATTATTGTATAAACACTATTGTAATTGTTTCATTTATTTTTCGACTTCATTTGGTGTCTTTGTTTTGGAACACAATAGGTACCTTCGAGACGTCCATGAAAGAATAGATAGTGTAAGGATTTCTATAGAGCCCTGACATCAATCTGAGTGGGAGCCTTTTTTGTGCCACATCTAATATTTAATTGAGGTTTTGTTTTGATTGACTTATATAGTAAAAGTGAGAGAAATAAACTTTTTTTATTTTTATTTTTGTTTCCAAAGAACACGCATATTTTTTGGGTGACGTACGGACAGAAGGACATGACGAATCAGGATGGATTCCGTTTATGCCATTTAATCACAAACGGGAAGATCCTATCCTAATGACAAAAAGTACAGAAAACACATTACACTTTAGACGAGACCAGTTCATCAAACTTAATCCTAAGGTGATGCCATTAAGACTGTGCTACACTGCTACATACTTGCTGATCAATTTTATTCTTTATTTCTAAAACCACAAAGTTAAAAAGTCTCTTCGTAAACTTATCCACAAGTATAAAGTAAAGCCGAGACAATGGGGGACGAAGAAAATGTTTATGCTGCTAATGAACTTTCCCTAACTTGAATTTTATAGCGTAATTTTTATGAGCTTTTCATTGTTGCCAAAGTACGGCGTCATTAGGCTCGGAAATGACAGGGGATGTAAGTATACAGCTGTGGCATGAAACAGGATAATAGTTAACCAAAGAAATAAATAAGATGATTGTTACCGCTTTGTATCTTGAATGTTTCCTAACAACTACCTACTAAGTAATGTTATAACACCAAACATAAATACTAAAACGCAGTACTTTTGAAAAACAGTAATAACTCAGGGCAGCACTCCTTCCCAACACACTCGGGATCGTGAAATATAATATAGAATTTTAAAGGAAGTGCACATAAAAATATGTTGCTATATACGAGAAAGGAAATAAAACACCGATGTTCTGTGCGTGCCAGGTCAAAGATAAAGCAGATAGACGGCGAGCTAAGTAAATATTTGCTGAAAAAGCTAGAGTAGCGATGCTGTAAAAGCACGGTGGAAACAGACGAGGTTCAAAGGCGAAAAAAAACAAGCCTATTACGGACCACACGTTGGTGGAAGGAAACCACAAAAGGCCCAATTATTCTATCGCGTGAAGCCAAAAAAGGGTTGGTCCTACCCGAGTTGGTGAACATTATGTTTCGCTTTCGGAAGGCATTAATGAAAAGTTGGTACCGAATTTAGGTAATTTGAGGCTTACCGCTATAGTCGTACCACTAATTCGGAGCACTAGTATTAGTAACTCGTTGCTACATTGAAAATTTGTAGTCTAGACAATCCGAGAAAGTAATTATTATAAACTTTGTGAAACGTTTGCCGTAACTCTGAACAAATGGTTTCCGAAAACATACCATTTATCAGAAAATATTTCATTTCTGTCGCAATATATTTTTATTTTATTTTATTTTATTTTATTTGGGGGACTTACAGCTTACATGAAGAAATATACAAAAAAAATACATTGCAAGAAGCCAGTAACAAGCCTCCACAAGTAGCACTGATAATTAAATCCTAAGTTCTTACATTACTAAAATATACATATTTATTTTTAAGAAAAACAAAAAAAAATGCTATAATAATACACAATAATAAATTATACAGCATTTAGTCACCTGCCAGCATTTTAACACTACTTATACTACTACAGAATAAATCTATGTTGTTGTTGCAATCTTCCCTGCAAACATCATTAAATTGTCTACCGACTCGAATCAAATATGAGTTGCTATGATGCACTGTACGTGAGAATGGAACGTGAAGTAGACTTCTTGGACGGCAATGAAGAGGTGGAATATTTATATTTAATTTTGATAAAAGTTCAGGACAGTCAACTTTGGGCTGAGCTATTCTCATATATTGCAGAACTAGAATCAGAAGTGATGAAATTTAAAGGCAATACACACAGCTTTGCGATATTTTTGTAGTATCCAACCAAACTTTGGTGCGTGATCTATCGATTACATTTGAATTAGCATTGGTGTCTTATCACCATCAGTATGATTTATCTTGGTAGGCTAAAGTCAAAAATGCCACGTTTACTAACATATTGACCACCTATCGGTTATTTCATTGAACATTATAGGCCTTTACGATTAAATGACACCGGCTACGTGCTTTCACAACATTTTGCACAATATGGCGCATGATTTAATAATTCTCGAAATATTTTATCTTTATCCTGCTTTTAACGTTGTTTGTGGTCTCTTTTTTTGCTGCGAACGTTATAGCTTTTGTCGTAAAATTAAAATACAGCTTGAAGTTTAATCAAAATTTAAATTCCGTCCTGCGACTATAGGTACTATATTTATTTGTAGACGTCCATTTGTTATGAAAATCATGCCACAAAATCGTAGAGTAATATTTCAAAAATGGTCTCGTAATTATTAAGTTTAATTGTTTTCTTTAACAAACAAAGATCTCGCCCCCGACTTACGCATAAGGTAATAATTATGGTTGACATCGAAAAAGCAATATCCTGCTCTTTGGCAACATAAACTTTGCTGGTGAATAAATCACGAAGAAACTTCGTTTGAAACAGTGGACGGGCGTGGGGAAAAATACGCCATTTTCATAAGGGGAAAAACAATAACTCGAGGCGCAGAGCAAGGGCCGCTTTTAAGGTCCATAAATCAGAACACGGCGATATTTTCGGTATAACGTCGGGCCAGTGAGTTTAGTGCGGCCTTTTTCGGGACACACTCGGATTAGTGTTGTTTTTACGATTTACTCCCACTTTCGGTCGTTCCTTTATTGGGACCGTTGTAAACTGCTCGGATTGACCACATTCTGTTGTATGAACTTCGTGTAAGAGATTTTATCTCCTTAATTTGATTTTTATTTCTTTCCTTTGTGTAGTCTGGACAATAAAGTTTATTGTCAACCTTCGTTACTGAAAAACCGATAATTCTAAACACTTTTCCTGTTTAAGTGATGTACTTTAATTTTACTAAGTCCAATACCAATGCTGTATATTAGCTTAAATTTAATTAAGGTAGAAGTAGGTAATAAAAAATCTAAATCATTTGCGTTGTTTGAAAATGATTAACATTATAACCTTTATTATGTTATATGACTGAACCATGCCGCCGTCTGCCTCGCTAGAATGTAGCCTTGGGTATGAACACAAAGAATTTCTTCCCTTGTGCCTTCATATTTTATTCACTCATCGTTATACAGAGCACCTACATCGCCACTGTTAAAAACCATCCTTAACAGGTTACGACTGGGATTATTTTGCGTTGTCAGTTGAAACACGATTATCCTGTCACTGCACCCCTACATAGGAAAATTTGCTTTTCGGAAATTTGGCTGGAGAGCGCGATGGCAGAGCTGATAATTCAGCATAAACGGATTTGCCGAGGCCAGAGATGCATATTGTTTAATCGTTAGTAGTCCGCGTGAATGTAAATTTACTAGGATCAGAATGCTCTGTTGTTAAGCAAACGTATTAAAAAATGCGAAACCTTTCTTTACTATGATATATTCAAAAATATCCATAGCGCTACTGGAAAATATAAAATTTTTAACCATAACGACATTAAATAATTTTAAATAAAATATTACGAAACCCACCGCTCGTTACATCGTGACAAATTGACGACATTTTTTCTCGAGAAGCTTTGGGAATTAGCGTGATCAATTGCGCTCTTCGGCACTCCTCGACTCTTTCTCTTTCTCACCTACGGTGCTAGATAATGTTCTCTCTTTCATCGGGGAATAAGGAACACTTAAAGACACGAGGATCGTCACACCTCAATCGAACTCAGTCTATTTAGACTCACTTATTGCGGATTCTAAATGATTCTAATTTGCAAATAGCGAAGTCGGCTACGGGCTTTCATTAACTTAAGCCGCTTGACGGATTCGGTTAGTTCGAGCAGTATTTTTTATGTATTGGTTTTCAATGAATTCGGGGGCAAATTGAAATAATATACTTTTGTTACTATTATGTCCAATATTGATAACACATATTGATGTTAGTGCATTTTTACATTGTAGCTACTATTTGCCACAAAAAAGATAAATAAGTGGTAAAAGCTTTATAAACAGTTTGATAATATCTTAGTAAACAGACATTAAAGGAACTTAAGCTGAACTTATGGAGGTATCTGATTGTCGGTGGCTGTCGGTGACAATTATGAGAGTGGCGTTATGGATTGCAGGGTTCACCCCGCCTCTGGAGCCTAGATAACGCAATTACGGGCCGGTTATTAAGCCCCAGCCATTATTCATTGCGGAGACCTTGTATTCATCAGGGAGAAACATTTTTGCGCACTGAGAAAACGGGTCTTGCGTGTTTTGCCTTTTGTTATTACGATTTCAGTTTTGGGAAAGAGAGTTATTAGAAAGAAATTATAGAGGTCCTACAATGATGTTTTTTATTAAATACACCATAGTGTTCTTAAAGCAAAACCTACATTTTATCTTAAAAGTAATTCTGTTGCTAGAAATTGTTTAATTAGTCTTAATTTTTGATTTTAACATTATTATAAATGTTTGGAAAATTACTTAGTAATTAAAATATAATAAAACTAGAAAAATTTTACGTCCTGAGGCAGGAAACGAACCCGCGACCTTTCGCAATCCGGGCGACTGGTCTGACCACTGAGCCACCCAGGACTTGGGATATCCCTGTTAAATTCTTCTAGTCTATCTGTATTTGCGTTTATGAGCTAACGTCCACCCTACAATGTCGAAATATTCTATTTCAACATCCGAAACGAGTATTTTTACAAATACCTACGATTCGGTTAAGTTGGGGCAGTGCTTTCAAATATTCTTAATTTTTGATTTTAACATTATTATAAATGTTTGAAAAATTACTTAGTAATGAAAATATAATAAAACTAGAAAAATTTTACCTCCTGAGGCAGGAATCGACCCCGCGACCTTTCGCAATCCGGGCGACTGCTCTGACCACTGAGCCACCCAGGACTTGGGATATCCCTGTGAAATTCTTCTAGTCTATCTGTATTTGCGTTTGCTGTTTGGGTGCACGTTAGCTCATAAACGCAAATACAGATAGACTAGAAGAATTTCACAGGGATATCCCAAGTCCTGGGTGGCTCAGTGGTCAGAGCAGTCGCCCGGATTGCGAAAGGTCGTGGGTTCGATTCCTGCCTCAGGAGGTAAATTTTTTCTAGTTTTATTATATTTTAATTGTTTTATTAGATCAGAAGATAATTGATTTACTGAGACTTAACCAAGTCATGCTTTCAACAAATTAATTCAAACAATATAATTTTTTTTTTGCTGTAAGGTATTGCAAGTAATTTCCTAGTATACATAATAACATTCTAGACCTCCTTGATTTATGTAATAAAATGTTTATAAATGCTACAAAAAATGAAATAATAACATAATAATTTTCATCCAATTTAACTAGAATAAAAATATAAGTTTTAAAAATCAACTTTACATTCAATTCACTAAGCAAAAAGCTAACAGCCGTCATTGAAATCATAATATATTATGTTACTTTCACTGTCTTATTATTTCTGTTTATATTAAGTTTGATAGGTAATTGGACGATTCCCTATAGAGCGCTATTTATCAATTTATTTCATTTTCTTTTTACGACATGAGTTTATTAAAAAAGGCGTGAAAAGGTTTTACAGGGTCGGCAAAGCGAAAGTGATACCCATGGCGCGGCAAGCGCCACCGGTATATAAAAAAAACCACGCTAGCCCATTACGGGTTGGTGGGTTAAAGCGGTTGCAGTAACAACCGGGACCAATGGCTTAACGTGCCTTCCGAAGCACAGAGGCGGTCCGAAGCTCGAGATTAGTTTTCGTTGACCCCAGCAACAGGACATACATAGCAAAAGTTACTTGTCTTCGTACTCGAAACCAGAGCGCGCAAACCACTACGCCACCAAGCTCCTCAGTACACAAATCTTATTATAATGCACATGAATAATTTATTTGATTATTTAAACAGGAATGAGATGTTGTCTTGTGATGAGTAAGATCCATAAGGATGCGTTAAGGTCATCTTATCAATTCTTTTGTCATCTTAAGGTACTTACTGGCTAATTTGAAGAGCGAGAGTCGTTGGAATATATTATTATATTTCCGCAAAAACTTGGTACTTGAAAAATGAATCTGATAACACCAGGGTCTGATTTTGCGTTTACAGAGTTAAAATAGCCGATTTTCGGCGGCGCGGCGTGTTGTTTTCCCGAGAAAAATATGTTATGTTTTTATATTCAGATTACTACGGATTACTTAAAGATGCGCCAGTGGCAGGAAAATAATAGTAAAGCTTAGCGAGAACTTAATATATTTGAAGTAAAGTTCCAAAGACATCTATGAAATACCTTCTTTTTTGCTAGTGCTATGTTATTTTTACTTGTTTGCAGGGGGGACGACGCCCGACGCAGCCCAGAGAATTTATCGCCCTAGACTTGCCCTGTTAACTTGTAAACGTAGTGTACCTTGTTTAGTTTTAGATCTGACAGATACGGTCTGTCCGTCGACAGACTGAAATACAAACTATATAGGTTGTTACTTTTGCGTCTTTAAAAGTCGTATCAACAATAAAACTATGTCATAAAATTGTGCTTAATGTATAATTTTTGCTTTAAAATTTTATTGATTCATCCTGACAATGTTAAAGCAATAAAAATCTGTTTTGCATGCCTGTAACTGCAAAATTGTGTTACTAATGGACGTACACTTTTATCCTAATTTTATATCGGGCTGAAAATTTTCAAAATCCCTCCAGTTATTATAGCACTTAATCCATAAGACCAAATGTGTGTCAACCTCCCTTAACAATCTGTCTGGCGTTGTGTAATAGAATCGACGACCGACGCGACCGCGCGGCCCGGATATGACCTGTCGTCTATAACTGACTTATTGTTGGATGACGTTGCTGGTTTGATTTCTAGACTACTATTCCACTTTATAATATTCAACTAAATAATAAAGATTTTTGAGTGGAACCCCTCTAAAGAGGCCGAGGTCGTAGCCTGAAAACTCTAAATATAAGAAGCTTTACATACTGTGATAGAATTTAGGAGCCGATATCGGGATGTATAGGTTACCTGTTGAAAAATAAAATATGTTATCCTGCTTGAAACCCTGGTGACACAGCAACAAAAAGAATATACTTGCTTCCGTCGGATAAATGAAACGATATTGAGGTAAGTAATTGCGTCTCATTAGATAACGTTAACAATGTCTTTATAAATAGACACAAAAGAAAACCAAAATTAGGAGGCGGAGAAAGGAACGAATAGGACACAACACGAAAAAGGTTGTAGCATTTGGTTCAGTAGTTTTTATTTTAATATTCATACGTAACCCTGTCCCTGCTAAGCTGAACTGTGATCCTGAGGTGACAAAGTATAATTATGAACCCTTTAGGCACGATCGGTAAAATTTGCGGTTCATCCGCTGCCAAAAATAAAGTCCGATTCGTAACTTACCCCTTTACTCGTCTACTCACGGAAAATCTAATGAGAGGTTTCTAATACCGCAATTGTTATCAAAACTTTAGTCAACAATTAAAAGAGGAGAATTAATTTTGCTAACAAGACGAAAATGTGCGTCAACCTCAATCTGTCCGGCGCACAGTACTTAATAGAATCGACGTCGGGTGACCGCGCGTCCCGGATATGACCTGTCACTCGGAACTGACCGAGCAGAGGGCTTGTTTGCCGCCCTTACTATCTGCAAACAATATTCGCTCTGCTGTCCTCGAATAGCAACAACACACGACAGAATTCTGAAAAGCACTCAATTCATTCGTAAAATCGAATTGGTTCCGAGCTTTTTACATTGTCTTTGTAAAATAAAATTGGACGTCATAGTCTAGTCTAGTTTTGAAAAAACTCTCTACGAAAAACATTTATGTTAGTAAAATATATAAATATAATTCTGAATTTCGCCTTCTACTTATGCCACTGGGAAAATACACAAATAACACTAAGCCGTAATTGATTTTTTTTGTACAACTATATGAAAATCAAGCTAACGGCCCACCTAGTGCTAAGTGGTTACCGTCGCCTACAGACACCTGCAATGACAAGGAAATCACTTGGTATTACAGGTGCGTTGTCATCCTGAGGACTAAGATGAAATGCCTTCCATGCGCAGTAATTACACTGGCTACCTTTCCCTTCTATCCAAAACACACAGCGAATTATATTCGAAATCCCAGCCTTTTAACAAAATGTACTAAGCTCTTAAAATGAACGTATTTTAATCACATAAAATAAAAATACGTAAATAAATTTTTGGTAGCAGTAAAAATGCAAGCGAAAATAGAATATTGCACTTTTATTCATTTTTCAAATAAAATTTGAGTAAATAAATTTATATTAAAACTTCCGAGAAAAAAAATATAGATAAATAATAACACCTAACTTATACATAAATAAAAAATATAGAACTTAAAGCACTTCGTCCTTTAAATCTTAAAGAAACGAGGCGGAAATACCAGAGAAAACAAACAGTCATAATAATTCGACTAAAACAAATTTTCGACGACATTTCCACTTAAGCATTTTGCCGTGAAAATGTTATTCCAATTGCGACCCGAAATCCAGGCTTACGGAACAAAATCCTGGCAGTCGAAATGTAGGAACGGCGTCGGCGGTATAAAACAATGTTGAGCGGAACTCAAACACACGGATTAGCGCTATTCTACGATGTGAGAAGAAACCGGATTACCGCGTCCATTAGGCTAAGATAAATAGAAGCACTACAATATTAGTACTAGATTGGATACAGACACTGTTTAAACACAATTCGTGATACTTATCCCGACTATTTATGATGACACGTTAAATAAAATTAGATTTCCTACGACAGTTACAATTTTGTCGTAAAACTTTCTATGCCGAGTCGACACAACATAAAATGTAACGATTCGGACTTTGTAACGACCTTATTGCGTCGTAATAGGAGCGTTTTTGTAATATCACTGCTATGTACGCTTGACTTGCTGTGGACTGCATAAAACATTTCAGATTCAATGGATGAAATCTTAAAGTCATACTGAATTTAAAATTTGTCTAGGTTGATATCAGAGTTAGTGAAAAATATGAATTTCGCTTTGCAAGAAAACTAAAACTACTGTATGTAAAATCATATTTACTGATGTGTGTTTTGCAAATAAAGTTCTAAGATCAAAAAGGCTCAGTACTATTATACCTAAGTCAAGTTTGTATAAACGCTCTTATTCAATATTCAGTGGTGAGGGGTGGATAATTATTAGTGGGGTCGGCTAGAGAGGGGAACACGCTCGGTTTTGTCACTATCTTGCGTTTAGCACTCGTGGAAATTACTGAGAAAGCTCTAGAAAAATATACGATTTAATTACCTTATGATATAACTTCAAATTATTAAACAAATTGTTTTCAAATGAATTAAGTACAAATTTATTTACTGCCTCAAAGAATAACAGAACAGTATGGCGTTTTTAAAATATACTTATCACGATGCATGGCTTCATACTGGTGATTGTCATAATAACTATTACGTATGGTAACTATAAATATGATTATGACACTTATATAACCATAACTCAGGAGGAAACAAAATCCCATAGTAATTTCGTAGCTGGAGATGTGTTTGGTTAGATAATTGTTTGTGCGGCGGTCATTTATCCGGTCGCTGAGGGGACAACCAGTCTCAATAGGATGGAGCGAATCTGTGGCAACAGCTAACAGTTCCTCTGGTTTTACAATTTATTAGTGCGCTAAATACTGACAGATTGTAAATATCAACTGAAGATTTATATTATCATAAAAACTACTAAAATTTTCCATACCCATTTAAATTGCTGCTTAAGGAAAATATTGTCTTACCTGAAAAACAGAAAAAAAATATTTAGAATGTGATTTCGATAAAATTATAAAAAAATAATACAACATCCAAATCCAAGTAATGAAAAATTGATTAAATTAAATAAATAAAATTCTTTTATTTCAGGCATAGCACATATCTTTGTTAGTAACAATGTTTCTTAACCTATGTTAGTAATAACTATTAACGATACGATTTACGATTAAGTAGTGCTTTATTGAGCATAAATAGAATTTGAGGTCATTTAGCAGGTAAAAAGGATTGAATCTATGGAATACAAATAACCTTATCTTCTTATAATATATTATTGATGTTGTAATATATACTTAAAATTGATTGAATTAAGTAGTAGTCGCATGTGCTTTTCTTTTTTGACCAAATTCCTCCGTATTTGACGGCCTCACGTAAAGTCAGTCGCGGTACTCACTCGCGAGACTGATCCCTAGTGACGAGCGCATGTCACTTGATTGGACAGCGGAGTTGTCGTGAGTGGATTGATTCCACCCGACAACTGTGGGGGTAATACCTAATTCTTAACAAGTCCATTTTCTTTTCATTTCTTATTTTTATTTCTTGTCTTTGGGATTATTCATACGACTATTAATCTTACAACTTGTTCATCTTGACATGCAAAGTTAGCCACACGTTGATAATGCCATAAATTCAACATTTAGTTAGATTAGCCGCGCCGTCGCGTCGATCGTAGAGTATTGTTCCAAAAATTCCAAATTCATATGACTTATTTCCAGCACCTTCATTACATATCCGGTTCCTATATTTTCGCAATCGATTCCGACTATTGGCTTTATCTGACACACATAGTCTACTATCTTCCACGATCTCTACCTTAGTAGCAGCCCCTTCCGCCCACTGTTTACCAAACATGAAGCTAACGAAGCGAGGTGACAGCCCTGACACAGAGCCACCCCTGCGAATTTCGTTGACAAATGTTATTTATTATTACAGAAACTACCTATCTCCATCGTTTATTGACCTACTTGGGAAATTATTCTCGTGACATTGTAACGAAGACTTGGTAACTGAGACATTGACAACGGAATGTAAGAAAGAAAATCAATTTTCTCACTTCTCAATTGTTTATCCTGCTCTTAGTAGGGAGTAGTGGGCATAGTTTGTAACAGAGGCAATATATTCTGTACTAAAGCATCTGTATACGCGTAACTTAAATGCGTAATCTAGCTCACGGTAACAAGCATTTTTTGTTTAGTAGAGAGCATATATTTGAGCATATTGCTAGTTGTTGCTACTGACCTCTGTTACAATTGCCCCGTGCTAATTTTATCAGCTTTATCAAGAGAGTAATAAATATTATATTAATCTTTATACAAAACTGAACAGAAATTATAATATAATTTTAAATTTAAATGATTGAATTTGAATGATTTAATTTAATGTGTAAATGTATTTTATCCCACTTGCATTTATCCTTTTTGTCTAACATTAATTTTTTTCTAAAATTGGAATAGGTGAGTGATGGAATGAACGAAAATTGATTTGTTTTTTATGTAATATGATGGTATTCGTTGCATGTTTTTACAATATATTAATAAAAAAAAATTCACCATATTACTATCATGTAATCTATATTTTTTTAGCGCTTATGAACGAATAGTGAGTAGCATGAAATATAATATATTGTTATTTATTCTATAGTATTCTGTTTTCTTTCGTATTTATGGTGCAAAACCAGACAAGATCTAAGAGATTATAGTTAGTTCTATACGTTACATTTTAGTCTTGCTTAGAAAAAACATTGCTTAGTAAATGTTTATTTATTACCATGTTTTGAAACTCTGTAATTGGCTGAGGGTTAAGTATGTATAAGTTATGTTGAGCATGATTGTTGAAAAATGCTGTAGAGGTTCATAATAAAAAAAAAAATAGATTGTAGTTACCTTGTACTTGTGTTACGGTTACATAAAAATGTGCATTTAATAAAACTGAAAACAATGCAACGATGAAACGATGATAATGCTTTAGCAAAAATTGTAATTCCAAAACTACGTACTTTTGTTTACACGTTTTAATATGACTTTATCAGTGAAACATAAAACTTTTACATGAACTGTTCAAGGATTTGCCAAAAAAAAATTTTTTATACAACTAGATGACAAACAAGCTGACGGCCCATCTGTGGTAAGTGGTTACCGTCGTCTATAGACACCTGCAATAACAAGGAAAAAATCTGGTATTGCATGTGCGTTGTCATCCTGAGGCTTAAAATGAAATGCCTTCCATGCCCAGTAATTACACTGGCTACCTTTCCCTTCCATCCGAAACACAGCTGAAAGAAGAAAGGCGGTGTTACCTACCCAGACCCTACATACGGGCCAACGACCTAGTGTAAAATGTCAGCTATTTTAGACATTCTCTGCTAAAAGCAAAAATAAAATACTCGATACAAACTGTCGCAAACAAAGAGCAAATATTACACAGGCCAAAACGTCGAACGTGTAGAAAAAACACGAGAGCCGAATGGGCCGAAAAAATTTCAACAATAGGTACGGATCAATTCCGGCTGGTCGGCTAACAGTTTCCAACTAGATATATACCCTATTATAACTCCGGTCATGACGTATCCAACTCATAGGGGAAAAGTTGGATTTCACCATTTCCATTTCTACTTATTTGTCCTTAAACTTTTTTGGCGGGGCAAGTGATCCGCAGGGCAAAATTGTTCGCTCAATAAAGGACTTTGACAAAAAGTTACGTCGTGTGAGCTGTTAGCAACTGTGTGATAAATTAATTTGTAATAGAAATACAAAACAAAGTAAAGATACTGATATTTCTTTATTGAAGAAACGACGTATAGAAAAGTTAAAGGAACGTTATTTTCGATAAACCGATCTAGTGATCCTGTGACTGGTTGCAATTCAAGATGTAGTAATAACATTTGTTTAATGTAATAATTGTAACAATACAAAAAAATGATTTTCAATAGACATCCTCCATGTAAAACACTTTTGTTTTAAGAAAAAACACAGAAACAATATGTTTTGCGAAAATGCCATAAAAATATCGAAAAAACATCCCATATCACTTTTATACATCGATATGTCAGAGTAAGGTTTACTTTCGCCCGGTATATGTCAAAAGTTCATTCTTTGTCTTCATTGTGCAATACATCCGCTGGCGTTCCGCAGGGTGGTTTACTATCTCCCTTACTCTTTGCAATTTTATTAATTGTATTTCTAAACAATTGATTTCATCTTTCCAATTCAGACCTAGCCGTAATTGTGATTGGAGCAAAACGCACGGTCTTAAATCAAATCCGGCAAAGCTCATTATAATTGGCAACTCTAGACTGACTTGTAGGATCGATTGGTCAGAACTCCCTAAAATTAAGTCATATGGATATCTCAACTACTAAATGTGTGAAAAACTTAGGTTACAAAACATGTTCTGGAAGAATTGCAAGAAGTTAACCGTAAACTGTTCGCCTGTGTTGGTTCGCTAAGGCAAATTCATAACTTCTTCCCGACTGCCCCTAAAATTGCGTTTGCTCAATTTCTTCTTCTCTTCCCGACCTCGATTATCTACGCTGATGCTAGCTAACTGGATCTCACCGTAGAACAATTCAATAAACTTATGCGACTTAAAACTTTTACATATGGTTCATATTTGAAAGAAGAAAGAAAGAAAGCTGGTTACGTATATAGATATTTATATATAAGTAGGTTTTTTTTATATTATAACTTTTTATATATTATTTGCAATCTAAGAAGTACCTATACTATTTAGTTTGAGCATAATAAATCTTTGTATTGTAACATCGCAAACTTACCCGATAATTTAAAGTTTACAAAAATCCTCTCCATCCTATGTCGCCTACCATGTCGATGTAAAATAAAAATATAATGAAATAAATAAGAAGAAACCTAATACTCATTTGATATGCTACAGTAACACCGGGCCATTTGATCCACAACAACGTAAGTAACATTTCAATTCCATCAGACAGAGGGTCCCACTTTGCCGAGTCACCTGCGGCACAAATCTCGCTCATGTATCAAAAGCGTTACGAATAAATCACAAATCATTTTGCGACAGCCAAAGCTAGGGCGACCATATATCAGTCAGTATTGTAAACTGCATTGTTTGACAGTTCATAGATATTGTTGCAGAATATTGTGATTGTTCCCAGTCACTCAATATATATGAAAAGAATCAAGATTTGAACACTTTTTCAGTACTTTACAAGGATTATTTAATTAGAATTCGTTAAAAATCTTAAAATTACATAGCTTAAATAGACTAGCGGCGCAGATGTGACATACATAGTTAAATTTTCCAACATTCACACGTTTGACATTCAATTATTTGTAGCAACACAATTTTCTTTAGATTTAATCTCGTGAATTGCTTTTATTACACACGTAATGTCAGATACGTGGCTGAGACACCACATACCTGCAAATTACTTTCTACCCAACCCAAAGTAAACACGTAATGTATAATTAACAGTGACTGTGTGTAGGTCATCCCTTATAATTACACATGTCCATAAAATAGCATTTTAATTGGTCACCTTGTGTGCTAGGCGGGCGCCGCCTTTGAACTCACCATATAAGGGCCGACTGTAGCTGACTCTTATTTTTCGCAAGAATATTCAAAAATAGACGCCTCGCGCCACGCGGAGTAATGAAGTTTACTTTATAAACGATTCCACTGAGTTTCATACATTGAGAAATGTTATTGAAAATGTCAAAATGTCCTACTAGTAGGCAATTTGATTTCATAAAGACACTTTATTATTCGAAGTGTAACTTTTTCACCGTTAACAGTTCGCCGGAGTCCATTTCACAATATAATAATTGTTCCCAGATACCTATAACATATAGGTATTTAACAAGAAATAACCTAGAGAGAAAGTAATTTTCTTTTTCTATAACTTTAATACAGTTGTTAGGGTATTTTGTAAACCTATTGTCTATTGTGTAATTGGCAAATTATTTTGTTAGCTAAACAAGGCGTACAAATCGTTTGCCAATTGACCCCATTTACTCAAATCCCACCCAAAATCCGACTCTCGTTCCCCGCCGCTGTATACTAACGTCTAACGTCTTTAACTCGTTATTTTATCGTCCGTGTTTCGTACGCGTCGCCGAACTTATACGTAATTGTGCGCGCTCTCCTCGTTGATGTGGCGTTGACGTTTATTGTTTCATTGTAAAATTACGCCGTGCGTTAACAAGGCGCGAATAATAAATTGTATTAACAGCACACTGGCAGCAGGTGTAACGGCTCGTAAGATTTTAGCTGTGTCCGTGACACGTTCGATATGGTGGCGTGGGCCATTTTATTTTAATTGCAGCTTTGCATTTGTATTTCCAATGACTTTTGTCACTAACTAGCGGTAGTAGCTGCTATTAGGTAGTGTAAAAAAAGTATCTTTTCCTTTTATTCAGATTTCATCTGATGTATATTCTTGCGGGAAAAATGTAAACAATGCTGGTGTTGCCCAGAAGGAAAAATAAGTTGTAAGTGATTATTAGGTTTCTTACCTGTACGAGAAGTTCCCCAAGTATAACCACTCTTCATCCATTTTAACTATGAAAATAATATATTTTTCGCAATCATCATTTTTGTAAAACATTTTCGTGAATTATTCAGGACTTCTAAGATTTTGTTTAAAAAACTGAATATTCGTGTTTTGTGAATTTACATTACTGACAACAGTACAGCGCTGGTTTTATTTGGGTCGCTTTTAGAAAGTCCTTGTTTGCCAGGCCAGGTATAAATGAATAAACTTTATACTTACCTTAACCCATTAACGCCAAAATCATGGAAAGTAATATATTTATAATTGAATTTAGTTCCCGTTGATCGCGACAACCTATTTTCCTATTCCTCTTTCGCTGGTACAGGTTCTAGTACTTTTGGTTATCCAGCATAATTTTTGCGTAGCTAGCATTACGACCTACGATGCTACGAGTATGTTTAAAAAAATGAAGAATAATGATTTTGATTTTAAAATATTATGTCCAAACTAAGCAAGGCCTTTAGCTTGAGAAACCCTAAAATGTCATATCGACAGCAACATAACTTTGTTTACCTTTTCTCCGCGAGAATAAAAATCAGACTTAGCTACGGGATAAACTAATTTAGTTTCTGCAGCGTAAATTCAATCGACAACCAGTGACATAACGTATATATTTGTAGGAAAGTATTTATTTGACAGATTCGTTTGAGACTAGTTCTTCAACCCCTCTCCAGTTTAAATTAACAGAAATGGCACACCAATGAATGTTGATATTAGAATTTCGCACGAGTAAGAACCTTATTTCAATTCAAATACAGTTATAAATTAATATCATTTGTATGCTATACTAATTTAGCATTAAAGTAAGTTTCCGTGAAATGGTGTAATGAGCCTAATTCACCCTTAAATTAGATGATGTTTAGTACGTCGTTAAAGGGCAATATGTTTTAACAGAACAGTTGCTTACTAAATATGAATCACAGACATTAGCTATATTAAAGATACGATACCAACGTACCACATGTGATCCGTGATATTTCGAAATGGCAGCGGGGCACGTGTTATGAAATTTATCCTAATCGCGTTTGCGAGTTTATACCAATACACAGAACGGACGTTCCATTAAATTACACCTACGGGACCTGCCACAACTGTTCCCGGGGAAAACGTTCATAATACTAACCTGTGTGAATTCAAATCAAAGTGGATGTTCAGTAAGTATTTCGCTCATAAAAATGTTATTAATTCAGATCATATTGAATTCTGAATTCACTAAATAAGGATCTTATTATTAACTGGTCAAGTTGTGTCTTATATTTTCGCAAGCACTGCACATTAGAAATAAAACCACTTTACCAGATTTAACTCGCGATTAATTAGATGTTACATTATTATTATACACCCAACGTTTCGATTACTTTACAGCGATCGTGGTTATGGGAAAACTGACAATGACAATTGTCTTTGATAAGTTTGTAAGTTAACTTCCGTCACTTTGAGTTATATTTTTAACTGACTTCAAAAACGAAGAGGTTCTCAAGTCGGTTGGTTTTTTTAGCGGTCCGATTCACGCATACGGAGCTTTTAGCTTATAACACGATGAGACTTGCTTCACTTGCCCGTTTTTGAACTGAGAGTTTTACTATAAAGTGTCATATTTTATCAACTTTTTGTAACAAAAATGAAAGCTTGCTTTTGAAGAATTTGCAATTCAAAATTGACCGTAGGGCTTCGCTGCTACGTTTTATTTGCTATCGAAGCACTCCGCACTAATTATGTAACGAATCCCGGCTAAACTTATCTTTTGTGACCACACGTAATTGTTTACTTAGGACTGTTGTTTTAATAGACCCGTGGCCCTCCCAACCGCTTTTAATTGCCAAATCCGATCCAGTAGATTTGGTTAATTTATATTTTGATCAATACAGAAACATATAGAGAGGGACTTTTGACTGAATAAATATAGGTACCAGCATTATTTTTTCACGTTCATTTTGAAATAGCAATGTATTCTAGAAATAAAATGAATATTGTTCGAATTATTTAATTCAAAGAGTCCAATTATAGGTTGGTAGGTACAAATCTTCATTTGACCCCTAACAATTAAAAAAATGTATAAACTTATCTAAAATACAAAGATTTGTAAAGTATCTAAGTACTTAATAATTATCAGACACTATAGATTTAATATTGTAACGACAGGTTAGCACAGTTTCGTCATTCTCTCTAACTATACTCTTTAACCATACTTCTGTCCTATATTAAGTTTGTTTTGACCCTTGAAAAAACATCTTTGTCGTTTGTTCCTTAGCGGGGTGCGTGTTTGCTCTAACCGAACCACGTCCCACGGCATCAGCAACACATATTATTCGCTTACACGTCGGAGACACAAAAGTGCTCGTCTCAACATTTACGACATATCGCCGCGTTGATTCCCAAGAGCTCTCTATTGCCCGCCTCAACAACGGACAAATATCTTGATACTTGTTTCTATAGGGTAGGTTCTGACTGATATAGTTTATCGTATAGTTTTTTGAATGATCATTGGTAAGGCAGCGTTACTCACTATGTCGTGACAAAATAGGAAAAATAAGCGACAACTAATAAAGAAAAAACTTTATTAGTTGTCGCTTATTTTTCCTATTTTTTGGACAATTATTTGTCGCATACGGAAAAAATAACATGTCGAAATAGGGTCGGTAGGCATAATTTTGCTTAGGTATTATAGCATTATTTCGCTGACTGTAGACCTTCTCCAAAATCTGTGAATGCAGTTCATAATATCTTCAAAATGCATGAATTTTCTTCTAGGACCGCTTACCTATTGCCTCGTCTAAAAAAAAATGCAGCCTGTAGATACCTATAACTATAAAAAGGACAAGTAGGTAACTATCATCACGACATGCGTAAATTTGACGATTATTACACACGAGAAAAGGCGTAGGTACCCAATATATCTAATTCTATACAAGGCAAAAGCATTAGGTTCTAAAAGATAATTTGCAACCAAGTTGAAATCTTGATGGAATATTAAATCAACACGTGTAACGCCAAATACAAGAAAAACCAATAGATAAGAATCCACAACTTCCAGAAACCACAGAGTAAAACTTCCATGCCGACACTTGAGCGGAAAATTGAGTGTTACGCACACATGCTCCCGTCGCCATGGAAACTGGCTCGTGATCCCTCCGGAGCGAGCAATAACTCGCGCCTGCTTAATAGGGTGTCGTGAAAATTAGGGAAAGCACCCGTTCTCGAAGCACTAGCTGATTAGAACCGTGGAGAGGCGGGAAATTGGCTAAATGCTTGATGACAGTCACCCCTTCCGTCTAACTTTCAAGACTTTCGCTAATGCACCACTAAAACACCCATTTATTTTCATATCATACGCGTCAGTTCATTACATTCGTAAGTATCTAGGTACCACAAAGTTCAAATCTACTACGCAACAGTAAACACATGTTGCACTAAAAGCATTTTGCGGCTTTTCTAATAAAAAAAACTGTAACTATTAGCTATCTTCTTTTATTTAGAAACACCTTACTCACTTTAATTAGAAAATATCGCCCTAATTACACAAAATAATATATAAGTATTATGTGAAACAGAGTATGGGTTAAGCTTACAAAATAATTTTGGAACTGTAAGGTACCTACTTAATTAAATTTTCTATTAAGTATAAAATTGTATTTTTACTTTACAAATTTATCTGAATGCAATAATAATTATTTCGTTACTAATTCTTGTATTAAAAAATGCATTTCATAGAAACGCCTACAAGAAACTTGCTCGCAAACTTGTTATTAGAATAAATGTATTGTACTTTTTACAAAGGCGCTTGAAACACATTCATCTGAATGTTGTGAAGTTAATAATTTGAAAATTGAACGTGTCTGAATCATTATTGCAAGTGTATAATATGTAAGCAGGTGAAATACTACGAATTAAAATGTACTAAACTGCGGGAATGCCTTGTTACCTACGGCAGCATTGTTCCACTCGTAGGGTAATTTCTGCAGAACAGCTCTAGCGCAGCTTTGGAAGCGACTGCAATAAGTTTGAAAGGATTTCAAGACGGCACCAAGCAGTCAAACAAGTTTCTTGATTGAAAGCTGCAAACTGTATGAGAAAGTTGGAATAAATAGCTGGAAGTAGTAGGCATTCAGACGACTAAAATATTACCTAGGTAAGTATATAGATTTTCAATTATTCTGCAAAATCATTACTAGATTTAAAAAAATCTAAATGTGCATTGTTTTGACAATATTTTAGTAGTTTTAATTCCTTTATTAAATAGTAAATAGTTAATCAGTAACCTCATCGTTTTATTTGATGATGAGGGTTTTAATACGAATAACCGTAAAATATTTAAAAATTCGTCGTCTTCTTAACAATAGAAAATTATTCGTTTGAAATTAAAATTGGCTTGCTCTTGATCCCACTCTTGCTCTGAGAAGTGAAGAGGGAATCGAAAATGTATCGAGCTTACACAGAAGTTGCCTATCTTTATATCAGATCTCGGGAGAGTTCAAATGGAGTCCTGGAGGTATGGAAAGACAAGCTTGACCTGTCCCCTTCGTATGCATTGGACTGCGATGTACAAGCTTGACCTGTCCCCTTCGTTCGACTTCGATGTATAAGGGCGGAACACTCAAGTTTTTAAATTAATTATTCTTTTTTTTTTGTCACCCTTTATTTTAATTACTAACATAGGATTAAGGTGCATACTAACAAATTTATATGGATTATGTCTCTGCAATAAAATTTATTATTATTTTTATAATCCTGCTAGGAGCCATGTTGAACTACAAGTACCACACAAATTAAAACAGTCAATTGAGTGCCTCCATCCGCTTTCGTTTTGTACTATTTACCCAAAGATGTTTGCTTACATAAGTTGTACAAAAAGAAAGCAACTTAGCCACCGACCCTCTTTTAGCGACTAATGAATTATTAACTCAGATAAAAGTAAACAAATCTCCACACTCATTCCAGACGAGCGCCTAGTTTCCCAGCGGCATTAATACATTTCCTGCTCTATTGAGAGCGAAGATGGATTAATTTCACCCAGCCAAGACCCGTCCGTCGGGCATTCAGCATCTCGCCGCCCAAGAATACTACTTTAGCTGCCCCGACTAACTTTGAATTGAAACCGGGCTCAAGAAAGTGGGATACTGTTTGACAAGAGATTTGCGGTTGAATTCGAGTCTGAGGAAGGGCGCTTCAGCTAAAGCTGCCAGGTGTCCTGCCTACGTTGTTCTATAATTAGCGTCTGGAAACTCATTAAATTAATATATTATTTGATTATTTTATAAGACACAATTAATCGGTCATCAATACTGGACTTCGCAGTGTGCCTATTATTATGCGCTATAAAATAATGCAATTTATTCTACAGGTACCTACTAAGTGCATCCAGCCAGACACTTAGGGTAATTTCAGTAGGTATAGTTAAGTATAAGAAAATATTACATATTCTAATAATAAAATTAGGACATAAAAAGTGCTTAATATAACTAACAATAATAATATTTCATTCATACACATACATACAGGTGTGAACCTACTATCTAGCCCAGAGTAAGCATCATTAAAAACTTGTGTTATGGATACGGAGATAAAAATAAACATTATTATTATCATGACTCAATATTACAAAGTTGGTTTTTACTTTCGCAAAAAAACTGGACTCATTTGTTAATAGCGCTATTCGCTTCACACCACACAAAAACCATCACTCGGAAGGCTCGCCAATACCGATAAGCACATCAGATTGATTAAATTGGAAATGGAACAAGTTAACGCAGGATTATGTCAGATAAACAACGCGGCACTCACTACGAAGACATTAAATAAATTAATTTGTGAAACACACCCACAAAATAGTGTACATGTGGCCGCAAAACACAATAATGAGTGTGGTGAAGAATAATATTAATTAATTACTGAGCAGTGCCGTATGAAATGCAAAAAACACTTAAATTTCAAACTGAAGTTTCTCGTATGTTATTTAATAATGTGTCACTGTCACATATAACAGTAACCACAAGAGTTTTTTTGTCAAAAGTTCGCATTTGTAGGAACAAAATTGGTAGCAACTTCCAATATATACTCCTTAAAGTGCTATTACAAAACTTGAATAATTTTAAAATTTTTTCATCAACTCATCGATCGGCTGGCGAAAAGTGTTTTATAGCGTGTTCCCTTTCGGCCTTTTCATTGAAGGCAGGAAGGAAGGGCGTCTTCCTTTGATAAAGTGAAAAATAGCGCCTTCTGAATGTAACTCAGTTCACCCTTTGAAGGTTGTAGACTAGTAGCTAAAGATGTGTGGTCTTTGTGAGTGAAGGTGTATCGGAACCCTCAACTTTATCGCATCTTCAGTGAATTCGTCTTAAGACATCTATTTCATCTACCTGGTAAGTACACTTGAAAAGATTTCTTTTGGGAGAGAAAGTAATTATATTAGAGGCAGAGATAGTAATTTATATTAAAACATAATTTTATTTTATCTAGGGTTAGCACATTCTTCAAGTAAAGATGAGTGTGCGCTCCAGTTTATTGTGTCTGCTGACACAATGGCCCTAATTCTGGAGAACACATGCTAAGTTTAAATTTAAGTTCAGTCTATTTCTTTCTTTCAAAACGAATACGAAAAGGATGGCTGTCATATAAATTGACATTTAGAAAGGTGCGTTCAATTTTCGACCTTATTGAACGTGCTAAAATGCAGTGTTTAGGAGGCACCTCCGTACATGCCGTCTAAAATTGTCTATGGTTTCTATGAAATCTATCTAAATTTAAATGACAGCTCTAAACAGATTCTTGCTATCTTTTTCCTATGAATTATTGCGAGAAAGAGATATACTGTACTTAAATTTAGAATTAAAGTGTGTTCCCAGAATTAGGCCCAATGATATTTTATTGTATTATTAGGAGGTATATTGTAACCGTAGTCGATCATTTCGCTCCATAATAATAGGTATAGTGAAGCGCATCATATTCGTTCACACTAGTGACCCCGAAGTGATGACGTCTTATTAAATATTTGAAATTAAGCTTTGATTTAAAGTAATTCTCTTTTTTATTGTAGATGTTTGAGTGCCGGAGGACGGTAAGTAACGAAAGGTGAAAATGATCAGGAAAAAAGCCTGTAATATTTTAATCATGCATAAACAAACATACCTACTACAAAAAAAATGCATAGTATTTTATTGCACCCAATTTTTTTTACTTAAACGATTTGTTGGGGATATCCTCTCTTTAAGTTTTAATATTAAAAAATAAATAGAGTAAAAAATAATGTTCTGAAGTGGGAGCCGAACTTGGGGCCTTTCATAGCCCGGTGGATTGCTGTGTTTCACAGTTGTCAGAGCAATCACGCAAGTTGTGAAAGGTTGTAGGTCTTAGGATAGCCCTACAAATTTCTTATATTTTTCAGTTTTTACCTTCTAAGCTAAAGTCTATCTCCACACCGTGGAAATAATTAGGTATTATGTCAACACGCCGCTGCTCGCCCGAGGACATAATGTTTCCCTAGTCTACATATTTTTCTAGATTTATAATAACTTATAATAATAGGTACTTAATTCAGTTATCTACTCGCGTGTTACACACCACGTAAAATTGAAGATACATTGTGTTGTAGTAAGGGACAAGTCCCTCTTTTTCCCAACAGAACGCTCCAAGGTAACACGTAACGTAAGGTACAGTCGACAGCACATCAAGCGTAGCAGTTTGACCTTGCGACCGTCCTTACACTGTTGTAATAGAGGCGGCTTTCGTAGTGCCACTGTTACACTTGATGTGCTGTCGTCTGTACAAGGCTTTCAACAGCCGGGTGCCTTAGAGTGGAAAATACTCTCACCTCTCCTGAAGGAAGCGTTGTCCTATTAAAAGAGGGGCTTGGTTATTGTACCGGCTGTCTAGGATGGCGGTCAACAATGCATGTTATAACAAGCGTTCGTGCAGGATAGGTACAGTCATCATACATGCTATATCAATACGTTATATCAATACGATAGGGATCGAAATCTAATTAATTTGGATGCTGGCTGTACAGTCAACGTCCAAGTTCAATAAGGACTTGGCGTTCTTGACTTTTATAGTGAAGGCAATAAGAGTTTAAATAAAGTATTAGGTACAGATGGTATTAATGTTAACAAACGCAGACGCCGATAAATCACAGCAAAAGAGGACAGTAATAGTAATAATAAAAGAATGAGAAGTGAGGATGCTACAAGCGAGTATAGGCTATATGTAGGTGGTTACCTACTAAGGTAACAGCTTACCACAGTAGGTAATTGCCTACGCTTCTTTGCCGCCCTTGTCGTATGAATAAAATATGAAATAGGTACCTACTTATGACCAAACAATAAATGTAATACGAGTTTGCCTGCAGCACTGACAAAACACTTACAAAGTGTACGCGTGTGCTGTAAGATATTAAAATATAGCGGAAATCAAAACAAAAGCATATTCATCTCAAGAACTTACGTCGGTATTCAGTTTGTAGTCTGCTTTCAGAAGTGTGAGAAACTTTCGAAGGGGCTTTATGAAACTTACCGCAACTTGAAGAAAACAAGCCATAAATATCGTTTTACTCTCAGTTTGAAATTAGCCCTCCATCGCTGTTCTGCATATGTCTTAAACAATTCTAAATATCGTTTGAACAATAATTTTTATTACTTCTAGTTACGTCCAGGCAGATTTTAAGTCTCAATTCATTTAAACGATTGATAAATTATATACAGGATAGAACGATTCAATGAAATTCTTTTTCATTCATGTAAGTGCCAGTAATATGTCAAAACATACGACAATTTACATATCACAAAAAGCTTCAGCGCCACTCTAACAAATCGGCGACTAACAACGCGATGGTTGCCCATTAATCTTTTTGAATTTATTCCGAACTCTTTACATCGTTCCACACAACGGTGATTAAAAACGTTGTGACACAGCTGGAAAATAATTTAGAAGCAGCGCACATCCCACTAAGCTTGGTACGAAGCAAGTGTCGTCGTCAAAAGCCCTTCAGTGCGCCGCGGAGGTTAACAATGCACCCGCCCGCCCCGCCCTTTGACCCGGCGCTTTGTCGCCTGAGGACAGATGAGATAGCACCCTGCCGCTCTCTACAACTATACACGTGTCGCAGCGGCGTTAATTAGAAAAAGAATCTCAAAACAAATAGCAATTTTCAAAACCACTCATTAATTTCTGTTAACATTTTTGCACATTTATCTTTGTTTTATAGTCGTTACTTTCATTTCATTATGTGAATGTTATTAATCTTTCCGTCCTTTACCAGCCCACCGGCGGTGCTCACAAACAAAGAAAAGCCAAAAATATAATTACGTATCAGATTTATATTTTCGTGACCGCTACACATCGAAACATCGGGTTTAAAATAATGTTACATGTAATTAAATATATGTTAAATCCGATAAAGTGGTTTTATTTCAAATATCGGTATTGCTTGATATTATTATGAGGGTGGGGTAATTCACAAATTAAATTCATCATTGAATTTACTTATACTAAAAAGGAATTCTCATTTTAAAAAGACCAAGTGTTCCTTTCAATATTATTTCATTTATTTCTTTTATTAGGGTACACATAACAGCTGCAGTTATTATAACATAAAATTCTATGACAATGTTTTATAACAAGACAATAAGCAAGAGTATGTGCACACAGAAACAATAAGTACCTAAATAAAAGTGGATTATGTATTGTTATTCTCAAACTACAACCTCAAGCATTAGAGTTAATGTTTAATATAATCCCAGCTTAACTAAGTACAACCTACTTACATATCGGTATGGTATAAAAAGGAATGGAGGAAAATATAGAATTTAAATAAACAGAGAAATGAGAGGCACTAAACTGAGTACACGTATTTAGTTTTAGACCAAGTAGGTTTAATCGCAGTTTAAAAATGCTTATCAGTTTTAGAATTCGATTCTCTGTCATACTGTGTACAGTAAAGGCTATAATATAAATTATTTTTTCTATTCGTAAGGTATTATTAAATAAATATTATAAACAAGAGCGTGCTTCTGAGGCATGTTAAGCCGTTGGTCCCGGTTTTTCCTGCAACCGCTCTAACCCACCAATCCGCATTAGGCCAGCGTGGTGGTGTTATGGCCCAATCTCCTCATTTGTTCCTCCCATGTAGGAAAGCATTTGCCCAGCAGTGGGACGTATAATGGCTGACGATGATGATGGTTATAAACATATGGAAAAGTACCGCATAATATGTTTTATAATTATACACAAAATTAAAAATAATTAATGAATGAATATGAAAACATCAAATATATATTTTTTTCTGTCTGCGCTATGTTAAAATTGGTGTTAACTTAGCGCAGACTGAAATGTATCTGAAAACCTTTTAAAGCGTTAATGGATTGATGGGCTTCAAAAAATGGTTTGTAGAACAATACTCCAATGGTAATTGTATCCTATGTAACTACGAGTATATTCTTACTACGTAAAGTGAATAAAGTTTACATTCTTACTACTTATATACATATAATATATGTTCGTATCGGGTATACAAATTATTTTCATCAAACCATGCGATCGCCTTTACTGATTGTTTCTGTACTTTAAATAAAGACTTGGTATCTAATTCTTCGCTTGTCACCAAACCAACACTGTTGGTTACCTGTAGTAATGTACTGGCCTTCCCTTAAAGTAAAAAAACATCTAAAAAATAAAAAACATCTAAAAATAATTTGAAGTGGCATTAGAATAAGGTTTGTTATCGGCCACCATATACAAATTTGTGAATATACTCGTATAAAGCGGTAAAGAAAGTTCGTGATATAGCTATTATTTCCTTAAAGGTTCTGTGTTTGCACAACAATGAGCCTTATTCTGGGAACACATTTTAATTCTAAATTTAAGTACAGTATATCTCTTTCTAGCAATAAGTCATAGGAAAAAAATATCAAGAATCTGTTTAGAGCTGTCAATTAAATTTACATAGATTTCATAGAAACCATAGACAATTTTAGACGGCATGTACGGAGGTGCCTCCTAAACACTGCATTTTGGCACGTTCAAAAGGTCCAAAATTGAACGCACCTTTCTAAATGTCAATTTATATGACAGCCATCCTTTTCGAATTCAATTTGAAAGAAAGAAATAGACTGAACTTAAATTTAAACTTAGCATGTGTTCTCCAGAATTAGGGCCAATATTTCAATTAAATAACAATTATGTTACCTATGCATAGTATGTGCTAGCAGTGTAATCCATATTATGTGTATAATGCATGAACGTGGGTAACATACACGCAATATACTTGTGAAGACTTCAAGGAAAGTTTTTTAATCAAGCAAAACTTTTCAAAGGCTTTTCAGTATGTCTGCGAGTACCTATGTTCAAGTGTTTGAACAATATTTGAACAGCACTTGTGTCGCCGCTGCCTGATTTCACGCAATACAATCCGAGAGATGACAGAAGTTTCATGATCTGCCTCGTTATCCGTGGGATTGCTTAAGCTTATTTTACATTCCCAAAAACCAAATTTCTGCTCCACTGAGCCTTATGCTTAGGCAATAAGAGCTATTTCTTAATTCGCTTTTTAAAAATTATTATCATGATTTTTCCTTTTATTCGAGGCCCTTAGGGAAATGGTATGTATATTGAAAAATATACGTCAACAAGTTCTGAGGGTTTGTCGAGTACGGCAAGAATTAACGAGATGAAATAATTAGACATGTATTCGAGTTTAGCTTTAAAAAGACCGGACAATATGTAAAATATTAAAGAACTAGTAAAATAATGTATACTTATTTATATCCTAAAAGCAATATTCTGGAATATACAGAAAAGGTATTCAAGAAGGGAACTGTCAAAGTTTTGTCATTGTAGGCACAATAACCTTGTGGAGTTGTTTTCATAGTTAAATTGTTTAAATATTCATGTTAATTTAGGTACAGTCGACAGCACATCAAGCGTAACAGTTTGACCTTGAGAGCGCCCTTACTGCGTTCGTAATAGAGGCGGCTTTAGTAGTGCAACTGTTACACTTAATTTGCTGTCGTCTGTACATAACTTGATGTGATGTCTGGTTGGAGAAAAAATGGTACCAATTCCCAAAAACAAGAGGTAGGTACGCATTAACCACTTTTTAAGCATGAAGAGGCGAAGCTTACATTTTTGGTCTTGAAATACACAGAAAAGTAAACATAAACCTTTCTTAAAGCAGTGGTAATTTAAAAATTTACTAATTTTCCGCTCTTTAAGCATTTCCAATAAATACTTACACTCAAGATGGCTCATTCCACCGGAGGGCTATGAGAATTGAAAAATCAATTGTGTCTGGAATCTGATGCTTGACGGGTTAAGTACTAAGCAAATACGAAACATATTTCTGTTATGTTTCAGCTTGAAGTTATCAATTTGACACAGTTTTGTGAACTATTAACAACTTTATTAATTACTTACAACGTCAAATCGTCGGTCGCCGTCATCTCATGTCATGTATGGAATATCAAAATCTTTTCTTACCACGTTGTTAAGTCCGTAAATGGTCACATGCCTTTTTACGAGAATTTCTAGTCAATCACGCAGGCATGATAACTATTGAAAATTGTACGCGAGTCGTTTGTTGAGAACTATTATGTATGCTGGCGACAATAAGACTCTTTAGTGGTCTGTCGTATTGTTTGAATCTATGCAAGTTTGCTATAATCTATTCTATAGTAGGTACCTAATTAAAATACCTAGGAAATATTTTAGAAAGTCTATTAGAAATACTAGAAACAGATTTACGATATTCATAATGATGACTCAAATACCAATTTCAGAAACAACCGAATTGGCTTGATTATATGCAATGTTGTTTGAAAATCTTTCTTTTTTTTCTTACAAAGAAACGCTAACGAATCAAGCAGCGATAGACAGATTGCAATTTATGAATACAAGTACAAAAGGATAAACATCAGACGCTCAACGTTCACATTACAAGCTTTTAAATTTTACGCTTTATGATTTACGCTCGCTTTTATGTGTATTTTACACCACCTGTACAACTGCCGTGTTCAATAAAAAGCACCGTTCACTACTTTCCGTATTTATTTCACAGTTTCTATTAAAGTGTTTAATGCGAGGTGTAAATTGAAAAGAGCCAATTTTAACAAAAAGAAAAGTATTAAATGTGAAGGGCAGACCTCCTTTTGTGTCTATATTTTATGATAGTCATATCTTTTACTCCAAAGAACATATCTTTTACTCCTTAATCTATTCTTGCCACTTGCTCTTCTTCCTAACCTTGTTGTACTATATTTTTCGGTCTTTTTGATATCTCTTTTGTGAATTTTCGTTTTACCAATACTTAAACACCCAATCCGCCTTTTCCTTTGTACACATCCTGGTCCTTCGAGGTCCTCTTGATCTACGTTAACATAATTTCTAACAAACTCAACAAGCTCAAGCGTGTTTGAATTTCAAGCGGCACTAGCTGTCTTCGTATACGGACTTGTCTTACTTCACAACAGGTGGTGTTGAGTCATTTGCCATGCTTTGTGTAAAAAAATATAAATAAATGTCTTTATAAAATATTGCCACAAAAGGCTTATCGATAATAGAAGTATAATAATGAACTAGTTAAGTTGCATCTTCTAAGTATAAAATTTAGTTCTATGGTCTATAGTGAAACAATAACTACTAAAATGGCCATCAATTGAAATATGAATCTATGTATAAGCTAACGATCACCTTCATTATGTGGCTTCATTATATTATATAATATATTAAATTATATATTAATCAACCGTCTCTGTGGTCTAGTGGTTGAAACCACCTACTTCAGATCTAGACGTCCTTAAGATAATTCATAGATTTTCTAAATATTTTTCAAGCATTTACTATAATATTAAAATCAAATCAAGAAAAATGAATTATTTTAATTTACACAAGCTAATTGGAAAAATAATTCTCTTTAGCAATAAGAGTTGTCAAAAGCGTTATACATACATGCTAGTGCCCGTGACTGTACATATCTATTATCTCGCATTCATAACATAATGCTCTCGATGTTGCTGATTTTGAGCTAAGAATGAGTGTAAGAATTTAATTACGTTTCTAATCGCAAATTTGCTACTGACAGAGAAAAGCTTACCAGGTAACGTAACGAGAATACCTACCCGGACTTAATACCGCAATAAATAATCGACATTCCCTGTAGGTATCGATTGAAAGTGCGTAGGCACCGGAGCTTATTGAATATTTCCCGATAATTCATTATGGGCATGATAAATGTTCGTTGCCTCGTAGCCATTCAGACGGGGCCCTTTTTACTTTAACAGTGATACGCAAAAAGGGGTGAAATGGGGACGAAAGTGGGAAAGGGGATGATATAATCAATCTACGGTTGTCCCGCAGCGGATGCGTATTGAAGTGAGTCGAGGAGAGGTGGTTGATGTGTGACCCTGATACATTGTTGGCGCTCATCGTCGGTTAAAATATTAAATAAGTTTTATTCGTGAGTGGGTATAGATTTAATAGTACTCATTTTACTATTATACTCCTAAGTAAAGAACATTAATTCATATAATTGTATTAACATTTATTACAATTGTGAATTGCAAAAAAAAGATAAGTACAACATTTTTATTGTTGAGGAAACGCCCCGGCGCGGACTTGTCAGGGCAATGTGGGGTTAAGAGTTCAACTAACAATAACAACCAACTTTTATGTCAAAATATTGACAGCTTCTGTAGGTATATAAACAATCAATATTTTAACAAAAAGTTGTGAAAATTTGTATTTAAATAAATACGTCATAAATTAAAAGTAAGTTTAAACATCCAAAATCGACAAGATGTTCAGTACTGTGGAAACAAACTTAAGTTTCCTTCGTCATTTTTCTCATCAAATAGATAAGCGCTGATTCTATACCTACTCATCGCATTAATTTGTTATTATTAAATACGTTCAAGTAAGTTTAAAAATTGTATTTTATGCTTAAGCGACAACATGTTCAGTACCTATAGAAGCAACCTTAACCTTAACCACACCTTAACAAATTGGAGTTTAGTTCAAAATGCCGATAGCGTCTGTTCCGCTGCGATTTGCCTTTCCGATGGCTGTTAGAACACAGGAATTGGGAAGTTAAACATTTTAAGCGGTCAATAAAATATTCAGATTAGACTAACGCTATGCGGCGACCGCGCTCGGCTTGCGGATCCAAATAAATCACCGTGCGATGCGCCAAGGCTGTGATCACAATGCCACATACTATGTACAACAAATTCACGCGCCAATTTCAGATAAACAACACAGGAGAAATGTTTATTAGTTACTTAATTTTGGCTGAGTTTCATTTTCAAAGAAGGCAAGTAAGATTTCCCATCTACTGAATTCACTTGACTTAAACATGAATGTTTAGGAAATCGCGATTGTTTTTTTTTATACAACTAGATGACAAACAAGCTGACGGCCCACCCGATGGTAAGCGGTTACCGCCCCCTGTAGACACCTGCAATAACAAGGAAAATCACTTGATATTGCAGGTGTGTTGTTATCCTGAGGCCTAAGATGAAATGCCGTCCATGCCCAGTAATTACACTGGCTACGTTTCCACTCAATCCGAAACACAGCGAACTATTTCACGGCTGAAATAAGAAAGGCAGTGGGACCTACCCAGACGACCCTACATACGGGCCTACCACCAAGTAAAATCTTTGTATTATCTTTAATGTGAAATATGTTAATCAATCTTCTTGTTAACTTATGAAATGTGACTCTGAATACATTAAAGATTTACCAAATACGAATGTACAGTCAACAGCACATCAAGCATAACAGTTTGACCTTGAGACCGCCCTTATTCCGTTCGTAATAGAGGCGGCTTTCGTAGTGGAACTATTACATTTGTGCTGTCGTCGGTACCAACAATACTGTACAAAAAATTTAAGTCAATAAGACCATAAAAGTTTCATTGATAAAGTTATTCTTAGTGTGTGAACGCACCCTTGAAGATATGCAACCAATACTAATCGAAAACACGTCAGGGGCGGGGGCGCCCCAACGAGACATGTTTGCACCAGCGACAACCCTGGAGGCTACACGATATGCCGCAATTGTTATCGCAATTGTAGGAAGAGGTTGAATTAGTGACCAATATAAAAGTAAATAGCTATTCATTTTTAATACCTATATACCAATGTCATAACACTTCAACGCCGGAAATAAAAAAGTGTCTTTAATTTTTTTAAGCTGCTAGATGATGATCAAGCTGACGGGCCTACCTGGTGGTAACAAGACTAACAAGGAAATACTTAATTATTTGGTATTGTAGGTGCGTTGTCGTCCTGAGGCCTAAGATGAAATGCCTTCCATGCCCAGCTATACGGTTCTATAAAGTCAGCAGCCTTGAATTCGCAGCAGGCAGCGCTGCCATACCATTTGACGTTTGTAAAGTTAGAAGGGATTTCATCTTACGCCTCAGGATGACACCTCACACGCACCTGCAATACTAATAGTTTTTCCTTGTTTTATAGGCGGCGGTTACCACTTACCACCAGGTGGGCCATCAGCTTGTTTGTCACCTAGTTGTGTAAAAACCCTAGAGCGACAGCACGGCGTGAGCCGGAACTATAAAGTTGTTTATTTTTATACATTTGTGTAAAATTCTGTGAAATATTGAATGAAGTCATTATGATACATTTTAAACACAAGAAAAACTAAATAGAAAAATACCGATTGTACTTCATGTCGTATCTATAAAACAGCGACAAACATTCACATCGATGTAGAGTTATTGTAAATACGCTTACGCGCAGCGCTTTGCTCAACCGTCAAATCAAAGCTCGATGTTGGACATTTCTGTTAGTGAATCAAACTGCAGTAATTACACTGGCTCCTTTTCCCTTTTATTCAATCAAATTTTAAATTGTCTAATTTTCAAAAGATATTGAGTCCGATACCTTTATTCAAATCAGCTCTAGTGAGTATTTACGTTTTTCCAGCCATCAATGTTTATATTTTTTATGCAACAAAAGTGGCCAGCAAGCAATAGGTCTTAAATACTGTAATAAGAAGAGAAACGTGAAAGTTTACCAACTTTTTTGCGTGCAAAACGTCATAGAAGAAAGTACAGTTGTCGTCTGCGCTAGCTCAGACACGTTGAGCGAATGGGCGATGATCGCAAGCGCAGAGAGCGTAACTGTACGCGTAGCAGGAGGAAAACGACTAGGAAAAGGATTTGGATACATCCGAATGTCGCTTGTTCGCACAGATTGAACAAAAATATTTCAGGGCCTAAAAAGTTTTCAATTGAAATTACGACAGTTCAAACTCATAATCTGTCGACCGGCGTCATACCTCTGGAAGTCTACGACAATTGAAAAATCAACTGTGTTTGGAATCTGATACTTGATGGATTAAAAGAACATAACTCAAGAAAAGAGCAAGCCATAGTTTAAAAATATTAAACAAACGCTTAAGAACAAATCAGCTTTGACTAAAGCATTCGAACTAATTGAAGCACTTTTAATTACTTTTGCGACTGCGTCAAAGTCAAAGACTTCTTCTTTGCGGCTTAATTTGTTACTCCTTTTGAATATTTATGACTTTTATTGTTCTACATAATTCTGTTATTTTTAAGGGGAAAAATAAAAAATAAAGGAATCAACAATAACAAAAATTAAAAAATTCTAGATGGGTTTTCTGGAGTACGCACCTTCAATCTAATCTGGTTCTCTCACAATGAATGCATAAAGGAGGACATATTCAAATAAGTTGCAAAATTGTAAAGGTTTTAGAAAGCATCTACAATGGCTCCAAAAATGGTCTAGAGTTTTTAAAAGTATTCTCAATTTAAGTCACTGAGATACTGAACTTGAATCTAATACGACATGTTTTAATCATCGCATAGAATGATTTTATAAATTTAATTCAGTTATTAAAATTACTTAAAACTCTACTATTGATTTAATGATGTTAGGCATCTAAAAGAAACTCAAAAAATATCATATATTTTAAATTTTTGTGAAAAACATGGTATTCTACCTATATTAATGTAAAAGTTAATAAATCAAAGATTATCATTATCGTTAACTAATTTGACATTTAATATTTGAGTGTTGTAAATAATATATCAATCAGATATGCATTGCGGAAAAGCGTACATGCTTTAGGAAACATTCGAAAGTGTTCTGTTACGAGTGTTGCGCGCTTGTGTCTGTAACAGAATCAGTTTCGATTACATCGTATTGGGTGTCTGGAGTGTTGGCGAGCGGTGCACGTACAGCTAGCCGTCTATGGGCGCTTCCCGTTAGACATCATTGGTTTGGAAAGAGAAAATTAATTTTAAATATTTTATACTTTACAAACAAAAGCAATTTTTATGGATGTTCCAGATACTTATTGTAGTTACTCAAAGCACCTGATTATCCCCTATCAGCGTAGCGAGACGCGATTGCCAGTATTATAAGATATCTACACATTACGAATTTTACATGTTTGGTAACTTACACACTGTAGAAACTGAGCACTTAAAACAGTTTAAGCGGGCACCTACCCATGTTAACATAATTAAGTATATAAATACTGAAGTGTTAATAAATATTTATACATATAAAATTAATTTTGAAATTTCCTATATATTTTGTTAACCTGACTGAACTATTTATGTAAAGAAATATGAAATTTATTTTACAATTTTGATTTTTTGTTAACACTAGTACCTACTACTTAAATTAATGTAAAAAATATAATATTTCATTATACTACCACTGGAACTTTCGTGTCAGACGTAACGGGAGCATACCTTACGTAGCCGCCGATCAGCTGTGTAATAATAAGTTTAATATCTAACTGAAAGTTTTGTAATGCCTACGAAATCTGATCTGATAATTAAATATATTTCCTCTTCCACTCTAAACTAAAACAATATTTGAGAATGCGTATTTTGCACTAAAATTTATACATCCTTACAGAAGATAGAAGGCTAACAACGCTATTTTTTGGTCACCAGTGCTCGTCTCGAGAAAGCATTGTAAAGGGACTGTCTCCTTTATTTTTCACAGAGCGCTTCATCTTGCTTATATCTAACCTTGTTATGCACAAACTCTAACAAAGTACACCTAGATCAGCCTTAAACAAAGATTTTCTCTTGGAAGTTTTAGCAAAACTTTGTACCTACTAACCGATTGTTATTGGCTCAAATCTTTTATGAGGTTAATTCACCAGTCGGTACACCCCACACATGAGCTGAACTTAGTATAATTTCTGAATACAGAAGAATAGTAAATTTATCAATAAGTTATTATGTCTAAGGAGGCACCACGAGAACGGTGGCTACTTTACAAATAGTTACATAATAAAATTCCAGCACTTTGAACTCTCGACATAATAATATAATACGTAAGATCAAATAGAATTCTCTTGCCGCTCGTTATCCGTAAATTTTAAAGTACCTGCGGAACGTCAAACAGCAATGAGAGGATAACGTTACGGAAGATATAAATTGAGAAAATTGCTTAAATCCGATGCTTAATATAAGAACCATCCATTTTCTTAATAATATGCTTTTTTCAATGAATCTACTTCGGTTTATTTTGCATTTTTATCTTCTTAAATTATGCTTAAAGCCATTTGTAACATTATAAGCGTAATAATCACATGGTATCTTATGGATATATCGATATTCAATGCCTCATTAAATTTTATGCATTCATAAATATCGCTCAACAATAATTGGAAGCGACTTCAAAAGGTGCGTAAATCAACTACAACTGGCAGTAAAGACATCATAGATATAGACTATATTATTATCACCTGAAGAACTTTATATCTGTCATAGATTGCGGTAATGAGTACCGAACTCAACGCCGCATAAATTAGATAATTCTAAAGAATGTGGGTCAGTTGAGCGCAATTTGTGTGAAATGGGAGAACGACTGAACTACGCTAGCGACCGCTACTTAACAGTAATGGAGGTAGGAACGCAATACAAACCTATTTTTATATTTTTTAAATCTACTTTCTAAGCGAATTCTATATAGTTAGCCCCGTTAAAATTTTCTCTGGGGAATTTATCAAGCACTTTGATATCCGTACAAATATTACATGCGAAATTGACTCTGTCTTAACCAATCTAGATAAAATTTGTCATGGACATAAATTACACCTTGAGAAAGAACATAACCCACTTTTTGACTCGTTATCGGACATCCAGGCTGGCGGACACTAATATTACATTAACACACACTAGTAATTTCCATACCATTTAGAAATGTGTCATAATTAAATGGGCATCAATTATCGTATTTAACTCCTAATCTGAAGTTGAATCAGCCCGACCCTGAAGCCCGGCCAGAATATCAATATGTTTACGTCAAAACCCTAAAAATAAGTGGTGAATAGTTACTGTGCTGGATCCATATAATGGACATCAACGTAATTCTGTCATCGTGGACACAATTAGACGAGTGACGTGTCGCATACTAGACACATCTAAAATTTTACTACATTGTGTAAGTACTCATAATAAAAGCTATAAATATAATATCGTACCTGCTTCCTACTAATATTATAAATGCAATAGTTCGGATGGACTGATGTTTTTTGAGGAGCTCGTCGGCGCAGTGGTTTGAGTGCTCTGGTTTCGATTCAGAAGACAAAGCAACTTTTGCTATGGTCAATCCCGGGATGGGTCAATCAAAATTGTAATCTCGAGCTCCTCCGTGCTTCGGCAGGCACATTAAGCCGTTGGTGCTGGTTGTTACTGCAACCGGTTTAACCAACCAACCCACATTGGTCCAGCGCGTAGGAAGGCCTGTGCCCAGCAGTGGGACGTATATAAACTGGTGATGATGATGTTTGTTACTCAATCTCGTCACAACGTCTGAACGGACCTGTATAAATTTTGGCACAGATATACTTTATAATCTGATTTAAAACTTCACCGGGAAGCCGCTCTACCCTACAGTAGATAACACTTCTTTATAGTATACAGTTCTTGCAGTGAGTAAAGTCGTCAGGGCTCGTTGAGAAGGCGTAAAATTTCCTCCACCACCAGCAGAATAATAATTTATTATTACTGTCGTTAATAATATTTGAATGCCAATCTGTCAACATAACGCATTCTTTTGATTTTTAGAGGGTAGGCACCGCGTGAGTAAGTATTGCCCAAGGTGCTGCGAGTGTCTATAGGCTACGGTAACCACTTTTGTGCCCCCGGTATCGTATAAAAATCCGGCCAAGTGCGACTCGGACTCGCGCTCGAAGGGTTCCGTACCATTATCTATAAACAATTAAGCGTCTACCTGTTGCCGTTATCAATATCGAGCAAAAACAAGCAAAAAAATCACATTTGTAGTATGGGAGCCCCCTTAAAAAAATAGTTTATTCTGTTTATTAGTTTACTGGTGAAATTGCTCCGGCAGAGCCCAATCCATCCCCAGCAAGGGCAGTGGAGTTACCGGGGAGTTTTAGTGGGTATTCCCAGTGCCGTTACCATCAAGCACTGGGCGACCCCCACACACGCCCGTCGCTTCGCCAGCGGCGGGTAGGTCTGTAAGCGGATTCCTCCCCGAAAAAACCGTCCCGTTTTACCCTTTGGGTATGGAACCCTAAAAATGCAATCTCAAACATCGTCTGCACTTCTGAAGTCATAGTGTTGGTCCCGAATGTTACTTTAACCTTTTTTAACCCACATTGCAACAAGTGTGGTGGTGTTATGTCACAAACTTCTCGTGTTTCTCCTTTAACAGAGCCTATGCCTAGCTGTAGGGCATTGATATAAGTATAGGCTGTAGTATAGTACATAAGTATACAAAGAAGAAAGATGACTACGTAGGTTGATAATACAATTGCAGAATAGAAAGCCATCTGCTATAAGCAGTTTGATAGTATTATCAAGGGCCAATTTTAGAGTCGGTATAAAAGAATTTACTTTTCTAGCTGCTATTCATTTCTATATAGAAGCACTAAGACAGTATAGCCACATAGCCAAGCTTTGAAATTACTGAAACTCGATTGTGTCGAATTTAACTCCCGTGCGTTGAATCTATTTATTAACCTTTAAGACTTCAGGCCAAATTAACCCAAACTAAGTACGTAGAGTTTTTAAGTTAAAAGTCATCATCATATCAGCCTATGATGTCCACTGCTGAACACTCAAGTTAAAAGTATTAAGCTTATATTTGTGATTTTAAAAATATAAGAGTATTATTCCTATAATTAGAGTATCATTAAAGCACGAATCTAACTAAAATTAACGAGGTCGATAATCAAGGCTACTTGGAAAATAAAATAAGCTCACCCACCACATATATAAAAAATATGTACACAGGAAATACAAATAACGAAATTTTATGAAGCCGCGTCGCGTCACCACCGAAAGATCATCATAAAGTTATAATAAAAAGAAAATATCGCCACGATTCTGCGGCGACAGTATTTCCAGACTTCATAAAGTTTGAAACTGAATTTCATACATTTTATATGTACTATGATAAGGGGCATATCCTTACAATTTATAGTGTAGGATGCAATCTTATTTTATCATGGGGCTAAGGACAAAGTCATGGTAGGTATACTACGACCCCACAGCAATATATATAAGCTGTAAATTTGGGATAACTTTACATTTGGTGTCATATTAATAAAAAAAATAAAAAAGTTGCATTCTGTTTCAAGAGAACTTGAAGGATTATTTTGTAACTTTATTTTGACAACTATTGCTGCTACAGTCAATCTTACTGTAACAATAGTCTTTACTGGGCCAGTCATGTATGCGTAACCGAATTACTATAAAGAAAACAATTAGTATTACAGTTACAAAATAATCCTGCTAATCCTATTACAAATTTCAATTCCTAAATACATTTAGTGGCGCAGAATGTCTGGACATAAAAAAATAATTAATTACCATTTATACCTGATGTCACCGTTCGACCAAAGTGCTAGCAGTTTCAAGAGTTAATTAACTGTAGTGATCTACGTCGCTAGGTATTTAATCCGAAAGTTCTAAACTTTTTTAAATTTAGCATGATCAATTTAGGTTCGGACGAGGCTATGAATCAGTCAATGGTTACATGTTTCTTGAAATTCAAGAATAGAAATGTTGCTTAGAAAATAAATAGAAATGTGTTAAAGTACGACACTCTATAAGATGACGTTAGTTGTCAATAACACTATCAACAAGAGAGTTAAATAGGCCCCACATATTCGCCAATGTTATTAATATAAATTCAGAATGAAATATTGAATTTTATATTTTTTCTTTATTTGTTTAAAAGTTTTAGAATTTTGATTGATATTTACTACTGAATAATTGTCAAAAAGAATTCTCAATTAAATTATTTTAAATTATTGCCTATTTATTTCAATAAATCCAAAAAATGCATATTCACGGACGATATCTACTTACCTACTTATTCTTGCAAAAAAAAATTACATAGCATAGTAATTCTAGATGTAGTCAGATCTACGGTACAATGTATTATAACTATGTGAAACGTATATTGTATCAACATACACTATACGTTCCATAGGCGCACGCGCAGAGACGCGCGCGAGCCGGTGAATCATGCGCCGCTCCATCATGTCACGTTATTACGACCTCGAATACTAGTGTTGTGGGTATCGGGTAATATTATTATAATAAAATATCGAAAACCTAGCGAATATAATAATGTTGCCAAAAAATAAAAACCATGGCATTCCCCTATTTATAAGGTACCAGTGTGTAATTTAAACTAGTATGTTATATCGTACGATAATCACGAAATCCGTTTTCCACAAAATATCGATATTGTAGGTATATTTCTTCTTTGTAGATTTCGATTTTAAGTGACCATGAAAATACTTTGAACCTACACACAATGAAAACACACTTCTGATGGAAATCATAATTGATAAAATAAGATTTCATTTTGTATTTAAATATATCTTATCCAAGAATCCATACTAATATTATAAATTCGAAAGTTACATTGTTACCTTTTGAAGCTTAAGAATCTGAACCGATTTAGATGAAAGGTATAGAGATAGTTTAAGACCCTTGGAAGGACATAGAACACTTTTGGAGGGCTAAACGACATTCTCATGGGCGGAGCTATGGGCGGTCACTACTAGTAAGATATAATTGGACAAGAAATAACATTGTCTGAAAATTATTTACTGATTATCACCCAACGGCATTAAAATTTAATTGAGTTTTTTGGTAAAAAATAGTAAGAGCATTACTAGACACTAAACAAAATACGATCCCACGTCAATTCTCCAAAGACTAGAGACGTAACTTATTATTTATTCAAATACAATTTCCGTTGGGAGCATTCATCCTCAACAAAGTGTATTCAGTGAGTACCGCAAGAGTCAATAAATTGTGTCGAGAGCACACAGTTAAAGCGTTTCATTGTGCTATTAAATATATTGCTGCAATTGAATGACTTCCATCAGAACTGAATTAAGTTTCACTGTCAATGTTTTCTTTATATTATGTCTCTCTACACATATTGTACAAAGTGAGGCGATATCATAGCATAATTTAATTTTAACTTGGGATTATGGAGAAATGAAATAAATTTAATGTACACTAGATAAAAAAATGATTGTGTATGAATAAAGAAATATATTGAGAAAAAAACTCATTTATCCAATACCCATTTAAGTAATTGATATTCGTACGAGTATCTATTAGTTATGGAAAAAACATTTTGGTAACGTCCTATACAAAATGTATCGATATAATGGCTAGTAGTGTTGTACAACACTATCGTTATGCTAATCTGCGGCTCGGATGTCATCTTGCGCAACAGGCGAGCACGATGTGTAGCGAGCTTAACTCGCCAATGCTCCATTTTAGAGGCTCAACCTTTATTAACACCATAGTTAATTTTATTAAACATTGTTAGAAGGATATGTTTTAAATATATCAAGGTTACTAAGCAATGATAAAAATTGCAATTGAAAATACTTGCAACTATTCATATGACATTATTATTTGCGAGTGAGTCTTATATAAATGTTTTCTGTGATAGGGTCGTACAATAAATTCGTGCTAAGGTAATAATAAATTAATAAAGCATCAAACAGAAATATAACCAATCACGCTAGTAATTTAGTTAATCTATCGTTATCGCTAGTGATCATCATGTAACGTATTTGCGTATTATGAAGTCAAGCCTCCATGGTGGCTGACAAAGCGACTGGCTGCCGGCGGAAACGAGCAGTTTAGGGTTACGCCCCACTTCCGGTGGTCGCGCGCCGGTGAATGCAAATAGTCGAATGTCCATGTGTCCGTCACAACGTCGCCAGGTGACAGCGCTGTTGAAAGGATTCCTGACAATTACTTTTGAATTTCGACACACTTTCCGAGTGACCCGAAAACGTAAAGCTTGTAAAAATTTGGAAATTCGCACACATTGATAGTGAAAATGTACAGTTAAATGTTATCTATTTATAAAATGTCAAATAGCAATAACGTGCCTTTTGGATTCATTGAATTGAAATAAAGTAATATCAATGCAGGTCTTCATTAAATTTAAAATATTGCGCCAGTGAATGAACAATAAATAACTGAAATTTTGGAATGGTTTATTATTATTTGAATTAATAAATGACATACCATTACTGCCGATAATACAATTCATAATTTTGTGGGTAAACAACACAAGCAAATTGAATACTCAAATATTTAATATTTACATTAAATCCTCATCAAAGGCCTGACTAGTAGTATAGATAGGTAACATCTAATAATCCATCGATAGTCATATTACGTGTGAATTAGATGTAAATAATTGGTTCTTCCTATGCAATTAGAAATGAGAATCAGAAATTGACGGTGAAAAATCTTGTCTTACATCGATGCATGCCAAAAATCAGTTGCAGTCTATTGACTATTTGCCAAGTAAAGATCCGATCTCCAATTGTTAGGTAGCTGAAAAGTCTTTAGAATTAAATTTTGTTTAAGTAATAGACTTATAAAATATAAATCGTAGGTAACAAAACTGTTCTGTTGAATTAAATTTTAACTAATATTCAAAGTAATACAAACTTTAATCACTGAAAAATATAAAAGTCAAAGTCAAACTCAAATATTTATTGCAAATTATGTGTTACAAGATCAAGTTAATATTGTTATATTACAGCACGTTCAACTTAATTACCCTTTTCGAGTATAGCAACAAAAATACAAATTTCCTAAAACAAGAATATATGAATTATTAACATTATTAAAAATCTAATTACATTAAAAATATACTTAAATGAAATTGTATGAATCAAATCATGTTAATATAAATACATTTAAGTATATATTATGTTGTAATAATATGTAGATGTATGAGGTATTAATTGATTATCTTATTTTAATTGATTTTTGTGATTTTTCCTTGTTATTGCAGGTGTCTATAGGCGGCGGTAACCGCTTACCATCAGGTGGGCTGTCAGCTTGTTTGTCATCTAGTAGTATAAAAAAAAAAAAAATTATTAAAAAAAATAAGTAATGCAATATTGTATTAAATTAAATTATGATATTAATAGTAGTACATTTATGTATTTATTATATTGTAATAATGTGTAGGTAGGTGTTGTTTTATTTTATATTATTATAATTAGTATTATTATTTATTTAATAAACTACATATATTTAATTACTCATAAAAATATCTAAAGTAGAAAACGTTCAAGTCCTGAGGCGGGGATCGAACCCGCAACCAGAAGAACAGAAGACATAACTATCCTATAAGAATTGCACAGAGTTATCCCAAGTCCTGGGTAACTCAGATAGAGTAGTCGCCCGGATTGTGACAGGTCGCGGTTTCGATCTCCGCCTCAGGACGTGATTTTTCTCTAGTTTAGATATTTTTATAAGTACTTGTCAAACATTTATAATAATGTTATAACAAAATTAAAGGAAATTATGGTCGATTATATTTTGTCAGCTCATCTACATTGAAGTTTACTTTTCATTTTAATATATAGATGGATGTAGATATTATGACTTGTTATATGAATATTGTTATATGCCGATCAAATTAATTTAGTTGTAAATTGATAAGCCAATAATTGGGAGTGATGAGTTTCAATTTTCAATTCGGCTTTTCAATTTATCTTGTTTTTGACTAGAGTAATGAAGCTTGATATCATAATAACTAAAACTTGTTGAAATTGTTACTATTACACACATACGCTGTAATCAAAATATATTTTTACCACACGATCAAGGTTTAATTTTTTTTCAAAAGTGGAAAACTTTTTATTTAATCTCGATTGGATCCCTAATCCAGGAACGCGAATCATCCATTAGAAAATAATAGATAAACTAAACTCCAGCAATAAAAAGTTTCATACCAACCAAGTGTCCAACAATAAAAAAGTAGTTTCGTCATACGCCATCTTTCATTTTCCATAAAAAGTTCGTACAAACGTAGAAACATTGGTCATAGCATCCGTTTGTTTAAGCACCGTTATGCGTAGCACAATGAATTTTTGATCCCCGATTATTTCCGTGTCCAGCTTTATCCGGTCCGACGATAGTCTTTGGTCAGTCGACGTGACCACGGCAACGGTGTCAAAACAAAACACAATAAAATCGAATCGCGAACGGAAGTGTACCGGTAACATTGGTATGCAATCACCGCGCGTTACCGACATAGATTAAAAATATTTTCAAAGTGTTTATTTATTAATGCATCAAGTTTTATGTTTAAAAGATGACTAGACTATTAGACATGTCCTGGGGCGGGACGCGATGCAGTTAGACTTTTGACTGGTCTATTCACTGAGCTACTGAAGTGAGGACTTTCGAGAAACCCTTCCATTTTTGTATACATTTGAAAGTTTTTTTTAAACAACTAGGTGACAAAGAAGCGGACAACCCACCTGGTGGTAAGCGGTTACCGCCGCCTACAGACACCTTGAATACAATAACAATGAAAAATCACTTGATATTGCAGGTGCGTTGTTATCCTGAGGCCCAAGATGAAATGCCGTCCATGCCCAGTAATTACTTACACTGGCTACCTTGTCCTTCAATTCGAAACATAGCGAACTGTTTCACGGCTGAAATAAGAAAGGCGGTGGTACCTACCTACCCAGGCGACCCTACATACAGGCCTACGACCTAGTAGTTTTCAATATATTATACATATTTGCAATACTTATGTACGTATGATAGACTCCCTGAAAATATTCGTCTTTTTTACAAGTTTTATCTTCAATATTAAAAATCTATTTTAAAATTGCCACATTAAACCACGTATCAATATTATTAATATGTAATATACCTAAGCTTATTAGGTACATTATTTCCCAAACATTAACTGAATTAAATTTTCTCTAACGGTTTTCGCTTTCAGCTCGAAAGTTGGCTAATGGCGATTACAGTTGTATTAGGCGCAAATAATTATACCGTTATCCAAGAAACTAATTTCCGTGAATAATATAAATGAGTTTACAGAAAATATATAGGTAACAGAGTTAGATACAGTTATCGTAAGTCGTGGGTAGATCATTGTACATGAAATTCAAACTTTTACCTTCTTATTATAAAACGCGGACTAAAGTTGGTGGTCTAATACTAATGCTGTCACTATCTTTCTTTTATCAAATATAAGTGACAGCATCAGTTTACGACCAGTAGCCCAATTCACGTAATTAAAACCGTAGCGATATCGCAGCGATTCAGTCGTTGAATCAGTCGCACAATCGCAATGTCGTTGAACTATCGTCGAACCGTATTTAGCTAATCAATCGTTATAAAATCGCACCTGAATCGTCAACAATGAGATATTCTGCTAAAAAAATGACATTTCCTTCAATCGGATTCCAACGACTAAACGTCAAATGTACCGATCTAAGTGTCGTCGAACAAAAGTTCAAAGTTCCGGTGCGCGAGTAGTTTTTAAAGTGAGTTTATTGTAGTTAAAAACAAAAATGAGCCTCAGATTACCGTATAAATATAATGCTGGATGAAGCAGAAAATGAAATGCGAAGAAGCAGACGACAACGAGCCAATATACTTAGGCGTTCAAAATGGGACGCCTTCGAAATGGCTGAGAACGAGTTTGTCAAAACGTTTAGGCTCAACAAGGAGTTGGTGCAACATCTAATAGATGAACTCACGCCAGTTATCCCGAAAGAGCGTCGAAGTGATGCTTTGTCTGTAAGGGACAAGGACTGAAAACAAACAAATTAATATAAGCAATGAGATGTGTGAGTTCTTATTCTATGTATTTAATCTAAAACTCACTCACTTTATTCCATTCTTTGGCCGACCTATGGCCACTTAAAGTTTGTGCATTTAATGATTGTGCTATCTCCGACCACAACTTTTGGGACAGCGCCCGCCCCTCTTTTGAGCGTACGCTAAGGCCTTAGGACCTAAGGCGAGGTCCCTGTGCCGCTCCATGAACTCTATTAACATTTCAATTTGTTTTATAGATACTGGTTTTTGGCTCATTTTTATTATTTGTGCAAAAAACTTAAAATTTTCCGAATCGATGCAAGAACCTTGAATGAAACGCGCGTAAAAACTTTCAAATCAATGACAATTGATTGTTTTAATATCCATAGATATTTCTTGTCATAGACACGTTTTTTGTCTTTTATGTTGAGAATTGTCTTACTTTCTCTAAATAAATTCTCATATCACATTCATTGTATGATAAGGCCAATATTGTTTGATTTTATTGTATTTATTTATCGTAAATAACTGTATTTAGAGTATGAAATGTATTTGAGGTTTTTGGTAGGAAATATAACTATTTTACTGGCATTCTTTTTGTTTCGTAGTTGACAAGTCGTTCAAATGTAGTTTAGTTCCGATCCTATCGATGTGTCGTCCTATCGAAATGTAGCTGTGTAACATGAGAATACCAAATTTGGGTAGGACTACGAACGAACGACTTCTGAACTTCAACGATTTTTAGATTTATAGTATTTACGTGAATTGGGCTACTGGACTAACTTCAGTCCACGTTTTATAATAAGGGGGTTAGAGTTAACAAGGACTGGCCGACATAATCTACAGTTGCAAAAAATAGCCAACAATAACAACATAGGATTGCGTGCAAGAATCCAGCGTAGAACAATGGACGGCCTTGGGCGAGCACAGTAATCAGTGCTTGAGTCGAGGCACAATGCCGTACGTATATATAAATCTGTCTGAGTGGTTAGTTGGTTTGTATGTCTGTTGAAAGCCAGAGAAACCAAACTATGTTTATGCTACGCGTTAGCAAGGTGTTTAAGTACAGTGATTCGGTGTGGTTTAGAAAATCTTGTTACAATTTATAGTACTTTACTAAACTTTTTTTTACACTTTCAATATTGATATGACAAGCTCGCATGTATTTAAACCTATAATATGGGTGCACCACAGAAACTCTAAAATTACTTGATATTTTGCCATATAATGATATACCACCTATGCTAATAGTGCAAAACAAGTCATTTGAAAAAAAAATATGCGTGGATATAATAAACAATATGGTTAAATCCAGCAGTTTAATTTGTATATTGAAATTTATTTTTGTATTGATGACTTTTCATAGCATTATTCATCTATTGTAAAATATCAAAACCCTGATAATATGCTTTTTTTTCATAGCGTATTCTCGTGATTTTGATAAAGTGATTTTTTATTGCTTATGATATAAAATCTCGAACAAATTGAGTATGATATTCAGTTGGCTTTGTATAAGTATAGGTATTCAAACATCATCAACGCTTTTTTCACTTTTCAACTAAGAAAACATAGAAACTGCAATATTATGATACTATGTTTCTTCGTCCGCAAATAGATTATTTTAATACAAAATTATTAATACTAAGTTAGAAGATTTTTGTAATGATTATAAGTATAAATAAATACAAATATCCCTTATTCCCTTTTAATTTTAAAACTTAAAATTATTTTGGAAAAATTAGTTATACAATACAAAAAAGCCTAGACGTATAACAGCGTAATTGTCACATTCGTTTGTGTCACATTATTAGTATTGTTGCAAATTTACGATGGTTCTTAAAGTGACTCTGTTTAGGTTTATGACAGACATCATGCATACAAAAATACTTATTGTGTTTTCAAAAAAATATTGTGTTTTCAAAACTGTTTAGGGCTGTACAGGCACGACTTGTAGCATTGCAGCGGACTTGAAGTAAGAGACAGATATCCTTGTTGACTGTCACAGCGCTTTCTGTAGGAAGTTAACGATCTGACTCTCCACAAAAGTGTAACATTCAAAATTGTATTATATTGCTGTATTTCAAAGTGGTCATAAAGATAGAAAATATACGGTTTTTTTTTATACAACTAGAAGGCAAACAAGTTGACGGCCCACCTGATGGTAAGTGGTTACCGCCGCCTATAGACGCCTGCAATAACAAGGAAAAATCACTTGATATTGCAGGTGCGTTGTCATCCTGGGGCCTAAGATGAAATGCCGGCCATGACCAGTAATTACACTGGCTACCTTTCCCTTCAATCCGAAACACAGCGAACTGTTTCACGGCTGAAATAAGAAAGGCGGTGGTACCTACCCAGACGACCCTACATACGGGCCTACCACCTAGTAAAATTGTGAAAATATTGCTCAAAATAAGGATTAAACTCTTTGTTTGTTGATATTTGGCCAAGTGACCAATTTAACAAATTCGATAAATGATAAATAGGACACATTTATACTGCTCTTTAGTATACTAAACAAAATTTTTCGAACTGACTCGTTAGGTAACGTTGTTGTCCTATGAGGTATTTGTTTCGCTACCATTTAGTTAAGATTTTAACAACCCGTCTTTTGACCGTAGTGAAAAACGACGAAAACTATTATTATTATTATGTTACTTTGCCACGCATTTGTGTACCCTTTACCAAAAAAATTTAACAAAACCATTTTAAAAACGCTATGCTCTTTTCAAGTTATTTTCTATTTTTATCAAATAAAAGCACGCAGAGTTATTTTTGCAATTTATGCTGGAAATCGAGTAGAAATAACCTTATTTTGATCAGCTAGTGTAGTCATCTCTAATCCGTGTTACTTTCAAAAGTGATTTCCTATTTGCTAGTAAGTATTTTAGATGTTTTCAGAGCTTTCAGAGTTTTCAGATATTGGAGTGACAATAGCAGACGGCTATTGTCACTCCAATATCCAAATCAAAGATGATTGATTTCGAGTCAAATATTTCAAAAACGGGCCATAATATGGAAATTCGGTAATACATTCCATTCGATAGATATTTTCTGATAAATCTGTGGTTAATATTATCCCAATTTAATCTTGCACCACGCATACTCCTCAGTTTAGTCTTGATTTTTTTTTTATACAAAGCACGACAAATGACTCAACACCACCTGATGTGAAGCAGTAAGAAGAGTCCATATGCGAAGACAGCTAGTGCAGTTCAGACACTGCTCTAGCTGCCTCCACCTTGCCGGCCCGAAAGGTGCTTTTTCACGCCTCTTTTGAAGGAACCCATGTTATAGGAAGGAGGGAACACATGTGCTGGCAAAGAATTCCAAGTTCTGGAAGTTCGACAAAGAAAAGAGCTACTAAATTTCTTTGTACGTGATGTTGAGGTGGAGACAGTGAATTGATGAATTATGTTTATACTCAAGACTAGACTGAGGAGTATTTATATAATGTACTTGTATATTAATTTATGGTCAAAAAAATTAAAGAATAATTCATAGAATGTGAGTATAATTGGTATTTCATTTTCGGGCAAAAAGTTACTAAGCTTTAATTTTTTTGCCCAATAAATAATTAAAAAGTATGCGCACATTCTATAAATACTCCTCCAGTTTAGTCTTCATTATATTTATAGTGCAAGTTTATATTGGGAAAATCTTGACCTCCTTTTGACACATTTTGGACATAATAGGTCTTAACTGTCATATGCTCCCGGAAGTCTTACGCGGCTCAACACATAAACTGTTCACCAAAAAACTAACATTCTTAACTAAACAGCTAAAAGTTCTGCAAAGATGTAATAAATAACTGATTTGGTGAACATTTAGATATTTTAGGTGCTCGACCACTTTGGTCGGATCCTCGGGATATCTCTAACTCTTGTAGGGCCTGAGGAGGCCAGCTGCAGTCAGCTATGCAGAAGACTACCAGGTTCCTCGTGAAGTCGTGTCACTTTGCTGTGAGAAAGAGAGAAAGGATGGTTTTTAGTAAATAGGAGAGTCTCACCCACAGACATCTCATCTAACCTAGTTCTGGCCCTGGCCAGAAGGGTAGGTTTAAAGCTTATCCACAGTAAAAAAAGTGAATGAAGTAAACACTAAAATAGAAGCCGATTATACTTACTTATCTGGAATTTGGGACAACAGAGATTGTAGTGGGCGTATATATCGGTATGATCGCGGACTTCACCGAGGACGCAGAGTTAGGAGTAATTTACTTCAATGTCGTGAGAACTGATTGTGCAATAGCTGCAGCTCAATGCTAAACTAGTTCACAGATTTAATCTCAAGCTAATCTTAACAACAATCATTAACACGTAGCGGTACACCACAGTTGGAGGCAAAGACAAATTGGGTAGTTTAATTTCAACACCCTAAAGTGAAAATTTTCTAGGAAAGGTTTACTCATTGCGTAGAAAGGATAACAGCCGCGTTCGACAAACTTAGGTCAACAGACGTGTATTAAATAGGTATTGGATGATATAACATTTTTTATAATTCTTTTCGTTCTCTTTGTTTAAGTTGATAACAGTCTGAATATTAGACAGAGTGGTGCTGTCAAAGCGACACTAAATTTAAACATGGGCTATAAGTATTAGTTTAAAGAAATGGTTTGCCACTTTCAAAAACAACTTCCAGTGTAATTTACTGGGCATGGGCAGCATTTCATCAGGCCTCAGGATGACAACACACCTGCAATATCAGGTGATTTTTCCTTGTTATTGCTGGTGTCTATAGGCGGCGGTAATCGCTTACCACCAGGTAGGCCGTCAGTTTGTTTTTCATCTAGTTGTATAAAAATAATCTTATTCATTTGATAATTTTATGACATTTCTATGAAATAATGGAGCCAATGTAATATTATTCATACAAGTGTCATGAAATTATCAAACGGATAAGATGTTTTTGAAATTGGCAAACCGTTTCTATGAACTAATTTAGCCCATGTTTTGATTTATTGTCGTATTGACGGCACCAACCTGTATATCACTCAATGATCACTGCTGCAATTTTAGAACAAAAGAGAGACACGAGTACGTCAAAACTCAGTACTTACATAATCTCATGCAGGTCTATCAGAAACCTAATCAGCGCTTACCACACCGTCACGGCGGTACAGGGTGAAATCGAGACCAACACGATTTCTGTAAGTGAAACCGAACACTATGCGACTTCCGTCCATGTGTTGTCCGCTACATATCCGAAGATATCCGATGTCTGGATACGGTCCGATGGTCCAATGAGATTGTGGTTGGTCACGTCCGCCTGACTTAGTGACTTGGCGACCGCTTACTTAGGCTCTTTCTAGACCAATATCATATACTTCATACTAAGAAGACTTACGATTTCTGTAATAAATTGGTGATGAAAACCTTCCTGGAGATGACAAATACTAGTTTTTTTCTCTTTCTTATTTTGTATGCAAGTAACAGACAAAGAAGCAGAGCGTAATAAGCTTGTTGATTTTATGCAGAATAAATAAAATATAACGAGTTGTCAAATTTGAGTTATAAAATGTTGTCAAGAACTTAAATATCCGAAAATGTGGTTATTATTTAATAATAACCAAATTTTCAGAATCACCCTGCGTTTTATTTTTCATAAAATATATTTTCCTTTTAAACAAATACATATAAAACAGGTATATTTTTTTGCTTTGATGGAATTTAATACTCGTCTTTTTCGATTTAGCTCCTCATGTGTTTCTTCCATGTAGGAAGGCCTATGCCCAGCATTGGGACGTATATAGATAGGCTGATGATGAATACAGCTCGCAAAACTTGAATTGAAATATTCATATTCTATATTGCGTAGTATTACGAACTAGCCACTTCGTTTTAGTAAATTATATTTGGTTTTTGCTGAAGTAAGCAGGAGCTGCGAGCTGCGGTAGCTTCGAATCAGTAGCTAAACATAAATTTCAATTTGTTTGTGCCGTACTCTTGGATTTTAATTATGATTTTTTTTGTGACAAATATTCAATAATTATTAGAGGACAAATAGCCCTAGTCACGCCTTGAGTTAAAAGATATTCAATAAATTAGCTGACCAATTTCAATAATCCCTGATGTTACTTAAGTAGATTTAACGTCAATTTTAGCCTTTGTATAGGTAAGTATAGGTAATATTTACAACACCACTAAGTAAAACTGCCTTGCCAATGTGTACTCTAATTATAGGGCAGTGTAATAAGCTTTAGCAGCGTTCTCAAGCTCTCCAAATGTCGCCTATTTGAATTGTATTTTACTACATCTCCTTATATTAATGTTCTATACTGAACGGCGAACTATATTCAAGATATATTTGGGAAAGGGAAGTCTGGATAGGTTTAAACGTCATCGTTAAAAATAAATCAAAATGATTCTTACAACATACATGTTCGCCTGCCCGTCTTTCAGTCGTCAATCTTCTGTATTCTCACACATATACCAAGATCTCTTACGTTCACATAAATAAAGTAACGTATCAACAATTGGTTTCCTGCCCTCATGTAACTAACACAGATGTTTAGAACAAAAACGTGAAAGTAATATTTTAACCATCTGAAACTAAGAAAGTAAAAAATAACATACGACTCTAACCGAGAACAAATACGTAAAATGGAGAACCAATATTAATATCGGGCCACAGCCGCGCCACAATAAAAAAACATAAATAAGAAACATCCAGCAAAACGACATATGACGTTACATTTTCCCAGGAGAGCAATAAAAGTGATGTAAGGTCTGCGGCGTATCACGGCTGAACAATCGATTGATGGAAACTCAGAATACGATACTCGTAGATGTGGTGTCAATAACCATTTACTATAATTTTGTTTACGAATTGACTACCATTAAACAGCAGGCTCAATTATTTTTATCAAAAAACGTGTGAACAATAAACTGTACATACAGTAACGTTTCATTTTAGCTCACACAAAAATAGCAGTAGCGGCTTTTCTATGTATGGTGTAAACTATAACTTTGTTTACAATTTGTTGAGTTTCATGAATTATTTTTAAAAACACAAGGTACTCACATAAGCGACTTACGTTATCCTCGCCAAGTCGTGCAGTAATATCTAGACGATGTCAGTTACATATTTACCTGAAAAGAGAAACATTCTAAATAAACAACTGTGTTTTATTCTTACATCGACTAAATAAACTAAAAATCACATAAGTTTGATAAGTAATTTTAAAAAATCTAGGTGACTTACATATTTATTGAAACTGCATAATTCTGATATGTATCAAACACGCAAGAGTCGTTCAAGATTTGAGTCATCCAAATATTTGCGTTGGAAATAGTATCAACGCATAATCGTTTCGACAAGACGTGTAATCTGTTAATACGTGTTAATACGCAACCGTCTTATGGGAACCATTTGACTGCACGTCTCGATACAAAGTCGACCATGTGTCTTGAAAGAAGAAGACGGATTTATAATAATGCTGATGTTTTAGTGAAGGAGGTAAAGTACTTTCTTTCGTTGTTTAAAGGTGACATGCTGTGTTAAGTTGGGATGTTGGAGTAGAAGAAAGGAGAGTTTCCAAAAAGAGACTTAAAACTTTTACGTTAAATTATATATGTATTTTGAGTTAAATCTTGTTCAAAAGGCCTCTGAAAAATATTATTTACTTGTTTTGAAACCCCTACGTTTTTAATAAGTTAGACCACAGGGTAAGAATAATAACTATTAAAAGAAACTTTGCATGTTTGAAAATAAGACTAAAACTATGCTGGTATAATATCATGCTAGCTGAACCTTTGTACAAAAAACTTTTTTCATTTATAGTGAAATCATTTCTGTTATAGATTTTTTTTAAATTGGAAAACGTTATTATTTTACATTATTTTATTAGTTGATAAAATATTTCATGACTATCAGAGTAATCTATTACACAGTTGGCCAGTGTTGCAAGCTTATATTTATTCAATATATTTTTATATAATTATGTTGGGATTTATAAATCAAAGCTAAATAAATATTTAATATTACGCTTTTTCTTTTCATACAACTCTAGTCTTGGAAGGACTTCAAATACTCTCCTTTGCTAATAAGAAATTCACTTTATTCAATAACATTTTTAACTTAAAATGTACCTATTTCATTCCGCACCTTTACAATGGCAATTTTAGTAATAAATTGCTTCACAGATTATTATAATTTTATCTTGTTTCAAAAAACTGTAATTTCCAGACATTGAATAATTCTTAATCTACTGAACCCACAGATCATTTTCTTTGATTTAAGACTGAACCGCTTGCTAATACTGTGCCAGTAATGAAAGTTCGAAGTAACATTATGGATGGATTTGTTTATATCGCCCGGGTTGAGAATTCGGAAATATTAGTACACATGTTGCTATTTGTTCCAAATATTTGTCTAGTGACTATACGTAAACATTTTGAATCAAAGACAAGTTTATTTTGTATATGTTTAAAATGGAAACCCTATAACTTTGGATCTTTAACAGCCAGCTCTCGTTTGCCAATTGAAAATTAATTCCCACACCCACACTACAGATTAATTCTTCTTCACAGATTCATAATAATTATGTAGTGTGTGTAGTATAGATTATTAGATACTCAGTAAATTAAAAGGTTCCTGGTTTACGATCTGAACAACAGAAAAAAACAATTGTTATAATCATGCCATATATGATTTTTTGGACAGAAAATAGGTTAAAAATAATTAGAAGAAGAAAAATCTGAAAATTGATTGAAACCGATATCCTCAATACTTAGGAATTTGCATTTTGAAAAAATATTTATTATTTATATTCAAGATATACATACATTTATTATCTTTGAGTGAAGGTAGAGCATGAGATTAAAATGTTTACTTTGCGGAAAGCAACAGTCTGAGTATTTATGTAATATAGCAGCTATTTATGTCGATTCACCATACATTCGGTATAAATATGTCAGTAGGCAAGGCCTTCACCGACTTGAAACGATTTTTCAACAGGATAGTGAAGTTTACAGAAATTTCCGCCATTTGGATCAGAATCACTACACTGACTATGTAATATTTGACGAACACGATATTAGAAAGAGAAAAAATACAGATTTTTAAATATACGCCTGGATTTATGTAGACCGTTCAGTATCTACCGAGTCAATGTTTATTTTCCCTCCTAAAACTAGTTTCCGTTGTAAACTTGTAATTATATCAATAAAAGAACTATTTAGTCTGGCGTTTTTAATCTTCATTTGCGAATTAAAAACTAATAGTAATGCTGTATTTTTTGGAATAAGAAACATTTATAATGAGATTTGATTTATTGGAGTAGCCATATATAATTGAGACATAGTAGATTTTCTATTATGACATGTATGAGCATCAGCAGGCTACTAAGGAACGAAATGTTCAGTTAGCTATTTTATATTAACATTATGTTAGAACTTAGAATATTCGAAAGACATGTAGATAAATATCTAGAAATACAAGAGACATGTCCTGGGATGGGATGCGAATACGCGACCTTTCATAATATTCTAGCAACGCATCACGCTCTTCTTGTCTATACATTTTTCTATTATTTTTATTTGAAGTAGCGTCTTGAGGAAACTTCACTCAATTCGGCTGTAGTCAATTTTGCTCGCTTCAAAAGCAGTGCTGCTATCGAGGCGACCACTCAAACTTCGTTTTATCTCGAAGTAAAAAAAGGGAAACAAGAGTGACTGTAAAATTTCAACGGTAGATGTTTACGCTCGACCTTTTTTACGATGTTGTTAACTGTTGATTCTTTTTAAACATCTGCGTTGGGAACTGTAAACTACATTGTTCGTGGTTTCAGTGATAAAATGACGCAATCAATTATGTTTGATATTTCCGTGCTTACTTAATTGATAAATTCTATTCAAATTAAATTGTGACACTTCGCGAAGTGCGCTTTGAATTGACTGAATGAATGACAATGTAATTAATATTTACTTCATATTTTGTATTACAATCGTTTCTTTGTAAAACTTGTTTATGCTTTCATATAAGTAATTTAACACGTAGTGACACAAAAAATATATCTAACAGTCAACACAAAATATCTATTTATAGTTTTATCCTTTGCGATGTAAGATAAAGAAAAGCTGCCCGGAGCGACGTCTTACCTACCACCCCAAGTGCTCGAAACGTTAACTTGACAGTTGAGTGTTCCTTATTTTTATCGTCGTATTGAGTGATATGTTGTAAAACAGAGTAAGGAAGCGACTTATCAAGGGTAGATCATTTTGGTTGTCTTACTTCAAATAATTTATTTTAGGTTCCAAACTACATAAGAACAAATAATACAACCCATATTTTTCAAACATAAATAAAATAAATCTTATACTGTTTTCAGGACACACTTTCAATAGTAAACAGAAAATCCGTTAAAATCCTCCCAATTCAAAATAAACGGCTGTAAATTTTTCATTTGCCGTCCGCAAAAGCCGGATTCATTCTCGGTGCATCCTATTGACACGATGGAATGACAAGCTTTCAAAACCAAAAAATCGCTGCACAAACATTTATCCATCGTTAACAGAACAAACGCATAAATCACTCGATAAGATATCAAAGATGTCAAAGTATTTTTAAATCGATTCTTTGCGCAACTAATTTTCAATTTTTCACAACCTCGCCAGCTAAGGCCCGGAAGCCTTAATCGCCGCTAGCATCGATACAATTTAAATCAGAATAAAAGGAACGAAGCGAATCGATCTCTATCCTATTGAGAGCAAATCGCACGACTAAAGACGTTCTCTCGGGTGGAATGCTCCGAGCGATTGGAAATACTTGTGTCTAGTTCGAAAAGAAAAAGTTAATTGGAACTGTTTTTGTCACCGCGATGTTCCGTTACCACTTAAACCAATCTTTATATTGCCTCTTGAGTTATTGGCTGCTGTTTAAAGTTTGCCTAATTATGTAACTCCGCTGGTAATTATAGGTAATAGTCATCTAGTATTTGCTAAATTTAGATTACCGTTTGACCGAGTGATGCTTATAAATAGTTATTAAGTAGTCATAATAATTATGTAAGATTACTGGACCTACATGATTTGTGGGTTCGATAATTCATCAAATTATCTTTTCAAACTAAAACCTCGTAATTATAGGTTGGAAACTAAAAATTTACAAAAAAATAAGTAGTACTGAAAAAGGTTATTTTGACGAATAATATGAAGTCGATATGGATAGCAAACATTTTGGAGATTAAAATGTTTGTTTATAATTATATAGTAAAATATAGAAAAATATTTAAAAAAACTTTGGGCGCACTTAGTGCGTTTTTGAAACCTTTTTAGACTTGCCCGTATAGAACTGGTAAGTATTACCTTAATAGTTACATGGCCTACCTATAATATATATTACCTTACCTAAATAGTTACATGGCCAGCCTTGCAACATCTCTGGAGCTTTTTGTTAGTTGAAATCATAGATGGGGACACGAATTCGCCTCCTTATAATTAAAAATTAGATCTTTTAGATTAAGGTCCACGATAAGATTTAACTACCAAGTACCCATAAAACAAATATTATAAAAAAATATCTTGTAGATGAACTTGAATTGACCTGCCATGTTATGTCCCTTATAGCATTTATGTTCATGTTCCGATACGCATAAAGAGCCGTCATAATTATAAACATTCCTGTATGGTACAACTCGGCTAAGCTCAGTGCCTTCCTGGCAATCAGTCAGATATGAGTTACGTCGTTTCTTGAAGCGTAAATAATATGCCTCGCACCGTAACGCACGCTCTTGCGCACAGAATAATGCGTGCGTGCTCGCTCAGATTAACATTTTCTCTTAGTTCCTTAGATAACTGTTTTTGATTTAATTAGGCATAAATACTGTTATTTCACACTGTAATTACACTTCCACAAGGTTCTATGGGTAACCATTGCTGTTATTTACAGTCAGTTACCATATTGAGGAATTGGTTTAAGTAATTGGATGTACTTATTTTCTGTATCTTATTAATGTAAGTTAATATATTGTTAATAATGTTAATAATTTCATATAGTTTTAGGAAATTTATTGTCTTTTTGTTGCTATACTCGAAAAGGGTAATTAATTTTTAAAGTGCTGTAATAACAATATATCCTAAAGATCTTGTAATACTTAATTTGCAATAAATATTTGAGTTTGAGTATATTGATGTGGAGACGATCGATAGACAGCTAATTCAAGTTTTACGAGTAACGCCAATAACAATCACTTACTACGTCTGGTTTCAATATTCTATCCACAGATTGAAGTAAACAATCGTTTGTAGCATAATTTTTTTAAATAATTTACTAAAAATAAATAAGTTGCATCCTAACTAAGCTACCTTTGGCTGTGGCTGATAGGTATTAAAAACCGACAGTTGAACTTTGTGTTTGACAAATTATTCTCCAAGAAAAGGTTTACTTTGAATATGGGTTGCTTCCAGGCCACGTCTTACAAATCGGGGACCGATTTTGCTGACGGTGAAAATGAGATACGTCCTACGAATCTACGACTGCTTCTTTAACGTTGAAAATGAAACATTAAAAAGTTCAACATAACGCACTGGTCCTACGACAAATCAATACCCGATCGACCAGACTGTAACTCTTGGCAGAAAATGAAACGTTTGAAAAGTATGCGCTCACACAGACTAGAAGACGTTAAATAGGGTATACTTATATCCCAAGTATTTGGTATCTCCATGTAGTCTAGACATTTTTCTTAATATCCTTCGACATCCAGACTAATATTATAAATACGAAAGTAGCTCTGTCTGTCTGTTACGTTTTCCTTCCATGTCGCTGAACCGATTTAAATGATATTGCCAAATCAGAAATTAAGAAACGGCACAGGCTTTTGGCGGGATACACGACACCCATGCGGGAGGAACCGTGAGTTCTAGTTTATTTTATTACAATGTTCAAATAAAATTTTTAAAAAATATATGTTTTTTTGCTACCCAATGAAAGCTTCGAGTACATACTAAATGCTATTTGAATAGCCAGTCATTAAAACGATCGAAAAATATGAAGCAGTAATATGATTTCTAAGAAATTGCATCTTTAAGTTAGAACACAACACAGGGATAAAATAAACACAAAGGTGATAGTTGCGATCTCTACCAGACAACCAGCCGTGCTATTCTGTAACAAAACTCGCATCTGACTTCGCAAGTCACTTCGATTTCATCTGTCAAAATGTATGAAAAATTGCTCTATTTAACAGTTGAATTCGAAGTGACTTGCGAAGTGAGGTGCGGGATTCGTTACAGAATCAACGCACAGGTAAGGACTTAGAAAAATATTAAGGCTGTAAAAAAATCATATCAGGGTTACCTCGGAGACAGTGCACATTTTTGTTTCACATTATTAATAACGTTAATAAAACTAATTTCAAGAACAAAATAATATGTGATATTTTTTTTATTTTATCTACTGGAAAATTCAAGTAGTGTTGTCACTCTACCCTTGAGAAGTGAAAGCCGAAAAGGGTAGTTTAGAGGAAGCGCGGGAGTGATGAGCGCGACGCGGTGCGGGTTTAGTGATGTTGAATCACTCAGCGCAACCAACCTGAGATAGAGTTATCAGTCAACAGTTTGTGAAAGAAGTGACATCTGTTACCGTGTTTCCAAATTAGTCCAGCGGTAACAAAATTTTTCACAGGAGATATTCAATTTTATTGCTAAATTGTTTCGGTCAACTATATTTTTTAATAATATTTGAAGTTTTAGTGTGTTTTAGTTTAATAAATAAAATACTTATTAATTAATTATAAACTTTTTTATTTGACATTAATAACATAATTCATGTAAATTCATGTGTCTGTTATATAGTGAACAATGGAAATGAGATGAAAAAGAGTAACTTCCACTTACAGAGCTTTCTCACAATTTGGATCACAACAATTTTTATAAATTTTGCGTTGGAAATCACGATCACAGTTCATAAAACGTAGCAAGAGTTAACGGATGAATAAATCAAATGAGTCCAGAAGCCTAACACGGATCAAATCAACAGATAAATCAGAAAAGAATTATTTGACAGACAATTAAATACGACATTATAATGTCAAACAAAAGTCTGCTTTCATCAACAAAACTATAAAATAGTTGAACTTGTTACAAAACTATTTTATAATTTTGTTGATGAAAAGACATGACAAGGAAAAGTAGTTAAGTACCGAACAGGGTGACTATGATGACCGCTGTCTTGTGGATATTTTTGAGTGAAGCTTGTTTGATATTTGTATTTAAAACATGGTAAAAAATACGTCTCTTTTTATTTCAAAAGAACTTCATACTGGTTCTTTAAATTTGTGCACTGCCTCGAAAGTAGCCCTGTATTTCTAGGTCTGTATATTTTTCAAAATTTTATTGTAATATTAAGATTGAATTTAAGAACCAACTAGAGGGAACACTGAAATGAATAATAGTGGTACGTGCGAAGAAATAGAGAAAAGCTATAAAATGCTACAGTAAATAGTACAGGTTTTTTTTATACAACTAGATGACAAACAAGCTGACGTCCCACCTGGTGGTAAGCGGTTACCGCCGCCTATAGACACCTGCAATAACAAGAAAAAGCACTTGATGTTGCAGGTGCGTTGTCATCCTGAGGCCTAAGATGAAATGCCGTTCATGCCCAGTAATTACACTGGCTACCTTTCCCTTATGAAATAAAACTAAATATAATATTATAACATGTAAAAATATAAGCAAACTGCTACATATAGATACTGATACGTTGTGAAGCTGTATCAGCAACGACCATTTCCATTAGCCCAGCGATAATACATCAGGACCAAATATTCCCCTTGATAAATTAATTGTGGCCTCCCTTGTTATCTCAATAAGCTGCTCATTGTTTATTTTCGTAATGGCGCAAACCGCTGATTACATTTTCGCGTCACTGTCAACACATAATAAAAGATGCCATAGTAAAAGTTGTCTGTCATTATCAATGGAAACAATGAACAAGCGAGTCACGTCGTTAGGCGACCTCACAATGCCGACTTGGAGACAGAGGGTAACCAGACCCTAAATACTTTAGTCCCAGAAATTTTCCCAATCTGAAGAGTCACGAGTCCCGAGATTAACGCCAAATTAACGTAATTAGTTAAAGTAAACTATTCTCGAGTTATAAATTGTTTGGTATTTAAGTTAACGAAATTACCCAACCCGGCAATCTTTGTAGTTGCCTCTCCTTGTTTCGAAAAGCTGTTGCTATATATAAAATTTCATGAACTAGAAATCATCGATTGAATATAATAAAGCGAGGTAATTAATTTTTGACGCGCCCCCTTAACTATGAGCTTTTATTTTTAGTTAATTGGAAAGCCACCTTTATACAGATAACAATTAGATCGGTTTATCAATGAATAAAAATTGAAATTACGACGCACCTAAGAATGGTTAAGTAGATACTCATTGTAAGGCTCCTTATTTTGAATAATACATAATAATTGTAAAATTTTTAAAGTCAACAAGTATGCATATATTTCTGGAATATTTTATCGTAATGATCGGCATGGGTTGAATCCGGCATAATTTAGAAATAATAAAGTTTTTTTTACACCACAAGGATCGTAGAGCTTTGAACACTACTTGTGAATTGCCTAACCTGTAATAATTTAAAAGGAAGCATTACATTGTAACCATAGGAGACGAGTCCCCCTGCTCTCATCATATTTTCTGAATGAGCTCAGGCGACTTAACTCACTGCAGTATCGTAACACTACACACATGTAGTATACCTAAATTAATGCATCTAATATTTAATATATGATTGGATGCCATCTTTTGTAACGTGGCGGTGCGGGTAGCACCTGTTGTTCAAAATTCTAGTGGAAAAGACCACTATATCTTACTTTGCTTGAAGCGATATCACTCTATCTATTAGAGAGATAGCATATAGAACAGATTAAAGTGACCATAAACAGCTCAAGGAGATAGATTCAGTGCCTTGCCTTCCTCATAGCTAGATCGCTCTATCTCTTAGAGAGATAGCATATAGAACAGCTTACAGTATCCATACACAGCTCAAGTAGATAGTTACAGTGCCTTGCCTTGTTCAAAGCGATAATGCACTATGTCTCAGAGATAGCTCTTCTAGCTTATAGTACCTATAAACAGCTCCAGGAGATATTTTCAGTGCCTTACCTTGCTGAAAGCAATATCGCTCTATCTCTTAGAGAGATAGCAAATACCACAGCTTATAGTAACCATAAACAGCTCAAGGAGATAGTTTCAGGCACTGTGTTTGCACTATGTATTTGGGTATTTATGTTGAATCATTTGCAGTGATGCCGAGTAAACATTAATATAAGTTCGGTACAACCGCAGGGAGTGAGGTAATCCGGGCTGCGAGCTGCTGCGCCCGCGATAACAGACATCGATCCCTTTCACTATCCACAGTATGCCGGCACCTCCAACTCTAAGAAATATATGGCTAACACCAATGACATTTATAAAGATGTAATTAGCAGCTATTTTAACAATCACAAGCCTGTGTCATTAATTGAATGGGAACACACCTATTTATTTAAAGTACCTACTACACTAAGGTGTAGGGGAACGTTTTCAAAACAAAGGACCAGTTTGTATGAAACAGCGATTTTTTCGCGATTGAAAATTTATTTTTAACAAGCAGTGTTAAGGACGACCAGTCCCCTTATTCTCATCGTCTCATCATCTGACACTTTTTATCGCGGTGCGGTGCGGTTAAAGTGAGACGGCATGTGAGTTTTCGAATCGAATCCGTGATTTGATAGTTGAGAATAAGAGGGCAGCACTGCCATCTGCCTTGTTTTTGGAGATCGTTATCCTCTCACACCTTGTATGTTTTGGTTAAATTTTAGGCTCACCATAACTTTTTTGGAACTGTTAAAAAACATAGGTTTTACTTATCTTAACATGGGTGACGCGTTACTTTATCTTTGCTGTTGCACAAAAACCCGTCTACTAAAATGTTCTTTTAGCTTTTTCCATAGACTTTTTTGGTTATTCACTGACGTTTTCATTCACTATGCAAAAATAACCAAGACATTCACGAAAAACATTATATTCATCGTCTACATAAATGACTCAACGAGCATTATGACCCTTGTATTTGCATGAACCGTTACGAGATGAGAGATTTTCGTGACCAGATCGTTGAGCCGTGTAATTGCTATTAAACTTACTAGCTACTGGCTTGAGACTGAACACAAGTTATGTACGCATGTTAGGCCTACGCAAGTATCACTAATGTATTATATTTATTATTTAGTTAGAACACATACGCTCCTATAAAATTTTATTGTACTGTAAAGAAATTAGAAAATAGAAACAATTACCACAAACACAAATATGTAAACTCAGCATTGTTTAATAAACATTCTAAAGAAATGATTCTTTTTAGTACTCTCCATTTGAAAATTTGTATTTTAGTCAGTTCTTGAGGTTGTATAGGTGTACCTACTGATATGTGTTGGTAAAAAGATGATTCCTCTAACGAAAAAAAAATTACATCGTAGCGAAATGATATTATGTCAACGGTATAACATACGCAGCGTGACAAAATTGAATTTTCTATTGGAACTTTTGCGAAGTGAAGTTGTGGAACGCTTGCTCGTTCTTACTTGGCTTAACCGTTTTGCTTGGGTCCCTTACCCAATATTCGATTAAAAATCGACCACCAGTTTGCAAAATCTTTAAAATTTTATTTTCGTATTATAAAAGGTTTTACACAATAAAACAATTTGATTAAGAAATGAAATGATCTTTGTAGTCTAGTACAACTTTCTTTAATCTCAATTAGAAAAATAACAATTTCAATTAAAATATTGAATAGCAAACCGGAGCAACAGACTTCAGCGTTACTGCCCTCTGAGGTATGCGCAATTACACTGTTGACTATTGTTTATTTTACTTCAAACCTTATTTTTATAGCGATAAGAGCTACATATTACGTCTATATGGCCAACTGGAGAGAACCGTCAATAATCGTCACGTCCCGCGGCACAGAGCGGAGCAAAGTGAGCAGTAAAACTAGTTTCAACGTCGCACAACGAAAAAAGTCGACCGCATCAATCATTAGAGCACTTTCTAAAATCTTTGTTAGTATTGTTCTCTTATGTACAGCCGACAGCACATCAAGTTTAACAGTTGCACTATGAAAGCCGCCTATATAACGAACGGAGAAAGGGCAGTCTCAAGGTCAAACTGTTACCTACCCTTGATACCTTGGTTGTCATCTGTACCAACGACTAAGGCTTATCATATTCTGACAGAACAAAACTCAACATATAGGCACCTATATAAAACCTTTTCCTGCCTCAGCCTATAATTTTACCTATATATTAACATAGACCAAATAATATATCATCCATAATATTACTTCCTAGTACTTTCTTATGCACTATCTGGATTACATAAAACATTATACAAACGCGAATGATACAACCCATAAATGTGTATTTATTACTGTGAGCTAAGAGAGAAATGAAAATAAACTCACCAGGAAAGTTACTATATGAGAAGAGACAAAATAAATGTCGGGAAAATTCCTTTACTATTATTCTCACAAACTATTTACTTACTTTTGGATAGAAGTGTTTTTGTAAACATACCTACGACTTACCTGATAGGAAGCATTTACTGTTGTTGTAAATATAGTGCAAAGATCCTTTTTTTTGAAATTAAAATGAGATCGCCCTTGATCCCACTTGTTAAAAACTTCTTTGAAAGATCATTTGTACGACTTATAATGACGTTGTCAGAAAAAACAAAATAGATATAATATATCTCTTCGTAGTAAAAAATGTCCGGGTTTATATTTTAAAGTTTATTCCACAACACCACTCTTGCTTCGAGAGAAGTTAAGAGGGGGTGTAGTGAGCTAACCCAGAAGAAGGTGCCTATTTAATCCTGCTTTGAAGGAATTCAGGTTATATGCGGTAGGGAACACCGATATGTTTGGTAATGGTAGCTTAACGAACGTCTAGAAATGGGCTATTCTAAACACATAACGGGACACTTGCCTTCTAGTTGGGAATACTATGACGAAAAGGCATTTCAAAAGTGAATTGATTTTTCTGCATTGTAAAAATAAAACGATACAACAAATTAACAAATTAAGTTTCAAGGGCAAACTGTAAATGCATGAACCAATTTGACAACCACCAAACTCTTTTAACTTTTGAAACAATGCTTATTACTGTGTGTGAGATCCCCTAGTAAGAGCTAAGGTCGTTGCACCATGGAGTTCTAGTTCAGACGATAGTGGATAAGAACTGTCAACATGCCAACCAAACAAAGGACGCACATGTTTTGCTTTATTTCGCAACGTTAATTCTACGCTTCCAGATTTCCTGTTAAATGCTACACAAAGATTGCTTTCGGAAACAACAAATTGGAAATCAAACGTCCGAAAGTCGTTTGACGTAAGGTTTGATACGTCAAACGCATCAACCGCAGCCTTAGTATGCTATACAAAGGTTTTAGCAGAATTGAAACTTGATGACGTAATTTGAAACTCAATTAAATACATTTAATAGTGTAGGTAGTTAATTGTACCGACTCATCGTTCAATCAATGGAAACTAGGAGATTACAAAAATAATTTTATTGAAATAAATATTTTCTTCTCTTAGGAATAAATCATGATGTGTTGTGTACCTACAGTGTGTTTCAAAAGTCTGAAATAATATTTAAAGAGTTTTCCCGAATATTTGGCACCTTTCAGACCACTTTTATTTTCCGATTAAATTAGTACTTAATAAAAACATTGTTCTGCAATGCAACCCCTCTTTTTTCCGGGGAAAAATCTGTTTACAGACCTACCCGTCGCAAGCGAGGCCACGGGCGTGTATGGGGGTCGCCCAGCGCCAAATGACACAGGAAATACCCACTAAAACTCCCCGGTAACTCCACTGCCCTTCGCGGGGGTAGCCTAGGCTCTGCCGAAGCAATTGCACAAGTCCACCTCCATCTGCAATGTAACCTTAAAAATTGCGTATCATACGAAACACTACAATTATACCACACATACACACACAATACCCGCGTACAAGTACATACTACGACAACGACCCCCCACAACCCCTGCATTGCAAATTTTCTAACGGGATTCTGTAACACCCGGTTCATACATTTCTGTAAATAGCTCGAACAAATATAGTATAGATTTTACTTATGAAGGGCCGTGCCTGTCGACTCATATTTTCAGAATAATTTAAGATTACACGTGCGACGAGATCAATTATGAGAAAATATTAATGTTAGAATAATATCAAAATCAAAATAATTTGATAAGCATGGACTTTTACAAGGGGTTGTTGACGTCAATAGCAATTAATTAGTGTACCGCTGATAAATCTTCTGGATAAATGGTATATTATATAACATAAAACAAGAATTACTAACAATCCCCATTCATTTTCACACTAAATCCTATCACATAAGCATCTTTCTTTCTCATTAATATTCATTATCTGACAAGAGAATGAAAAAAAATAACTAACAAATCTTGCAACTTGACAAAATGAATTAAATTAAAGACATAAGTGACATAATCATGACACAGGTAATTAGTCTGGCAGCGGGAACAGGGCAAATAGTTGGAGTCTTCAAAAGCCTCCCCCCTCCCCCCTTCAGCCGTTACTCAACACAACACGGCTCATTAGAACCGGGCCGTGGGAAGCGCCCGGTTTAGAGATGAGAGCGGTTAACGCCGCTATCGATAATTTTTGGTAGCTTTTTACTGCATCTCATAATTTTTGGTAGCTTTTTACTGCATCTCATTATTAACGCCGGTATCGATAATTTTGGCAGCTTTTTAATGCATGTTCATTTTGCTGCCAATAAAGAATGCCTAATATACTACTACTTATAATAATTATATATTTGCCTAGCTTCTACTCGCTGTTTTCTCAGCGTATATAACATTTTAAAATGGTTAAAAAATACCAAAAAAAGGAAATAACGGTTAATGGAAAGAACTTATATATATGTGTCAATCTTACACATACAGACATACGAGTACACTCACGAACTTTTCTGTATGCCATTCTGTAGTTTGTAGAAATTTTCTTGTACATTCTTTTATTTAGCCATCGTAAGCGCCGTAAGACCTCAAAAGCAGTGGCGAAACTACGATATGCTTTACTCAAACTCTTTCATCGTGCGTCTTTGGTTACAACATAATGATTCGTAACTAACCTCAAAAAATCTCTTACTGTAAAGAATAAATACAAAATAATGAAACATTAAAAAATAAGCAATAAATGTAAATATAAAAGGAATACAAAAACAACGAGCTGATGGCCAGTATCTATCTTATAGTAAAAACCGCATCAAAACCCATTTAGTGATTCTTCTCAAGTCGTAAGCGTCCAAAAGACAGATAGACAAACGGTACATTCTATATTTAAAGAGAAACTATGAAATAAAAATACGATCAATCAGAACAATAACCACATCATAGGAAAAGAAATAATTTTTTTTATTATCGATAGATCACATCACAACCAAAACATTACATTATGCATTCTTAGACCTTATCTCAGCTCATAATCGTTTAATGCGAATACATTTGTAACAACCATAGCCTTCAAAACTGCTCCTATTATCATATTCATAGATAATGATCTTTCAGGCGAAGACACAATGCACTGCATATTTATGGGACCGAAACCTGAGATGGAAATGGTGTCGTTATTGTTTACATTGCGAAACATCGACAGTCCAGCACTGGTGCTGCAGCATACCGTTTACAAACAACGGCTGCGAACGGGGGAATGCACACGGCCGGTGAATACGACTCTTAGTTTCGACATACATACGTGAGAATGGCGGGAGACCGCGCAACAAAGATTTGTAGCTCTGATTCTGAGTTGGGACTTAACTTCGCCGCCTGGTGGATGCGATTCTGTGAAACAGCGGAAATGCGATCGTTACCCGTTTACCGAGTCTCATGACGCAGTTCCTAACTACAGTAGCTGATGTTTAATTTTTAAATATAGCACGTAATGTTAATAAAGAAAGACTATAACAGCCTATTTTTTTCCGTTGGAGAAAGCTTTTAAAGAAAAAAGAAAGAGAGACTGAGGCTGGCTACCCCTGGGTTATGTGGGAGTACTCTCCGGAGCTAATCTCCGGCATACCCACTAAATAACTAACATGTTCCACTAGAAGAAAGAAAGGTCGTGGGTTCGATTCCCGCCTCAGGACGTGAAATTTTTCGTGAGAAGTTTTATATTATTTTAATTATTAAGTAATTTTTCAAACATTTATAATAATGTTAAAATCAAAAATTAAGAATATGTTCCACTAGAATCGAGACTTCGACGCAAGACGTATGTACTTATCGAAGTCACTGTCATGCGCCGAAGACTTGACGATTTTGCCCTCTTCCGGGATCACCGGGGAAAGGGAATAGAATTTAAAATTATTAGGAAAACGTTCATGTTGGTTGTCCTTAAATAAATAAAAAGGCTAATAGCACTTTTATCATTGAATCGACTCTGAATCGCGTGGTTCTACACATTAGTATATGAACGTGGCCACAATGTGTAATATGCACCATTAGTATCATGCAAGATAAGATACCACCATGATGACAAAAGACAAATAGTCCTAACGTTGATGCAAGACTTCGAAACTCGTAAAAAGGAATTCTTGAAAAGATTTAACTTATCTAAAAATCTAGGTACGGGAGCCGAAGCAGGCGGACCATAGGACATTACGCGGAAAATTTCATCTTAACTTACATCGTAATTTTTTATGACCGCTGTCACACGGATTCACTCGACTTGTTTTAGTGCGAGTTTTATTTTATTTAATCATATAAAAACGTGAGGTAAGTACAAAAGTGACATAACGCAAGTCACTTTTGTTTGAATTTTTCATTCTGCTTCCCAATATTTACATTTATTTTGATTTTTCATATCTAGTAACCTTTTATGATTTCACTAGCTTGCAAATCTTGCTTTTGATGTTTTATCATCATCACCAGCCTATATACGTCCCACTGCTGGGCACAGGCCTTCCTACATGGAAGGAACACATGAGGATACTTTTGATGTTTACTTAATAATATTTTTTTTCTTCCATATGATTAGTTTAACTTTGAGTCATGTGATGTCGATCTTGAATGTCGCTCTAGCTCTTACTTGTTACGTATGAACTTGTGACCATCATTAGTAATTAAATCAACAAACAAACAAACGATATACTAACAAACAATAACAAACAGATATATATCTCTGATAGAGGAAACGGAAGCTTTGATGCGACTATACCTCTGTGACAATCTATACATAGAAATAGAACTCGATGGTCGACAGATCGTGATGACAAAAATAAACAATACGACTAAAATTAAATCTTCTGACATTTAATTTTAGATCTTTAAAATAGAATATTAAGAAATATCTTGAGGGATTCTTATTCAAAACAACTGAGCTATTTAAAGAAATTTATCTTTAGAGTTGTATAAATAAACATGCTAACATTTACAATGGTGTGAAAAACTTTTGGTATAGTTTACAACTAAGTATGTAGGTACTGTACCAAAAGTTGTTTTACGCTGAGTTGCTACCTACGGAATAAAACTAAATTCAGTATAACTTTTTCGATGACCGGCTGGTCGAGCGGTCTGTACCCCTTGCTATACAACAGGCTACTCGGTCATGAGGTCCCGGGTTCGAATCCCAGTAGGAGCAAATGTTTGTATGATGAGTACGAGCATTTGTATACGAGTCATGGATGTTCATATGTTTATTTAATATATTTCTAGTATTTATATACATATTATTATCATTATATCTCCGCTATCTAGTATCCATAACACAAGCTCTTAATGATGCTTACTTTAGGCTAGATAATATAGGTGTGGTATGAATATTATTTTTATTATTTCAATAAGAATGTAAAGAAAAAAATTATTGCTTTGGAGAATGAAATATGAACAATGTCAAAATAGAAACATTACAATTTAGTTTAATTTTCCAAACTTTAAAATGATTTTTTTTGTTAGTCGCCAATGATTGTCTCTATTGTCAAATCCACCATTTGTATAATCTTGTAAATAAGGTTGTAGTATAGGATAAAGATGTTTGTTTCTACAGGTCGCAGGTTGCAGGTTTGGTTCCCATCCCAGGACATGGTATTTTTCTAGTTTAGATGTCAGGCCGCTAGCATATATGCTACCCTATGTATTTACTAATGGCTGCCCGTGTGAACGTCGATTATCACACCAAAGGGTAGACTTTAGATTTCCTTTCTCAGGGTGTAGTCTATTTCCATGCCTTATTTCATCTAAATTAGTTTAGCGGTTAAGGAGTGACAACGTAACAGACAGACAGACTTACTTCCGCATTAATAATATTTTTACTATGGATATAGTAAATTAAAGATATTTATAATAAATTAAATGGTAATTTACCTGCAAAGTGAAGGTATCTCTATTTTATCTCGAATCCAAAATTTATGAGGTAGCTCTACGTATAACGCACATAAATTGAGAGGACGGCCTGTGCCAAAAGCGGCCTATTTTCACATTGCTCGTCGTCGTATAACTAATGTCGCATGCGGAATTTAAACTGCACCACCACAACTTTCTTATACCTAACTAGTGTTGCTATAACTTAAACATATTTTTATTAAAGTAGCGTTTTTCATCAAATCTTATATTGTTTAGAAACTCTACATCTTTTCTAACACTAACATTTGTTCACAATTCATGGATTCTTTAGATTCAATTTTTTATTCACAAAAGTTCTTATTGATCGCCATCGAGCTGGTATGTATGTATGTAGCCCAAATTAATGTTTCGTACCAGCTGTACGCGTGACCGTAAGAATGTCATTAATCCATCAAGCGGCGTTATCCCACCGGAGGGCTATGACAATTAAAAATCAATTGTGTATGGAATCTGATGCTTGACGGTTGGTAAATTTTCTTTGGAAAAAAACCACTTTACCGGATTTAACTCGCGTTTAACTAGATGTTACATAATTATTATACATCCGACGCTTGTAACAGGATCGCTTCGTCTTCCCGTGACCACGATCGCTGTAAAGTAATCAAAACGTCGGGTGTACAATAATAATGTAACATCTAATTAAACGCGAGTTAAATCCGGTAAATTGATTTTATTTTAAATGTGTAGTGCTCGCGAAAATATAAGACAATTTTTATTCTTTTGCAAATCTCCACTTTGAAAATTTAGGTAAGACAGTCTATTTGTCTATTTTATCAGAACAATAGTTTCTATTTTTACCAAGTTTAGGACGATACTAAAAGAGATTGACATCCAAACTAGAATGTAATAAATTAAACTACATTTGATAAAGTTTCAAATACCTTTTGTTAACTAACCACTAAATGTCATTCAGTGAATGTTATACAGCACGTTATTTAAATTAACAGCATTTTTGTGAGATATTTAAATTTACCACAATTATTTGATATCATCGGGCATATTCAAGATCGTATATTACGGGACAGAATTACACAAACGACGCTAACCGTCGCGACGTCGACCGAACTCGCGAACGGCCACTGTTTGGATTTATATCCCATTAAATTATATTCTCGACCTTATTATTTATACGCACACAAAATGACTGGACTTCACAAACAAGTATCGGAATATTTGTTTTTCTTAATAATAACATTATTGTAAAATCTCTGACAGATTGTTGAAAATATATAATCATAGTTACAAAGTCTAAATACAAAATTGATGTCGAATCCAACTACCGTTTCTATGTGATTCCCAATTTTGCTTTGTCTTAAAAAGCGTAAATGTAAGTACACTACACAGTGTTCTTTACTTACATCCGTTATTCCGTTTCTACGTAATCTATTAATATCAAATACATACCTACAATTTCAAATTCTTGAGCGTTGGTATGTTCCAGACGCAATATCATCGCAATATACTAAGACAGGAAAGACGAAAACCACACTCGAATAGAAATATCAAACGGGATCTGTCAATTTGCAATCTTAAGCTGAGCTATCACTAAAAACGTATAAAAACATCTGGCGCGGACGGCAGATGTCCGGCGGCATCAAGACGTTATGGAGGGTAATCCTGATCACATGTTCCAAAGTATCCAAGATACGTGTATTCGATATATCGCATCGATACGTTCCCGGAATTACGGTTCGTCGCACGTGCCTTCTTTGTACGGTGCTTAATATATTTTTGTCTCTTCTAATATTACATGATTGCTAATGCTACGAATTTGGAATGATAATAATATGCCTATGCTATGCTCATTTATACTGGATATTATGAATTATACGAGCGCAGTGATACTTCTCTGACAGAACTCTACTAAGGTCAAATCAGCTTTTCTTGATTTCTTTTTCAAAAAAAAACGTCCCAATATTGTTAGTTTGTTAAATTTTGATGTATACTTTTCCTATTTATTTTTTTGGAGTAAAGAGAAAATGAAGGAGAGAGGTGTGGGGAAATGTTTTCACAGGATAAATTATATTTTAGTTCATTTTTGTAGATCCATGCTACCTTACGAGTACCTACTAAAAGAACTTCAATAATAAAATTCATGACATATCAAATATCCCTTACGGTATCTCAAATTCTGAAGATATAAATATTTACTCATAAAGATGTTTTTCTCTAGTAGGCGTATGTCTAATGCGAAAGTATTATAGAAAAGTCAATATTCCGGGAATTATATATCGCCAAACAGCCGCTTGTGACACCGACTGGATCAAATGAGATCCTTGACAATATATGTAGGTACAATTCCGAAATAATAAGAATGATTAAAGAGTAACTAAGATCGGCATTGTAATTAGTAGGTAGTGTTGTTCTTTTCCTCTTGAGCTTTTATTTGACTCTGAAAATAATCGGAGTACTGACTAGAGAGCGAAACAAGGCTCAGTTTTTAACCCCCGACGAAAAAAGAGGGGTGATATATGTTGTATCTGTGTGTCTGTCTGTGGCATCGTAGCACCTAAACGAATGGACCGACCGAATTTGATTAGTTTTTTTTGTTTGAAAGTTGACTAAGATGGTTTATAGCTTTAATTTATGAAGATCAGTTCAGGCGTTTGATAACTATCAGCTCATTTTCTACATGACAAAAGGGTTTTTTTTTTACTTTCGCAGATCCGAATGATTTGAAATTTAGTGTATTGTCACTTCGGTGACATTCCCATGACGTACTAACCATAAGCTGATCCTATACCATCAAAAAGTCCGCGGAATGCTTAATTCTTCAGAAAATTACAGCAGACAGCGTGTTTGGGCTCATAACAATAGTCTGAACGAGATGGTGTTAGATGGTGATTTATGAGGCCGGGTGATACTGAATTTTTTTAATTTTATATTTTTTTAGCAAGCAATTAGATCGTGTTTCAGACTCATGTATGAGTTGTAACTAAAAAGTTAATTAAAGTACAGCTTTTAGAGCTGAGTTAAGTAATTAAAATAAAATATTACTGTCTATTTCATATCTTAGTAAATAGATATTCCGATTTACTGCAAGTGCAACAAAACAGTTCACCTGGACTGCGAAGTGTTACCTAAATACAGCGAGCCTGCGTTCAGTTTACACAAACTTCTCAGAAACTCGCCGGCTGACGCAATTCCGGTCATGATCCCGACTTCTCTTCGAATTCACAACTCTTCGAGTTAATTTCCGAACGGTACTTTGTTCTTTATTTAATTTCCGATATCGCGTATTTCTCCGCCGAATACCATTTTTTAACCTATCTACCGTCTTTTAATTAAAACTTGCGACCAAGGCAATATTAGCAAATTGATTATTGATGTTTGATGGCCAAAATAAGCTGAGTAACAAGTAGGTATTATTTAAAGAAAAAAGGTTATTTCTAGCACCCCAAATTAAATTCCACGCCAGGATTAACTTGAATTACGCAATTAGGGAAAATAAATTACTCTTAGGACTCCGAGTGGAAAGCGAATGGGAAGGGAAGTATAATATCGGAAATAGGTGATCCCAATGAGGATCATGAAATATATGACTTAACATTTTCTGCCTGTACTGCATCGCTGTAAAGCAAATTGGAGGCATAAAAATAGAATGTGATAAAAATATATTATAACTAAGTACATGGAAAGTTCCATGTTTTGAGCGGAATTCAATATAATTTAAAAGGCGTTTGACATTGGAATATTACTTAATCGTAACGTCAATTTCATTAAATTCATCTCGTTCAGCGCCCGTGAAAACCGCAATAACGGCGACGCACATCAGCAGGATAAAACGTGGAAGACAATGATTGATACACAAGGACTGGTTCGAAAAAATTAACATTTTCATTCGAAATTCCTCGTTTGTTTTCGTAGGCGCCATAACCGGGATCTGGGCCGAATATTAAATTGCGTCGTCGGTAAAAAGCCAGCGCGATTTTAATATCCTGACGTTTGTTTAAATAGGTAATACCGTCTTAGCTTACACCACACTTTTCTAAAATTCCTCACTTCGAATAGGAATTATTGTTCCGATTTCTTCAACAATATACCCGAATCATAATTTAAGAACTCAAAATGCTCAAATTTCATTTTCATTGTTTCTCCTATGTAATTTAAAATAAGCAGGAAATTAAAAAGAAAATCAACTTATAGAATAGAAACTTTAAAAGTGAAAAGGTTATTTACCTATGAAACGATTACTATCTCTTTTTTATTTGTTTTTAAAGTAGGTATGATAATAAAAATATTCTGACACTCGCACCTATCTAGCCCAAATTAAGCATCATTAGGTGCCGTCTGTCTGTCTGGTTCGGTCCATTATGTCTATATATATATATGGACAGACGCAGACGGACCGTCATTCTCATTTACGTATCATAAATAGGTATATAATATACTACTAGAGACAATTGGGAGGATTTAACAATCACATTTAAGTTGGTTCTTATCCCCTAGAAACATTTTTTTTGGAGTCGATGCTTATCACTTTCTATTGGTTCTGGAAACAACTTAGCTTTAAACACTAAAAAGGATAAAAAATCATTATTTTATCCTTTTTAGTGTTTTGAAGTCGGTTTTTATTTTTATAGATTGAGATGTGCTTATTCTCAATTATCAACTCATATGCCGTTCGTGCATATAACAAAACAAATTAATATCTGGTCAAACAGTTCACTGTCTTATCGAATCATCCATTTGTTGCTGACTCCCCATCTTTACACTCCAATCTTTCATATTCCCAACTCGTCGCAATTTCGATTCATCACCTAACTGGTACTTTTACAAATATTTATTATTTAAGTACCTACGTACACACTTATTTGTCCTGTACTACGTAAGTACCTATATAATTAAAAATTAAAACAATACCATAATGCTATACGGGATACGACGAATTAGGAAGACGTAAAGCTATGAAAAAATTAACTTGCAAACAAATTATGACTCACTACTGTAAACCTTAATGGCGTTTTAAAATAAAAGTCCAACTTTGTAATGCTCCCGTGTCATAGATTAATGAGTTCGCACTTACCCTCTGAGTGGTTGATTTCTCTACGTCGAGAGAACAAAGACGACTTACCTGGAATTAAGAGACAGTTGTTAATTAAGTGTTGCACTTCATATTAATTATTATTTACATTTTGTGAAACGGACTACTTAAAATTAGTAAAGCTATTGGATATTAATGTCAGTTCCTGCATTATCTGCTCATTAATTATATCTACAAAATCCCTAAAGGGTTACTTAGTTAAAGAATAGCAACTTGTTGATTACACAGAAATGAGGTACAAATGAGCACACGCTTATGCGTAATATAACATAACACATAACAGCATAACCGAATTTTGGGATAAGGGCAACTGTCGCCCAAATCTGTCTATGCGAAAAGTAAGGGGGGACACGGGGGTATTTTTAGAGGGTAAACTCAGCCGTAAACATCTTCGGCAGAGGAGTCCCACCTATCCCGGCATTACCCCAGGATGCAGGGAATGCGTAAATGCATTCTTTTTTTCCTTTTAAAAAAAGGTACAAATCAGAAAAATACAATAGGACCTCAATTATTTTAAAAATAAAAACCAGTTTTAAATTTATTTCTGGATTAATATTAGTAAGTAAACAATTTTATAATAAAAAAAATGCAGATATTTTGATTATTCTGAATATGTGCTCACCGTAACTTAAACTTAAGAAAGGAATAACTTAATTAGAGCAGCTAAAATGTTGCTTAATTGTACATCAATATAGTCGCTAAGCGTTTTATTCTTTTGAAATTATAATTTTGCTTTAAGATAGTAGTAATGAATATCTCAAGTTCTTAGTCAGACTTAACTTCTAGTACCTGCTAATTTAACAAGTTAAGTCTGACTAAGATCTTGAGATATTCATTACTTAGTATTTGAAAACAAAACTAAAATTTCAAAAGAATAAAACGCTTAGCGACTATATTGATGTAAAATTTAGCTACATTTTAATATATTCCAGCGAAAGCGTAAACATCAGGATCATTATTTTATTCATCCACGCGACTTCATCATACTTTCGGTCAGTGGTGCTGCTGCTCTCCTATCACCCTACCCATGCGTATAGTATACCTAGGTATGTATAATTTTATTAAACACAGTTAATTGCTACAGTCTGAAGTTATAGCAGATAGCAAATAAAAAAACCGCACTCCTAATTTAAATTTATTTCAGCCGTGAAACAGTTCGCTGTGTTTTGGATTGAAGGGAAAGGTAGCCAGTGTAATTACTGGGCATGGACGGCATTTCATCTTAGGCCTCAGGATGACAACACCCCTGCAATATCAAGTGCTTTTGCTTGTTATTGCAGGTGTCTATAGGCGGCGGTAACCACTTACCACCAGGTGGGCCGTCAGCTTGTTTGTCATCTAGTTGTATAAAAAAATAAAAAAATAATGAATTAGGGTAAGGGTGCAGACGACAGCATATCAAGTGTAACACTTCCGTTATGAAAGCCGCCTCTATTACGAACGGAACAAGGGCGGTCTCAAGGTGGAACTGCTACGCTTGATGCTCTGTTGACTGTACAAGTGTAGTTATGGTCATAATATGAAACGGTGCAATAGGCAGACACCTTACATTTAAAATTACACATCACGAATGATATGACGGTCCATTCCCGTGTTTATTTACCTTGAATTGAAAGCGAGGTTCATTAGAGCTTGAGTATTCCACGGTTATTCAAAAGTTTGAAATTTTATTTAGAAAACAATCATTATAATCATCATTTGAAAAACCGGCCGCTAGTGTGTGGGTTGTGATTGTAAGTTAAGAAATAATATTAACGTAGATAAGTGATATGGAACTTATAATAGAGACACATGAAATATTAATAGATTGCTTACTTATTCACTAACACTACCTATGTATTTTCATTAATCATTGTTGATATGAAGGTGATAACTTTTATCTTAAAAATTTATTATCACACAGAAAAACTTATTGTTACACCTCGTAAAATACCATATCTACCGAAATTAAAGATTTTGATGTGATTTGGTTTTATGGAACAAAGCAGTAGCTAAATCAGCAACAAAAAATCTACAAATCATAAGGTTTTAATCGTTGGTGTCAAAACAGTATAACACTTTATACAGTTTGCTGCCATGCAATTAGGTTTAAAAAAAGGAAGAAAAAAAACTAAAGTGCATGCCCCAGACAGATGTTGGCGCATCGCTGAGCGATTGGAGCAGGTGCATCCCGTATAGGGTTGCCACGCGCCATGGCCGACAATATTTTTTGTTTCGATTGTACGTAACGTATTAAATAATTTGAATAAACGCTACGGTGCAAGACGAGTTAATTGCATGATGCTGCATGTTATTCCTTTTTATTAACAAGCGTGAAAACAGTGTTATAACCTTTGGATATTACGTCGACTTTTATGTACTCCGTAGATTAAAAGATAACTTTCTACTTAATGTATGCTCTACTTAATATTTCAATAGTATTCCATAGAAGAAGTTATAGATTTAACCAAAGGATCTATTTAATATTAGGCGAGAGTGGGGTGATTGCGGACGCAAAGTAACTCCGCACGAGGTCGTTTATATTATGATAAGCTCTTTGACAGGCACTAGATCTGAGTTCTTTAGGGTAGACCCACTTCTAAACATCAAGACAGAAATAAATTATCAAGTATAATTTTTTATTTGTCATGGTAAACGCCTTTGTCCGGAGCTATCATGCGTCAGCAATTACCCCTCTCTCCCTTACCCAGTAAAACATTTCAAATCCTTACTAATTTATATTATATTTATATATTTTTAATATTTTAAATGCGAAAGTAACTCTGTCTGTTCGTGTGTTACGCAATCACCCTTAAACTACTGAACCGATTTAAATGGAATTTGGTACAGAGATAGTCTAGAGTCCGAGAAAGGACATAGGCTACTTTTTAATGCGAAAAAAGGGCTGTAAGAGGTTGAAATAGGGGATGAAAGTTTGTATGGAAAAAGTCAATATTCCACGCGGACGAAGTCGCGGGCACAGCTAGTTAATCATATATTAAAGCTGTAATTATATCTACTAATTTGAAGCATCAATTTGAAGTTAAATCCATTTGCTTATTGCAATTTGGTCTATCAGAATGATTAACTTTGTGGTTAACGAAAATTTTAATTAGATTCGTAATCAATTTGTGACTATGTATTGTTTAATGGTATTAATTAATTACCAGGAACCTTGTCATGTCGAGGAGCTCGGTGGCGTAATGGTTTGAGTGCTCTGATGAACTATCGAAAGATAATAAAAACAAAGCAACTTTCGTCATTCGTCGTCATTTCGGGATGGGTCAATCTAAATTTTTAATCTTGACTTCCGCGCGCGTTAAACCGTTGGTCCCGGTTGTTACTGCAAACTCTTTAACCCACCACCCGTATTGGGCCAGCGTGGAGGTGTTATGTGCCCAGCATTGGGACGTATAATAGGCTTATGATGATGAATCTTTTCATGTTATATTATTTAAAGATCGTTATTTTCGTCTGCTATTATTATTTACGTTTTATTTACTGATTCTTAAATAACAAAAAATACTAATTCTTCAATTAAAATAATTTACGTTATATACATAAAAGTAATAGAAACTCGGAATATACCCTATCTCTGTGGAGCATATTGACGTTGTAATTTATCACAGTCTTATGACGCCCTCAAAGGTCTATGGATCTCACAATTTGGCAAACCAAGCAATTATCGCTAATCGCTATAGTTTCCCAGCAATTTGCGTAAATGACGCGTTACAACTCGACGCAACTGCTCAACTAATGAACTATCTGAACAATAATTATGCCTTCGACTGAAGTTGCCATCTACGACGATGAAAGTTATTTAATCGAAATTGATAGTTAAATCGCAACGTTTTAATTACATAGTATATCTCGTCTAATATCTATTACATAAAGCTCAATATACTTGATTTTATAAGGCACTGTGTAGTATTCCTGGTGATAATAAAGATTAAAATAACGTGCCTATAGAAATACCTCATAAGTGCCTTTACACTCTCAATCAAGGAAATGATTGAATCGTTGGCTGACTTTAATCGCTGTACGTAAGCCAGTTCCTCTATAAGAGGTAAATTTTATCGTCATAAACTGCTGCTACTTTAATGCAGATGAATATGAAGTGTGAACCCTAGCGAGATGATCGGAATATCGACGTCGCGGTAGCTTCTTGGCCACGTGCTAATCGACCTACTAATCGTGGCTGCGTCGTTAACCCGCCATCCACTACAAATAAATAAGCCGCTTACTTATCTCTACTCACCACTAATTTGATTACAGTTTAGTTGAGATACTGATTAAGTCACAACATAACAAATACATGCGTAACACTAAGCGGAAACTAATACCTACATTATAGGTAAATGAATATGCCACAGTTAACATACTACGTTTGTACACATAAGAGACTATATTATATTATAATAAGCTACGTACAAAAACGTAAAGATACAATGATGTAGAGGCATGCTGGATAGAAAATATTTGCCAAAATAGTACCGTTTGTCTTGTCCATGAGCACTGATGCAAGATAATTTAAGGAAGCATGTGTGGACAAAAATGAAGCATCCCCCTTAGCACCGATTCGCTATGAAGTAGGTATCTACAGGAGTTTTACAAAATCGGCAATATTTAACTCATTATGGTGTGACAAATGTCATATCTAGCGGTAAGTAATAAAAATGAGGAGAAAAATTACGTTTAGTTATATGGTATGGCTTTATAATTTAAATTATTCTCTAGTACAGGTACTCATTTGGCCTACTTTATATCATTCTAAAAGTATTGTCAATTATGCGTTTCAATAAATACTACCTACACAGTTTGAAAGCTAATGATAATTAGGACATATAGTAAATAGCCGCACAAATACAAGTGTTACACAAAATATAATGGTCTGTAGATCCCAACAAAGACATCCACGGAGTCCGGCTTACGGCCGACCACTCCCCCGCCACCCCTGTTGTTTAATTCCATTAAACCACCCCTTTTATCTTTTCTCGCTTTTATCTTTGTTCCACTATTGGATTACTGAACAAAATGGCGTGCAAGAGGCACACGCAATCTTTGCTTTTAGTTACCACACATATGTTTGTAGTCTCATTTTTTACAAAGTTGTTTTGCATATACAGGGTGGCACATTTAGATCGGTCAGTATGGGAAAGTCTGAAATTTTAAGACATACAAAAATCTCTTCTTAGGAACCATGTCATCGATTTTAGTAAAAAGAAAAACTGCATTAATACATTTAAAAAAAAAGTGTACTCAGCTCGGGAATCGAACCCGGACTTTTGAAAAATAAAACTAATGCTATTTCTAGTTCGATATCGATTGTGTAGGAAATGTTGTATTGAAAAAATGGTGGTAATATCGAACACTTACTAAAATAAATTAAAGGATATGAAAACAATGTATTTTATTCATTTTAGACATCATGTTTCATAGTAACGTTTACTGCTTAAGACCTACACAATCGATATCTAAACAGAAATAGTGTTAGTTTTATTTTTCAAAAAGTCCGGGTTTGATTCCCGAGCTGAGCGCACGTTTTTTTTTAAATGTATGAATGCAGTTTTTCATTTTACTAAAATCGATAACATGGTTTCTAAGAAGAGATTTTCGTATGTCTTATAGTTTCAGACTTCCCCATACTGACCGATCTAAATGTGCCACCCTGTATACCTAATGGATTAGAGCATCTTTGGGTATAAATCGCATTATGAGGTTTGTAATATGATATATGTAAAAATACGTCGTAAAATTTCTATTCTGTTGATATACTAGGTTATTACTGAAATAGGTACATATTATTAGTTATACTTTTTTGGTTAAAAATTAATCTTTAAATTAATACCATAAAACAATTATTCTTTTGTAAAAATAAAATATCAAACAAAAAATTAACTTGGCCAGTCTAAAAGACCGATCGATGAAGGGCCGATCATTTTACATCATTACAGCATAATTATGTAAGGTGATCGAAATTTCAAAATTAGAATTATCGACGCTTATTTAGTTGATGCAAGTACCTATTATGCTCAGATAATTAATTTTTATTATACCAGCAAGAGTATACAAACGAGCTTCACCTTCAAATACAATATTAGTGAGGTATTTTCTTGGAATCTTATACTGAGACATGCTTTGTAAGACGCCCCTTTAATCTGTTTCGTGTGGCACGCAACTACTTCAATCCAATCCTAAGTCGAGCAGATGAACGGGGCTATGTAGGTAAACTGTCAAAGTACCAGTGTAGTTTAAATGACGTTCTCAAATTGAAATACTTGTTTAGACGGATCGAGCGGTTCATTTCGCCTGAGCCATAAACATGGATTCTCACTTAATTGGTAATACTTTAGCCTCGGTATTTAAACCTTTGTGTATTTGGATGTTGATTAAAGGTAAAGCATAAATCGATAATAGAACTTATATTCTATTTGTAATGAAAAGATATAAATGTTCATAAGCACTAAAATAGACCAAACCTTTAATCATCCAATTTTATTCACGGTTGTAATTTTATTATTTTGAGCCAAAAGACGTCCACTGCTCTATCTGGTCTTTCCACGTAAATCTCGACAATATATGTAATAATAACAATTATAATTGACGTCAAATATAGACATGATCACAAAAATAATCTGGATCCAGGAAGCGGAGAAAATGTTAAAATCGGTCCCAATTAATATTTTAAGCGAGTTTCGGCTTGATCGGCAATCTCATCTCGTTGGGTTGATAGCTGAATCTAATTAAAATACACCTCGTAAGAGTGTCTAATATGCTGCGAAGATGCGATGCAGAGGGCACAATTTGAATTTGCCAATCCTTATAAATGTTTTCCTTATCATTCCACTATAAATTCTGCTTATGTAATTTAAAAACGATATTATAATAACAATCATTTATTTCATGTAAAAAAACAATCACAGTTACAAACGTTAAAAAAAGCCTTTTAGGTACAAAAATGGGCCTGATTCTGAAGACACACATTAATTCTAAATTTAACTACATTATATCTCTTTCTCGCAATATGTAACAGGAAAAAGATAGCAAGAATTTGTTTAAAGCTGTCAATGAAATTTAGATAGATTTCAAAGAAACCATTGACAATTTTAGACGGCATGTACGGAGTTGCCTCCTAAACACTGCATTTTATCACGTTCAATAAGGTTGAAAATTGAACGCACGTTACTAAATGTCAAATTTTAAGACAGCCATCCTTTTCGTATTCATTTTGAGAGAAAGAAATGCATAGAACTTCAATTTAGACCTAGCATGTGTTCTCCAGAATTAGGGCCAATACCTAAGCAAGGAATGACAATTATAAATAAGCAAAAGTCATAAATTATTATTTTTCGTTAATATAAAGATATACATTAATAGTATGGAAGAACTCTATAATATACTTACAAGTAGGTAAGTATACATAAAAATAGCCTATTATCGATAAAACACAAACAGTTGACTATAACGAATCCAAAAAGGCTTTAGTTTACCCTCTCTTCATCAAAGAAAACTAACATTACACTGAGGACTGAATACATCTTGACTTTATGAAATCACGAGATTGGAAGACACAACTAAATCAACTAAATGCAACAGAATATTGCTTATCATACGAGTATAACCGCTTCTCTATCGTAATATGATTGCGAAGTCTTTCTGTGTATTCTTATAACAGCTAGGCTATCTGAAGATCACGCTATAAGCGCAATGAATTCGTAGCAATTACGGGAATCAAGCAAAATAGGTAGAAAAAACGTTTCCATATTCAATTCAGATAATTATGACCAGCTTGACATTGAATATTTTTGATCGTCGCAGTTTTCATTCTGTGTCTGATATGTGGCTGCTTCACATATTACTTTCAAAAAAATATAAAATGTTATTTTCAAAAAAATATACAAGATTGTGTGAAATTCACAGGTGAAGGAAAATTGGGATAGAGGAAATTCCATCCCAACTTCTAAAATCGTTATTTCACTCGACTACGCCAATTTTATAACACAAGATGCACACCGATATGTAGTTTTTAAAATTATTGTAGGTATCTCCGACTGATTTTTCAATCCTCAGTTAAAATCTATCTAGAGAATAACTTTGACAAGTTGACAGTTATAATATATAGAAAATCTATAGATAATTTGTTAAAATGTCAAAATTATTCTCTAGATAAAAATTATCTGAGAACTGAAAAATTGGCCCTTAGTTTATAAGTCTGGTATTAGGAAAACTTGTATTAACAATGATAATGGTAGACAATCTACTAGGTACTTCAAAGCGATCACCAAACTTTCTCAGGTCGACTAAGGTAAGTAATGCAACTAATTTCTAATATGTTTCATTAGTGGCACTCACGCACGCTCCTTCCGACAAATTTTCGCCACATAGACAACATAGTTCCTTAACTAAGTTATGTGTTTGATGTTAATCAATAAAGGGCCTTTCGGCAAATTGACATAGACCTATTTAGTGCTAAATCGTGTAACTAATTGTTAGACTTTTATATAGAATGCCGACTGACTCTTAAGACTCAAGATCTAGTTTTTCCATTCATGAATTAATTTTCGTCATTATGTAACTTCTACTAGGGTCAGACTGAAAGTTCTTAGAAAATCCAAAACTGAGCAAACTAGCTAGCACGTTATTAGTTTTATTTTATGTTTTCAAAATAGTGTCAACTCATGTCAATACATCGCTGCATCCCATGGAACCACTGAGAAAAGCACTTTGCCCACTTGTCCTTAGGGTTCTCTTCGACGACCTTTTGAAACGCAGCCACTTCTTCCTGGGCGTCCATAAAAAAAAATCCTCGAAGTTGTTCTTTAATTTTCAGGATTAAATAAAAATCGCGAGGTGAAAGGTCGGGACTATACGGCGGATGACCCAATAATTCTTCTACGTCCGACATCGCCAAATAGTCAATCGTTCGCCTGGCGGTGTGCGACAAAGCTTCTCATGGTGAAGGAGGATCCTACTGCGAGGTCGTTTCTCCCGAACTTTTTCAAAAACAAGTGGCAAATAATTGTTAGTGTACCACTCTGCAGTAGGTAACTGTTTTTGGATCCTCTAAAACAATTGTCGCGTAATAATCCGTCTTTTCGAAGAACGAATGGGCATGGACGGCATTTCATCTTAGGCCTCAGGATGACAACGCACCTGCAATATCAAGTGATTTCCCACGCTTCGTCCTCTCTTCACTTTAGTTGGCACCTTGTCGGAAGGAAACACAGCATTCTAGTCATCATCATCAACAGTCATATCGATGCCGAAGCTTGTCCGAATCTGCCCCCTTATTCTCAACTGTCGGATCACGGATTCGATTTGAAAAGTCACATGCCGCCTCGCTTTGACGCATAGCGATAAAAAGTGACAAGTATATAGTTTCCGAAATTCGAGTATTGTCCGACAGTTTAGAATAAGGGGGCAGTCTCTATCATACGCTGCACAATACTGATGTTATCTTCAATGGTCGCAGTAAGAAGGCTGTCCCTCGCGCAGATTATCGGTAAGACTAGTGTGACCACGTTTAAACTCATTTAACCAGTTGTAAATAGTGGCACGAGATCGGGCTTCATCATTAAGGGCCAATCTAAGTCTATGATAACTTCGTTATTGACATAAATGACATCTAAAGTCATAAAAAATCTTTGTACGATAATTTTCTCGCGTTAAATTCATGCTGACGTGACTCAGACAATCTTCAATTTGCCGCTAAATCGTAAAACAAATGACAAATGAATGTAATACATACTCAATAATATTGGCATCGAGGTACATTTTCAAAATTTAAACTTATTCTTTTTGTATTGCTTACAAATAACCAGTTCTAAAATCTTTCAGTGTCGTATTTTTTGTGAGCGCTTGGTAAAGGTACAGGAAAGCGTATACTAGGAAGTGCTATCACATTTACAAAATTGAGAAAGTATTAAATGCAAATTTGTGTACCTTTATAATATAGTACTGCTACATGTTAATCATATAGATTACAAAAATCGCTGAAACTTCAAATGAAAAGCAAAAAGGTAAAATTAACATTCATTTTGAAGTAATTAGCGCACGCGAGTGTGTAAATATACACAAGAATTTGTTCATTTCCAATTAAGTCATGCGTTTAAATACATTACCTTAATAAATTGTTAGTTGACGTTGAAAATATAAATAACAAAACGCATTCTTAGTGCATCGTAGGCAGTAATGTTACTTGGACGGTATGCGCTTGCGACGTGTCTAGCATTTATTGAAACTAGGGTTGTCATTTACACCACACGCCTGATATGTTTTATTACTATAACTTAATTATTCCTCTTTACAACAGGTGTAATTGAAACTTATTTATGTTAATTAAAACATTTTTCACACGTTGAATACTTAAGTTTAATATTACATCTTAAGCCTTCCTATGCAATAAGATTTTCCTGTTTCTCGCAAGCAAATGACAAACAATGAATAAAGCTTGATTGAAATTAAATTAAGAGTTCGTAAATTCGTTAAAATTTATGAATTTTCACTATAAAGATGCTCGAAGTCACGTTACTATCCTTTAATGCCCAGACGGCAACTTAAGTTCACGTGAAAATTAGAATTCAATTGTGTCTGGTTTATCGGGCTTCAAAGGGAAGTCTGCTTTACAAAATTCAAATTAGTAAGAATCTTACGAATGTTATTTTGATTCATGCAATCTGTCAAGTGGCGTTATAGATCTGGAGGTCTATGGCAATTGAAAAATCAATTGAGTTTGGTATCTCGTGCCTGTCGTGTTAAAACAAACTCGTTAAGTCAATAAGGCGTTCTTCAAAATCAAAGAATAACATAGAGCTCTAGACGCTGTAATAACCTCTTTAAGCAATTACTAATAAAGAAAGAAAACTACAAAAAAAATATATGCTCCAGGCGATTATTGGCCCCGCGTCTCCTGGGGTCCGGCGGCACAAAATCAAACATTCAAATATAACCTCTTTAAAGTCAGACATCCCTCGCCTATTTGTCGACTTATTTGTCGCCTTTTATTCAATAAGTTCAAATTCCAAACTCATTTATTTTGCAGCCCTGTATAGTTACAAATATATATGTAGTTCCAAGATCGATATTCAAATTGCCCACTCACTTTCCAACACTTGCAAGCCAAAACGCAATGACTCAATTTACGCATCGTAGTCTCGATACGATGCAAGTGACGTTGAATCAAATTATGTTATGATGCAAGACTTTCCTAAACACACAGTACTTAACAAACTTCATTCACACTTGCAGCGCAACTCATAAATAATACTAAATTTACTACTTAACTATATAACTACTCTAAACAAACTTCTTTAAGTCTATAAAAATACAAAAAAGTGCTTCAACTAAAATCACGACTTCTTAACTCAGATATTTTAATATTGAATATTTCCACAGGAGACATATCTAAGTAAGCGTAGCAAAATATTCAGTTCAGTGCATTAATCAGGAATATTGGTCGATCATCTGTAAGATATTTCCCTCAAAGGCATGTCATTCATTTCAGAGCAGAAGAAGCCACGGTAAAATTTAGCGAAACAAAGAATTTCATAACATTTCACTGTTAAAGATTCTTTATGAGTAAATAATATAAGTATGTAAATGAATACTGAGAATACATTTCATGCAACAATATTTTCGTTACAAACTTCCCTCCCGCGACGTTACAGTTCAATGTAATTTTTATTAGTCATTCTTCCTTAATTTAGCTAGGGGTCCAAAGACACGACAAGAATAAGGATGTTAATAAGTCGCTCCAAATTCTTGTTTCAAATGTTTGTCAGAGCGAATAGCAAAATGAACTGGAATAAATTGACGCAAACGAGCAAGCTCAACTCTGTATCGATCTATTGGCAACGTTCGAAAATAAATCCTTATTACTCCGATCATAATCGTGCAGAAACATCAATCCATGTGTGCTAACAACCGAATCGTAATTAATACACTCCAACCAGTCCCAGACGGTGACGCTATCGTTTTCAAATCCTTTGTGATCGAAATCACTTTGATCGAAACGAAATCGGAACACAGGCGGGTTGTAATCAGCGGACATTGTGAGGACGTCGTGCTTGCACTGTGAAATGTCACTGTAACATCAATCAGCCACTCGGGTAACTTGATACCTGAATGTGAGACTTTCGGTACAAGATGTCATTGGAATCTTAAACTGAGCCATTGCCGCAGCGAAAGTTACTTTTAGGCAATATGTATCCTACATATAAGAAGCACGTTCCATTTCCGTTCCAAGAAGATCTCTTTCTAGCGTTACATACGTTAGGTACGAGAATGAAAACTTTTTAGATAAAAAATCACCAGCAACTAAAGATTCTGGTAACACAAGTTAACAAGAATATTTTAAAAATAAAAACCAAGGAAATCAAATACTAAACGCTACACTCAAATTATATAACTACAAAGTACTGTTTTCGATTCCAACAACCGTAAATTAGTACCAAATACAAAGTAGATTCAAATCAGTCAGTATTGTGAAATGTAGCTGGCGTCAATTAATAATATAGACTGCGACAGGATACCTGATTAGATGCGCCATGATGGCTCTGACACAAAGCGCTGACATAGGGATACACTAATAAATTGGCAATGCATTATTCTATCCTGTACGAATTGTTAGATACGTGGATGCTTGACTAACTAAATAACTGAATCCACCTATGTCCTTGGTATTTAAAAAATGAATTAAGCCTATCATAACTATACGAGTGCTTAAATTTCAATAAAAACTACTTTCATAATATATCTAATATTAGATTTCCTCTTTTACAATAGGGGACGAAAAATTCCTCGTCCATTTTTCTGTATCAGGTAGATACGACAATACTAGTTAGTCACAAATTGCAAAGATAAAATGTCCAATCGAATTCAACACAAAGCATTAATAAACTCATGGAACCTTCAATGCACCGGCAGTCATTAAAGACCCGCCCGATTTCCATCGGTTTGAAATGACGTTGGCCTAATGTTGCCGCGTCATGCATTCTATAATCTCCAGCCGACTGTGCATCGGGACAGGGCGTGGAAGTAAAGTCTTTGGAAATGGAACATCTTGACCAGCAGATATTTGATTATTGTGAGAACTACAAGGCTTATATTTACTATACAGAATATATTGCTAAAATAGCACAGTTCTCGTTAAATTCTAAATGATTAAGACGATAGTCAAATTCCTTACATACTGAATTATGTTACTCTTGCAACAATCAGAATTATCCCTTTTTTAACCAACTTTTCCTAAGCTTTTAAAGCTTAGGAAAAGTATCTCGTTTATAGATATTTATCTCTGTATATTTAATAGAGATAAAAATCGATAAGCGTCACCTAAGCCTATGGGACGGATGGTTGAAACCAGCATTAGTATAACCGTTTAGTTCTTATCCAGTCGTACTAAATCTGTAAGTCTGCGTCGTTGGTTACTGGCCGACAATCTGCTCTGATTGAAACGCGGAGATGTGCTTGCCACGCGTTTTGCCCTCGGAGCCTTTGACGCCGGAATAACCAGTGCTGACTTGCAATGGGGAATAATATCGATTGGCAATATTAAATTTCTCTTGAGAGAAAGGTAATAGATGTCTCCTGATTTTCGAATGCTGGTAATAAAATTTCGATGTAAGATTTATTGTTCATTGAAAATAAAGAACTGTGTAAACGTAGTTGGATGTTAAAATCTCCGTATAAGTCAATACGATCCCTACACGAATCGAATATCTACTATTCCTGATCTTTCAATATCCCGTTCCCCTAGCGCCCACCTAAAGCGTCTAGAATCCGACACGTGCAAAATAAATTCTGGCGCGCTCTCTTCTCGACACCGTATAAGGATCGTTAAACATCCGAAATCGGTGAGCTGTCGTTTAAGTGGCGGATAATTTATTCCACATCCAGGAAAAACCATCGGATCCTGGGACGCCCCTTAATCCTTTGATGGATTTCATCGTGTAGATGAGGGAAATGCTGGAAAAGTGCACTTCGACGTAGAATAACACAAAAACTTTATCTTTTATGGATTTTCGTATATTAACGCCGAGTAGTCCCCTCGGAGTGTTTATGAAGACATTACTTATCCCCAATACGCTAACGTTCGCAGACAAAAAAAAACATAGAAAGCAAAGAAATTCGCAGTAAAAATATTAGGAACATGCTCCTAAAATTCCATTAAGAAACTAAAGTCGCTAATGTGTATCAAGATTCAAAATAGATAATAGTAACATGTACCACCATTATGTTTTAGTAGCAGCCCTTTGTCTAAAATATTTCGAGCTTTTCTAAAATAAGATCATTTCTTTAATATAGCTTATAAGCTCTTAATATTTTTTTTAAATATTACTACCGTCGCAAGCGGTAAGTCCGCCGAGCACACCGGCCGCAAATGGTAGGTAGGGCGATCCTAGAGTCAACGACCGTTTGCAGCCCAATAACAAGTGGCGCTCTCACCTGTATCTAAAATTAATTGTCTTTTTCTAGTCACGGTTACAAATCTCAGATGAATTACTGAAGATTATAGAAATTATGTTAGGAATAATAATAATAATAACAAATTTATGAAAAAAAATATGTAACTTGATGCAGAAGACGGTGTAATGATTTATTTAGTTACAAATTATGACCCTCTTTCTCGGATGCTGTTAAAATTGATTATATGATCAAAACACGGAACAGTGGACATTATGAATCAATGATCAATATACTTACTGAAGATAGTAATTTCGATAGTCGTGTCGTGAAACCCAAAAAAATAAAATTATTGTAATATTTGTAATAGAACTCCTACACGCAGCGCGATACGTGAGTTTTGCTCAATTTCATCTTAGACCGTTCGGTCATATCGTGCATCTTATAATTAGCCTCAACACGGCAGTGTACAAGATAATTATTAAGCTTTTCACTATAAATAACGTTGGATTAACAATGCGACGAGCACAAGATGCAAGATGCATGTCGTGGACAGAAGCCAAAAGTCAGCCGTGCGGGTAATGTGCCCACCCTGGGATTAACAATTTGGTGGGCAGATAGTTTGTGGACGACTTTAATAAGCGCACATGCAATAACTCGTAATTAAGGCAACTGTTCCTGTTTTTGCTTAGTAGGTAAACTAAATATCTGACCCATAAAATAATAATTCTTACTAGAAATAAACCGATACTATACTACAAAAAAACTTCTGTTAAATTGTCACATATTTTCGCAAGTAATTCTTTCTCTCTACATCCATTTAAGCAATTCACATAATATTACAATGGATTTTGTAATTTCCCGTTGGTAAAATTTATATAAAATAAATCATACTCACATTTTAATGTTTTTGATGCGTTTAAACGCCTACTTTATTGTAACAGTTACAAATAAAGAAAGAAAACGATAAAAAAAATTATACGATGAAAAAAAGCTTCTAAAAGTAATCTTTCGGATCACTAGAGGTGTACACTTCAATGAGTGGTGAGATAAATGTTGCTATAAAAACATTAAAAAGGGTAGAAACCAGTGAAGAAATTAGTAGGTTACATCTAGTGCTCCGGTAGCGTGGTGGTAATCGCGTCTGGCCGGACATCAGGAGACGCGGATTCGATTCCCGCCTGGATCATATAATTTTTTCATCGTTTTCTTTCTTCATTTGTAATTGTTAAAATAATCTTTTACAATAAAAAATTTAGCCTTTCATTGTCAATTATAAAATGAAATTACTAAAATACAACGCATATTACTCAACCCGTGGGTAAAACAGCCACACAATATTCGGAACTCCTTTCTTTCCCGAAATATTTCTCAAAGCGATTCCCCGATGGAATCCGACCGCTGCGCAAACACTCGCTGCCATCAAAGACAGACTCGTGTTATGAAAACAAGCAACCGACAACAAACACAAACAACTACGCGAAACAATTGATGAGAATGAGGCAAGAGGGGTGTTACGTATTCATTACTTTTATGATGAATTTGTTATGACGTTGAATTGCCAAACGCCTTTTGCACGATTTCACAACAATAAAAGAAGACATCAAGATCAGACATTGTTAATTTTAAACAAAAGCAATCCATCTTGAGCGTGTTGAAAAATAGAAGTGATGATATAAAGGTTTTTGGTGTATCATGTGATTACAAACGCTTACAAATGATACTATGAATACTTATTTATGTAATATTTCAACATTTCGGTTTCATCGAAAATTGTTGAAAAATGTAACGGAACTTCAGAGATGCAAATCATTTTTAAAAAGAAATTGGAAGGCAACGCTAAGACTGAATAAAATTCTTGAAAAGAAAACTTTTTACTGACATTATAAAACGTGATAGAGATGTTGGACAACTTGTAACGTGCTTAACATTTTTGAAATGAATTTGGAAAAATAGACTTTGTGTTCTAGAAATAGAGCACTAAGAATCAAATCAGCAAGCAAACCTTGGGTGACGGCGGCGGTTTATCGACAGCGGATGTAACGGCGAACGACTCGAAATTGCAAATTGCGTTAGCTAACTCGATAACGACAAAACGTTCAAGTGCGGGTTAAACTTTTTTCTAAATTGCCCTTTACTGTGTTTTATTATTGTGTAAATTGTACTTAAAGAAGTTTCACTGAAAATAACTGCTTTTATTTATGCTTAAAATAATCTGTTGTTATTAAACGATAACTTATTTATTGAGGGTTGAAATTTAAGCGCCCTGGGGGCTTTAATACTATCGGCCATTTTGCAACATGGTGAATATCATAACCTCACTTTGTGCAGCGCATTTGGCTATTGCCAATGTTTTAATAACCTGCTTTATTTTCCTTTACTCGAGGATTGCAGCATTTAATTGATATTTTCGTTCGCCAACATATTTAATTAACCGCTTTATCAACAACATTTCCGCGGTATGACTATTTCTTTGCTATTCTGACCGGAAGTAATTTCGTTAATTACCTATGTGTTTTTTACATTTTCAGTTAAGTATTACCCATCTAAGACGCATGGTTTATATCCTACACAGTCAATACATACTTATTTAGAATGCTATTATGAACACACATTATTTCCAGTCGTTACTACATAGACTATACATATCTACATATTTTTGTTTAATCAAAAAGTTTGAACATAACATCGTTAATATTTAAAAAGATAAGCTGTGATACCAGTAATGAGTGTTCCGGTAATTGTTAATTAGTTCGATTCACACGACCATAAACGCGTCGCAATCAATAATGCGCCCCGATTTAACGATCACATTTGGACCAAGACAAACAAATTAAACCACGACGTCGATAAAGTGCGTAAAACAGAGTGGCGTTGGTTTTTATCACAGTGCACAAATAGGAGGTAGATCAGTATAACAAACTATATTTGACTGTGTGCAGATGACAGGCTACTCACTAAACATTCACGAATACTTATCGCGAAACAATAACACATGTATTATAGACGACCGGCGTATGCGTTGACTGTTCTAGCAAAAGTCAGTTTAAAGTCAGAATCAGAGATTGAGACGTAATCAGGTTCTTAACATGGAAAACGGCCAGAAAAGCTATTTTATCGTGTAAATGGGATTGCCCACTATCCATAGGCACTGTTGGCAACTGGCTGGATCATACTGCGGCTCTCTAAGCAACCTTGGTAATGTTTGTTACGTTTTTCTTGTCTGTATTTTGCTACTTTTCTTAATGTACGGTAAAAATCAGGTGTCATTTTTGTAAATAATTGTAAATATTTATTACCTTGCCTTGCCTCATTCTTTGAAATCAGATGCCACTATGGCTATTAGAGCATAACAATAAAACATTATTAAAATTGTAATTTTAAGTGTGTTTTTCTTAAGTAATTCTAAATATCACATTAGGTAAAGTACTTAGGGCCGAATACTCAATCAAAAGCTTCCTCTTTTTTAATATTTTAAGTACTATCACAAATTTGTATCGGTAAACGTCGAAATTAGCACTCTTTAAAAGTTAAGTGAGTATTAGGCCGTCAGTCACCTTAATTTATTTTCAATATAATATCTACAATTTAGTGTGTGCTATCGTATGGATACCTTTTTAAGCGATACGCTGCACTTCTGGACACCAATTTACTGTGACCTTACCGTCGGACGGCGTGATAAAATGTTTCGAGGGTCCAGTTTTGATTGTTTCCCTGCATGGAGTATGATGGGTAACGTAATGTAGACAATAAAATAGGGTCCACCACTAACACGACGACGTCTTTATTCTTTATCAAACAGAATCTTTGATTGTTTTTTCATACTTTTGTATCACGATAAAAATTTATTAGAATCACCTTGAATTTAAAAATGCAAATAATCTAAAAAATCGGGAAGAGCACTTCTGCCCTTTTCGTAATTATTTATTATGAGTTTATCCAAGAGAAACGAATTAAAAATCTATTAGCTAGTTAAGTGAATCAATGTTGTAATTTGTATCAAATAACAGGTCATCGATGAAAATTAGCTAGATACAAAGCTTATGTTAAGCAGTACTTTAAGCATATAAAGTGATTTTATAATAATTGTTTTCGTCACAGTTATGAGTCAAATTGACCTCCTTTTTAAAGTCGATTCTAATCGCCTAATTCCTTCTTTGTAATCACCATTCAGCTCCCAATCTATTACGCAAGTGTATGCTAGGTAAAGTATACAGAATTGCATACCTCGAGCAAATAGTCAGTTCAAAAGCAAAGGAGCGCCAGTCGGATCTCCGCGAAACGCCATAAATTTTTAGTAAAACAAACAAACTGGAACGTGCGAGCAAACGTGCACGCGACCTGGCTTCCAGCTCCCTGGAACTGTGGCGGACGGTTATACAGACATAATTTGACCAGCTACCATGGAGATAAAAGTGTATTTAAAGAAGCTATCGCATACAAAAGTCATGTTCCATTTTGAAACGATATGATGTAGTTTTTTCTCGGCCAAAAGGTTGTAAGCGGCGTGATTTTCATAGCGCTTACGTGTTTCGTTCTAGCAACGATATCAAGCGGCTGGGTAAAGTCTAAAGACGGATTTACATTTCTCTGACGTGACGTGTTGTGATGCTGTCTGACGTGACTGCTACCGTTCACATCTACAAGTCGCATTCTGATGTCTTATGACGATATTTTTAATTCAGAACACTCATACCTCACGGAGAGTTGACACATTTACAATGTTTTTCTACGAATCTGCCGACTCCGATTTTGATTATCAAGAAGATATTTCTGATTAAAAAGATAATATAAAATTTTGCTGCTGGCTCATCTTCTAAGAAAAGAAAAAAGGAGAAGAAAATATTGTGTTGCTGACTAAACACAATATCTTCTACTCTTTATTTCTCCTTTTCATTCTTTCCTTTTCTTTCTTCTTTTTCTTTGTCCTTCCTTATTCTGTAAGAGGCTAAAGCGACACTGACTGTCTCGTAAAAGAGCTTTAGAACGATCTTGGAAAATTCCATCAGTAATTACAATCAGGTCGTCTATACTTTATAGGTGTAAGTATACCGACACTGCAACAAAAATCTGATGAGTCACAACACAACACTTGTGCATACTTGTTTGACGCGACAGCTCCCCGCCTCCTGTGGCTCCCCAGTACCTAGCGCTCTGATGCAATCGGGATGGCTTCTGATGCGACACAACAGATTGCATCACGACACGTCACGACAGATAAATGTAATTCTCATCATAGTGATGATATGAAACCGATGCCGTTCTGACGAGTCACGACATAAGGCGTCAGACAAATGTAAATCCGGCTTAACACAATCGCCACATTTGAACGGAACATAGTAGTGAAGGGAGCAGGGACTGAAAACCCCGCTTTTACCGATAACACAAAATTCGGTATCATTATTAACGGTATCCAAATTCAGTGACTCATAAAGATATCTAAAATTTAAGGTAGTTACAAGTAGATAATAATATATTAAAACTCCTAACGGGACCTTAAAAATTAGGCTATTTATCTGTATTTAATCGGGAACCAATCGCACACCTGGCAACGTAACGTAACGCTTAAAACCGTTTCAAACATGGGTAACCTACCTAAAAAATATGGTACCGTTATTACGGATACCCTTTATATTGTGGTATCCTTTTATCCTAAAGCTCCTTGCCGCTCCCATCTCCAAACAATTCTCCTTCCCATACAACCGACTTCTATTCCTTCTCCTTTTCTGTTCATGCGGTTAGACTGTACCATTATACGTGATAAGAAGAAAAAAAAATTCTTCGTATTAGTTATTAGTTTTGCATATTATGAATGTTATTATATGTATATTATGTATGTTATTATATGTGTATATTGTTACTTGTATCACCAACTCTACCTTTTCATTCTCATTTTTTTAGGACTGCTGGAAGAGATTTCATGTACATATAATCAGTACCTACCTACCTTTGTACAATTTTTCCTCATACGTCTATTCAATTATTTTTATTTTAATGTGCATTAATTGTTAAAATAAATAAATAAAAAATAGATTCGTTGATATCTAAATTTTCGGGTACCTTAACTATCGGTATTAAATAGCGCAGAAAAAAAACCCCCGGAAGTCTGTCTTCTCTAACTTTATATCTCAATGGAAGCTACACACCTTTTAAAAAGGAAATATCACTGATTGCACAACAAAAAGGTAGGTGTTTTAATTTAACAGATGACAGCACGTCTAGTGGACTAGTTGCACTACAAAAGCCGTCTCGATCCATTACGAACGTAGATAGAGCGGTAATAAGGTCGAACTGTTACGCTTGATGTGCTATCGACTGTACCATAAGGACTTTTAGGTGGTCATTTAGTATTTTTTTTTTTACCGTGACAATTGACCGAACACCACCCGATGAGAAGCGGTAAGAAGAGTCTATATGCGAAGACAGCTAGTGCAGTCCAGACACTGCTCAAGCCGCCTCCACCTTGCCAGCACAAAAGGTGCTTTTTCATGCCTCTCTTGAAGGAACCCATGTTATAGGAAGAGGGGAACACATGTGCTGCCAAAGAAATCCAAGTTCTAGAAGTACGACACAGAAACGAGTCACTACATTTCTCTGTGCGTGATGTTGGAGACAGTGAAGTATCAGAGTAGTGAGTATTTTCGTTAGCCAGGATAAGTTAGTATAATGTTCAGTTAAATACAGCCCTTAATAATAGAGAATAATATTTTAATTACTCCTCTTACTTTTAAAAATAATAAAAACACAAAAAATACTAAACACGCAAATATTTCTTCGTATCTTCTTACCTCTCTATTGTTTTGTAATGACCTACTACTGCAGAATTATTTATATGACGCAATCCGATGTATTATGCATCAAGCTCAATTCACAATTAAAGAGGGAAGAATAATATCTGACTCAAAACAATTAATGACGCAGCGAAGTCATTAAAAATTCACCGTCCGTATTAGCAGTAACATGTCGCCAATCGCCATTAAATCTTGGGTTAGGTGCCAAACTAATACGAATAGTGTATTTAAGTGGATTGAATTATAAGTGCAGATATTTTACGACTTCTATCAAACAAATACAATTTAATCTTAACAATACGACTTTTAGATTTTATCAATGTCAGAATACATAAAATTTGTTTAATATAAAGCTATTCAATCTCATGGAAGCAAGTTAATACCTACGAAGAAAATTCAAGATTTATTATCAAGATATAAGCTCGATGCTTTCAATCAAAATCAATGGCGCTGAAGAAAATGCCTCATAATTTTTAAGTCGATAAATCATGAATGTCAGACAGCTGCTTCTTGAATGTTGAATGGGACGGAAAAATTTGAGTATTTTCTATTGTCAATTAGCCATTATACATTATTCAGATGAGATACCGCATTTCTACTTCAATTTAGGTAAAATATTTACGATATATTTTTATCTCTTACATTTTATATATATACGCCGTTTGAGGTGATGAACTTTGCTTCGTCCGAGACATAGATGGATAGAGGTATGTAAATTAGAAGGTTACACCTAGTGCTCCGGTGGCGTATAGTGGTAATCGCGTCTGGCCGGACATCAGGAGACGCGGGTTCGATTCCCGCCAGGAGCATATATTTTTTTCATCATTTTCTTTCTTTATTTGTATTTGTTAGTTTGAGTTTAAAATACTCGTCCGTTTGCTTGTAAAACAGAAAAGAGGGAATAAGCAGGATCTTTGAGCTTATTTTTCTATCGAGAAAATAGATTCCATTAATGTTTTGGCTTTTGTAAAATTAATATATTATTGATAAGTCAACTCTTACCTACATATTTGTGAACGGCAATAGTTAAACTGGGATTAAATCCTTATTAAAAATGCTGAACATCATCAGCCTATAAACGTCCCACTGCTGGGCACAGGCCTTCCTACATGGGAGAAACACATGAGGAGTTTGGGCCATAGCACCACCACGCTGGCCCAATGCGGATTGGTGGGTTAAAGCAGTTGCAGTAACAACCGGGACCAACGGCTTAACGTGCCTTCCGAAGCACGGAGGAGCTCGAGATTATAAATTTAATTGACCCATCCCAGAACCAACCATGGCGAAAGTTGCTTTGTTTTCGTGATCGAAACCAGAGCGCTCAAACCACTACGCCACCGAGCTCCTCTGAACATTAATCAATGCTGAACATTATCAAGGAATCGGGTTAATGGCAATTGCACCGGTTTGATTACATTCATGTACCTACTTATTTATTTGTATGCCCAGCGCCACGTGTCTGTCACGAAAAGGTATCCGCAGAAAAACAGTAGTCTCACGCACGGCCCACGGCACACCCTGCCACGGCCTTATACTGAGCGGAGACATTTTACTGACAAATTGTTAAGATTTCACGTTATATTACAGTATATATAATAGAGTATATTTTAAATCTATACATAGTACCACTATCTCTCCACTGTTTCTCCGTTATCTAGCAGGTAAACAAGCTCTTAATAATTCTTCAGTAGGGCTAGATAACATCAATCAATCAAATATTCTTTATTACACAAAAGGATAATGCAAAGGATCGAACTGTGAAAGAAGTGTGAGTTTTTTTTTCATAAAACAATTTCATGAATTTCATCCATCGAGTATAAGTTTATCAAAGTCTGCAGCATGACACCTAATATAGTAACATACAGTCTCAAGTGAAACGCACGGTATGACAAATGTATCCGCAAATGTAGGTTAATATGAGGTACACATAGGTGTATTTATGGTCAAGTATTTTGTCTGTAACTTTGATATCCGAGCTACTGCATGCATCAGTGCTTCAAACTGGTCGACCTTCAAATACATTTAACTCGCTGAATCACACAATTATTATACTTAATTAGAAAATTATACCAACGTAGGTACACGACTTTTAAAAAATATGTAATTTGTGCACCTATTCCTATTTCATAAACCAGTGGTCAGTTCATAACTAAGTATATATCAAGTCCTATTTAATACAAAATACCACTTTACAACATTAAGTTTCACATTAATATAACGGATATAATGATAATTATATGTAATTTTAGAATAAGCATACTTAAAAAACAGTTAATTTTTCTTTTGTAAGAAACCTACTTCCTCAGGTGACCTTGCAGCACGCACTGTAAACCACGGACTAAAATAGTGGTATAATTTTGATAACGACCCAACTAACAAAAAAAAAGTCACACAGTGGTCACGGCAACATCACTTATTCATAATTTTAGCTCCCAGCATATTTGTCTTATAAACGTAACTAACTTAACGAAACGTTTTATCGCACGATTTGGGCCCATATTATTCTGTGTTTCAGTCATATGAAAGTCATTTAAGATACACAAAAAAAACAACCCAAAAATAATAACCCGGGTAATGCCGCCTGCAGTCAACCCACATAACTCACCCAACAAGTAACATTTAATATTTCTACCGGGGTGTCGTGGGGGACCGACAGGTGACACTGCATATGCCTCCCTAAATGCCAACGACCCCGATACCAGCCATATTGCCAACAGCTGATCTATGAAATAAAACTCGTAACAGTTAAATGCCGAGCGCAATTTTAGTACTTACATCTGCTGCCTAATAAACGTCTAGAATTAGTGCTTATGAAGCTGTAATTGGTGTAAGAACGGACCTTTGTAAATGTTAATGCGGTAACTGTGCTCTACGTAATTGCAATTAGGCATCGTAGCACTTGATTACTACCGAGTCCAGTAAACATTTTATACGAAGTACAATACAATATTGCTTTCCGTAGTTTCCTTGACCACCACATTATGTTAATAAAACATTTTACTATTTCACTCAATTTCAGATGAGATTGAGAAGTTAAAAAGATCTTAATTCAAACTTAATTAAAATAAACTGCACTAATCTTTATAGTTGTAGTAAATCCGAAAGAAAGTTGCTTTAAAGTCTTTCCTCTTTAAAAAAGCTATTTTTCTTTCAGATCAGATAATGACACGATTTTATATAAAATTATCTCTATATCCATTATTGCAGACACTATTTAAGCGGATATCATGTTTTGACAGGAAATGTGACTTGAAATTCGGTTTAGGTAATTATAACTCATTTCACCAAATACAAAAAGAAAATATATTTATACCTACGGAAAAAGTTATATTTGAGTTATCTCAGGTTAGAGATCTCTTCTAGCCAACTAGTCATGGATGTGAAGTCATTATAGGTACAAATAAATATTACTAAAAAGATTATTTAAAATAGTTGGGTTTTCGGAAACTCACTATGAAAGTCAATTTGTTATCAAAAAATCATCGTCAACTCAACATAGGTAGGTTTTTAAAAAGTAAAGTGTAAACTATTTTGTTTTTTTTTTTTTGTTTTATTGTAAACTTGCCATATTCTATACTTTATCATATTTACAATGTATATATTTACCTATTATTTATCACAGCCTCATTAATAATGTAGAACGGTTATCGCAAAGACTCGTTAGAACCATTTAGGCCAAATAGTCCGTTTCCAAACAAAGAGGCGTATTTAGAGAATACTTAGCGTTGCAATAGTGCATATGTTGATACTTATATGGTAGCACCATCTGCTGCCTTATACTGGCTTACACCAAACGTTAGAACCCTGAACAAATGTTAATTTACAACTGATGAAAAGCAAACACACGGTTAATATTCCACTCACAAATTGTGCCAGAGCCGCGAGCCTTACAAAACAACGAAACGTATCACGTTACACTCGCGCCATATCGTTTCATATTTTCCGATCCGCTCAACTTTTTTCCACTGCACAGGATTACTAATACCCTTTTATATGTTCGGTATCATTTTTAGGAAAAATGAACGAGTTGCGGGAACACCAAAGATTCATATTGAATGTCGAGCCGGACGTTTGTGGTCATTAATTAATAAGTGAGTTGAGTCCATAGTACCAGCTTAACACATCAGTTGGGGCTTGCGCAAGTTCCGGTCAAATCCCGCGCTTCCACCCGCAAGCACTTCCGTTCACCGAAACTCCGCAGGGACTCCACAAATAATGTCTGCTTCGTATGTTTATGCGTGCTTGTCCACGGTAATCTAACGGATCATTAAGCTTGCCAAATATCCTCATACACAGCCATTACGTAAATGTGCTCATTTGTGTAATGGCTGTCATTGTTAGGTATCTAATTATGGATAAGAAATAAACCTTAAATCAATCTTGGCTTTGAAATCGACATTAGTAACCGGCCAAAGTATGTATATAAATAAAGCGGGTTATCCGCTCAAAAATCATCCGATCATCGTAGTAAATAATCTATGCCGAGATAGTTCCTTATTCTAAGTAGATCATCGGTAACTGTTAGCTATGTTACGGGCCGTATGCTTGTTCGAAACTTACTACTTACTTAGCGGTAAGCGGTATAGTAATGTTTAAAGTATAGATGTTTATTCACATACATATATATCTTGTGTCGTATAGTACCTTAGATATGCTCAAAAATACAATACCTACTCCAAAATAAACAATGCTTTACAAAATTGAAACTTATTTAAAAAAGAATAACGGGATACGAGATTAAATTAAATCATCTATATACTCGTTCGTGTTCTAAACATTTTAACGTACAAGATTTAAGAAAGTTCAGTCCCTCAGGGGAAGTTTCTGATCGATCCTTTAAGGGTAAGGGTTCAGTACACTGAATAGAACAGGCAAAAGGCGCCCGTATCGTTTTCAGGATTACAGAGCTTATACACACATACATACAAGCACAGGTCATGTCTTAATATAATAGGGACTCCTTAAGCTCCTCAGGTTGTCAAAACAATTCCTTATGATAGCAACACAAAGGCAATTATTATTATTATTTCAATAATAATAAATATACAATCATGCTTAGAAAGGTCTTTGTTGTGGACTTACCTACAATAATATGCTTCACTAAGTTTTTTTTTAACCTTAACGGGGTAACTAGGCCGACGATGGACGCGAGTTACACAGTAATTTATTTCTAAATTTACATAATAACTTTCTCGGGTTTTTTTTTATACCACTAAGATATAAAAAAATATCACTAAGGTATAAGGTATATAAAAAAAGCAATCAAGCATACGGCCCACCTGATTGGTAAACGGTTACCGTAGCCTATGGAAGCTTGCAACACCAGGGTATCACTTGCGCGTTGCCGAACCTGTAACAACCTTTTCAATCCTTTTTTGAAGAACCCCATGCTGTACTCGTTCGAGAAAACCTCTGCAGGGAGCCCATTCCATAACCTGAGCGTGCGCGGGAGAAAGTTTATATGAAACCGCACAGTAAGAGACCATTTTGGTTCCAACGTATGAGAATAAATTCCCTGTCGATAGGGAGCGGTGCGATGGTAGAAAATGGCCGTGGGCATCATGTCAAATAATTCCTCAGAACACACCCCGTTATACAAACGGTAGAACACAAAATAAGGAAGCAAAATCTCTCCTTAGGCTTAAGGGTTCAATACCGCTTGTGAGCTGGGGATCGTCGACAATTCGCATAGTACGTCTTTAAACTGCATTAAACGGTCCAAGCTGATATCTAGATGCTCCCGCCCATAGCATACGGCCCACCTAACTGCGGCAGCAGTATTCCATATTGGGCCTGTCTTGAGACTTATAAAGTAACAGCCTTTGCCTCGAAGAGAAGTACCTCCGCGCTCTATAGAGCACACCAAGTTTCTTGGATGCTAGCTTGATATAACGCCAATTTAAATAATATTATGATACCTCAATGTTTTAATTATTTATAGTGTATTATTTGTAATATCTGTTATAATATTATTAGTACTACGATTATTTACTATTCTCTATTTATGCACTAAGCGCGAGAGGGCCAAATGTAGAGTTCCATAGAACAAAAACTAGGGCTACCGTATAAAATTAAATTTGAATAGATATTAAAAAACTCATCAAAGAAATCCTTTCTATAAGAATGTTTGTAATTTTATTTCCGAGGGCATATTTACCTAAGCCTTTTCGGGTCGACACCCTCCTAATGATACCTTTTTTCCTAGTTAATATCAGATACTTTTTATCGTATTACCAAAAGGCAGTAAACCTGCATTACTTTTTCATTTCAATATTATTCTGTTTACTAAGTCTTTTTATGATAATTGAATGTAGTAAAAAAATATAAGGTATCATATTTTTAACATTTACTTACCTTAGCTAAGATTGTTTTAAGCTATAATTACTAGGGTTAAATAACAAATAAAATATTGCGTAAGTAATTTTATGTAATGTGCAAAAACGTTTGGAAGGTAATTTTACTATCGCGCAGGCACGACGAGTTGCTAGTGCGGTCGTCTCTAACTTGCGAACTGAGCTCTTGCGGTGTACCGCCAACCGACTGAAATAGATCCGATATTTAACATAAACATAATACACTGCGACCAATATTAGGCAACGTTTACCTGAATGAAAGGTGAATTGTCGAGTTTTTTTTTCAAGTGGGTTTTCCGATGACAAGGCATCTATTTTTCAGTAAAAATATTTTAAAAGCAATTAGAAAATGTAGTTCGTACCACACTATACGTTGCATTTATATATCTACAATACATAATATATAAAGTATTCCGTTCGCTAGATTAATCTCACTTGTTACTTTTAAAAAAATAGTATCAGCAATATCCAACACATCATACGTGCCTACATAAATAAAGCTTTTGTTTAACAAAACCAAAAATGAATTATTCAAAAATTCAAACATAACGAGTTCAATCGACCTTTCAATGCGAACGACTTAATAATTATTTAACACAGTAATTGTTACAGAAATAATACGCACGCCTGCAGATCAAGTGAAACACTCTGGCAATTGCAACTTTAATTCGCTGTTTTAAGAGTCATTTTCCAACTGACGTAAATCAGGTCAAGGTTTTGATTGATCTAATACAATGTTTAGATAATTTTGTTTTAATTTACATAAGATAAGAGCTCAGTGGCAGTTTGCAGCAGGTAGCAGTTTTCACATTGACGTAAATCACAAAGACAAAAAAAAAATCATCAACCCTGCTCGCATCATAACGCTTTTCAGTGAGCTCTGGCTGGAGATCTAACGCACAGCAGGAGCACAACACTATACTCCAGCCAACTTACATAAGGATCAATGTAAACAAAGCTCTGTCACTTTTGTATGAGGGATGAGCAAGAAATGTAGTGAGTGAATGGGACAGACCTATACAAAATGACATATGGTTTGTTTAAATTTCGTCGGTGGGCGTGCAAAACCTCACAAGAGCAGTTTGTGAATACCGCGTACCATCTTTCTCTTCAGTTAGACCCTTTACATACGGGCCTACCACCTTTTTTTCTCGCTGAGGGAAACCTCTACCAGCCTAACTCCGAACTCCCGGGGGAGGTGATGGAAGAGGTGGGGCTCTCACCCACTAAGCCCCTCAGCGATGTACCCACCTTGCTGCGGAATGACGTTATTGTGGGGGGCGCCAAGAGCATGTCATCCGCTATATCGTCACAAGCAGACGATCAACAACTGTCAGTCCCCTAATGTAGGGGGCTCGCCCCCAAAACTTCGGTTGTTCCGCACGTCGGTACATTGACGAACGGACCGGGCTGTGCAAGCCGCACATAGTACGGGCCTACCACCTAGTAAAACGTTACGTTTTACGTAATATGATAATTTAAAAAAAAGTATTGATAAAGTCAAGTGTTGAAATTCGCCCTTTATAAAATTCCAAATCATTAGAAACCCTTTCATATAAAAAAACCAGCTTTGGCCCACACAACTCTGAGAAACCAGCGAACACTACAAACATATAGACTTTATGAAGAAGGCTGTTAAAATGAATATGTCACGCACGCTTCATCGCAATTCAAAACACGACTGAATGCGCTACTAGTATTCATAGTTAAGACTGCAATCCCAAAAAAAACCTAATCAAATATGAACTGACCCGCGCCAGGTGACGACTGGCAGGTGCGGAACAACATCCTTTTGTCTCTCTCACATCTACGCACTGCCCAATTTCGCATCTCACTTGTTGACATACAGTTTTTGCGGGTAGATACTATTAAGTTTTGTTAGGGGAGATACCTATCGTGCTGATATACATTCGTGTTTGAACTTTTCAGTTCAGGTCATGCAGGTATTGCGAAATGGAAGGGGTGTAGAATAAAAGTCATTGGATTGTGGACAATTCAATGATGTTAAAAATAGCTAATGTATTTCGTCAGCTATTTTTAAAATAATTCAAAAGGATTTAACAAAGCTTAATATATGAGTATTTCAGTGTTTGTGTGACAGTCTAAATAAGTGTTCGCAGACTCCTTTTATTGCCTGATTTTTTGATACAACATGAACTCTATGACATTGCTAATAGAGTTTACAGCATAGCAAAATTAGAAATAGGCTCTAGACTGAAAGGAAATAAAAGTTCATGATACACCCCCCGGACCAGCTGAGCAACCGCCTAAATGCATTGGTTAGAAAATTGCTTTTGTTTATGTCGTCATATCTTTTGTAGTTTCATACCACGTATGAAAGCAATACTCGTATGACTTTCATTGTAATGATATTTATAATGGCTTTTAGTTAGGAAATCACCCAGTGGGATAAAAAACCGATTTTATACATCAAGTGTGGCAAGCCAGCATGGTAAGCCAAGTGTGGCAAACCAGCATGGTAAGCTAAAAAATACAAATAAAGAAAGAAAACAATGAAAAAAGCTCACAAGCGCAAGTAAAGTAGGCGATATAAACGTACAAAATCAAATATGTAAATGTGATGGCAAGTCAAGTGCGGCAAGCAAGAATAGTAAGCCAAGTGTGGCAAACAAGCATGGTAAGCGGTTAAGTAGCTTATTAGACACTTGTTATGCCATGGTATTTTAAAAATGAAGAAGTAGTATTTTTTTGACGGTTTAGGAGACAAGTACACAGTTTTCAAAGAAGCACTTCTACTTCACTCTAAGTACTGTTAATTGAAATATGGTTAACTATTATTTACAATATACCGTGTTAAAGCAATCAATTCTTATTCAAAAAGTCTCAACCTTGAGTCTCGACTTTTTTGCTTGAATCTCAGCGTCTGAACTTTTGAAGGGGTTGTAAATAGGTACAATAAAAGCGTGAAATATTCAATTACACATTATGGTTTATCTAATATCCTGGTAGTCAGACTCTCAAACTTATAGAGCTCGCGCCGAAAATGTAGTACTCTCTGAAGTTACATCGCGCAATATTCTGCAGCTGCCTGCAGCTACCGTCCATACCGCGTTATTCCGCCGTTCAATATTTGATAGTGCGCTGTGGACTCGTGTTCAGAGCGAGCAAGAAGTTGGGTGCAATCTGTACCACCCTTATTATTGTAAGTGGTCGCCCGCGGCTCCACTCGCGTTTTCGCTCCAAAAAGTATCCTATGGCCTTCCCAGGGTCTCAAACTATCTCCATATCAAATTTCGTCTAAATCGCTTCTAAAAGAGATACAGATAGGAATACACACAAAGTTACCTACTTTCTCATTAATAATCATCATCACCAGCCTATATACGTCCCACTGCTGGGCACAGGCCTTCTTACATGAGAGAAACACATGAGGAGTTTGGGCCTGAACACCACCAATGCGGGTTGGTGGGCTAAAGCGGTTGTAGTAACAACCGGGATCAACGGCTTAACGTGCCTTCCGCAGCACGGAGGAACTAGAGATTGTAAATTTGTTTGACCCATCTCGGGACCGACCATGGCGAAAGCTGCTTTGTTTTCGTAATCGAAATCAGAGCGCTCAAACCACTATGCCACCGAGATCTGCATTTATAACATTAGTATGGATTACATACTTATTTAGAGAGTGCACCTATTTTATTTCGTGTAAAATGGATATTTTATCTAACTACTATGTCATAAAATAAAATGAAATAAAGGTCAGCTGTTGGTTGTCGACAGTCAATATTGTTGTAGTCATCTGTGGGCGACACGTAAATTTGCCATTTTCAATTTTATAGTTTAGTGTCTTCTGCTATCAATAAAACCGTTAAGAATACGTGTGAGTACCTATTTTACCGCACGCTACGTTGTATGGTGCGTTATATTTAACTTTCGAACAATGTATACAGGCTTCGTAAATATTAATGCAACTGATCGCCTATTTTTTTCTAGTTTGGAATTAAAATTCATAGAAACCGACAAAAAGTGATCAAAAAGGGTGACGTTAGCATCGCGCAAAAAGGTCAAGCCCCTAAAAATTAGTTTTTCAGTCCGTGGGCGATATTTGCACACTTCTCGTTCCAGTTTCATGTCACGTGTCGCAGTTTCTATGCATAGGTATCTAGCTAGATCCAGGCATTCATCCACACAAGCATGGCGGCGACTCAACCAAGGTATTTCATTAGGTTGCATTAATAATATAAAATGTAGTAAGTCTGTATTTGTAAAATTAAAATTATTGCTGACTAAATATTCTAAAGTATTTAAATTCCATCGTTAGAGATAGATACAAATAAAATACATAATTTTCTTCTACTCTTCAGTCCCTTACTTTGTTTGTAGACTTCAAATAAAAAGTTAGTTTTTTTTATACAACTAGAGGACAAACAAGCTGCCGGCCCACCTGATAGTAAGCGGTTACCGCCGCCTATAGATACCTGCAATAACAAGGGCAAATCACTTGATATTACAAATGTGTTGTCATCCTGAGGCCTAAGATGAAATGCCGTCCATGCCCGCCTAGTTGTTTTCGGAAACTTATTTGACTAGTCTAACCATTTCCGTTCTGTTTTACATTGTATTATAGTAACATAGTTGTCTAAACTTTATGCTTTTATAGTTCTATCAACGTTATAAAAGTATTATTGCATCTGATTTTATTGTTTGAAAAATTTATTAGTCATTTTTGTATGCGGCATCAGGAAAATAAAAAATACATTAGCCGGCTGCATATACCATTCTTTTTTAGTCAATGTAATATTGATACTAAGTATATTTGTATCCGTTTCCACACAGATTTGGCATATATATTCTATTATTTTGATTTCATTACATTTAATATTAATTCAATAAAACCGGACTGCTTACCAGACTTAGATATTTCTCAAATTGCAACATTTGTACGAATTTTCAATTTCTAAATAAAAAACTACATAACAATTAAAAAAAAATTTTAATGAAATGTAATAGCAAAAAGTTTGCTAGCATAAAAGCAACCTTATTAATACCAGTGACTCGTGAAGTACTTACCTAAAGCCGTGGTGATGGGATATTTGTCCAACAAAATATAAGCATCATTAGCTTAATCTTTTTTCCAAAGTTTTGTAATAATAAAACAGCACAAATATTAGAAAACTAATAAATACCCCTAGTGGATTATTGTTATCCACCATCGCTTAGATAAATAAAGGAGATATGTTATCATTAAATCAATACGCTCCGGTGCGACTTTTGCGTACTATTCACAACATAAAACAATTGTTTAGTTAAAATAAACTTTGCTAAATATTAGCAGGAGTCAAAATGTGCAGGCACTATTTTTGAAGAATTATAATCAATCTCAGAACAAGATCCCGACGTAGATTTACTTTGTTAGGAAGTAGACGTAATAAAAAGCAATTAGTGTTTCAATTTCATTGAAAAGGTTTGTTCCATTACAAGAAATAAAGTTATACAGAAACAATAATCAAACACGTAAAAAGAAGAGCTCACTGTTGTTTGAAAACAAACACTAGCATTAAAATATGTAATCTAAAACCAAATTTATGATAAACTGGAAATACCACAATGTACTTGAATGTGGATTAAAGTTCCGTTGAGTTCATCCAAACTAATGACGGATTTACAATGCGAACTCGTTGTTAGTTAATCCACGATTACTTCATAATAATCTCAATAACATGAAGTATACTTACTTAACATTGAGGTAAATATATCCCGTAATGTGCCATTGCAATGCCGCATGGAGGGAAAGTAAAATAAATGTAGATGAAAAGAAATTTCATTTAATGGATACCTACTTCTTTGTAAGGACTAAATTCATGTATGTTACAAATATTCTTTATTGCAACAAAAGACCCAATAAATAATACAAAGTTATACTTACTAATATATAATGTAACTTTACACAAAGATACGCTATATGACACCAATCGAAAGAACTCTTTCGTCGTTATTTCGTTGTTGTTCGTAGTTTCTTCATCGTTATCAATTCTTTCTACATATCATACTGACTATGAAAATTACCGATTATAAGCTTAGCTCATTCTTAATTTTATTTTTAACATCATTACATATGTTTGAAATAAATATTTACTGTGAAAAATACCAAAACTAGAAAAAAATTATGTCATGGGGCGGTGATCGAACCCGCGACCTTTCACAATCAGGTTGACTCTTCTAACCATCTGAGCTACGAAGGTCCAATAAGCTTGGCTTATTAAAATTATCATATCTTTATTTAATTACTTGGAAGACCAACAGATATCACAACAAATTGAGTGATAGTGTTATAGGTCCTCACAAGTGGCAAGTGGCATCTTTTACGAGGACTTCGCCTTCTACTGAACATTTTAAGTAAACTAAAAAAAATATAATTTAATTTATAAAGCACTTTATCCACTGAGTGCTAACAAATTGGGTCAAATAATTTAATCACTCCATCTAATTAATGGGCCAACATTAAATTAGTTCCTCCTAAAGAAAACGTCTATGAGTCTTATCGCAATAATCTACCGAGACCCGTACCGCATCCGAGATTGAATGTCATTAATTAATCAGTTATGAAATTAATCAGCCTTTTGAAATATCTAAATATTTAAGAGCTAAACAGTCTGAAACCCGCATGAATTGTTTATTATGCTCTTAATTTTAATAAGTGTCGAACATACAAAATGAAGGCAGTGTTGTATTTTCCGCTCAAATTTGGGAAGGTTGCAAAAGGAAAACACGCAGTCAATTAACACAGATTTTAAATAAGGTCATCCAGAGCTCATCAATTAAGTATGCATTATTTTTAGATTTTACTTCGTAAGTAGACAAACATTTCATTAGTTTTTAAATAAAATACCAACCCAACGCAGCAGAGCATAAGTCCGTAACGGCATATATACATTTTACCGCCTCTGTGGTCTAGTCATCTAGTGGTTGAGACCACCTACCACCACTATCTGGAGGTCCGGGATTCAATTCCCGTGGAATCAGAAATTTTCTGCTCGGTTTGGTTGGTGGTAGGGCTTTTCTAAGTCCGTCTGACTAGCTACCACCATCAGCAGCAACAGCATTATTGCTTTCCGGCAGTTAGAGGTAAGATAGCCAGTTCCTTTGTGGTTGAGGAATACGGGTATAGCTCGGTTTTATCTTTGGCCTTATTCATCACTCACTATTAGGTGAGATTGTAATTTAGTGGTGAGGTTACATAGTAGCACGTTATAAGATGAACCTCAAGAGCTACCCCATTGAGACTTAAAAAGGCTGATAAGTAGGATGATTATTCATGTGAAAATATTTTGCCGAATACGTACTCTTTCTGTGCTGTTAATAGGGGTACACTGACCATCTGTCAGGCCATACGTGCGTACAGTACTGTTTAAAACAATTCTGATAAAAGGAAAGCTAACAAAAGCTTTTTTATATTTTCCCTCATCATTTCGCCAAGGCTGAGTAATAATACGTTTTTATTGTTTTTAAACTAATTTCAGTAAAAGTAATCTGCCCGCCGTCCGGCGCCGGGGCATTCATACACAATGAAAAATCTCTCTGATAAGCACTACACAGATTTCGGTATTTAGAGCTAGGCAAACACATAATTCAATAAGTAATATTTTGCCACTTTCTCAGTCATAGTTTTTACTAATTCATATTTATTTATTTGTATTTAGTGTTCTATAACCTTTGAATAAAAGTTATGTAATGTCTAACACCATTATAGTTCCGAAACTAATAGATTTTTTTGCAAATTTACAACTTTTACAAAGACTTAGGGAATTCCTTGATGGATAGATGAAAAAAACTGTATTTATTGTTCATGGGGGGAAAATCTTCTTTTTAAATATGTCACTTACGAAGATAGGTAAGATAAACAGTAATTTCAGAAACCGCGTGACTGACGTTCGCACTAAATTTTGTCGGAAAATATTTATTTTTTACATCAACCCGACCGTGTCATGAATGTGGTCACGGCAGCTACATATTGTATGAGTGACTGTGAAATATTGTTGACGAAACTAATGGCCTGATCGCGTGTAGGCGCGCCCTTGCTTCACCCCCGTGTTTGCTCCCGGTGTGGCCGCACCTTTACATTATCATAGCGCTAATAATGTTTTTTGAGTGCAACTAACGGCCTCACATTTTAATAACGTATGCAAACCCAATAACGTTTCAATTTAATTAAATTGACGATTGCGCAAACCTGATAAGTACCGTTGAATATTAATAATCATTGGAAATTTAACTAGGATTCAACTGTTATTACTTACAGCGAACTGGTAAATGATTAGTAGGATTAGGCTCCCTATATCATAATGAATATCGTCTTGTTACGATAATCCTCAAATAATACTGCTCAAATAACGTATGAATAGGATATAATAACATGCTTTATACGAATTAGCTGTTATGAAGACTTTACAAAGACCCATTAAAACGGTCCACATTCTGGAAAACGGCTATTTTTGAAGGTAACTTTTTCATTCAATCAATTCAAAAATAATTATGAATAATTGAATCATAAAATATAATCGAATTAAAGTTATAACACGAACGGTTTTAGAGAGTGTGAGACGTTTTGTTTAAGTATGATAGCATGTTAAAATAAAACGTCTCACAGTTTTATAAAGCCTTATCTTTTGAGTTTACATTGTTTTAAAAATTGCTAATAATACACTAAATAAATCCTGAGTCGAAGAGATTGGAATCTAAATTTAATAACATACAGTATAATTTCTCACTATTGTGCCGATTTATTCATCGCTATGATTAATTGCAAATGTTGAGACACACGGTTTTTTAAATTAGCAAACTTCACATAAGTTGTAAGAAAATCTTTTTTTTTTGTTTATTTAGGACAATAAAATAGTCTTAGAAAATATCAGTCCATCACGAAACAGCCCTTCGAGTTTATATCAAATACTTTAATAATAAATCTTTGAGAAAAACTTCGACGTCCTAGTACATTTTTGTAAATATTTTGTACGTTTGAAATTATTTACAAATACCCACCAAAAACCAGGATGTACAAAAATTTCTACAATAAAAAAATACAGTGCCCAAATTCGGACTCAGTAAAAATAGCATATCGGCAAATAGCATCTAGAATAATAAAATTCCCAAGAAAGTGAAATCTCTAACTGATAAGAAATTATAAAAGTATCTATTAATACCTACGATGCATATTTAAATCTACGTTGCAGATAGTAGGTAACTTAGAAATAAATAACTTTGTATTAGTTACCATTGGCCAAGAACAATACAAATGTAATATAAATAACTAGTGCCCACGTGGACTTCGGTTTGCCATCGCGCTAATAGGTAGCCTAAGTCGTTACTCAGGATGTAATCTATCTTCATGCCAAATTTCATCTAAATAAGGGTCAACGAACCATAACAATTTAACGATCTGAAAATTTCAAAAGCTCATGTTTGGTAGTTTTCGATTAGTTTCTTATATATTTTCTATTCAAAAACGAAATACTTAGCCATCACAGTAGACTTGAAGCGCCATACTTGGAAGAAACCTTTGCATGGTAAGAATGACGTCAAATGGATTGAGGTAGTTTTGGCCACGTCATCACACTGCATTATGAAAACTCGCTCGTAAGGTCATACGTTAAAGTTATAATGGTAGTCGTTAATGTTCTGCAAGCAGCGAGGTAGTGTTTTACACTTTCTCATGGTATTGTTACGGGCACAATGTTGTTGTCTTGTGCAATGCCGCTGAATTCGCATCGGCAATATTGCGACATCCGCGCGGACATGTCCGTCAGCATGTGTTTTTGCTTTGTCAACTATTGTATTTACGGATGACAAAGCATTCGCAGTTCGTGTCATTCATTGGATAGAATTTGGTCTCTATCATTTACTGATGACTCCTTGTAGATGTCATTTAACATCAAAATGACAACTAAACTTTCGCCAGGTCTTTCGCCAAAACCTGTAGCTATGATCCTAGCCAAAAATAAAGTTGCTTATACATCTATAACCACCGGTTTGTTAAATCAAATAAACTGTAATTACACCTCGCTAGATTTTGGTAGTTACAAATTTTACCGAAGTACTTTGTTTAAATATTTTTTTCAGTGCACGCAGAAGGAAAATTAGTATCTCGTTTCTCTGTCGTACATACCTAGATCCAAAAAGGCACCATATGTGCCAGCAATAATTATTGTTAAAATTTTATTTTTTTAAAAGCAACACATGACGTTATCTTACCGAGATTTTAATGTGCTACAAGAAATAACTAAATGAAAACGAGTCTACCTTAACAACTTGTTACCGCTGAAAGTTCAGACATAGTGTAACGTAACAAATTATTATCATTATATTATACCAAAAAAATCATGACGTGTGCTAAATTCAAACCAGTACTGTTTAAAACAAGTCTTATAAAAGGAAAGCTAACGAAAGCTTTTTATATTTTTCCCTCATCATCTCGCCAAGGCTGAGTAATAATACATTTTTATTGTTTTTAAACTAATTTCAGTAAAAGAAATCTGCCCGCCGTCCGGCGCCGGGGCATTCATACACATTGAAAAATCTCTCTGATAAGCACTTCACAGATTTCGGTATTTAGAGCTAGTCAAACACATAATTCAATAAGTAATATTTTACGCGCTGTTTATCATAAGAGGTGAAACCGGTGCTATCCTTGTCGTGATGCGGCTTAACATTATGAAGATATTTTACTGCCGTCATCAGATTCTGTGATTAAAGTCCCTCGTCGTTGGTAAATTTGGAATCAATAAAATTGTCGCTTCACTGCGCCCGCCTCGAGTTGTGAATATTTTGCTCTATCTTACTAAACTATACTGCTTCATTTTATCATTTTTTAAACGGTTAGCTACAAAATATTAAACAAAATGTAAGTACTTATAAACAGCAATCAATGCGTTTTACTGTAGGCATATTTTTTTTATACAACTAGATGACAAACAAGCTGACGGTAAGCGGTTACCGTCGCCTATAGACACCTGCAATAACGAGGAAAATCTTTTGATATTGCAGGTGCGTTGTCATCCCTGGCTACCTTTGCCTTCAATCCGAAACACAGCGAACTGTTTCACGGCTGAAATAAAAAAGGCGGTGGTACCTACCCAAACGACATACGGGCCTACCACCGAATTTTTCTTTGGAGCATGGAGGTCTACCTCCATGTAATCTATTATATCCTGAAGATTACATCTTGAGAAAGGAAAATATGCTACCTTTTGGCATGGTAACCAACACTTGTTAGTACGCCACGGGTGGCCACTATTACAAAAATAAAAGTCTATTTTATGTATATTATTCCAAATGTATACACACCTTAATTATGCTGATATTGCTTGCGGAAAATATTTCATTTTTAATCAATAATAATATGGTTATGTCAAAACAACTATTAAATAAAGCCACTGATCGCTTTCATTCATATTTGTGGTATTACTGCGTGAATCGTGAAAGTGCATACATGCAAATAATTTATTTTTCATGCCATTGGACAAAGGAAATTAACCAACTAATGAATAATTAATATAATAATAGATTCAAATGGTTTGTTGTTATGTTTTCATAGATATTAATTATTGATGCATTCAAATAAATTTATCTTTATTATGCTGATTAAAATTAAAATAAGCAGTTGGCAGTGATTCTGTTGTGCATCGATTAAAATTAAATTTAAGTGCAGCAATACATTTGACGTTTATATGTATAATATAATTTGTAAACATTTTGTGTCACTAACATGACATTTCTGAAAAGTCTTTCTATCCCTTTATTGAAAAATTTTAAACAAAAATTAAAACCGACTTCAAAAAACTGAAAAGGATGAAATAATTAAATTTAAGTAGGTATTCATCCCCTAGAAACATATTTTTCGGTGCTTTACTTTCTATTGTTTTTGGAAACCACTTAGCACCAACTCCAAAAATATGTTTCTAGGGGATGAATACCTACTTAAATTTAATTATTTCATCCTTTTCAGTTTTTTGAAGTCGGTTTTAATTTTTGTTTAAAATTTTTTTTCACAATTTTTAGTGATAACTTTCTACGGTCGAAGCTAGATCAACTTCCGTCAACTTATATTGTTTCCTACTATCGTATTGTTTCACTAAAAAGTCATTGGAAAAGCAAAAATTCGCAATTTCGCTTATGTAGATGATTTCATAATTTCAGTTTTTTTTTATTTAAAACCAAAGTACCCAACTGTTTCTGAAATAATTTTTATGGGACCAAATGGCAGCTATTCCGCATCGAACGAAAAAAGAATCACGTAAATCGGATTAGTAATCTCGGCGTAATCGGTGTACATACATAGAAAAAAAAAAAAAAACATACCGACCGAATTGAGAACCTCCTCGTTTTTGAAGTCGGTTAAAAAGTAGAATAAAAGAGAGGCAGAAAACTAAATTTTAAATCCATGGAAAGAAATTAGTCGATACATAGTCTCATTTAGTGTTTTGTATGTAAAAAAAATATTAGCTCCAATGATCATAAGCAAAATGATGTATCTAAAGCGTAATTCAATTAAAAGATGCACGGTTAAACTGTATCAGAGGCGGGTTTATGATGTGTAATCGCTTAAAAGGTCTGTGCGGTGAGCTTCCAATACGAAACTAGTTGCCGCTGCGGAGATGCACAAACAAAGAGGCGAGTGCACACGGGGCGAGCCACCTGCAAAAACGACCGCCCTGAATTTCACGATTACCACGTTCAATTATGCTGTTTGTCCGTGTAATAGGCTGCGTTCTTCAAATTGTATTCCCTATAGTTGACTACGTATCGCCGAATGTAAGTATGCGACGTGTTTAATACAATATCAATGTGGACAAAGCAGCGCAGATGTTGGAACTAAAATGATCGGCTACTTACAATTTTCAAGCATAAAAACATTATTACGTTTTGAACGTTAATTGAAAAGTTTAAATAAAAATGTTACAAAATCTGTAACTTTCAACAAGGTGAATAGAAAATCACGAGCGTCCAAACCGAAATACGTCGAGTCCCTCGACATCGAACGACGAGCACAAAATCAATCATTGACAAATCGCTTTAGGCCCGCGCGGGCCGCTATTCCTCTAGCTCGTACTGGGTCTGGTCACGCTTCAAAAGCCAGGTTAAGTCTTTGACCGAGATTGCTATTGTAAGTACACGGTCTTTAGAATACCGACAGCCGCCAGTTTGAAGGAGAGTCCATTCTGCGGAGAGAATGGGCTCTTTGGGAGGAATGATATATGTGGTCTTGGTCTGCCAATCACATCAATATACATACCTATTCTCAGCCTTGAATGATTCTTCAAGCTGCTACTTAGCAATTATAATTCATGTGGACATATTAGTATGAACAGAACTAAACCCGCAAAAATGGCATACGAGCCGGATTTCTCGACAGGTCAGCTGCAATTACGCAATTTACCCGCCAAAGCGTAAACCTCGGTGCATAGCGTATTAGGGATACCATATTTCGTGCAAAGTAGAAAAGTTTACGATGTTTTATTATTTTTTTCAATTTTATCAATGATTGTGATTGAAATATAATAGTGCAATAAAAAAGTATTATTAGAAAATTAAATGTTCTGAAAATTTATACTGCTGAACGTTCCCACGATAATTCCAAGTCAAATTCTAGCCACTGTGTCGTCGTTCCTAGTAGGTATAGAGTGTCTAATTTTATGACATTAGTGCTAATCAACTTTTCATCTATCTATTTTTCTTAAAATGTTAACTAACTTGATTTCAGACTTTAATTCTTGTGATGCTTATCTTATTTAGAGCCGATTTTTTAATCCTCGTATAACATAGAACAAGTAAATAAATAACTTAAACAAAAACTGTCATATCATCAAAATCTACAAAAAAGATAATTGGACATCAAAAAAACCAAAGTCACAGATCCAAAGTGTAGTAAAATCTGGGATTTGTATGCCCTGTAAATAGAAGAAGCACTTTCGAATCGGCAAAAATCACATTTCTATGACTATCACAAGAAAACAGTGTTGACTAATAATAGTAATAGATAATAGTGTATGTCCTTCTGTCTGTCTGTCGTGTCTGAATTTACACCGGTTCCAAAAGTTGAACTACCCAGTGATAATTATTTTTTTTAATTTTTTAATTTTTGTTGCTTACTCTTTCCGTTTTGTTATCTTACCATAGTAACCAGTTTCCATTTTTAGGCTTACCTGTAAACAAAAATATAAAACATTTTAAAAGCTGTAAAATGTACAATAGAATTAAAAAGCACATTATAATTATGATTAGACCTTAATAATGAACAAGTACAGTATGATTTATTGATATTTTTTCATAATATATTTTTTACAAGTTAAAAATTGCTCTCTTGACTAGAAACCTTGAAAATGAACGTACATTTTATTAGGATGGGTTCCTTTTGTTGTAAAATGGTATTGAAGCCTATGAACTGGCTCACTATACTGACTGTTCCTTCGAACTTTTTAGCATTGTGACCCTAAAATGTTTGACATCTGCCAAATCATAATTTGGATAGGTATTATCTCATAATTTTATACCCACCTCTTGAAGAGTGTATGAAATATTAAATCAGTATGGCCACTCTACACTGGTATCAATCAGAGCAGAAGCACATTTCGCTTATGGAGCGGTCACTCATACCTCGGCCGCTCGTGGTCATATTGACCCGTGGACACCGATCGCGAAATTCGCGAATGAATTCGAAATGAGGCAAATAACCAATTAACACGTACGTATTTAGCTTTTGTTGCCCGCTATGGCGAATTTTAGACGCAACGTTGAATAGGTATGCGCTCAATTACAGATATTGGTATGTTTTGGCAATAAACCCAAAATCCCACCTCTGGACATGATTTTTTACTAGTTTAGATATTTTCTAAACAAACCCAAATTTGAATTCATTTTTGAAAAAGAAAATTTCATGCGTCAAGATTATATTTTCAATAGCGTCTTTATCAAAACATAAAAAGTCTGAGCCTGAATAACGCAACGCTTTCGATTGTTTCTCTCGTTGAATCATATTTTTTTTACGAGAAAAATCTAAAGTTTACTTTAAAAATACACCTAAACTTATAAAATTAAAGTGATGCACTTAGCACAAAAAATTTTGCAATTCCCAAAGCTAACGAGACAAAGGTATGTTACGTAGAGCACCTGCTCGGTCCGAGTGCAAATGAACTCATTCGGTTGGTAAATTTAATTCCACTTAAGTGCACCTGCGATATTTAATTTGATATCAGTAAATGAAACACACGGAGTATCGGTTTTATACTTTACAATAAACTTTAATTATATTTTGTTTTTGTCTGTTCCCAGTATTAAATGGAATGGAAGACTTGTCCTATATGTTACGAACAAAATGAATTTTCTACTAACTATTTTTGTAGAGCAAAGGTTGGAAACAAGCATACTTACGGCCGCCAGATGGTAAGAAGTAGCCTATAGACCCTTGCAATACCAAGAATACTACTCAAGTGCTGCGCGTGCCATCAAAACGAGAGGAAGACTATAGCGATACATTGTGAACGTTTTTTTGGCCGTGACAGAGAGACATAGAGATATTGCTTTTCAACACGAAAGAAAATGAGAACAACAGCGCACGCACATGAACGGTAGGCTATAAATTGGAAATAATGTATTTATTGAAGAACTAAATGGTTTCGACTAAGGCTCTTTTGAGAATAGTCCAATGGTTGAGATTGAATATAAGTCCGTTTGCGTATACAAAGCTTAAATATATACTTAATTGAAAATTTTAAGCAACCCCTGGTCTCATCATCTTACACGATCTCATTGAGACTATTCTTGTGAGCCCAAACCCGCTATATCTGCTGTGAACCATAAAAGCTTTCAAACAAAACAAAAAAACGAATCGAAATCGGTCCATTTGTGAGCTACGATGCCACAGACAGATACGTCAAACCTATAACACCCTTCATTTTGCTTCGGGGGCTAAAAACAAAAAAAGGGTATGAGAAGGATCTTGGTTCGGTTTTCGTAAAATAATTTATTGATTAGGAAATATGTAATTAATCCTCATAAAAATGCTAAGTGTTCGCGAAGTATCAGCTTATGTTGATAGCATATTAGACAAGTCTCCCTTCTCCGAACGCAATGCGTCCTCGTAGTTTAAATTACAAATGAAAAAAGTTATCAATTACACTAATATGTATCTTTTTTGTTAAAAACTCTTTGTCTAAGAATTATGAGACATAGTATAAGCGAAGTATGCATATATCATGCGAGTAGTACGTACTTAACACGTCTACAATTTTATCAACAAAATACATGATGGATTACATTTACATAATATGCCAGCCCGCATACATATCACGACCTGCGTATTCAGATTTTCGTTATTATTTTACCTCACTCAATTCCTACAAAATTATATTGTGGGGTTGAATCAAAAAGACCGATAAGGGCAAGGTGAATTGGATATAAATACAGTAGCGAAGCAGATTAACTTGTGATTGTCATGAATTTAAATAGGAGAAATTCAATGTGAATATGTAAAGTAAGTAATTAAATACAGTACGACATTGTGATATTTCCTATTAAGAATTCGAAACCAAGGATCCAGTAAAAA